>CM062810.1:301630741-302851302 GCA_031772625.1 Pinus tabuliformis | reverse complement strand
GTGTACTCGGAAAACATCATCGGGACAGTTTTGAAAAACGTGCCTCTTGGCATGCCTCAGCCCCTTTACAGCTCGTGCATAGTGATTTATGTGGTCCACTTCCAGTTGTTTCATTCTCTGGCTACAAGTATTTCTTAACTTTCATTGATGATTTCTCCAGACGCACTTGGGTATACTTCTTAAAACTCAAGAGTGAAGTATTTAACATGTTCTTGGCCTTTAAGGCCTTTGTTGAAAAACAATCTGGACATCAAATTCTTAAGCTAAGATCTGATAATGGCGGAGAATATGTTAACAAAAAATTCATCAACTTTTGCACTGAGAATGGAATTCAAATGCAACATACTGTTCCATATACTCCATAACAAAATGGTGTAGCTGAAAGGAAGAATCGCACCTTAAATGAAATGGATAATTGTATGCTTCAATCTAAAGGACTTAGTCTTAATTATTGGGCAGAAGCAATTAACTGTGCAAATTACATAATAAATCGCACTACTACTAAGGTTTTAAAGAATATCACTCCAGAAAAAGCATGGAGCTCAATTAAACCAGATGTAAGTCATTTTCATGTTTTTGGAAGTGAAGCATGGGCCCATATTCTAGATGAGAAACATAAAGCTTTAGAACTTAAGAGTGAAAAATGTATTTTTGTTGGATATTCTGAAGATGTCAAAGGATATAGACTTATTCCACTTAAGTCCAAGAATGTTATCATTAGAAGAGATGTAAAGTTTGCTGAAAATATATCGGCCTACGAGCCTAGTTCGGCAGATGTGCCACCTCTTCCTATCTCTTCTACTTTTGAAAATATTTCTTCTTCAGATGATGAAAGCGAGGATGACAATCCTCCCCCACTTTCTCAGGATCCTCCTTCAGCTCCTCAGCTTCCAAAATGGGTCTGTGCTACTCGGGATGCAGTAGGTGATCTTGGCGGTGATCCTACAGATCAGCGACGTACACGTTCTCAGTTTGATAGAGCCTTTTCTTTACTGGCTCAAGCTTCAGTGAATTATGATCCTGACACCTTTGCAAAAGCTTCAGGCCATCCAGATTGGGAAGCAGCTATGAATGAAGAATATCATTCATTATTGGCAAATGATACATGGGATCTTGTTCCTCTACCAAAGGGACGAAAACTTGTCAGATGCAAATGGGTTTACAGAACCAAGTATGGACCAGATGGGAAAGTTGATAAACATAAAGCTCGTCTTGTTGCTAAGGGTTTTTCACAAGTTGAAGGCATTGACTACACTAAAACCTTCTCCCCTGTTGCCAAAATGAACTCTATTCGCCTTGTTCTTTCCCTTGCTGCCTCTTTCAAATGGGAAGTCCATCAGATCGATGTTAAATCTGCCTTCTTGCATGGGGACTTGCATGAAGAAATTTATATGGAACAACCTATTGGCTTTATACAAACAGACTCCAGCCTTGTATGTCGGCTTAAGAAATCCCTTTATGGTCTCAAACAAGCTCCTCGAGCTTGGTATGCCAAAATGGATAACTTTCTCTTAGAATCTGGCTTTTCTAGGTGTCATTCTGACAATACTGTCTACACCAAGAAAGTGGGTAAGTCTCTTATCATTCTTGTTCTTTATGTTGATGATCTTATCCTCACTGGTAGTGATCCCAACCTTATCAACCATGTGAAGTCCAGCCTTAAAAGGAAGTTTGAAATGACAGACTTAGGACACTTACATTATTTTCTTGGTCTTCAAGTCTTGCAATCGAAGGAAGGTATTTCCCTTTCCTAGTCCAAGTATGCCTGTGATATTCTACGCCATTTTCACATGAAAGACTGTAAGCCAGCCCCTTCTCCCTTTCAGTTTGGAGTCAAACTTTCAGTCACTTGTACTTCTCCTGAAGTTGATGCTACCTTATACCGTCAACTTGTAGGAAAAATTTTGTATCTAACCCATACTCATCCTGACCTTTCCTTTGATGTTGGCCTTGTTGCTCGGTTTATGCAAAACCCACGTGAAAGTCATTGGAAAGTAGCTAAAACAATACTTCGTTATGTTCGAGGTATAGTTCAGTTTGGTATTCATTACAGTGCCGAAGCAGCTCCTTTATTAGTTGGTTTCACTGATTCCGATTGGGCTGGTGACCCTGATGATCGGAAGTCTACTACAGGTTATGTGTTCACTCTTGGTTCAGGACCTATTACATGGGCTTGCAAGAAACAAGGTGCCATTTCTCTTTCTTTAGCAGAAGCATAGTATCGTGGTGCCGTAGAAGCTAGTATGGAAGCCTTGTGGCTTCGTCAGATCCTGTCAGAGTTTGGCTTTCAGCAGCAACATCCGACTACACTTTGGTGTGATAATCAAAGTGCCATTCAACGATGCAAAGATCCAGTCCAACATCAGCGCAGCAAACACATTGAACTGCACATGCACTTCATCAGAAAGCTCATCCACGACCATGTTCTTGAAGTGCAATATTGTTCAACAGATGATCAAGTTGTGGACATCTTTACAAAGGCTCTCACAGAGGCGAAGTTCACTAAACTTCGATTTATGGTTGGAGTTCAGGAAGTTGTCACTAAGGGGGGATAGGCTCTAGTGCCTCATTCCTTCTCCTATTGTGTCATATTTTTAAATCCTTCAATCCTATCCCAAGTTATTCTTAAGGAGGGATGTTAGGATATTCCGACACATAGGAAATAGTTAAGTATAACTTGGTCTAGTATAGAGTTAGGTAAGTGTGTTTCTTTACTATGTACATTTTGTAACTTACAATCTGACGGTCACGATATGTAGTGATCCGACGATTTATTCTCTCCTCGGTATTACCGACACTTGATCCGTGGCTTAACACCCGATTGGTCCATGATCTCTATTTAAAGAGCATGGAGGGTCATTTGTAGGTTAACCGTCCATGAGAGAAGCTTATGTAAATTTTCATTCTTTTATTAATAAATTGCCTAAAGTGGCCGCGTTAGCTCAGGCCGTGGACTGTTTCCCTCTTTGAGGGTTTTAACCACGTCAAAAGTACTGGTGTATTGATCTGTGATCTGTTTGTGAGCGGTGTCCTTTGGTGTTTTGTCTGAGGAACTTACCCTGTAAATTCCTACAATGTAAGGAAGCCTTTATAGTGTTGAACTTGTGGCAAGGATCATTGCAGGAGAGATTGTCCACAATATTAGGGTGGTTGACCACAGATCTACAGTGCTCAGGAGTCACAAATAGTTGGGGATGTTGGACAAAGTATTCCTCGTATATATGCAGCATTGGATAATAGGTAAGTTGATCATCATGCATCTATCATTAAGATTGAAGGTAAGCCTTGTGATCAAGATGTTTCTATTTTGATTTACCCTAGACCTAACTGTAGCTATATCAGTACTATCCTAGGGATAAGTGTTGCTTGAATAAATAAGTGCATGCATAATCTTAGTTAGTGCAGTTGGCTACAGGTACTAAGAAAATAGTTCAACACTAGGTAAGATCTTGTGCATTTGAGTTGAACAATATGTCTACATTAGCGCATATAAATGTGCTTTCGTTGGGATCATATAGTATGTTGTTGGGTACAAATTGGTTTTACATTCACAGGACTTAGGTGGATTTTTATGATATGAGTATTTAGTGATTGGATGATGATGGAGAGAAGAGAATCTTGCAGGGTAAGAAGAAGCCTACATCAGTGAGAATGGTGATAGCTATGTAGGAAAAGCACAATAGCAGAAAATGATGTGTATTGTCGAGGATGTCAATGATGTTGAAGTATTGAAGAGGTATCTGGTTTTGCAGTATTTTTAGGATGTGTTTCCAGCAAATATCTCATAGTTACTGCCTCACATGGAAGTTGAATTCTCTATTGAGTTGATGTCGGGAGCAACACCAACATCGAAGGCACCGTATAGGATGAGCACTCCAAAGTTGGTGGAACTAAAGTTTTAGGTCCCTATACTACTATTGTAGCCCCTTATTGTTATTGTTGTGCCCATGTAGTCCCCATATTGTTATTATTGTTCCCCATAAAAGCCCACTATTGTTATTGTTGTGCCCTTATATTATTATTGTTATATAGGATTTGATTATATTATGACCCCTTAGACTCCTATATATAGAAAGGAGGTCTTGTAATTTGTATCATTCAAGAATTGTTCATTTATTTGATGTAAGGAGGTTTCCCCCTCGAAGAGGCTAATTTTGAAGTCATTGATATACATCTTTTTTTATCTGGTTACATAACATTTAGTATTAGAGCTTTGGATTCTAGGGTTTTGTTACTTCAAACAGGTCATCATGGAGTTTTTTCGATAACAGTTTTTCTACGAAGCTTAAGAATTTAAAAATCGCAACCATGTGGAGCCTAAATCTTGGTACATGAATTTAAGATATTGTCTCACTATAGTTTTGGAGATATGATCAGAGGAAGTTAGTGTTTTTGTAGGCTCTAGAATTCCATCTCAAATAGGTGACCTAGGGAAAATTATGATAACTTTCTCTCTAAGAATCAGATTTGAATTTTGTAAAAAGAGACAAAAATAAAACAGAATGTGGTTTTTTTAAATCATTTTCAAGGCCGTAGATCAAACAGTGACATGTGACACTCCGTACAAGTTCGCTCTACTTAACGATTCTATAATCAGGGCATCATGGAAGATTGGGCGTAAATCTTTCTGAAGAATCCAATCTTGGTCCGACTTGTTGGTTTGGAACAAAGACTCAAAGGGCTACTATAGGATCGAATTTCAGATATCGAAGATTCGCAATTACAAAGATACAACATCTGCAATATCTAGCTCCTAAAAAGCAAGAAAAAGGTGTGTATTTTTTAAAATTTGCATAACTTTTGTTTGAAAAATCAGTTTGAAGTGATTCAAAGGGCATAGTGAAGCATATATATCATTATTTGATTTCAAAATGCCTCGAAAAAAAAAAATGGACACACCTAGTAAGCAATCAGAAATCTCTTCTATGACACATGAAGAAGAAGAAGAAATGCAACATGATATATCAAAATTGCGAGATCAAGTGCAACAAATTTCACTCTCACAAAGAGTAACAAAAAATGAAATGGAAGCTAAGATGGATGGTTTGAAGAATATTTTAAAATCATACATGGAAGGTTTAAAGAATGGCATGAACGTTAATATGGATTGTATAGAAGAAAAAATGAAAGGAAATATGGAAGATTTGAATAATGGTTTAAAAGTAGACATTGAAGGTTTGAAGGAAGGTTTGACAAAGTTGCTACAAGAAATGCTTCCTAATAGTGAAAAGGTATTAGATGAAACTCATGATGAGAACAAAAGAAATGTTAATCATGATTTCATAGACTCTAACATTGGATTGAAGACCCACCATATTCCAAAGATCGATATGAGAAAGTTTGATGGCAAGGATTCAGTGACATGGATACTACAAATTGAGTAATATTTTAATATCCATAATGTGCAACACATACAAAAGGTAGACATTGCAACTTTATATTTAGAAACCAATCAGATTGTATGGTATTGATCAATTTGTTATCGTAAACCACTTGTCACTTGGTCAATTTTTATAGAAGAAATGATAGCACATTATGAGGATACAAAGAGAAACACCTTTTGTAGCCAATTGATAAATCTCAAACAAAAAGGTTCAATGACGGAGCACATTGAAGACTCCCAAAATTTGAATATAAGGGTAAATGATATTCCATAGGAACATAGGATGATGTCTTCATAGGGACTTTAAAGGATAACATCCAACATGAGGTTCACCTTTGAGAACCTGATTCATTGGAGAAGGCAATCAGGGTGGGAAGAAAAATTAAAGAAAAATTATGGCAACAAGGAAGTCTACCACTCACAACTATAACGATGGAAATGTTGCTGCTCCTAGCCTTCTACAACCTACAAGGTTGACACCACAACAATTGTAAGAAAAAAAGCAAAAGAACTTTGTTACAGTTGTAATAACAAATACACTAAAAGTCATAAGTGTGTCCAAAAGAAATTATTTTACATAGATTGAAAAAAAAAAAAAAAATCAAATCATTAGATTAATATTTTTTAATTTCATAAGTTCATTTTTATAATTTTATATAATTTATTTAAAAAATATATTAAAATTAAACTGTTTTGTCAATTATTTATTTAAACCTATCTTTGTAATTTTATTTTATTTATTTTAAAAATTATATTTTAATTAAATTGTGGTGGTAATAAATATTGAAGTAGGTTTATGATATTTTAAAAGATTATGATTTTCATTTTCCGTAAAGTAATCTCTGAATCAAGAGAGAATCGTGAATCGTGTTTAAGGTTTTTCTTTTCTTAAGGAATCTCCTGTAAGTCCCAACAAGACTTTGGTATTAGGCAACTTAACTGCTGGAAATCACATATCCATGATGGGATCTTAACTAAAACGTCGAACTGCCGAACCAGAGTGTTTAGCTCTACCATACTTTTCATGTCCTCTGGTAACACCTTCATCAGCAGGATAAGGGTTCTCATCTCTACCATATTACCCACTACGCCCTCTGTAAATTGTCGCCCCTGATCTTCCAGTGCCAGCCATTTGAGTTGCTTCAGACTCTGGAGATCACTGAATCTAGCAGGTCTTTTGTGCTCTACACGACCTCCCGGCAATCTTTCCAGATGACCCTGCAAGCTGTCAATACACTTTCTGATCTTTCACCGTGGCATAAGGTGTATCCACAGACGCTGGTCCTCGTCATCGTTATCGTTTACATATTAGTTTCAAAAACACCATGAATTTTGTTCAAAGTTCTTGTGTTTTCGCTTTTCTAGATTGCGTGGGTAACATTGTTCCTGGTCTTTGGCAGGAAATTTTTTTAAATTATCTAACTATTTAGATAAGTTTTTGTAATTGTCTTTATTTTAGGTATGTTTTAATAAGTTCTCGTGTTTTATCTTTTCTTGATTCCTTCGGTAGCGTTGTTTCTAGCCTTGGGTAGGAAAATTTTAAAAATTATTTAACTATTTAGATAAGTTTTTAAAATTATTTTTATTTTATTTTATGATTTAATATGCAATTTTTTTTTAAATATTAATCATTTTGAATATAAATTTATATTTATTTAATACAATTATATAATTATTATGTAAATGATTAAATAATATAGGATATTATGTTAATATAGTTTAATTTATCTCATTAATAAGGTGCTAAATGATGTAACTAATAAGTGTATATCAAGTACATTTATTAATATGATTATGACACTTATCAATTACATTAATTAATATAGTTGTGATACTTATCAACCACATTTATTAGTATGGTTGTGTTCATACTTAATCAACAATACAAAGCTAATTGACTTTTAGATAACAATAATACTTTATGAATAACTTATATATAAATATATATTTCATGCAAAATGATCTCACTAATATATAATTTTGGTTAAAAATAGTTCTTAAATAAATTTCATATATTAAAAAAACGATATAAAGTATTTAAATTTTAAAAATTATATAATTTAAATCTACTATTATTACAATTCTAAAAATATTAAGAAAAGTCAAGTAGTTACATGATCTTTATCTTTTCAAACAATTTACACTACTTGTGATTTAATTATGATAAAAATAATTGCAACTAATTGAAAATAGAATCTAATAATGAAATACATGGATTCGGTTTGAGCAAAAGTATAAAAATAAAGAAAAAAAATATAAGAATTAAAAGTATAAAAATAAAGAAAAATAATTAAATAGATTATAAAATAGTTATTTATTATTAATATTTAAAAAATTAATTAAAAATTATATAAAGTAAATGGTTAATAAATATTAATTTATAATAAATATTAAGTTAATTTATAATAAATATTAAGATTGAGAAGATTTTTTTGCGAAATCACATCATGATTATTTGTTTTTGGAACCAACAAGTGTGGTTCATCGTCAAGACAAGTTAAGAACCAGACAACCAACAAGTGTGGTTCATCGTCAGGACAAGTTGAAGGACCAGATTAAGGCAACAAATTAAATAGAGAGCGTTCATCGTCAGGACAAGTTGAAGGACCAGAGTAAGGCAACAAATTAAATAGAGAGAAAATCATCCAACGGCTATATTGGATGAGGAGGGATAGGGATAGGGAAATTCAAAAGTTAGTTTGGTTAATTTTATTATTAAATTTAATAGTTTATGAGAGTAAAATAAATCAAGAAGGTTCACTTAATTGGTTAATTAGAGTGAATTTAATTTAATTAATTAATTTATTAAAGAAACTACCATTCCTTGACTTTTTCTATTAAGTTTGAAGCCTATTTAATTATATTATATTATTGATTAACTAAATCTTAGTTTTTACTTCATATCATTAAGGAGTATAAAATAATATATATATATTATTAATGTTAAAGTTGTATAAATTAAATTAATATTATTAATATTAAAGGAAATAATAACAAAGATTAAAAAGTTTATCTAATAAGGGTCTAGCTTAGAGGAAAGAGGCAATATCTTAAAAAACATATTATTTTAAGGTTATTAAGGTTATATTCAATTAAATTTTTAATTGTTAATATTTAATGAGAGTAAACTAAATATTATTACAGTTAAATATTAATTAAATTAAGATTGTATTATTAAGGGCTCACTCTACTAAACAATTAAACAATTATTATTATTTTAAGGTTATTAAGGGACTAAAGAGAAATTCTAAATGGTTAAATGAATATTCATTAATAAAGTTTATCATCCTTTAAAAATCATTTAATAAAATAACATGTTAATAATGTTGATTAACTAAGGCTTAAAGAGATTTTTACTATCCTTATAGATGGTTATCTTATCATAATAATAGAACAAGTGAAAGGGTTAAATAATACTAAAATCCAAGAGCAGAGACAGGATGAGGGATAATGCAAGGTTAAAAGACAAGAGAAGATCATAGAATAAGGGGCGGGGGTAGGGCAGGAGTGGGGGAGGGCAAGGGTGGCTAGGATGAAAGGGCAGGGATCTAACATCTGCTAATCTTCCATCCATCATCTCTATTGAGATTTCTAGGCCTCTTTTCAATTTAATGATGTGATTTCGCCCAAAAATCTTCTCAATATTGATATGGATCACGGAAACCTCAACTCAATAAATATTAAGATGTTAATTTTATAATATATTATAAAGAAAATTACACAACACATAATTTTATTGATTATATATATATAGATATTGGATACATAATTATTTGGTTGGGAGAACATCTCAACTACACACTAATTTAGGAAGCATCTAAATCTAAACTTCTAAAAATATGATAAAAAAATATGCCAATGTCTATATAAAGGAACAACCATCCATCGGACTGCATGGGTACCTAGCTGTTGCAACCGCAAGTCTACTAGGATGTCCTTCATCTACATGGTTCAGTCAACCATTGTACCTGCAAACTTGTACCTCAACATGCAACTTTGCCTCCATCATCAATTTGGGTTTTCTTGGATTACCCGTAACCATGCTCTTGTGCTTAGGGTTTTTACGGTTGATCCTCAAGTATGCCCAGGGTTTTATTGGCTAACCATAAACCATGCTAAGAAATCCCTGTCCACTTCACTCTCACAAGTGGTTTGGCTTACCACAAACTTACACTACAAAGAGTATGCCCAGGGTTTTATTGGCTAACCATAAACCATGTTAGGAAATCCCTGTCCACTTCACTCTCACAAGTGGTTTGGCTTACCACAAACTTACACTACAAAGTGGTTTTTGGCTCACCACAAACCCGCACTAACAAAGTGATTTTTAAATAACCACAAACTTTACAAGAATATATTTATGTCACCACTTACTCAGGTACATACTATTACATTTTTTTCAATTACCACCGCAAAACATCATAGTCTTGCTTACTAATACATATACGTGACCCATAATGCACATTGGTCATAAATCTACTCAATAAACATACACAAAATTTAGCTCAGTTGTCCGACATCCTTTAATTTCTGATGTTTCTCAAGACACTATCTCTAATACCATCTTCACTTTCATGTTTTCATTATATCTGATGTTCAATAATTCTTGCAAATAAAACTTATCTAATGTCGAAATAACTAATTCCAACATAAACTCAAACTTGTGAATAGTTAGCTAAACTAAATGTCACAACAACCGAACATCATATTCTTTGAACTAGATTTACATTAATAACCTGACATTTTTTTTAACGCTGAAATCGATTTGGAATTCAAAAGACACTCAACATGAGCACGACAGTAGTTCGTTCAATAGCTCCAATTCAGCATAACCTGTTAGGCACATGCTAGCTTCTTTCGCAGTTCGGTTCCAGGCTCCTTCATGCAACATCATGCTTAGCACCTCAACATTATAGCTTAGGGTTAGTAAGAATTCAATTCCAGTATTCTTAAAACACCCATAGACACCAGACAGAGGATGTTGTGAAGGAAACTGGGTTCTCCCTACAGCAGATGGATTCTCTGCTACTGCACAAAACCTGAGTTTCTTTATGGATTCTGCAATGATTTAAATGCACACGAGGTCACTTCACAAGCAATACCTCAAAACACATTCAAAACTCTTGCTAGTCAACTTGTTGTAGCCACAAAATCTTTCGAACCAGGCACTTAACAACACGATGTACATAGGGTGCCACACTAATCGGGCTTTTCTCCACAAGGCTAGACAATGCACACCACAATACTCTTTAGCCGGCCACATCTCACTACAACGATTCTTCAGCGTGCAGCCCCACCACTGCGTTTTCAAGTCTGCAATGTGCAGTTTGGCTTGACTTTACTCAGGCCAGCGCTTCCACCGACAGCTTACCATATGGCACTATGGACAACGTTTTAATGTAATCTCTTCTTATTGGACACCGCATCAATACTTGTACCACGCTTCCCACACACTTCCACGCTTTACCTCCACATACAATATGCAACACACCAGTCTGCACCAACCATACATAGTTGCATCAACAATCCTCACCATTCTTTCTTCACATGCACACCAGTTCAAGAATTCAATGCTCAGTCTCCTGTGATTAGAATGAAACATCACACCTTCAATGCTCAATCTCTTATGATTAGAATTACACAACAGACCTTCAATGCTCAATTTCCTGTGATTAGAGTTACACACCACATCCTCACCCTCACTCCCAGAAAATTATATAGTAACATAATTTTATTGACCAAACAATGTTAGATATATAAATAAACTGTGGTCTCAAGATAGATAAATTATCTTGGAGACATAATCACTTAATTGAAAGAATATCTCAACCACACACTAATCTAGGTAACATCTAAATCTAAACAACTCCTAAAGAACAGGAATAGACTCCTTTAATTAGAAAGTATCACACTTAAGACAAGTAAGAGTTATATTTTCTAAGTATATCTTATATGGTCAAGATTTTAAAAATTCATAAAAACTAGTGCAAATGCTCTTAAAAATTAATTCATTTAAGCAACAATACGCTTATATCATGGTACATCTTACATTGCCATAATTAACCAATCATAAAAAATAATTAAATTATTACTTGTTTATTATTATTAGTTTTAGTATTATTGGTATATGAGTTAAACATATATTAACAAGATTCACAATCATGAAGATTCACCCCACTTTAATATAAAAATTCTTAATCTGTAAATAGTCTTTGTTACAATAATATGGACCAATACTATTACTTATCAATACTACATGTTCATGATACTTCATTTCATAGTCAAAATATTTTATATTTATTTTAATTTTATTAAAAAAATAATTAAATTGAAAAAACAAAAAGGGCATAACGACATTTGAAATATTCCAAGGAAAAACTACATTTGAAATAACTCTCAACTGTATTATTACTAAATATATTTCATAAGATTAATCTCCCACTATCTCTCTATTAAGTATTGATAATTAAATTAAAGTTCTAAAAACTTTATTTCAAAATAGACATTTGTATCAACTACTATTATTATTATTCTTATTGTGAATTGATATTGGCATTACTTCAAAATATCAAAGTATCATATATACTTGTCACATAGTCATTGATTTTATCAAGTTTATTGTAAGCCACCTCAAGGAAACTAGATATCTTGACCGCATATGGAGAAGGAAGTATCACCAAAATAAAACCAACTGCTAATAATAGGCCTATCACCTACTTGCAAACAAGATATATTGACCACCTATGGAGAAGAAAGTATAACCAAAATAAAACCAATTTCTAATAATAAGCAAGACTATCACCTACTCAAGTGTAAGTAAAAGTACTCTTTCAATACCGATCAAAACATTAGGAATCTGAGAAGAGCTAGACCGTTGAGGAGCTCGAGGCTTTACATCTCACTAGAGATGATTCTCTAGGTGAGAAATCCTAGCATCCATGCTCTTTAGACACGAAAGTAAGTTGGCATCGTTGGGCACACATATTATCATTTAAAGTAGATATAATGTCATTCCACTCATCATGTTTCTCTTTCAGGACCTTGCCCAAGAGTGTTTTCATCCCAATGGAAGTGACCCAAGTTGTCTAAACCTTCATATGCTATGAAACTAAAGATGGTGAAGTGGTTGCTACGGAAGAAAACACCAACTCCAAAGGATGCCAGAACATCTAATGAGAATCCTCATTGAGACAACTTGAACTTTCCATTAATTTGGCAACTCACTTTCTCTATGAGAAACAAGTTGTCGAGAATCCATAAATTAGTCCAAGGCCTAAACAAAACAAGATCACTTCATTACCACTAATTGGCATAGGCAAGCATGCTTAAAGAAAAAGCCAAAAGGCATTCTCAGATATTACATATAATTCACCATGCACAGGTCCCTCAATGCTAGAAGACCCAAAATATATCCCACCTGCAGCAGGGGAGGGACCATATCACACCATAAAATTCATGGAAGGGAAGCTCTGCAAGCAAAGTTAAGACAAGAATGAAAACTTTTCATGTTCATAAATTAAGAAAGGAAAGGACCATATCACACCATAAAATTCATGGAAGGGAAGCTCTGCAAGCAAAGCTAAGACAAGAATAAAAACTTTTCATGTTCATAAATTAAGAAAGGAATGCCCTCATTCATGTGCATTCGGTGGGTTGACCATGCCATCCCCTTCTTAAATGTTTTGTGAGGTAGCATACCCTCATTAGCCACCTCGATCGAGACATTACTATTCGCATTATTACTATTATTATTATAAAAGAATTAATATATGAGTTAAACATATACACATTTAAAATAACATGTAAAACAAAAGTATAATAAAGCAATACGAATTCAATGTCATAAATAACAAACAAATAAGAAAAATATAGCAAAACAAAACTAATCAATAAGAATTTTGTGCCATAAATTAAAAGTAAATATCACAAATTTTTTATTTGTATCAAAAAAACAAAAATAAAATAGTTTTGGAATAGATTATAATCTTTTATTCATGACTATTACTAATATTTTTTTAAGGAAATTAAATCTCTATAATTTATCTTTTTAATAATTATTAATAATTAAATTAAAATTCTAGAAAATTATTTCAAAATAAACATGACTTAAATCTTAAATAAAATATATTTTAAAAAAATAAACAATAATTTTTTTATTTGTTTTTAATAAAATCATAAATAATTAATTTTATGAAATATTTAAATATATGGAAAGTGTCTCTAATGGTTTTAGTGAAATAAAAATCAAGAAAAACAAAATTATATACATATTTATGTATTTCAATAATTGATTTATATTCTTAAAGAGATATATTTTATAATTTTATTAATCAATTAAAAAATAAAATAAATAAAAATAATTTACAAATTATTTTTTGAATATTAATTATTTTTTAGAGTAGATAACCTCAAGCACTTCAAATCTTGAAAAAAAATTAAAATTAAAAACAACTATTATTTAAAAATAAAAACAAAATATATTTAATTTGAATATATTTTAGATTGAGAAGAGTTTTTTTTCCTGTAGAAATCATATAGGAGAAAATTTTGTCTACGGGTTTGGAACCAACTAGAATGGTTCATCATTAAGACCAGATTTTAGATATTAAAAAATAGATTTCAAATATATACCCAGTTGATCAAGTTATTGTGAGCCTTAGGATGACCAAATGGCCTTATTTAAAGGCAAATATAAGGAAATAACTTTCAACATAAAAATATAAATATAACTATATGGTTAAAATGTAATGGAAAAATAATATGTGTATTTATAATTATATTATTAATAATATAATGGAGGGTAGAATCTTATTATTAATAATTTTATTTAGAATAGTAACTATAATTGTAGTAACAACAATAAATTCCACTTTCTCTTAATTTTTTTTTTCTTTTATGTCAAGAAGTTATATTGTTGTCTTTAGCTTTTTAAATTTTAACTAGTCTCATTCTTACTAGATTTATTGGTCTGTAATTGATTCACTAAGATTTTTACATTAGCCGAAAAGGATATAGAAAGCCAAAACAAGAGACTACTAAGAAACAAGAAGATCATCAAAATTTTCACACAACCTCTAAGCATCAAGAATCTGAAGAAGTGACTGACGCAGGGTTTGTAAAACTAGAACCTAGGGGAGGAGGCTTTGGAAATTCACACTAAATGTGCCTCTCCATATGTTCCAAGTGAGCGTCCAGATGGGTCATACATGCCTCCAATCAAGCCATATTTTCCTACATCCTCCATTGGTTCCTTTACAAATCATTGAGGAAGGAAATAATCATTGTTGCAGTCATCATGTTTCTCCTTGAGAACTTGCCCCAACAATGTTTTTAATTGCCAATGTAAAGTGACCGAATGGATGTACAGTGATCTCCGCTTCCCTAGTATTTCCTAGATCTAGGACCCAATGTGGTACTTCTCCAATAAGCTTAGAATTTGAAAAATATTGTCTCTCCTGGTGCACAATCCTCTCTAGTATTTGAATATTAGATTGATTTCTAGGAGAGGTTGTGATTTGAAATGTAGCACTGGACTCTTAGGCCTTAATCTCAACTCGTGAATGGTTGGGATGGATACAACTGGATTTCCCATATTCCCCCCTCTTCCGGTGACTATGGCCCTATTTCTTAAGCATACTAAGTTGTGTTGCCGACCCACTTCAACACTTGTCAGGGAGGCACTCATGATATTGACTCAGGAAATCTCTCCACTCAAGCTTCACTGGAGGTGGACAAGAGTGTCTTCCCTCTGTTATAATTGTTCCACTTGACTGCTTTGTTAATTCAGATATGGAGTACACCACCACAAGGCCCACAAAACAATGCATGAGATATAGTAGAGTCTCATCCCCTACTGAAATCCTTAACCTTAGAGGAACTAAGGTCGAGGAAGGGGCATCGACAAAAACCAGAACAAGGAAAGAGCTAGAGCTCAATAGTTTAGAATTCCAATGAATAGGCCGACAGGGAAAGCCCTAAAGTCATAACCATGACATGACATTCTAAAATAAAGTGAAAGCCTTACAAAAGAAATGAGCATTATAAGTAAAATAAATAAGCCAAACAATCGAGATTAACTCATAGTCCAATTTGGGATGTTGTGATACCTTGGCCATTATTGCATGCCTATAATTCCCATTTCAACCAGGAGAGATGAAACCTTGATTCAATTTCTTCCAAGTTGTTGTCTCTATTGAACTGGTTATCTTCCTCTGCCAAATGGAGCTGAGAGTTTACAAAAATATACCACACTTGTTATAGTCATAAAGTATTATACAACAATGCCACCCAATTCCATCTGAGCTTGAGAATCCCACATAAGACCCTAACTCATTCAACGAACATTTCAAATGAAAATTTTCCAACTAGGTTATAAGGGAGCTTGACCAACAACCTTGCAACTAGTTATGACCCCACTCTACTCTCTTCTACATACCCTTCAAGGGGTAAATGAAATAACAGTTGATACAAGGTGCCATTAAATGGTGTTGACTCTACATGCATCATGTATAGGGTAGGCATGCCATGCCACCCCCTCCTTAATCGTTTTGGGAGTCAATGGGTTGGAGGGAAACCCATCTGAGATCCCTTTCGCCTCAATTTTCGACCCCCATCAGGGTATCTTTATCATCCTCAAGGATAATATTCATCTGGTTGGACCAACTAAATCAGGTATGCATTGGCCAAGTGGAAGTAAAACTCAAGTCTCTCTCTTAGAATCCCTAGTTTGATAAAAGATATGTGGCCTTGTTCCAAGTTTGACGAGAATACGATGTGATTGCATAAGGAAAGGTGGATAAACATATTTGGATCTGAGAAAATAGAAGCTCTAAGCATCAAATTTTAACCACTTTTTCCAAAGGAGAATTGGTGACTAGTTTCTCGGTGTGGATATGACTATTTAGGAATCCCCATCTAGTTGGATGTTAGAGTATCCTTCTTTCCTTTCTATTTGTAAACCTTGTTGAATGGAAATAAACTTTGCCACACTGGTATTCGTGGTTCCATATTTACCAACATATATCCTTAAAGTATTTGTAAGCCAGTCCCTAAAGATTCCCCCATACCTAGTTGGGCCTGGATTACCCTTCGAAGCCCTTTCAAAAAGAAGGTTAACAAATCTAGGGGGTGGAGTGTGAGACAAGAAGGAGATGTGCTCAAATTCAATTTATGATATACTTGACAAGAACTACCATGGATTGAGTTATTTCCAGACAATTCATAATACTCACATCTTGTTGATTAACTTTCCAATCCTTAAGGGACGAAAATTTAGAGAGAATTATCTCATTTATATTCCATTTGATGGTTTGCTAGATGAAACCCTGGGAAGTCATTTGATTCTTGAATATCCTCTGGTTCTTCTCCTTCCATAATTTCCAAAGAAAAAATCTAGTTGTGAGGGTCCAAGCTTTATTGACTGCAGGGCTATTAAAGAGCAAAAGGCACCAATTTCCCATAGTTTTGATGAGATGTTTGGAGAGAGATCCAAGAGTCCAGACAAACGAAGGACTCAATTCCAGATATAATCAAGGAAGGAACATGTGTTTAAGAGTTTTTCTAGTGTTTATTCATGTTCTTTGCAGAGGAGACACAATGATGGTCCAAGGAATCCATTCTTCCAAATATGGTCCCAGGTTATTCTTCGTCCAACTAGCCATAGAAAATAAAAAACCTTTGACCACAGTTTCTACATCCAAATCCTATGCCAAAGAGGCTCCCTGGGGATGTTTAAATATCTTTCTTTAATATAATAAGATTCCTTTAATCTGAATATACCTTGTTGTTTGTGACCCCAATGGATCTTATCCTAGTCTTGGCCAAATTGGATCAGGCATTCCAAGAGACTTGGGTCAAGATTGGTGATAAGTGAAGCACTTGATTATTAGGTTAGTTTGTTGTGATTTCTAGTCCCGCCAATGGTTAGGAGTATCACCTTCCTTCCAGAAGTCCACTAACTACATAGCCCCCTGGCTCTTGGTAAAGACCTTCAAATCTCTTAGATCCTCCTAACCTCCTAGACAGGGATATTGTCTCTATGCTTCCTCCCAAAACTAAGTTGTTTTACCATCTCGTATCTCCCAAAAGGCATGGTATCATACCAAATTCTTATTCTCTTGAGCCAAATTCCAAATTGACAAACCTGTAGGATAAGTCTGAGCTCCAAGTTTATTAGCTTGGGAATTAGATCGACTATATTTTCTATTCCATATTTGAATCTAGAGTTCCTACCCCCTTATTACTAATGCCATGAAATTTTGGATACCAAATCTTTGTTAAGAATTTTAGGATCCCTTAATCCAAGGCCGCCTATCATCTTTTGTATACACTCCTTCTCCCAAGCCACAAAAGCCCACTTTCTAGCATGTTTAGTGCATTTCCATAGGAAATCACAAAATTTTGGAATGTTAGCTTTATATATGAGCTTAGAGGCTCAAAGAACTAAATGTTTGTACACCGATAAGGCTTGGAGAATATATTTGATCAGGATTATTCTACCTACCAGGTTTAAAAAGCGGAAGGCCAATTTGTCTAGTTCATTTGAGACCTTCTCAAGTATGTCTTAGCAGCAAGAGGCTTGCATAGAATTCACAACCAGTGAGATGCCAAGATACCAGGCCGAAAGGCTACCTATCTGGTACCCCATTAATTGAGGTAAATAGGATTGCATAGGCTGTCTAGTACTAAAGAAGAAAATGTTGGGTTTCTCCCCATTTATCATAGTACTAGAGGCCTCCATGAACTATAAAAGGATGGACTTCAACAACCTTGTTTCCTAAAGAGAAGTTTCTCCAAAAAGCATGATGTCATCAATAAATTGCTAGTGTTATTAGTAAATTCAGGCCAAGTACTCAAATTCTTTTGAGAACTCCCTAGTTGACAACCCCTTTGAAGTATCTTCCAAGAAATTCAACTTCAAGAATAAAGAGGAAAGGAGACAGAGGGCCCCCTTTCCGAAGACCTCCAAATTCCCTAAAGGTGCATGTTGGGGACCCATTCAGAAGGATAGATAAAAATGCAATAGTTATAAGAGATTTGATCTAGCCAATCCACTATTGAGAAAATTAAGAGCGGCAAGGACCTAGAGAAGATACTTCCACTTCAAGTGGTCATATGCCTTGAAATTTCTCTTAGCTTTAATCATAATAAGAATAATAAATTCCACTTTCTCTTAGGCATATTTTATTTATAATAATCTCTTATTTTCTTAATTTCAAAGTGTATTTTTGTTTATTTTTTAGATTTAATTTTTATACTTTTTTATTTATTTTTTATTTTAGATCTTAGACTTTTGTGATCCATAATGTAAATGAGAATGTATTTTGGATTAATCACATCATTAAAATTTGATTGACATTTAAACCAACTAATGTAATTTATCCTCAGAAACCAATTATTATTTTTTTAAATGTATTATTTAAATTATATATTTTATATTTTTTAATATAACATTAATATAGTTAATATATTTTATTAAATTTGAATTATTTTTTCCAAATTATATTATATTTTAAATTTTTAAATAGTTAAATAATCTTACTTAAAAAAATAATTTATTTATTTTTACCTATATAGAATTGGAGCAAGATTGTATTGAATTCACACAAATTCGATTTTTATGCGTAGCATTATAATTACCAAGAATACCACTATGGCCCCTCTTTAATTAGAACTAATCGGAAGTTTGAATGAAGGACATCTCAGGAAGTTCCTTGACAATAAGTTTTATGGTCAACTAATTGTATAATTTGAATTATCTATATATATATTTCCATAAATTTAATTTTTTAATAATATGAGATTATTTTTTAATATGATATTTATATGAGCAATATTATATATATATCTATATATATATATATATATATATATATATATATATATATATATATATAATAAAGTATTATATTTATTTATATACAAGAATTTTCTTAGTTACCAGTAATCAAATCTGAAAGTTTGGTCGTAATTTTAATTAGAAAGAAATATATTTATAGAGGCAAATTTTTTTAATTAAATAAATTAAATTCCTAAAATTAGATGGAAGGGAGAAAATATTACAGTATGGCAACATGGAATAGATAATATAGTCAAATATGAAAATGCACATTCATATAATAACAAATTTTATAAATTGTATTAATTATTTTCAAAATGAAATAGTACATTTTATCCCCAAAACAAAGGTGTACTTGAGTGTTTTTCCTATCATGTTCCATGTATCTCAAATGATACATATTTAATAACTCAAATTATACAAGTATAACAACTCAAATTATATAAAACTCTATGTATTTAATATCCAAATAGCAAAAATAGAAGACTTCCATCATCAGACTTCTGCATTTTGCTATTTTTTATTTTTTCCTTAATATTTATCTCTAACTAGTGGAAATAGAAGGCTCCCATTTATAAGAATCTTTCATTTCTCGATTTAACAAAATGACAATTTGCAACCGACCTATGAATCTATAATTTAGAGCAACATGAAAAGATCTACATAGAACAAAGGAATAGAAGAGAACCAATATTTTCCAAGCAGATGGAAAGTGAAATACAGACCAATGCCAATAGGGTACTTGTTCATCATTACATTTATGGAGTGTTAGGTCATCCACAAATGTTTCAATCTATATGTCATAGGCCTCGCCTAGATGCCATGAGTTTTAAATGGAAATCACAATGTATTAATTTTGATTTTCTTTTGAGGTGGACCGTGATCCACCGCTAAGATTTAGGTCTACTGTGTTAAGCCATCCACAATGGTTCCATTCTAGTTGTGGTTTACCCCAACATATGGAATATGTTTCAATGGAAATATAATTGGTGCAAGTCATTAGTTGATTGTGATTTCAATGGTGAAGTTGATAGAGTGAAATCAGAGTGAACCATCGGCTAGGGTTTCCTTAGCAACATTGTTTGTCCTACTAGGATGACATGAGTTTCAAAGGGATAAGACCGAGTGCCAGTCCTAGGCTATAGTATCTCAAGGTTTATTTTAACCAAAAAAATGAAATATATATGAATAAATAAATGAGGTGAGAGTTAAGAGTCAAAGTACCAACTGTGATCTAGAATTTGTATCAGAACTAAACTTCCAACTGAAAATTAGTTGATGAATATCGCGTTGAATCTACAAAACTTGTGGACTGCACTCAACTCGCTGTCAAAAATGAAAAATGAACCTTGGGTCAGGCTCTGCCTGAATGTTCAAGTGAAGCTAAGGACCCACTTTTGAATCTTTGGATGTGTTTTTCCTAATAGACACCAACCTGTTGTGGAACACAACCAACCTCTCATGAGATCCCTTTAGGTCTAGAGGAACCAAGAATTTACCCAATACCTTTCACAAGTTCAAATCATAGTTCAAACCCTAGCGACCCGTGTAAACCGTAATCTCCAACTGTGGATTCGAAACCTCGAGGAAATAATTCTTGGAAATGGTCACCAGCTCATAATGCTCTAGCTCACCACCAAGTTCTGGACATCAATGGCAGAGTGCCGAAAAAACTGAGAGGAACCGTCTCTACCTAGATCAGGAATTTATCAAATTTAATCTCACAAAAACAAGGAAATCTTAAAGAATGAATAACTTCTTTGGCAGGCTTGGAGGCCACAGGGATTCTCAATGCCAAACCTCCCACCAAAACATTCACAAATGGGCGCAGATCCATTTGTAGCCAAAAATAATAATATCATAACGTCATCAGATTGAATCCTGTTGAACACACATAGTCTCGAGGCTTCCCGATGAAATCAACTCTCATAGAGATCTATGATAATTTTTCCCCACATATATACACGTCAGTTTATTTTTCTAGGCTGACCTATCTGAGTGACCAGAGATTTGGTTGTCACACAAGCTGGAGGAAAAGGACCATCTCAATAGTAACTTTGCACACCAACAACAACAAACGTAAATCTGGACTTGGATTGCCTACAAATTGTGTCCATTGGGCCATCAACTCACACATTAACATATTGTTGTCCTCCCTCCTACTCCCATTAAATATTAGTTATCACACACTGACTGTAAGGGCCATCTTTTGACCCTTACCTCTCTACCAAAACATGTGATAGTACCATTGTTCATTCAATTAAATCCCTTCACCAATCGCCATTAGCATTCCATAACCCGTTGCATAAAGAATATGGTGAAAGTTTGGCATTTATGTAAAGGAGTACTATTGAGTTTGTATGTCACTAACATGATCTTAGAAACAAAAACAATACAACCAAGGGATATTCGATAATTTATCTGGGCAATTTATCTAGAAACCTTTCATGGGTCATTTTGTTATATTGTTTAAATTTTTTAAAAGGAAAGTATAAATAAAAATTAACATGTTATTGACACCTAATTTCAGCTTGCACTTCTGAGATGTGCTAGAACCCTATTGATGATTTGTGACATGTTAAATTTTAACCCCTCTTAGCCATAATTATTTCGTTTGTTTTCCTAGCAAATATCTTGGTTATTCCATCTCCATGGTTTCTCTATCCTCGAGCATGGGTTTTACATGGATGGTTTCTCCAATATGTTTTATGGAGTGATCCTTTTATTTCTCTCATTTTTCATTTCGTTGTTGAATTAATTTTATTTATTTATTGTTTTCTTTTTAAATTGTTTTATTATTCATCTTCTTGTTATATAAGAAAAGTTTTTTGCATTCCATTTTCATTTATATTTAAGAACATCAAAATTTAAAATTTCCAATAAAAATTTGAGAAATATGTGGTGTATGATTCTGATTTTGAGGAGCTCACTAAGCTACCTATTGTTATTAATGCTCAACCAAGTAATACCTCTCCGTCGTATAATTACACCCTCCTCTCTCGAGTGATCATCTAAGACTAAGGGAAATCTATGGCTCTCTACTCAGCCATCAACGACAACCTTTATCTGATCTACTCAGCAATCAACGACAACCTTTATCTAACAAGGTGTTTTGTCTCTTTTCCTACAACACACTACGATCATTATCTAGTAAGATATTTTGTGAGTGTTCTTCTTGCAGAGGGGTGGTGTCCCTGTTTAACTTCCTTTCAATGGTTTTTTTTGGCTCATACAACAGTGAGATGGTGACAATGGAGGAATTTATCCATCATAGTTCAACTGGTGGTTTTCTTTCTTTTGTGGCCCTTGGGAGCATACTTTACTGTGGTTTAATTTATTTTATATAGGCTAGTCATGAATTTTTTTTCTTATTGGACAGTGGATGTAAATGATGATAATTATAGGGTCTTGTTTTTGTCTTATGAGATTTTGTTTTTTATAGTTTTTAGATTTTTTTGGATTAATTTGTTTGGAGATTTATATTTTTAGATTAGCTTTATTGACGATCATATGCTATAAATGTAAAACTTTTATATTAATGGAAATCTTTTGTATTGACTTATAGAAAAAATATAAATTCAAAATAATTTTAGACTTAGTCTCAATTGAACGAACTAAATTAAGAACTGAGATAATGAATAATCACAATTTTCATTTGGGGGAGGTAAATGGAAAGGACTTGTACATTTCAATCCAAAATTTTCTCCACTTGGACCTGAGGGCTGATTAAAAAATAATTTATTGAGTTATATAAACCTCCATGTGGCACGTGTGGTATTCCATTGGCATTCCTCCATGGTTAAATAAATGTACTAACATGTGGATCAAGTAGTTTTTTTAGTGGGGTTACATAGATAATTGCTCACCGTATCATGACAATTGTCTTACTTGCTCAATGTGTGATGGCCACCATCGTACTTCCTCATAGTTGTAAGAATTTAGAGGGTAAGTTCCTCTGATAGAACACCAAAGGACACCGCTCACAAACAGATCATAGATCAATACACCAATATTCTTGACGTGGTTAAAACCTTCAAAGAGGGAAACAGTCCACGGCCTGAGCCAACGTGGCCACTTCAGACAATTTATTAATAAAAGAAAGAAAATTTACATAAGCTTCTCTCATGAACAGTCACCCTATGAATGACCCTCTATGCTCTTTAAATAGAGATCATGGACCAATCGGGTGTTAAGTCATGGGTCAAGTGTCGGTAATACTGAGGAGATAATGAACTGTCGGATCACTTCATGTCTAGAACATATCTAACCGTCAGATTGTAAGTTACAAAAGTACATATTAAAGAAACACACTTTACCTAACTCTACACTAGACCAAGTTATACTTAACTATTTCCTATGTTAGATATCATTTTTTGGGATTCAACTGCATTGAGTAAGTCATTCATCTATGACCATTTCCATGAGAGGTAGTTGTAAGTGACTACTTTCTCATGATTTTTGAATAGTCCACTTAGCACTCAATGCATTGGGTGATGCTCACATAGGTGAAGAAGTGGGACTGAAACTAGTGAAATAAATCACATAGCGTTAATCATCACTTCTGGGGCTTGCACTAGGTAACCAAGACTTCTCGGGAGGTCACCCATCCCAAATCACCTCTGGCTCAAGCGTGCTTAACTGTGGAGTTTTCCCCACAATCAAGCCCACTTAGCTTGCTACCCCATTTGCAAAACTTTAGCAAGTATTGTGCCTCATGAACCATTCAAGTAGAGTTCCCTTCACTCTTTTGAATTAAGTATTTCCTATGTGTTGGAATATCCTAACAGCCCCCCTTAAGAACAACTTGGGATAGGATTGAAGGATGTACAAATATGACACAATAGGAGAAGGAAGGAGGCATTAGTGCCTATCCCCCTTTAGTGACAACTTCCTGAACTCCAACCATAAATCGAAGTTTAGTAAACTTCGCTTCTGTGAGAGCCTTTGTAAAGATGTCTGCAACTTGATCATCGGTTGAACAATATTGTACTTCAAGAACATGGTCATGAATGAGATTTCTGATGAAGTGCATGTGTAGTTCAATGTGTTTGTTGCGCTGATGTTGAACTAGATCTTTGCATAGTTGAATGGTACTTTGATTATCACACCAAAGTGTAGTCGGATGTTGCTGCTGAAAGCCAAACTCTGACAGGATCTGAAGAAGCTACAGGGCTTCCTTACTAGCTTCTACGGCACCACGATACTCTGCTTCTGCTGAAGAAAGAGAAATGACACTTTGTTTGTTGCAAGCCCATGTAATAGGTCCAGAACCAAGAGTGAAGAAATAACCTGCAGTAGACTTCCGATCATCAGGGTCACCAGCCCAATTGAAATCAGTGAAACCAACCAATAGAGGAGATGCTTTTGCGATGTAATGAATCCCAAACTGAATTGTACCTCGAACATAATGAAGTATTCTTTTAGTTGCTTTCAAATGACTTTCATGTGGATTTTGCATAAACCAAGAAATAAGGCCAACAACACAGGAAAGGTGAGGACGGGTATGGGTCAGATACAAAAGTTTTCCTACAAGCTGACGGTATAAGGTAGCATCAACTTCAGGGGAAGTACAAGTGACTGAAAGTTTGGCTCCAGACTGAAAGGGAGAAGGTGTTGGCTTACAGTCTTCCATGTGAAACTGGCATAAAATATCACAGGCATACTTGGACTGGGAAAGGGAAATACCTTCTTTGGATTGCAAGACTTGAAGACCAAGAAAATAATGCAAGTGTCCTAAGTCTGTCATCTCTAACTGATTTTTAAGGCTGGACTTCACATGGTTTATCAGGTTGGGATCACTAACAATAAGGATAAGATCATCAACATAAAGAACAAGAATGATAAGAGACTTACCCACTTTCTTGGTGTAGACAATATTGTCAGAGTGACACCTAGAAAAGCCAGTATCTAAAAGAAAGTTATCCATTTTGGCACACCAAGCCCAAGGGACTTGCTTGAGACCATAAAGGGATTTCTTAAGCCGACATACAAGGCCGAAGTCTAGTTGTATAAAGCCAGGAGGTTGTTCCATATAGATTTCTTCACGCAAGTCCCCATGCAAGAAGGCAGACTTAACATCCATCTGATGGACTTCCCATTTGAAAGAGGCAGCAAGGGAAAGAAAAAGGCGGATAGAGTTCATTTTGGCAACAAGGGAGAAGGTTTCAGTATAGTCAATGCCTTCAACTTGTGAAAATCCCTTAGTAACAAGACGAGCTTTATGTTTATCAACTTTTCCATCTGGTCCAAACTTGGTTCTGTAAACCTATTTACATATAACAAGTTTTCATCCCTTTGGAAGAGGAATAAGGTCCCATGTATCATTTTCCAATAATGAATGATATTCTTCATTCATAGCCGCGTCCCAATCTAAATGGCCTGAAGCTTATGCAAAGGTGTCAAGATCATAATTCGTTGAAGCTTGAGCCAGTAAAGAAGAGGCTCTATCGAACTGAGAATGCGTATTTCGTTGATCTATAAAATCACCTGAAAGAAACTCTGCTGCATCCCGAGTAGCACAAACCCATTTTGGAAGCTGAGGAGCTGAAGGAGGATCCTGAGAAGGTGGGGGAGGATTTTCATCCTCGCTGTCATCATCTGAAGAAGAAATGTTTTCAGAATTAGAAGGGATAGAGAGAGGTGGCACATCTGTCGAACTAGGCTCGTAGGCCGATATATTTTCAGCAAACTTTACATCTCTTCTAATGATAACATTTTTGGACTTAAGTGGAATAAGTCTATATCCTTTGACATCTTCAAAATATCCAACAAAAATACATTTTTCACTCTTAGGTTCTAAGGCTTTATGTTTATCATCTAGAATATGGGCCCATGCTTCACTTCCAAAAACATGAAAGTGACTAACATCTAGTTTAATTGAGGTCCAAGCTTCTTCTGGAGCGATATTATTTAAAACCTTAGTAGGAGTGTGATTTACTATGTAATTTTCACAGTTAATTGCTTATGCCCAAAAATTAAGACTAAGTCCTTTAGATTGAAACATACAATTAGCCATTTTCTTTAAGGTGTGATTCTTCCTTTCAGCTACACCATTTTGTTGCGGAGTATATGGAACAATATGTTGCATTTGAATTCCATGCTGAGTGCAAAAGTTGATGAATTTGTTGTTAACATATTCTCCGCCACTATCAGATCTTAGCTTAAGAATTTGATATCCAAATTGTTTTTCAACAAAGGCCTTAAAGCCCAAGAACATGTTAAATACTTCACTTTTGAGTTTTAAGAAGTATACCCAAGTGCGTCTGGAGAAATCATCAATGAAAGTTAAGAAATACTTGTAGGTAGAGAATGAAACAATTAGAAGTGGACCACATAAATCACTATGCACAAGTTGTAAAGGCGTTGAGGCGTGCGAAGAGGCACATTTTTCAAAACTATCACGATGTTGTTTTCCAAGTACACATCCGGAACAAACACCATCTCTGTAAGATACCATAGGAAGACCTATCACCATATTTTATTTACATAGATTTTTAAGGGAGTGATAGTTTAAGTGACCAAATAGTTAATGTCAAAATTTTGTTCACTTCATCATTATGAGAAACAAATACCGAGGGAAGAGTTGATGACCCAAAGTTGTTAAACTTATACAACCTTGTAGAATCATTGGCAATGCCAGTAGCTAAAATCTGTCTAGGATCTCTTAGATCCTTAATTACAACACCATGAGGTGAAAATTCAACGATTTTACCTTCACCTGAATGAGTTATCTGATATATAGATAGAAGGTTGCAGGATAAGGTTGGAACACATAATACATCATTAAATTTACCATTGTCTAGATGAATAGTTCCAGTTCCTACAACATTAAGAGATCTATCATCACCAACATATATATTTTTGGTGTTACAATCATTTAAAGAAGAAAACATGGCTTTGTTTTTGGCCATGTGATATGAAGCTCCAGAATCAATGAGCCACTCATGAGAATGAGAAGAAGAAGATACATTTAGTGCATAACCAGACCGAGATGCTTGACAACCACATTCAAAAAGTGTTATTCTTGAAGATGAAGTTGAAGTTGAAGAATTCTTCAAATGGATTTTATGCTTCTTCATTTTCGCTTTCAAGGTTTCCATCTTCTTAAAGCATTTGGATTCTAAGTGGCCATCTCGATTACAAAAGTTGCAATGTCTATCAGTCTTCTTCCCTTTGTTTTTATTTTCCTTATCATTTTGTTGAATTGATTTTTCATTTTGAGACTGAAATTGCTTAAGACCCTTGTTTGGTTTAGGACCATTATTTTCAGGATACTGCTTCTTAGGATTCTTTGAATTTGGTTGGTGCTGGGCAGCTAAGGCTTTCTTAGAAGAGTTTCCAAGGTTAAGAAGACCAAGATGTAAGAGTTTTTCTTGTTCTATTATTAAAGAATCACAAAAGGCATCAAAAGAGAGGGACTTGTAGTCTTGTCCTTGAGAAATAAATACTTCTCTAATAGAATGGAAGCTAGAAACAAACACAGAGTAGGCTGGTCTCAACTTAGTAAGAATGGAATAGATAAGGATACCATCTTCTTTTTTAACCTTAACACCTTCCAAGAAAAGTCTAAGGGTCTTGAACTTGGACAAAAAATCTTCAAAGGAAAAAAAATTATTGGGGTCCAATGTAAGAAAATCATTTTCGAGTTGATGGGCTCTAATCTCATTTTTAATTCCAAAAAATTTAGTGATATGTTTCATTGCTTCATTAGGGGTATCAAGTTCTGCGATATGGAATCTAAGGTCTGGAGAAATAGACATCCCTATCAACCCACATGCTTGATTTTGCCTATTTTTCCATTTGGTTGTCTTATCTTCATCTTTAGGTTTAGTTTCTTGGCCTGAGGCTATTCTGTAAAGACCTTTACTTCTAAGTAAATCCACAATGTAGGACCACCATTGAAAGCAGTTGGTGTTGCCAAGAATAACTTGGCATGGACGTTCCATTTTAACAGAAACTGAAGCTGTAGATGTTGAAACTAAGTATTCCAATGGAAATATCTCAAAAATTAGGCCGATTAAAAAAAATGGCTCTGAAAATGACTTCCAGATGAAGAAGTTATGGCTTTTTGAAGAAAAGTTGTCGAAGATGCAGATGAAGTGCGTGAATGTGCGGAAGTGAATGATAATGTTATATTTAAAAAAATAATTCCCCCTCCCCCCTCCAAACTTAATCTAATTAGCTCACTTAAAAAAAAATATGTGACCCACTTTTATAAATAAGTGAAAGTCACTTTTACAATGGTACTTTATGAACTACCCACTAAATTGTAACTTAAATAAAATATAAAAGGACTTTAGAATTATAAGTGACTCACTTTTTATAATGAGTAAGAACACTTTTATATAAACTAACTTTAAAACATAAGTTACATGTGTTTTTTGAAAAAGTAACTCAACAGAAAGAAAACTGTTGGATTCCTACCCTCTCTTCTTAATTCGCTCTGACCTATTGTTCCTTTTTTTTCTTTTTTTTGGTAATCTATAATTGATTATATATATATATATATATAAACAATAATTATCAACATTCTAATAGAATTTGTTCTTACATTATAAATATTTTTGTGGTAATATTAATATAAATATTAGTAATTTTAATATTAATATGAATGTTTAATTTTTGATACATAGTGATTTATATATATTGTTTATATACAATTTAACATTAATATTATTTATTAATATGAGTAGGTGTTTGATAAGAATTCTTTATATATATATATATATATAATCGTTATCATTAGTTTTAATCTTTAGTTATTTATATATATTGATAAAGTAAAAAATGAATTGAATATTATCAGATATAGTCGTTAGCTAGTTAACTAATAAAATTATATATATATATATATATTAGCAATCTGTCCTCTCTCCCTCCTATAGTCAAACATAGTCGTTTTCTTCTAGCTATTAGGTTGACCTATCTTCCTATTTAACCCTCTTCCTGCATCTATTTCTTCATCGTGTCCTGAAGATGAACCACACTTGTTGGTTCGAAATACGTTGACCCAAATCTTCAATGTGACTTCTTCCGAAAAAACTCCTTATACAAAAAGAAAGACTTGAACTCAAGACCTCTATTCTCATAAAGTAACTTTAGACCAAGTGAGCTAGTTTAAAAGGTTAATAATTTTTGGAAAAGAGGAAAGGGTTTTGTTTTTTGTAATTATTTTAGTCACTAAAGCTTTGGGGTGTGTGCTTACTTGAAAAAACTCTTTTTTCCTGCAAAACAAAAAACCACACAAACCAACACATACATACAAAAAAGCCAAACCTTATGGCTTGAAGTTAGCTTTCCCTTGAAACTAAATATTTTCCTCAATGTTTCTGATTTTCTGAGATCACACTAAGGCACGGCAAAAAGAGCATACACATGAGAAAAAAACCTTCTTTTCTGTTTCTGATTTGCCCAGATCGCACAAAGTCGTAGGGCAAAGAGAATACGCATAAATGAAAGGTATAGATCCAGTAATAAAAAATAGAGAAATAAACTGAATTAAACAGAGAGATAAATAACTAAAATTGCAAATAAAGATTGTATACCTCCAGATCTTATAAATGATGTAGCTAGGGCTTTCAGAAACCTTTTCACGTGAAATGAAATGTGTTCCTCACTGGAAAAGATGCTCCTAGCACAATAGAGCAGCTCTCTCGACCCGAAAGTAGTCAGAAACAATAGATTTAAGAAACAACAGTGGAATGCAGTTGTACCGGCTTTCTATTTGGATCACCAATGGATGCGACCCTCAAATAGCTCTGATACCATGTAGGAATTTACAGGGTAAGTTCCTCCGATAGAACACCAAAGGACGCTGCTCACAAACAGATCACAGATCAATACACCAAAATTACTGATGTGGTTAAAACCCTCAAAGAGGGAAACAGTCCACGGCCTGAGCCAACGCGGCCACTTCAGGCAATTTATTAATATAAGAAAAAAATTTACTTAAGCTTCTCTCATGAACGGTCACCCTACAAATGACCCTCCCTGCTCTTTAAATAGAGATCATGGACCAATCGGGTGTTAATCCACAGATCAAGTGTCAGTAATACCGATGAGAGAATGAACTACCATATCACTTCATGTTTAGAATATATCGTGATCGTCGGATTGTAAGTTACAAAAGTACATAGTAAAGAAACACACTTTACCTAACTCTACACTATACCAAGTTATACTTAACTATTTCCTATGTGTCAAAATATCCTAACAATAGTGTAATGGTTTGGATTAGATTTTAGGTTAATATATTTTAGGTTTTAATAGTTTATAATTTTTATGTTTTAGTTTTTAGGTTTAGCTTTATGTTTTAGATTTTTTTATGTTAGGTTTAATTTATGTTTTAGGTTTCTTATTTTAGGTTTATTTTAAGTTTAAAATATAGGTTTATTAATTTAGTTTTTAATTTTTTAATTTATTTTTTATTAGTTTATTATTTAAGTTTATTGCTTTTAGCAATTATGTTTTAAGTTTTATTATTTAGGTTTTAAGTAGATTTATTTTAGGATTATAATAATATTGTGTTTTATTAAAATTTTAATTAATGTTAAGTTTTATGTGGTTGTATTAGGTTTTATAATAATAGTATATAATATTAGATTTATAGAAGTTTTATTTAGTTTAATCATATGATTAATAGTGTTAATATATATTTCTATAGATGTATATAAACCACATTTATTAATGTGGTTGTGTATGTGTTTAATATATGTATATATCAACCATATTTATTAATGTGGTTATGCTAATTTTAAAATAAATCTAAATTTCCAAAAAAAAATAACTCTTTATAATATAACCTACCTATAAATCAATATAATAATCAAAATGGTATAATAATTAATTTTAAATTAAGTAATATTAACTCTTTATGCCCTAAAACTGCTTCTAGTGGGCTAAGAGCTTGTCTTCTTCGGATCTAAGGAAACACGTTAACGGATCTAAAGGAACACATTAACGGCCCAAGACCTCGGATGTAAAGAAACAGATTAACGGCCCAAGACCCATTAGGCAGGAGCGGATTTCTGCCCCCTTACAATTTTCCTTGAATAAGTCAACCTGCATTCACAAATTTCAACCAGAAATAATTATCCTCCATATTGATTTTATGATATGTTTTCCCACCCTTAAAAAAACATATTCATGAAAAAAGTATTAACCCTTTACACCATATAACCTGCCTATAAATAGATATAATAACTTTAATTTTAGATAATATATCTTAGTGTATTATATTCTCTTAGTCTCTAGAATTATAACAAGATATTATTTAACCAAAGTGCTTATTACGGTTCTTCTAATTAGTGCATACAATCCAGCTACAAAATTTCTCTTCTCCACTACTTACAGCTCACCAGCTACGAAATTTCGCCTGGCCAATGCGTACAGTTCTACCGATTTGACTGTAATTTATATTCCTTCCACGAAATTTCTCCTCCTCGTCAATTCATGGAATTTTTGCTATTCATGGATTAATAGCGGATTACATTCACCAGCTACGAAATTTCACTCTCCACTGCGTACAGATCTACTGATATGACTGCTCTCCATCATCATTTATATTTATATTCCTTCCAAAGAAATTTCTCCTCAAAATTTTTAGATAAGAAGTTAGGGTGTTTGTATAAGAAGTTAGGGTGTTTGTGGTCAAAGTTTTAAAAATAAAATTAGTATTAAATTTTTAGATAAGAAGTTAGGGTGTTTGTATAAGAAGTTAGGGTGTTTGTGGTCAAAGTTTTAAAAATAAAATTAGTATTAAATTTGTTTGAAATTTGAAATTTTTTTTGGGAATTATGTAAAGTTGATTTGGGAAATTTTTACATATTCAAAAACAAATTTTAAATAAAATAAACAGATTGATTTTACAGAAGAAGTAATGATTACAAGGACCAACAACTGAGAAGCAGGGCTTTCTCAAATTGCTTCTCCGCTTCACTCGTTTCATTTTCATCGTACGCCATTGATTTTACAGAAGAAGTAATGATTACAAGGACCAACAATTGAGAAGCAGGGCTTTCTCAAATTGCTTCTCCGCTTCACTCGTTTCATTTTCATCGCAACTGTTTTGAGATGAAAAATTGTACCCTGTCTGCAGACACTGCCGCGAAGATTGGCCCATTGCTTCAATTTTGGGGACTTCATTTCCTGCTTCTGCAGTAATGGAGGACAAGACTGAGCTTGTGGCAAATGCTCTGGGTTTCCTTCAACGGAAATACAACACAGACAACATTGACACCGTGGGAGCCATGAATGAGGTGAACTGCTCCAATGGCAGGGCTTCACAAAAACAAACTGCAGATTTCAGCAAATGTATTCGCAGTTTTGGAAACAAAGAGAACAGGCACAGAAGAATTGAAATCGATGAAAGGATGGCAGGGGATATATCTACAAAAGGAGGTAAACAGTTTTTTAATTCTACTTTCCATATTTATCTATTTGGAAAGATATATGCATGCGTTTTGGGGAATTTTTAGACATTTTATTTGGGGGATCCAGCTGGAATGCACGTGAATCCACCACCTGTATCGATGGTTGGCTTTATTGGAAACTTATTAGGCGCCTCGCCTTTTTTTAAACAGTTGGGCTCATCCTCTGTGTGGTCATGTGAAAATGAGCATGCTTGTCATAAGAAATTTGAAGCAAATGACATTTTGAAATCTTCACTGAACTAGTGAGACAAACACGTTCATTTCAGGGCAGACGAGGCTCATTTGAGTATGAACATGTCTATGAACAAAATGGTCTGCAAAAGGATTGTTGCATTGCCATTCCACCTTTTAAAAAATAGCATGATGGTGCCCATCTTCACACACTAAATCCAAATGTTGTGCATTATTGCAAGGTTAGATATCAAGCTTGTGGATATTTTTGTCAACGGCCCGTCAATCATTCTAGTTTATAGAATACGGTTCATGGGAATATGAGGAGTGTCCAACTTGCATCGGACTAGGAAAAATTTGATATCCAGGATAGGAAATATACTTGGGGGAAATCTGGTGTGGCAGAGATGTATAACATGCAATTGTTCCAGTCCTGATATAAAACCAACCATGGCCAAATTTATATATCGACACAATTGTAGGTTGGGTTGTGTGTATGAGGTTATCATTCGATTCATTACTGCAAGGCGTAGAACTAGTAGTGATGATTCTTTATCTGTGGTTATCATTGACAATACAACAATAGTTGCTCTAGAAATGCGAGAGATGAAGGAAGATAGAGTGGACAATCTTATTCAATATGTCGCAGCAGGTGGAACCAATTATTCTTGTGATCTGAAACTAGCAGAGGAGGTAATTTATCGAGGATCCAAGCATCCTAATGTGGTCAAGAAGAATCCAACAATTATTTTTTTGAGTGATGGTGGAAACAACGATGGGAGAGATCCTCTGGAGTTTGTAAATAGACTGAATACGATAGAACCAGGGATGATATTCCATACAATCATGTTTGGAACAGATCCTACAATCGTTATTTTGAAGAAAATGGCACAAATTGGTAATGGCTCTTTCCAACATAGTCTTGATGAAGTGCAGCTAGCACGAAGCTTTGAGAATTTAGCGACTAGTCTGAAGCCTAATGTTGCAGCTTTAATCTGATGATGGTTCTTCTCAATTTTGAGGTCAGTTAAACTTCAGTATAATTTTTTTCCATTCTAATATCTTGTTTATTTAAGTAATCTGGAGAGGCCTTTGTGAGTTCAATTTTATCTATTGATATTGATATGGTAAAGTAGCTAATATTTCCAGTTCCAGTTGTTATGGCCCGCACACTCTTCTTAGTGAACTGAACTCTATACTTCTCTTCGATGAAGTTGTCATAATTTTGTTTACTATCCCAGTACAATGCAATATGTTTTGAATAGGTACGGATTGTGTTGTTATGCAGGTTCTCTCTCTTTTTTTTTCAATGAGATATTTGTTGCTTAATCTCAAAGAAAGAGTTGTCAGATAAGAAAGAGGTGGCAGATGGTCATGTCTTTTACTGTGTTCATTCCAAAAACATGCCACATCATGTGGTTTTTGTTATTGACAAGTCTACTTCAATGTCTAGTCCTAATATAAAACCAACCATGGCCAAATTTATACCTCGACATGTGATCATTCCAACATGCCACATCATGTGGTTTTTGTTATTGACAAGTCTAGTTCAATGTCCAGTCCTAATATAAAACCAACCATGGCCAAATTTATACCTCGACACAATTGTAGGCTCTTTCATGGGAGGAGGATGTATTTATAGATTTTTCTATGTTATAATTTTAAAACCAACCATGGCCAAATTTATATCTCCGCACAATTGTAGGCTCCTTTATGGGAATAGGATGTATTTATAGAATTTTCTATGTTATAATTTTAAATAATAGAGTTTGTTTATGGAGGTTTTTTTAGTCTAAATTTTACGTTGAGGAATTGCAATTATAATGTTTTAATAAAAAATGACTAAATTTACACGATCTTAAATTTACCTTGATATTTATGACACTAATGTTTCCGACCTTTGTTGAGATGCTTAAGTATTCAAATTGTTATTTGTTGTAATACGTTGTAACATTTTATTTTGTAATATGTTGTAACATTTTATTTGGTTTTTTCAAAAACCAGTGTTGTATAAAGATGACATTTTGTTTTCATTCTATATTCAATTTTGAATATAAGATTTTAGCCTTTAAGTATGAAATGTATTCCACAAGATATTTTGGTTGAAACGAGAAACATTCATTTCTTTGATATTAAATCCACCAGCAACCATTTGAGAGGAGGGAGAATTAAATCCACTAGCAACCACTTGAGCAATTGGACTTTGACATCCTTCTTAACCTTTTAACTCAACAAAACTATGGTGATTTGGAAGTCATTCCCTCACTTATTTTTTAGTATAGAAATAAAAGGTTAAAAAATCTTATTTAATCTCTTACCTTTTTAAGGTCTAGTAGACTATATAGACCTTAGTGGACATTAATCATTCTTCTCAAATTTATGTCTTACACTGTTTCCTTTGAAACATCCGGTGCAATTGCTAGTATATGCACCTTCATGCTTTAGGTTTTTCTAGTGTTAGATTTGCTTCTTGTATATGCACTTACATGCTTTATTTTTTCTAGTGTTACAGTTTCCATGGGTCAAAGTTGTGAGAGGTAGAGATTGTTTGGAGTTTGTAAGATTTGATGTGAAAATCAAGAGATGCATAAGCTAAGTCTATGCAATCATCTTTCTTTTTCCTTTTTCCAAACCAAAACCCTATATGTAATGAAGTTCAAATCATAGTTACCAAGTTAGGTCATATTAATAAAAAAAATGGAAATTTGCTAATACTATTGGGTTTTTGTAGTAATATATTGATCTTAATACAATACAAAGTTTTTAGTTGATATATATATATATATATATATTAGAATTTCCATTTATAAAGAAAGATTGTCCACAACTTATCAAAATTTTACTGACCTCACTCTTACTAGATTTGTTGCCCAGTAGATGATTTGTGAAAATATTTACAACATATCATAAAGACTTTACAGTCTAAAACCAAAGAGGAGCACAAAACCAAAACACTGGAAAAATAAAAACACAACATATAACCATCTAAGAGTTTGATCAAGTTATTAGAGCAAGATTCTACAGACGAGAACTAGGGGAGGCAAACCCCAAAAATTCACATTGTATATGCCTTTCCATGTGAGCCAAGTGAGCATGCAGGCAATTGAGGCTATCCCGCATATGCCATTGGTTCCTTTGCATGTGATTAAAAAAGGAAATAATCTCGTTGCTATCATTATGCTTTTCCTTGAGGACTCCAACGATGTCTTTAGCTACCAATGCAGGGTGATTGAATGAACGTATTGGCTTCTCCTACCCTTAGTATTGTCAAGGTCCGGGAGCCAACAAGACACCTTATTTATGAGCTCAAAGTCAAAGGGTGGTTGTCTTTCGTGTCTAACAAACCTTTCAAGGTGATGAATATCTGTCTGTGTGCCAGATGATGTGACAACTTGAAAGGCCAATGCCACCTCCTGGGCCATAGCCTCAGTCTAAGACCGACTAGATTGATCCTACTCCCTTACACCCCGACACGCACGACCACATTGTCATGCCATGGTGAACCAAATAGAAAGTCAGACAACCCAAACCTTAATTTATCCACAAAATTAGCCCAAACAAGTGACCACTCAAGCTAAATCAACAAGGCTTCTCAAAATGTCACAAACACCAACAGGGACTGCACTCTCCTTCTCAACACAATACAAGAGAGCTAATGGGTAGACCAAACCACCAATAGACATGCACAACAGACACAAGACAAGCAAAACCCTACCAAATAGGACAAAACAACACCACAAGATTAAAAAAATTAGGGAACAAAATCCAAATACGTGCTGCCTATCTGCTTGGAAAAAATTGTGAAACTCAAACCAATAGAGAGTGCACATTTTTAAATAGCTGAGAGAAGCTAGCAACCAACTTGTTGAAATTTGTAACAAGAAATATTGAAAATAGAAACAAGAAGAGGCTTCTAATTTAATTTCCCCTTAGTTAAATTAAAAGTAAATTGTAATTCCACATCACATGACAGCTTGTACGAGTTAACTAAGTCAGGAAAACTTAGTTAGCTCAATCAATTCAAGTTGAGGGTCAAACTAGAGGCATGTAGAGTTCTCCCTAAGTTTTAGGGGCCTGGTTTCAGTTTATTTTGAGTTGTAATTATTTAACTTAATTATTTGAGTTAAAATCAGTTTAATTAGTTCTCACTGAGGGAGGAACTAGTGAGAGGTCTAGTGAACTAAATTAGATTTAATTCACATGCAATGATCAATAAGATAATTGGTAATTCACTATAAATAGTCGTTTCATGTCAATTCTTAGGAAGGCTCAGTTGAGATTGGAGTTAAAGGGAAGTGTACTATCAGTTGTATAATCATCAAATTGTACAGGTGGTGAATGCAGTCAGAAGAAGGCCTTTAAAAGGAGGAATGAAGGAACAAGTTTAATCATTGTTTTTGTGAGCATGAGTTGATGAGACCAAGAAATAGGAAGCAAAAGTTTGTGTGTGGAGCTTGTGAGCGCAATGAAGTAGGAGCTTGGCAGGCAGTAGATTTGGCTAAGTATTGGCTTGAGTTGGTTTGTGAAGCAGAGAGATAGATTGTACTTGTGCAAGAATTGTCAGGGTTGAACAAGCTTTGTATTTTATTCTCAGATCTTCTGGTTGATGAAATATAGATAGTTGGGGTTTTGAGCAGTTTCTTTCCCCCGAAAAATATTGTGTTATGTGCAATTGAAATTCTTCCTTTTTAGCTTAGTGTTTTCATCGATTAATTTTTGTTTCCGCTGATGAGTAGAGTAGATTCATGTCTTTTGTTTTAGCATATCACATAAGTAGTTTGAATCTATAGTAAAAATCTACATGGTATCAGAGCTGAAGACATTATAGAAGAGGAGAATGTGAGTTTGTTGTGTAGGTGAAATCGAATTTGCAGTTTCATACTTCAGAGTTAGAAGGATGTCATTCTATAGTTTGAGACTTGAGTATGCCCTGGAGGGAAGTTCAAATTACATAGTTTGTAAGGACAGGATGGAGGTAGTGTTGGAAGACAATGGGATGAAGGAATTCGTAGATCATGATATCTTAAAGCCTCCAACATCTGATGTTAAAGATCTGGTTGAATGGAGAAAGTTTGTGGCAAAGGCGAGAAGGATTATCCTAGAAGGAGTTTGAGATCATATTGTCTCGAATCTCCACGGTAAGGAAACTCCATTTGCAATGTGGAAGGAATTGACAGACCTGTTTCAAAATAGCAATGACCACGAGAAGATGGCACTAAAGGACAAGCTCAAAAATATCAAGATGGAAAAGGGTGAATCAATTCCAAAGTACTTGACCAAGTTCACCCAATGTTGGGATGAGATTGGAAGTGTCAAGGTTACTGTTGCAGAAGACAATCAGGTGATATTAATACTTCTAGGACTTCCCAAGAGCTGAAACAGGTATGAGGACTCAATTAATGGGAGGGAGAAGCTATCAAAGTGGGAGCGGTTGTGGTCCGACTTGGTATAGGAAGAGATTCAGCGGAACACCAGAGATGGCACCTTATCCAAAGAATTGGAAGAGGACTTTGCATTAGTTAACAAAGAAAAGTAAGCCAAGGGAAAGAAGTCCGAACGCAAGGGGTGTGGCAAGAAGAAGGACTTGTCAAACATCAAATGTTTTCATTATCACGAGTTTGGGCACTATGCCACGAAATGCCCACAGAAGAAATCAAGCAAGAAGGAGCCTGCAGTAGCAGCAGTAGGTGAAGCTCTCGCTTCACAATTTGAACTTGATTTCACTCTCACTACATGCATGGAAAGCACTGTAATGGGAAGCATGTTGTATCTCGATAGCGGTGCCTCGTTCCATATGACGGGGAAAAAAATCTCTTTCGTGACTTGGAGGAGAAAGTCCTCAAGCATAATATAGATTTTGGAGATGATGGGAGGTATAGTGCGACCGACATTGGTACTGTTACCTTTCAGAGGGAGTCTGGCTCCCCTCTCAGACTCATTGATGTGATGTATGTTCCAAGACTAAATAAGAATCTTGTTTTTGTCGCAGTATTTGAAGACCGTGGCTACGATGTGATTTTTAGCAAAGGAAAGGTTTTCCTTATACACATCCCCATGGGACAGATGAAACAGATCAACGTGTGAGTCAAGAACCTGTATGCTCTTAAGGTACAAGATGCATGCAAAGCTTTGAGGATAAAGGAAAAGGTTAGAGACTTGGTGGTTGAGAGGGAGAATGAATTACCTCTCAACATGGAGCCTCAGAAAGTTTAGGAGCAACCATAATTAGAGAATCAGAGAAGAGACTGAGCGGCGGCATCCACTCAAGCAAAGACCTCTAGTAGGGGGAAATTTTGAGCCAAGTGGGCATAGGGAGCACATGCAACCATTCCTCCAGGTGAGAGGTGGGGTGATGTGAAGTAATAGTCCCAAGAGTGCAGAGATTTGGGTAGGGCCCATTGAGATGTTTTGTCCCATGGACCATTACCTTGCTATGGGAGCCCCACTACATAATAGCATGATGGATTAGTGGCAGTTGATGCAGTCATATGTCAGAGTGATAGAGTGAGAGACTAGCAGCGGTTAGATACTAGGGAGCGCAGAGCAGAGTTGGCAGCAGTGCAGATGGCATAGTGCAGTGTCAACACCACTGCAAATTTTTCAGTAGACAATGTAGTAGCTAGTAGCAATCAAAGACTCTGGTGACAGATGCATCATACTGATTCAGTTTGGATGCTTTTTCAGTTTCAGAAGTTGCAATAACAACAACACTAGAGAGAAGTTTTGCAAGCAGAACATTCCAAAGGTAAAAATCGAGATAGAGCTGAATTTCTTTCTTGTTAAGCGGGAGTTTTGAAATTTGCAACAAGAAATATTGAAAATGGCAACAAGAAGAGGCTTCTAATTTAATTTCCCCTTAATTAAATTAGAAGTAAATTATAATTACACGTCATATGACAACTTGTACGAGTTAACTAAGTTAGGAAGACTTATTTAACTCAGTCAATTTGAGTTGAGGGTCAAACTAGAGGCATGTAGAGTTCTCCCTAAGTTTTAAGGGTCGAGTTGTATTTTATTTTGAGTTGTAATTATTTGAGGTAAAATTAGTTTAGCTAGTTCTAACTGATGGAGGAACTAGTGAGAGGTCCAATCATTAAATTAGATTTAATTCACGTGCAGTGATCAATCAGATAATTGATAATTTGCTATAAATAGTTGTTTCATGTCAGTTTTTAGGAAGACCCAGTTAAGATTGGAGTTAAGGGGAAGTGTATTATCAGTTGTATAATCATCAAATTGTACAGGTGGTGCATACAGTCTAAATAAGGCCTTTAAGAGGAGGAATGAAGGCACAAGTTTAATCATTGTTTTGGTGCGCACGATTTGGTGAGACCAAGCAATAGGAAGCACAAGTTTGTGCATGGATCTTATGAACGCAATGAAATAGGAGCTTAATAGGTAAGATATTTGGCTAAGTATTGACTTGAGTTGGTTTGTGAAGTAGAGAGATAGATTGTACTTGTGCAAGAATTGTTTGGGTTGAACAAGCTTTGTATTTTCTTCTCATATCTTTTGGTTAATGCAATATAGATAGTTGGGGTTTTGAGCGGTTACTTTCCACAGAAAAATATTGTGTTATGTGCGATTGAAATTCATCCTTTTATGCTTAGTGTTTTCATTAATCAATTTTTGTTTTTTCTAATGAGTAAAGTAGATTCATGTATTTTATTTTATCATATCACATAAGAATTTTGAATCTACAGTAACAATCTACACAACTTTATATAAGAGAGGGACCAAGACCCAACAATAATCCAACATTCAAGCAAGACAAAAATTATGGACCAAACTATCTAGGAATCCAAAATTACCTTCGAAATCGATGTGACAAAGAAAGGGATTCCTAACATCAAACCAACACCAAAGTGTTACACCTTTTGTTTCTCCCAATCCACACTCAACTATCTATGAAAAATTAACACCTTCCAGACACTATAGTCCCAGCCTTTGTAGGCTTTCTCTTTCTGGCCAAATATTCACACAGTAGGCAACCACTCAGACTGACAACTTCTCACATGAGTGTTGAGTCAATTTAATCACTATTAATTTAACTGAATTGCAACCATTAATTGTCAACCCATGGTATGTATGTTTGTTTCAAAGGAGTATGGATTGTCTATGCCGATACACTTCAGCCAAGAGAAGAAATAAAAGATAGAAACAAATGTCATTGAATTTAATTGCAGAAAGTAACACTCATGCAGAAATAAAAAATTGTTCTACATAAATGAAACCACACTTCATGTTACCAAGGAAAAGACATGCCACACACCATACCACTAACTAAGCCGGCTAACTGAATATCATGCTCAAATCAATCCTGTGTGACAACATATCAAAAATCTGGAAACAAAAATAAACCCATTCTGCAAATTACACGACAACATAAATAACTTCACACTTATTGAAAGGAACAATGATTAATCTACCACTATGCTACTGTTGTTGTTGCAATCCCTGCTAAAGAGGAGGGCCCTTCCTCCCTAGTAGGGCGCAGGGATGAAATGCGAATTAGTTAAAGTCCCAACACCACGTCTGTAAAAACATCAACAATGCTATTCTTTGTATTAAAATGGTTATGAATTACATAAGAAAAATGATGATATTGTCCCTGTTTACATGGAACTAAGTCCCCTTTATAAGATTTACATGCCCAAAATAAGAAATAGATCAGTCATGAGAATCTCACGATTCTCATGTTGATCAATATCGAGAGAGAATATAAATTGTTACAACAGGTTCTAAATACAAGGCCTATTGTTGTTACATCATTTCTCAAAATCACAACTGCCTTGATTCCTTAGCCACCCATACATAATACAATATTTAGGACAACTGTCATGTGGAATAGTAACCACTGTCCTAGACAATTGCAATGTAGTCAACATCCCGCGGTGTAACAACAATTCAAGGTGTAATAACAATGGTCTGAAATGACAAGTACTCAAAATCGCCTTGCGAATTATCACACCATTGTTCATCCTTTGGCTGTGGACTTTGGAGCATCACCTGAAAGAAACAGAGCCAGAGAACGTTTTCCATATTTGCCTCAATTAGCCATAAAAAAGATATCACCTTATTCATATTTAACAAAAATGGAAAAATAATATATCATAACAAAAATGGATTCTTATAACCGGGGAAAAGGTAATTATGATATAAAGTCCAAAGGTTCTGCTATCACCCTATAATTTGAAGGTTGTAGGACAAATCACAAGAATGTAACATCAAACCAACTTTGGGATGGGAATCTAGCCCTTCCAATCCCAGAGAGGGCTCTCTCTGTAAAATTTATCTTTGTTGCTTGAAAATCTTAGACTAGTTATGATTGTACTTGGGTTTTGGGTTTTGATTTGGGTTTTGGAAGACTGATTGTATTCAATTTAATTAGCATCTATTGGGCAATGGAGTCAAAAGGTAAACTGGATGGTTGCATCAATTTTTCACAAAGTAAACTCAGGGAAAGTTAGGAATATTTATTGGATCTTTCAAAATAATAAGTGGATGATGGTAGAACAATGAAAACCTTCAGCAGAACTAAAGAGCAATTAATAATTCTTTAGTGTGGCATTCAATCAATCAGGCAGAACTAAAGAGCAATCAAGAATTCTTTAGTGTGGCCTTCAGTAGAAAACATACAAATTGTAAAAGCATCCAGAATAAGGTACTCAAAAGTAAATCCTATTCATCACATTTATGTTTTGCAATTGGAATTTAGATTATTACAATGAAGAGATGACAGTGAAACACTTTAACATAAGAAAAACATCACCAGTATTTAAGCCACAAGAATCCTATGAATGGTCTGCTTAGTATTGATGCTCCAATGCTTAAAAAAAAACTTACAATGCTCCAACAGATCACTAATATTTCTGATCTCAAACAATCCATCCCTAATACTTCAAAAGCAGAAGTATTTATACAAAATTTACAAACTGTTTACAATAAATGTTGTCTCTAACAGACATGACATTTTTAGACTATAGATGAACTAAAAAGCTCTAATTGCTGCAGATTAATAGTTCTGGTGGAATGTGTTGTGCAAATGATGTTGTTGTGGAAGTGGAGCAGGTAGGATGTGGACCCAAATTTATGGCTGTGCTGGCAGATGAACTAGCAGATGCAGATGTATCTCTCTTTTTCTTAGTAATTCACTCAACTGCTTGTTGATCCTCTGACTTGATAATCTAAGACTTCCCTCACTGATGGCTAATCCTGTGACTGCCCTATTGTTTTATCATCCATTAGTGTCACAAAATATTTTGGAAAATATATAATAATATATTTATTTGAATAATATTTCCAAAATATTTTAAATGAAATTTATAATTGAATTTCTACAAAACCATGTGTTGTTTCCAATCCATGGTTTTGGTTTCTCTTTCCAAGAATTCACAACACCATGTGTAGTTTTGTTTCTATTACTCCTTCCTCTATAAATTCATTTTACGTGTATGTAAATTCCTTTTACCCTTGTAAAATGCCTAGATGGTTTTGTAAAACCATGTGTTGATTTGTATAGAGTATTCTCACTTTACTCTTTTACTTTCACCTGCAACATGATTTCACACCTGTAAAATGATTTCACCATGATCTTCTATAGTGAAATGCATTTACATGAATGTTATCTTTGCTCTTCATGTGAAATTTTCCCTTTTATTTTCTCTTATAAGTTCATGGCATCCCTGAATTTTATTTCATGTGTCACTGTAAAACCATTGTACCTTTGAATCTCATTCCACAACCTTAGTCTCATAATGCCTGTAGCTATATGATTTTAACAAGTATGGTTTCACCCGTAGCTCTGAAATATTACCGCATTCTCATATCTTTGTATTTCAATTGAAACCATAGCTCTGAAATATTACCGCATTCTCATATCTTTGTATTTCAATTGAAATTAGTCCACCCTGTATTCCTGTAACATTGATAAGCTTCAACACCAAAACAATTAATGGTTTATTGCACCGCTTTAAAGTGGTAGGTGGTATTATTTTAGAGGACGCGATATAACGTGGGGCTGCCACGTAGCAAAAAGCGGGTGGGGAAAACAGCTAATCTCGCGTGCTTTTGGGATGTTAAGTGTTGGATGAGCTCAGATATGGAATTTTAACCATTCATTCTACTCTCGCATGCTTTTGGGATGTTAAGTGTTGGATGAGATGAGCATGCGATATGGAATTTTAATCGTTCATTTATTTTTATGAATCTTAAGGCAAATAAAAATGAAGGGGGTTTAATTCTTAGTGCAAGGTGGGCCATTGGTTGACTTTGCAAGGGGAAGAGGTAGTATAGGCTTGCAGGGAGAAATTAATATAAAGTCCAAAACTTTATATTAATAGGGTTTTGTGAAGTAAGGGGTAAAAAGAGGGATTATATATATATATATATATATATATATATATATATATATATATATATATAGATATAGATATATATATATATATTACTTTATGGGATTTATCCCACATTCACAAGGGAACATTCTTCACAATGGTTTATATAATCCCATAGTAGTTATATTGTGTTTCGACAAAATAAGCCCAAGGCTACCCACTTGTGCTTAGTGTTAGGTGTGTTAGGCTTAGGTATTGTGAATGCAGATCGCATGGAGATGGAACGAGAGCTAAGCTTTCAGGCTTATTTTTTATGCAAATTTCAATAAAATCCAAGGCTTTAAAACCAGAAGCTCTGCAATATATAATCTTTTTGTCACACAAACCTATTCTTAATGATTTGAACGTAGGTACTTGGCTTATTCTGGGGTAATATTCAGATGAATTAACAAGGAAAGTGGGTGATAAAGCAGGAAGCTGAGTAAAGGATGATGAAAAATGGAGAGGAAGCAGGGTGAGTCAGCAAGCCAAAAACTTCATCATGAGAGCAACAAATAATATCTGAATCATCAGATTTCCTATAATTATAGGACCCTAACAGGTTCAGAGGTGAAATCGTCAAGCATGGGGGGAAAAGGTGTCTAAAATATACACAAAACTTGCACCCAACATCTCCCCCAAGTTGAAGCAATTGCATGTCTTCATGCAAAATACTTCATAGCCTACTATTATACCTCTTATGCAGTTCTGTCAGATCATATGCATTAGTAGTGTCCTCCTCAACATACCTGTAGCCTTGAGTGGCCATCAGTTGATGTGGCCAAGATTCCTCCTCATAATCACACAGTTGATACTGAGGCTGGTACTCCTCCACTGGCAGCCAAATCAAAGGATACTTAAACTTGAGTCCTATCCAAAAGGTACCCAATAGATCCACAATCCGAGCATACTCTGGGACCTGTGCAATAACAACCACGAAATTTTGAAAACCAAATAGGTCGCTCTCCTATAGTCCTGCACTACTAACCTCTGTGCATTTATGGCACCCTGCTAGTGCACGAATCTTCATCTGCACAAAAAGGTTGAGGCAGAGCTTCACAATTCTTCTCCTGTAGATGGCTGCATGTTCCTTGACATCCGGAATACTAAAAAATTTCCTAAAAAATCATCTTAATTTTGCGGCCATACCCGGTTTAGCCTAGATCATTAATGTTGCCTTCTCTTCATTCATGTCCACTGACTTCATAGCCATGTGCCATTCTATCTGATTTTTCATAAAATAAATAAAGGCGCGCAACTGCAGATCACCCATGTAAGAAAGAACACACGCAACCATGTGCGTACTAGCATGCTCACAAATTATATTATGAAGGAAAAGCTTGCAAAGAAAGCTTTGATCATGGAAATCATAGGCACAAAAAACTTCCAAAAAGGTTTAGGTAGAATTACCTAAATATGGTCTATTTTCATAGACTGCCTTCAACTGAAACAAAAAAAATTGTTCCCACAGAAAAACTGGGTAGGATGGAGAGGGTCTTCTACACCCTAACAGATTTAGGGCGAGTTCATGCAGCTTGTGTTTATCATTCATTAAATCCTGAACCTGTTGCTGCAACTGTTCTTCTTTCTTCTTCATAGCTACCTCCTTTCCCCATCTTTCCCATTTTTCTGCCAATTCCTTCTCAGCCCATTTCTCCTTGAGCAAGTTTACTACTTTCTGGTGTGCTGCCAGCGAGATCACTCCTTCCTGCAACAAGAGTGCCTGTTGTTTCCACTTTTGCAACTCTGATATCAATAAAATTTTCTCCAAACACCATCCTGCTTCAGGACCCTGTGTTCCTTCACATGCAATATCACTTGGGGGTGTAACAACATCCCGAGGATTGAGCTGCTCCGTTTTGGCTGTTGGTTCTTGTGTAACAACATCATCATTAACGGGTTCTTGTGTAGCAACCTCTTCTTTTCATCCCTGGGTAGCTTCTACCTCTACTGCTGGTTCTTGTGTAACAGTAGTGTCATCGGCAGGTTCTTGTGTATCATTTCCTAGGTCACTACCCATGGGATGCTCCGTTTCAGCTGTCGATTCTTGTGTATCAACAACATCGTCAACGATTCTTATTTAATAGCTTCCCAAGGTTTGGTCTGAGTTTCCATCGAGATGGTGCTTGCAACACAAAATTTGTATCCGGTTTCTGATAGGTTTATTGTGCATGCCGCACACATAGGACCTCGTGCAGAATCCGCCCTCATTTTGTCCACTACTTCTGCTAGGGTATCCAGGCCTGGGACCCTTGCTTCTGTTCTACTTCCTTCTAATTGATGCCTTAATTTTTCATTTTCTTCTTCTAAATTTTTTATTTTAAGCAACAAAAACTTAGTCTCATCCTTACCTGGCAGAGGGTCTTCTTCTGGATGGGGTTGTTCCCCTTCTTTCTGCTTCCTCGTGTCCTTGCTCAGTTCTTTGCTGGATGAAGGTGAAGGTTCCAGCTGTGAGCTAAATTTTACCTTTTTCTTCAGTATCTTGCCACCTATCAACTTCTCCAATGATATTTTCTCGATCCTACCCTCTAAAGATTAGCCTCATTCTCCAGTCTCCCCTGCTTCCTTGGGGGTGTTAAGGATTTCAGTTTGCCACCTTCGGGATGTCCTTGTCTTTTTACTCATAAATTCTTCCCAGCTTCTGCCTTGTCGTTTCAATGCATCCATTACGATCAATTTAATAAGACGTGATTGGTGACATAAGTTTCTGGGTGTGCAACAATTTTCATAGCCGCACACATGTGCCTAATGTTTTGTAAGAAGAAATATGGAACATTACGCAGTTTCCCGTGCCGCAGGTGGTTTAGAAATGCAAAATGGTAGTTGAACACGATTGTTTCCATTCCTTCGCAGGTAATGTACTTGATAATGTACAAGGAAACATCTCCCCATGACTGAGGGAGTGACGATCTATCAATTCCCCTACCCTTCTTCTCCAATTGTTCCTCTCCTTGAAGGAATTCTGCCTTAAGAGAGGGGTCATTTCTTTTTCTGTAGAACCACCATTTCCCCACAGTCTATAGTGATGTCACATGGGAAATCACTTCTTTTGTCACTTCTAGCTTTAACCCCCAAACTTTCGTTTGGTTTTTATTTAGGTTCCGAGCGAATTCCATGGCCACCGACTCCTCTGATCCCTTGAGCCGTTCGAAAAATTTGAACCAGCCCACTTCCTTAAAGACTTGGCATGCCCCAGGGAAATTCTCCAATGCTTCAGTCGAATTGGGCTCTTGTCAGACTGCTGCTCCTCCCATCTCTATCCCAACACTCTGTACTCTGCTCTTTCTCTGAGAATTTTGGAATGAAGGTGCAATGCTTCGCTGAGGTTGATGTTAGGGCAGTGAAATAGGAAATAAAACGAGGATTTCAGGTTAGGGAGGATCGTACTGCACACAGTATGGTTTCATTATTGGTCTGGATCATGGAGATATGGCATTAAATGCGTTTTAATTCTTGGCATGATCGAAATAAAGGGATAATGATGACAAAGTTTTAATAATGATTACCAGATTTAAATTCAAGATCATAGATTATGAAATGATTTGTCCTCTCCCTCGAGTTTAATGTGACATTTGTCCTCGGCCGTCTAAAGAGATACCATATTAATTGCCATGATTGTTAAACAGAGGGAAGAAGTGATATACCTTTGTATGACATACCTGACGTGATGTGGAAAGAAAGGATTGGTAACAAGGATCAATGATAAAATTAATTCTAGCGCTGATGTGCTAGTTGTATGAATTACTCCCGCGACATAGCGCTAATGAATACTCTATCTTTTTTTTATATTGCGGCTGATGATTTTGCTAATGTGTCTGCTTATAGGTTGACAGTTGTTAAACATGGAACAACATACCCAATTTCCACGCTATTTCTATAGTTGTTTCTTATTTACATGATTCTTTAAAATACTTACAAAAAGAATTTACAAAGATAACAAACATATTCTAATATAACTTGTAACAGCATAAAAATAGAATATGCATGAGTTACGTAATTTTGTTACATAGGAAAAAGAAATGTACAACAACTGCGACACAGTGGTTTTCAGCTGTCACAATCGGTCTTTATGTGCCCGGGAAGAGGTTTTCACAGTCATATTTTTATTTATATGTTTTTATTGCTCTTTTTTTTAATTACTATTGGGTGTAACATCTGTCAACAGAAGTTGGTTTTCAACTATTACACTTATTAGAGAATTAAGAAATTGGCAACACAGGGGAATTGTCCCTTGCCTTCGTAATCTGAAGGTCAGAATCTGTGACAATGTTGATGAATGATTCCTTTGAAGTGGGTTTGTGATATAGCCGAAGACGGTTCCCATTAGCAAACAATGGTGTCCTAGCACTGTCAATGGTTACTAAATTTACAGTCCCATTGTCGAAGACTATGTCAACTTCATAAGGACCTAGCCACCTGGTGCAGAGCTTCCCTTTAAAATCCTTAAATCTTGAATCATATAATAGAGCCCAATCTCCTTTTTGAAATTTCTTCTTTTTAATGAATTTATCATGCCACTTAGCTCTTTGTTGTTGGACAATGTCTGTTTGTTGAATGGAAGCTAATCGTTTCTCATCTAGTTCATTAATCTAATTCAACCATTGTTTTTGTGTTGTTGCCAGATCCAAATTTACTTGTAGCATTGTTCTTAATGTCTTAATTTCAAATTCTATAGGAAACAAAGGATTTTTACCATACACTAATTCGTATGGTGAGAACCCCATGGTATTCTCCATGTAGTCTGGTATGCTGACAATGCCTCTGAAAGTTTATCAGCCCAATTTCTTCAATGGCTAGCTACGATATTGGTAAGAATGCCCTCAATAACCTTGTTGGTGCTTTCTACTTGGCCATTTTCTTGTGGATGATAAGGCGAAGTGATTCTATGACAGATTTTGTATTTTTCAACTAGGTTCTGAATCAAATGAGATGTAAATTGGGGTCCTCCATTTGTCACTATTTCTCTAGGTACTCCAAAGTGGACAAAAATATCTTCAAACAAGAAGTCTAAAACAACCTGCTCTGTAGCTCTGGTTAATGCTTTCGCCTCAACCCATTTTGTGACATAGTCTGTGCAGACCAGAATGTAGGATTTCTATTGAGATGATGGGTTAATTGGTCCTACAAAATCTAGGGCCCATTTCTCAAATGGTTCTAAGACTATTTGAGGTTGCAACGACATCTCGTTTGATTGGAGTGGTTGACCCATTCTCTAGCAACTATCACATCCCTTCACAAATTTCTTAGCATCCTAGAATATTGTGGGCCAATAGTATCCTATTGAGAGCACCTTGTATCATGTTCTCTTATCTGCAAAGTTTCCTTCGCAAGGTTCCTCATGAAAAGCTCGAAGGATATCAAAAATTTCATCCTCCCTTACACAATGTCTGATCTGATGGTTTGGCCCAGTGTGATAGATATTTCCTTCTATCCATGAGTATCTAGCACTTTGTTGGACAATCCTTTTCTTTTCCCTGTAGGATAGGTGTTGGGGGAATTTTCCTGCAGCAAGATAATTAGCTATGTCTGCATACCATGGTGAGTGAACTGAAATAGAAAAAATATATTCATCCAGAAAATAATCTTCAATAGGCATGCTTTCACTACCAACATTCAGCCTAGAAAGAAAATCAACCACCACATTATCTTTCCCAGGTTTATCTAGGATAGTTATATCAAATTCCTGTAACAGCAATAACCACCGTGTAATCCTACCATTAGTGACTGGTTTGTTCATTAAAAAGCGAATGGCATAGTGGTTAGTGTGTAAAATCACTTGATATCATGTGATGTAGTGCCGAAATTTATTGATGGCGTGCACTACTGCAAGGAATTCCTTCTTGGTCATTGTGTAATTGAGTTCAATTATAGTCAATTTTTTGCTTATATAATAAATGGCATATGGTTTTTTGTCCTCCAGCTAGCCTAAAACAACTCCCATAGCCATATCAAATGTGTCCGTAGCTATATCGAACGGAAGATTCCAGTTTGGACCCTGCAAAACAGGAGCTGCTGATACACAGTCTTTTAATTTCACAAAGGCCTGCTCGCATTTTCCTGTCCATACAAACTCTGCATCTTTCATAAGTAAATAAAATAAAGGAGATGCAATCTTTGAAAAAATTTCTATAAACCTCCTATAGTACCCTGCATGACCCAAGAAACTATGTACCTCTTTCTGTGTCTTGGGGATTGGGATTTTCAAGATTACCTCTATCTTAGCAGGGTCCACTTTAATCCCGTTAGCGGAAATAAGATGCCCCGGCATGATCCCTTCATTTGTCATCATGTGACATTTCTCAATACTCAAAGCAACATTAGTCTGTTCACATCATTCAAATAATATTTCCAAATTAACTAATGTTGTTTCGAAGGTGTCCCCATAGGTTGTAAAGTCATCCATGAAAATTTCTAGACAGTCATTCAACAGATCCGAGAAAATTCCCATTATCATGCTTTGGAAAGTTGTTGGTGCATTATAGAGTCCAAAAGGAAGAAACTTGTATGCGAAGGTTCCCCAAGGGCAGGTAAAGGTGGTTTAATCTTGGTCTTCCGGGGAAATCTATATTTGGTTGTACCCACTAAACCTGTCTAAGAATGAGAAAAATTTCTTTCCGGACAGGGTATCAAGGACTTGGTCTATAAATGGAAAGGGGAAATGGTCCTTTTGAGTGGCTTTGTTAAGTTCTCTATAATCCACACAGACCCTCCACTTGCCATTATTTTTGGGGACAATGACAAGAGGAGATACCCATTGACTATCAGAAATGGGATAAATGAAGTTGGAATTTAGGAGTTTCTGCAATTCTTCTTTTACTACCTCCTTTAATGCAGGGTTCATGTGTCACTGTGGTTGTCTCACTGGATTGCAACCATCCTTCAAATAGATGTGGTGAGTGCACAGGCTGGGATGGATACCCTTCATATCTGTATAATCCCATGAAAATGAGTTTTCACACTTATGTAACAGTCGTAACAACAATCTTTTATGCTCAGCAACCAGGTTTGGATTGATATTAAGATATTTGACTAGTTCTATTTCAATAGGATTGTTTTTAATACTTGGAACGGTTTTCATTTGTTGAAGGCTCAAATCTTCTACAACATCTTCCTCCCCCAAGTCTTCAATGGAAGTAACAGAAAATGAATTAATAATAAAACCACTTATGATATCATCTTCCATTTCATTCTTAAAGTATTGTGCCTTCCCGAGGGTGAGAAGTGGTTGTGAGTTATATGACTCAGGTTCAAATTCATCCCACAAGGGGTTTCCCGAACTGTTACACTAAAAAATGTCACCTTGACTACTTACAGTTAGTATGGCTCAAATCAACAGTCATGCTACCCTCTTAGGCAAGTCTCATGCCTCTGTTATCCATCTCAAACTCAAAGAAGACAGAAAGTCTTGTAAAAACTATGTTTATCTCTGGGGTCGCAGGTTCTCTCTAGCCTTACCTGCGGGGACGCTGACCATGTTCACAAAATCTGCGTCCATGGACGCTCTGTATGTTAAGGGACAGGTGCGTCCTTCTGTAAAAGGCAAAATGCGCAAGTTTCATCTTAAAAAAGTTACTTGTGGTTACTTCTAGAACATTCTAGAGGTCGGTTTGATGAAATGGATGCGCCTCCAGTTGGTTCATGTATCTCTATTAAGGGGGAACTTATCCCATCAATAAGGGAGCTATCCCACCCAAAGAGGGGGATGATCCCATTGATAGTGGACCTGAATAACCTCTTTACAGCACTATAAATAAAGGCATTGAGCCAGAAGGAAGAGAGGTTGGAGCTATACATTTTCTTTGGGTAAATGCTGCAGGATTTAGGTCTTCCATTAGAGCCTTTGTGAGGAGAGATTGTCTTCACTTGATTCTACTTGGGAGAGGGTGAGCTTTGTCAAAGTAGAGGAAAACCCTTGATGGACCCTGGGAGGAACTTGCACAACACCAAGGCCAGGTTGTAAGAGTTTCTTTGTTTCGTTATTAATACAAACTGGTTTATTTTTCTCAATAGCTTGTGTTAATGAGTTATTTCGTGTGTTCCTTGGTCTGCATGTTGAATATATGTTTTATTATATGAAATGCAAGTGCTTGGTAATTGTTTGATTGTTTGTGGTTGCAGGAATTGACTTGAAGGAGGAGCTCATCCGGATCGTCAAGAACGAACTTCAACAACAGCGTTTTGGAATAAGGTAAGCCTAAACACTTGTAGTTTTCATATTGTAAAAGGTGTATTTAGAGAAAGATCACTCCATTTTGTCTTGTTTGTCATTAGAATGTCTTAGACTTCTAGGAAGGTCAGCTGTGTCCGCACCCTTGTCCAATTCCGTGTGACAAATTGGCGACTCCACTGGGGAATCCATTAATGAGAGAGTCTTTTCCTTTATATGAACTTTGCTTTGAGAAAATCATTTTTATTTTCTGGTTTTTGACTGCGAGAATTAGTATTTGGGTGGCTTAGCTTTAGATTTAGTTAGATTTGGTTTTTCTTCATTTTTCCAGAGAGACGCACCCTCTGAGTTCTGCACAGTGCGTCTTTGGACGCGCTGTTGCCGTCTGCACAGAGCGGGCCCGCGCCTGTTCTAACGGGTTGCCTGCGTCTTCCTGTAAACTTTAAGAAAATTCCATTTTTGCTTTAAATTGCTTTTAGATTTTGATTTTCCTTAGTGTTTCCTGCCCAGATCCTTTAGTACCCTGTCAAGAATTTTCACCTGAACTTGTTTTGTGAGCTTTGAGTGTTTTAGTGGATTTCAACGAAGTTTAGGCCTAGGGTTTGATTTTTGAATAGGTCTTGTAGTGACTTTGATAGTAGAAAGTTGTCCAACCTTAGATCTCTCTGGTTAGTCAACCTTCTTAGAGGTCAGACCTGTCGTAAAGTCTCCTTGTGTGAGCAACTTGCCATTTGAGTTGTTTTGGGTCAAATTTCGATTTGCTTGTTTATAAAGTATTGATTTCCATTTTACAAAAAGAACAAAAAGATTAGAATTTTGTTTTGACTAGTTTTTGGTTCTGCAATAAGCTAGTCCTTGATTTGATTGTGATCAAGTAAAACACCTTAGAATAATCATTGTTAGTTTTGGCCTCGTTAAATTTGCTTAGAATAAATTTGCTTTTAGTTTGCTTATGAGTGCATTTTCATAGATTTTAAGAGTTGTTAAGATTGATTTTTTGGTTATGTTAGATTTATTTGCTTTATTAAAAGAAAAATACAAAAACATCTTCTTAAAAAGTCTTGTTTCAAGTAGCTTTTTGTTTTCGAAAGAAGAAAAGAGTTTTTTCGTGCATGTAAAGAGAGGTTATGTTTTTATGCTTGGAAAAGAAAAACGAATTGTTTCTTTGATTGTCTTCAATTAAGAAGTTGCTTTTATAAAGATTGCATTCTCTCAACTTTTTAGTTAAGCAATTCATCGAAAAAGTAAAGTAGTGGATAAATCATTCTAGGTGCATTTTGTAGTGGTTTCGAGTCGAGTCAACACACCACTGGTTTCACTTCCATCACCTTTTGACTTAAGAAACAACCTTAAAAGTAACGCTTAAATTAAAATCAATCTAGTAATCTTTATTTTTCTAGGGCTCTGAAACACCAACATAGCTTAGGCTAGGGTCTTGGAGTAGGTGAGTACTTAACTCTCCAAGACTACAAAACCAAACAGATAGTTTATCTTGAGTAGAACAAATCCAATTGTTTCAGTTACATTCTGGGAAAGCTCCTCTTAAAGGAGAAGCACGAGCTCGTGTCCGAACCAGTGAGGGGATCATTCCTCCCTCGTTGGGAACGACGCCAGGCAGTACGTATTACAAACGGTAAACCTCGGATTAACCATTGTCGAGGAGCCAGGGGTCACTTATCGGTAAACCTTGGATTGTTGTCAAGGAGCCGGTAAGGGGATTGGAGCTTGTTACTCTGCCCTTGCGTGCTGTCGGAGTTTAGACTGTTCCCCCAGGTGTAATTGTTGTGATTGGTAACTTTAGTGACCATAATCTTTAGGGTTCTACCGAGGTGACGGTGGAGGGAAGGTCCCACTGTACCTGGAGCAGACGTCGGTTATACTCACTTGGATTTTCCGGGGGGTTCACTTCACTTCGAGACGGTTAAAGTGGAGGAACTTGTGCCAGTCTATTCATTAAGCAGGTTGCCGGGGTAACTGTTCCACCCGCCATTTCTGTACTGAATCCAGCGAGGTTGGATTTCATCACCAACTAGCGCTTTTGGTCCGGAAGACTACTGTTTGTGTGTGGTTTGACGCTCTAGATTATTTAGGCGTGTGCTTCAAATTGTTTGGTTCTTTAGAAGACTTTAGGTGGTTTGATTTGAAATTTTTACTTTGTTTTCGTGTGTTGTAGTTAAAATCTTTAATTGTGGCGGAATTACCGAGACAGTCCCGTAGACTTCGGGGCAAGTCTCCTGAGATTGTTACCGGAATAGATTTGTTAAGAAAACTCCGTAAATCGCGGGGTGAATCTCCTGAAGACATTCCGGGTCATTTAGAAGGGTTAAAAGTCCTTGTAACTCCTCCTAGTGGCAGTAGAGTAGGTTCACCTGAAGAAGGAGAATCTTCCTTGGTAGTCCATCCAGATTACCAAAGTTTAGAAACAGGTTACAATCCCGAAGCTGTTACAGTTTCCGAGCTTGCTGGTAGTTTTTCATCTGCCAGTGAAACAGGCGAAGAACCTGAAATTTCCGAACCTGTTACTCCAACTCCTAGTGTTCCTGATTCACCAAGAATAGAAAGAATTATCACCGAAAATCTTCCTGTTGGATTAATTGCTATAGAAGAACTTGTTCCAGAGGAAGAAATAGGCGTTTCTGATTCTGAAGATCTAATTACCCTTGATCTAAGGGAGCGTGAATCCATCTTTTACAGTCCTCCTAGAAGTGAATCTTGGTACCTTGCATTAACCAATTTTTTAGACAACTCAGTAGGTTTTTCTACACCTCGTACTCCTTTTCCACCTAGAGGAATTCATTCTCCTGTAAATATGTCTGGTCAGTCATCTGTGTTTTCGCAAAGTCCTGAATCATTTTTACATGGCGGTCCTTCTGTTCCTACTGGGTATCAATCACTTTCTGGTACCTTTGCGGGAGCATCTCCTCAACCCATTGATCATGGGTTATTAGTTGGAAACAGTGGTAATGTACCATTGAGTATAGGTGACGTTTATATGATGTCAGGTTCAACTCCCATTAACCAACCTCAAGGTGGCCAATTACCGCCTGGGGGGCAACCTTCGTTAATGCCTGGGGGGCAACCTCAAGGTACTTCATTCGTGACTGGGGGGCAACCTCAAGGGTATCAACCCCAAGGGTATCAACCCCAGCCTCAATATGTACCCCAAAGTCAACCTCAGTATCAATATCAACCTCAAGGATGGCAACCTCAAGGATGGCAACCCCAAGGGTATCAACCCCAAGGGTATCAACCTCAAGGATACCAACCTCAAGGTCAAGGTCAACCCCAGTATTCGTATTTACCTCAAGGTTATCAACCTACGGGTCAATACCCTGGTCAAGGTTATCAACCACCTCAAGGGCAATCATATGGGACTGCACCTTACAGTTATCAACCCTATCCTCAATACGGCTATGGATCTCAGTATCCTCAACCTGTTACGAGTCAATACCCTGGAATGTTAACATGGGATCCGTCACAGGGTCAACAGATGTCGCAACAGTCGGTACCTCAAGCAGGACAACCTGCAGTTCCTGGTCCACCCCAGCAACCGCAACCTGTCCAGTCAAGTGTTCAGACCCCTGTAACTTCCGTAGTTACTCAGCCGCCAATTGCACCTAGTACTCCACCTCACACGGCTGCAGCAACTACCGCTTCATCTACCATGCTTACTTCTGGAGTATCGGCAGCTCCGGTTTCTACTGTCCCTGTAACCACTCCTCAGACATCTGTACCGTTGTCTGGACCTACGGTTCAAACCACAGTCCAGATGCCTGCAGGCCAACCTGGTACAAGTACGGTTGTTACTACTCAACCTCAATTTGTTCAACCTCCGTACCAGGGACAGTATCAACCTGGGCAAGCTGCCCAACAACCGGTTTACCAGTATCAACCGTATCCTGGGTACACTTATCAACAACCTCAGCAACCCCAGTACGGTCCGGTTAATCCTGGTTTTCCAGGAGGATATAATATCCCAAATGCGACTCCTGTTCCTAGTTATCCTGGATATCCTCCTCCTGGGGCTGGTATTGTGACTCAGAGTTTTAGAGATCCTAACCGGCAGTTACCGTTTATTGCGACTTTAGATTTACCCGACTTGACGCGCCTAACGAACGATCCAATTCAATATCTTCAGTTCTGGCCGCCAATGCCAAATAAGTTGCCCAGCGATATACCCAAGTTCGAAGGTAAGTCTGGAGAGGATCCGTCTAATCACGTGATGACTTACCACCTCTGGTGTGCATCAAATTCCATCTCAGATGATTCCATCCGCTTACGTCTTTTCCAGCGTACACTCATTGGTCTCGCAGCCAAGTGGTACATTGAGTTACCACGGGCCTCTTTTTACAACTTTAGCCAGTTAGCTACCTCGTTCTTAACTCATTTTCAGTTACCAGTCAGATACGATAATGGTACAGAATTATTAACTTCGCTAAAACAATCGACATCCACGTACATTTCTGATCACATTCATGAGTGGAGACGTCGAAGGAGATTAGTGAAAGTTTTTATCCCGGACCAAATCTTAGCTGAATGGTTTGTCAAATCATTATTACCAAGAATTACTGAAGATGTAGCTAAGGCCGGAGTAGTTACTGAGGAGCAAGTCATTGCTCAGGCACAATACCTTGACTTAGTTTACACTCAGTCGGGTACGTTACACGAGAAAATTCCGGATCTTCCAAAGTCAAACCAAATCGCTGCTGCTCCTTCGGGATCTCATGCCGCTGATGGTATGATTGGTATCGTGACTACGAAGAGTAAGAAGAAGTCTTCCAAGGCCTCAATACTCCAATTATCACTTTGCCTGATTCTCCGACAGGAGAGTCTTCTCCTCCTGAACTTACCGCCGACATTCACGCTGTAGAGTCATCTACGGCCAAATCAAAAAACGGTGGAAAGAAGAAAGGAAAGAAGAAGGCTAAAGCAGACAAGGCTCCAAAGGAGAAAACGGAAAAGTCGGAAACCAATGACGAAAAACGCAAACCTCGATATCCTTGTCTTATTTGTGAAGAAGATCATTTTACGAGAGACTGCCCTCATCGGGCCGAGGTAGTGAAAATAGTCAAAGGTTCTCCCACTCCTGCTGTGTTAAAAAATCCATTTCCAGAGCAGGAGAATAAGATGATAGGTTCTTCTTCGAATGCCAGTGAAGAACCCATTTTGATGATGTCTCATGTCAGGATTGCGACTCGATCGCAAGATTATGGTAGTAAGGCTCCTGTTGATGGTAAGGAAGCAGAATCTTCTCACTCTAACCCATCAACCTCAGCTCCTGGTTCCGATCCACTACAGATCGAAAAACCTAACCCAGACTTAGTGATTAAGCCGCCCGCCAAGGGTGTACTTCGAAGGTCTGCTTTCAATCCACATGCGAGAGCAGCCCAGAATTACAACATTGTTGAAGACTTAGCTGTTTCACCTTCAGCAATGTCGGCACTCGAAGTGCTGCAATCATGTCCAGCGCAACGAAAATTGCTTTTGTCGGCTATCGGAGCTGTCGATGTTCAGGACCCGAACCTAATGATCTTTGATCTAGAAAATAGTACACCGCGTCTCCCCCATCAAATGGCTTTCCAAATTCCAGTGATAGTCAAAAACAGGCCTATTCATCGGACTGTGATTGATGAGGGAGCTTCTACGTGTATTATGTCGATTCAATGTTGGAGATCGCTTGGTTCTCCTTCGTTGAACCAATCCCCCACCATCCTTAAGGCCTTTGATGGCCGTGGGTTCCGTCCGTTTGGTATTCTACAAGAATTGCCTATAGGGGTCGAAGGTAAAACCGTTAGTCTGGATGTGGAAGTGGTTGATGCCCCTCTAGACTACAACCTTCTTTTGGGTCGAAGTTGGTCATATGCTATGACAGCGGTCGTTTCATCGGTCTTCAGAGTCATTAAGTTTCCACATAACGGTAAGATCGTGACTATTGATCAGCTGACATACTTTTCATCCGACCCAGCCTCTTTAGAAAGTATCCAGCATGTTGGTAAAACGACAATCCCTTATAGGGACATTGGTGTAGGTTTAGTTAAGGATTCCGGTTTACTGGGAACTTTTCCTCTCCCTCCACTCAATGCAGACCCTTCGTTTGCAACAATTCATATGATCACGTCAGAAAACATTATTTATGATGATCCTTGGTATGTTCCCTCTGACTCTGAGCTAGACTCACTCGGTGATGTTATGCCGTTGAGTCCGTATGAGATTGCTTATGAAGCTCTTATGTCTTTTACCGACTTTCATTCAACCAAAACCGACCAAATGAATGTGGTCAGTGAAGAGTCACTTTTCACCTCACCCTTAGAACGGATAACGTTTCCCGAAGAAGTGTCATCTGACGAACAACTTCGCGAAATCCTAAGTGTAGATGATCTACCATGGGAAGATCTCCATCACAGATCTTCGTTTTTACCTAAGGATGATGCATTTGAAAATGATTTTTCATCTATCTTTACCGCTGAATATGTCAAAGACGCTCAGGATCCAACGAAACATTCTGATTCAGAGCTGAATTTAGGGAATATTTCTCGTACTATTCCCATTGATATTTCAGTGAAACCCGGAATCGAGGAGAACATTCATATAGGTGCCGCATGTACTGAAGAAGAAATCCAAACTTACAAGGCCCTATTCCAAGAATTCCGCGACGTGTTTGCCTGGTCTTACGAGGAAATGCCAGGAATTGATCCTGCCATTGTTATTCATGAAATAAAGACCTACCCGGATGCTAAACCCATTCGGCAACGGTTGCGTCAGATTCACCCTCGAAAAGCGGCTGCGATTAAAGCAGAAGTCGAAAAGCTGTTGAAAGCAGGTTTCATTTATCCGATCCCGTTAACGGATTGGGTATCGAATATTGTTCCCGTCAATAAAAAACAAGGAACAATAAGAATCTGTATCGACTATAGGGATATCAATCGAGCTTGTCCAAAAGACAACTATCCTACGCCTTATATCGATCAAATTATTGATGATTGTGCCGGAAGTGAGATGTTTTCCTTCATGGATGGTTTCTCAGGCTATAATCAAATCAATATTCTACCTGCCGATCAACCAAAAACGGCATTCATTTGTCCATGGGGGACATTTGCTTATTGCAAATTACCTTTTGGACTTAAGAATGCCGGGGCCACTTTTCAACGGGCGATGTCTTATGCATTTCATGACATCAAGCACATTGTGCAACCCTATCTCGATGATTTGCCTGCTCATTCTTTACATCGAGCTGATCACCTTGTCCACCTACGAGCAATCTTTATGAGGTGTAGGCATTATCGAATTCGGTTGAATCCCCACAAGTGTGTTTTCTGTATAGAAACAGGTCGATTGCTGGGATTTGTTGTTTCAAAAGCCGGCATTCGCGTCGATCCCTCGAAAGTCGAGGCTATCATCAAATTGCCTCCTCCTTCGAGTTTGCGCCAACTCCAAAGTTTGCAAGGGAAAGCGAACTTTTTACGCCGATTCATCCCAAACTACGCCGAGGTCACTAAAGGTTTTACACGGTTGTTGAAACAGAACGCACAATTCTTTTGGGACGAGATTGCCCAACAATCTTTTGATGCACTTAAACACGCGTTGACCCATGCACCGTTATTGCATCCTCCCAACTACAACCAGGACTACTTCTTATACCTCGCAGCTTCGCATTCCACCATTGGAATGGTGTTAGTTCAAGAAGATGAATTCAAAGCAGAGCATGTGATATATTATCTTAGTAGAACCTTAAATCCCACTGAGTTAAAATATTCGCATGTGGAGAAATTGGCCCTGGCAGCCGTTCAAGCTGTCCAGCGTTTTCGTCACTACATTCTTCTTCGCAAAACTACGGTTATTTCGGATTGCAACCCTATGATTTATATTTTGACAAAACAACTGCTAGGGGGCAAGTACTCTAAATGGATTGTTATCCTGCAAGAGTTCGACTTGGAGTTCGAGAAGTCCAAGTCTAAGAAATCTTTAGTTTTTGCGGAATTGATGTGTGATTTCCCGAGTGCTGACACAGAGACTGTGGCAGAGGAGTCCATTGCGGACGAATCTTTGTTTCTTATTAGCACTTTAGATCCATGGTATGGGGATATAATCATCTATCTCCTCGCGGTTGATTATTTTACAAAATGGGCCGAGGCGATGCCTACATTCGACGCAAGCGGCAAGACAGCTGCAGTTTTCGTATTCAATCATATCATAACTAGGTTCGGTGTCCCACAAGCAATCATTACTGACCATGGGAGCCATTTTCGAAACGTCATGATGACTGAGCTTACAAGCCAGCTTGGTTTGCGCCACGATAGCTCTACTCCTTATTATCCGCAAGCCAATGGTTTGGTTGAGTCAATCAACAAAGTTCTAGTCATCATGATTCGACGGATCATTGGTATCCATCGAACGAATTGGCATAACATGTTATTTTCGGCGCTATGGGCATATCGAACTTCAGTGAAAAATTCAACAGGTTTCACCCCTTTCCAGCTAGTTTATGGCTTAGAAGCTGTGTTACCTATTGAATGCGAAATCCCATCACTTCAAATGGCTGTCGAATTACTTCCAGCTACTTCCGAAGAGGAGAAACGGTTATTATACTTGGCTAAATTAGATGAGACTCGACGTGACGCTACTTTAGCTATCGAGACTCACGCGAAACGAATGAAAGCTCAGTATGATAAAAATGTAACCCCTCGAAGTTTTTCGGAAGGAGACCTAGTACTATTATATGATCAAGCTAACGATAAGCTAGGTGCCGGAAAATTCGTTCCCATGTGGCATGGGCCCTACATTGTAAAGCGAAAGCTAGCAAAAGGGGCTTATGAGTTAGTTGATTTTGATGGGGACTCTTTGGGTAAACCCAGAAATGGACTTTACCTAAAGAGGTATTATGCTTAAAATGATGGGTATGGAGAAATTTTTAGATAGGTTAGATTTCCTTTCTAGCTAGCAAGTGTGTTAGTTTAGTCAGTGTGCTTAGCTTAGCGAGTGTGGTTTTTCGTCATTATTCTGGCTTATCTTGGTTTTACTCTTGATATTGTAGATGTCGACGCCTCTCCAAACATACATTGGATTTGCTGATGGTGCTTGTCGTAATACACGGAATATCTCTTTCGCAGCTTGGGTTATCTATTCGCCCTCTGACGAGTTAGTTTCTATGCATGGGGTAAGCCTCGGTCAAACAACGAATAACATTGCAGAATACAGTGCAGTGGTTGAATTATTATCCGAATCTATTTCATTTGGAATTCGACGTTTGATAGTGAGGTTAGATTCTGAACTTGTTGTATTACAGCTTAATAGAGTTTATGCCATTAGAAATCCTGTGTTATTAAGGTTGTTTTTGAGAGTGCGTCTCTTGGAACGTGAATTTGATTACATTGAATATCAACATATTCCAAGGTCCTTGAATACATTAGCAGATGCAATTGCTTCTCGAGTGTTGGACAGACATTTACGATAATCATGCAAGTAAATTTAAAAACATTTCATCACATATGTTAAACAAGATAAGCCGGTAATAGTGATATATATAGATAGAAGTGTGTCAAAAAATATATACATCGTCTTCGATCATAGGTTTAAAACACCTTATGATCGGCAAAATGATAGTACAAAAAGTCAAAAATGTCACATGTGACTACAAAAGTGACTAGTCAATCACTGGTGGTGCTCTCTGTACGACACCACTGCGCGGGCTACCTTACGCAAAAATCTCCTAAACGGTCCAGGGACCGCGACTACGAAGCGCTGAAGCCTGATAGGAATGTCGTCCATAGTAGTCTCAGGTATATCTGCCGTGAGACGCTCTAGATCATGCTCCAACTCAGCTAGTACGTCTGCAGCCGCGTCCTGTGGGGCCGGTATCGGTGCAGCTGGATGTAGTCTATCATAAGGCCGGAGGTTGGCTGGACGCTGTGGACCAACATCTGCATTTTGAAAAGTTTACTATTAGTTTTGAGACGATATATATAAAAAATACAAAAAATACATAACTAGAAAACTTGTGAAAATAAAAAGTACCTCTGTCGTCCCATTGTTCTCCCTGTGGAAGAACCATGTCCGGATCACCTCTGAAATCCATTCCGGCATAAGGAAAGTCCTGTATCGAAAAAACCTGGCCCTCTAACCAGTAAAAGTAACTATCTGAGAATCGAACCACCGCTGCGCCCTCGTCAGGATGCCGGGCCATCACCGCAACCCATCGTATCAGCTTTGGCTGCCGAGGACCCAAGTATCAACAGTGAGTTGCTGAGGGATCAGCATTGGAACTCTCTCCAAAGCAAAGCTCACGACTAGAGGCCCATATCCAAAAGTCTTTAGTCGTCCGTTCTTTGCCTTGGTCAGTTGGCTCTTCATATGAGCCGACACAGCTTCACACCAGTTGAAAATGGTGCCTTGGTAACAGTCAATTGCCATCCGCATTTGGGATCCGGAAGCAATGTGTAAAGCGGCCGCGCCGCAAATTCTGGTAACCGTGAACGCTATGACTTTGAGTTCCGCAGAATGATGTGTTTTATCTCTATGCCTTTTGAATGGTGAGCCCCAGGTGTGCACCACTCGTCGCGGAGACTATCAAGGGATTGGCCACCCGGCCTAGTCCCCGCAAGACTGAGTTGCTCACCTCTGTTCGGCAAGCCAGTGAGAAAGTATACATCCGAGGGCTCTATCTCGAGCTGGTGCCCTCCTATGTAAAAGCATTGTTCTTGTACGTTCCATCGCTCAACCAGCCATTCCAAGAATCTTACCTGGCCCCTCATGCCCGGTATGGTCCAATATTTGTATAATCCGCATGCTCTTAGGGCATCCAGGGAAGGTTGATGATTTATTGCAGCTTCATCTTCCTCTACATGCTCTCTTTCTCTCCAGTCTAACATGATTAATGCCCTGCATATCAAAAATAGCAATTAGAAATTGATTTGGGAATTTTTGGTGGTTTTTTGAGAGAGTTGGGGTTTTGAAATGCGCGTTTCTCGAAAGACGCACCCCGGCTTTGTAGCACAGGGCGCCCGGACGCAGCTGGCCTGAAGGCGGACCGCGTCTTCCGACCGTTTTCCCGTATGAGAAAAAGTCGGGGGACGCGGTCACCCGAAGGGCACCTGCGTCCGCCGAGAGGCGCATTCCAAAACAAAAACCCTCCCAAAAAATGAAACTAAAACCTAAAAATTAATTCTAAACGGATAGAAATGCAGAGTAGGATGTGTAAAATACCTGGTTAAGACGGCGTTCGATTCCGACGGTCAGATTTTCCGCAGCAACCACGGGAAGTTTCTTGTCAAAAGCTCCTTTTTCAACCTCAACAGTGAAACGGTAAAAATGACATGGTAAAAGGTCTTTTTATAGGTTTTTTGGATGAATTAGTTCATTTTTTACCATGAAAAGATGTTTTCAATGTATGAGTAATGTATTGCTTTTGTGCAGGACAAAGGGATTTCGAGGGAAATTGTAATTTTTCACAAACAAAAATATCAGAGTCATCTTTTAAGCCCTTTTCTGACTCCTAAAACATGAAAAGATCGCCGAGTGTTTCTTTTTCACTCGTTAAAACGGAATTAAAAGACGGTCCCCTTTTAGCTCTTTTCTGACCGCAAAATCAGGAAAAGATTGCCGGGTTTTTGTCGTTTCGAACTCGATAAGGAAATAAAACGACGTGTCCTTGATCGCTTTTTACTTTTCAGGTCAACGACACTATTATGAAAGTACTCCTTGGTCGCAAGATCAAGCGGTTCCCCCAGGTATTATTTTATACTTTTTCGGGCTTGAGGGACACAAATATACGAAAAAGTTCAACGTGGAGTCTCCTTTAGTTTTTTCAGACTCTCTAAAATTGAAAAACGCCGAGTTTCTCCTATACTGGGCTCGTTAAACTTTTACAGTAGAGGACCTGTTCAATTACAAACAGGAACGAACCACTCCTTCCTAGGGTTCGAATTTAAACTAGGTTGGACTCGTCCGAAGGATGAGCTTATAATCAAGCATATGTTATCCTCCTCAAGCTTGTTAAAAATAAAGAGGTACTTGCCAGAAATGGTGGGGGAAAAGAGAGAAAAATGAACCTGTTTGTCACCTTTTGTCTCAGAAGAAACTTTATTACCGCTCTTGAACACGACACTTTTCGTTCACCTGGGTTGGGAAATCTTTTACCTCACAGTTGACCAAATGGCAATCACTTTGAAAATCTTTAACCGGGTTTCGGGGATTAACTTTGAGTTATTCGTCACCAAGCCATCTGTTGTGTCGTTATGTGTTCAAGAGGTCTGCAAGCAAAACTTTCATCTGCAAAATACTTGTCATCTATTTGACCATCCCTGAGTCAGTCCTTACAGCAACATTTCTTCAACTTGAACAAAGATTTCGTGTTGCAGGCTTTCCTGCAACGGGTCGCTTTCTATCGACATCGACACATTATCTAGAAAGATGACTTAGGAATCGACAGTACCTTGAAGTCTGCATGCATCAATGGCAGGTTTCTCGCCTTTGACGTCAGTTTACATCATTGACTTTCGATCAAAGGATTCCGTGAAGTGTTCGACATCAAAACATCTATTCACATTTCACGGGTTGTGCTTGGTACTTTGAGAACCATTGACATTACTGGTGGTCTCTCTCACGCTTGTTAACAGTTTACATCATTGACTGGTAATCAAGTGGTTTCTACCATGTTCGACATCGAATCATTTAATCACATGGTTAGAATCGTACCAATTCGGGAAGTAGAAGTGAAGACCCTGGATCTAGTTTCTACCATCCAGGCTGCGAGGAGTTTTGTATTCATTATCTATGTAGACTAATCATAAACAGATGGCTGCGTCCATACTGTGTCTACAAAAGTCTATTAAAATGATGTACTGCAAGATCATTCCTGTATCAGAATAGTTAGTCCATTAGTAAAAGTTTTGAATCTGAGTATGGGAATGCCTACCTCAGTGATGATATAATCTTATCCATGTATTTTGTGTTGAAAATTGCAGGTTCCAACCAGGCCATCCACAAGACAATCCTTGAAATGATAAAGCGCTTCACCCTTCCTAGAATTACAAAACCCTATTCTATTCCAGGCTTCGCACTTTAGGGGGCAATCTGTTACACTAAAAAATGTCACCTTGACTACTTACAGTTAGTATGGCTCAAATCAACAGTCATGCTACCCTCTTAGGCAAGTCTCATGCCTCTGTTATCCATCTCAAACTCAAAGAAGAGAGAAAGTCTTGTAAAAACTATGTTTATCTCTGGGGTCGCAGGTTCTCTCTAGCCTTACCTGCGGGGACGCTGACCATGTTCACAAAATCTGCGTCCATGGACGCTCTGTATGTTAAGGGACAGGTGCGTCCTTCTGTAAAAGGCAAAATGCGCAAGTTTCATCTTAAAAAAGTTACTTGTGGTTACTTCTAGAACATTCTAGAGGTCGGTTTGATGAAATGGATGCGCCTCCAGTTGGTTCATGTATCTCTATTAAGGGGGAACTTATCCCATCAATAAGGGAGCTATCCCACCCAAAGAGGGGGATGATCCCATTGATAGTGGACCTGAATAACCTCTTTACAGCACTATAAATAAAGGCATTGAGCCAGAAGGAAGAGAGGTTGGAGCTATACATTTTCTTTGGGTAAATGCTGCAGGATTTAGGTCTTCCATTAGAGCCTTTGTGAGGAGAGATTGTCTTCACTTGATTCTACTTGGGAGAGGGTGAGCTTTGTCAAAGTAGAGGAAAACCCTTGATGGACCCTGGGAGGAACTTGCACAACACCAAGGCCAGGTTGTAAGAGTTTCTTTGTTTCGTTATTAATACAAACTGGTTTATTTTTCTCAATAGCTTGTGTTAATGAGTTATTTCGTGTGTTCCTTGGTCTGCATGTTGAATATATGTTTTATTATATGAAATGCAAGTGCTTGGTAATTGTTTGATTGTTTGTGGTTGCAGGAATTGACTTGAAGGAGGAGCTCATCCGGATCGTCAAGAACGAACTTCAACAACAGCGTTTTGGAATAAGGTAAGCCTAAACACTTGTAGTTTTCATATTGTAAAAGGTGTATTTAGAGAAAGATCACTCCATTTTGTCTTGTTTGTCATTAGAATGTCTTAGACTTCTAGGAAGGTCAGCTGTGTCCGCACCCTTGACCAATTCCGTGTGACACGAACCCATATCTGGTTTTGTTGGAAGATAAAGGCTAAGATTCTTGGAGGCCTGGCCATCATAAATCATCATAGACCCATACCTGCATCCTATGAATGCATTTGTAGTGGCTAGCCACGACCTTCCTAATATTAAAGGATGCCTCCCCCAGGTTTGATTTAGTTTGTAAAATAAGGAATTCAATAGGATATCACCAAGAATCTACTGTACTCACTACGTCTTCTAACATCCCCTTAGGTTTGACATGGGACCTATCTTCTAATTCCAGCACCGTAGGTGTGTTTCTTAGTCTGTGTAACCCTATGGTGATGAAGAGATATTTTTTCATTACATTAATGGTTGCCCCTAAATCAATCAATGTATTGGTAATGGGCTTGTCATCGATGTAAACAGTGACCGTAGGATTCCCTAGATCATTGTATTTGGTTAAAAGGGGCTGATCAATCATCAACTCGGACAACTTTCACATGAATAGTAGCAGGGTCCTTAGGCTTCCTTCCAGGTTTTTTAACACATAGGTCCCTTACTGTTTTTGCATAAACAGACACATCTCTGATAGCCTGTAGTAGAGGAATCCGTATGTGTAAGTTTCTCAACTCCCTAAGGAAATTTGATTCCATGTGTGAAGTCATACCAGTTTTTGCTAGCCTTCGAGGATATGGAGGGTCTTTAGTTGTTATAATCAAATCGGTTGTTACAAGTGTATCAGCTTTACTCGAACTGGTTGTTATAGGCGCAACAATCCTTTTCGAATCAACTGTTATAGGTGTGACAACAGCTTCAAAATCTGTAGGACCCCCCAGGTGACTCACATTCTTCTTCAGTTATCATAAGGGAGATATTTGGGTTAACCACTTTCCCTGACCAAAGATGGATTTCGTTATACCCGACATGAGTGATACAATAAGTCTGAAAGGTAGTCAAGGATTCAATGTTTTGGGCCACCTTATTGTTTGGGTCAGGGTTAGAATGCATAGGTAATTGGGGTTGTATAGAAGGTGTAGCAATAGGTGTTTGAAGAGGTGGTAGTTGTAACTGTTGTTGTATTGGTATTATAGGGGGGACTGGACCTAGGGAATTTCCTCTCCAATTTTGAGTCCAAGGATATGGTTGTGATGGAGGGCATTGGAAAGGTGATGAGGGAGACCACTGATTCCAAGGTGAAGGATATTGTGCTGGAGGAGGGGCAGAGTACTACCATGGAAATTGTTGAACATTATATGTATTATTCCATGGATTGAAAGAAGAGAAGTCTTGAGGCATACCTGGGGGTCGTGGTTGCCATGGTTTCCTAGATCCAATGAAGTAGGAAGACTAAACCTCCTCGCTTGATTCCTTAAGCACAAATTTCAATATGGGAAGCTCTGGAAAATGACCTGTGGAATGCTCTAGATCAAAAATGTTACACAAGCCGATGTTGTTTACCGTACATTCCTTCCGGGAATGCTTGTATTTTCATATCGGGCAAAACATGGCTAAAGTTCCATCAACATCGTCCTGTTCTTTCTTAACTTGCGTCGTTGTTATTTAAGCAAACAGGGTACTGAGAAGATCAGTTTTAATATTCTCGAACAATTTCCGATTTCCGCCCCGGTCAAACCTCCATTTGTAGTTTTTTGTATCTGGGCAGAGGCATCTCGTACCATGCTTCTCCCCTTCGACGATCCTCTAGAGCATCTCAAACAAAGCTTTATTATCTTGGCAAATGGTTCCTAAGATATGTCCCCCTTCCCTAGTAGATTTAGGGTATCAAGGAAGTCATCTCTCATTCCCCTTATGAATATGGTCTTCAAGATTTCTTGATCTAAGTCACTATGTTTAGATCTCTGCAAATTGTAATGGAATCACTCCACATAGTCCTCCAATATTTCTTCCTCCTTTTGTGTCATCCTAAATATTTCTTCCCTCAAATCCCTAGTTCTGCAATAATCCTGATACTTAGATAGGAATGTCTCTTTCATGTCGCTCCACGTCCGAATGGTAGCAGAGCCTAATCCCATGAACCATCTCAATGCTGCTCCTTTTAGAGTAGCAGGGAATAATTTCAGCTTCTAAGCATCTGAAATATAATCATAGCTCCTACACAAGACATCAAATTCAAACAAGAAGGTGTCAGGGTCTTCTACAGTCATTCCTTGAAAATATGGGAGAGATGACAAAGGAATGTTTTTCATGGGAGCCTCGCCTCTGATATCACCTATTGGAAACTCAAAGGTGGTAATGGTGGCATATTTTTTAGTAGTGTCTTTATTGTTGTCCCCCATTGTTGATCCTCCTGATCCTTGTTGTGACAGGTCTTCTTCAAACTGTTTTGGTGACTATCTTGTGGGTGAAGATTTGTTAATTGATAGCTCAGGTTGCTTCGGGGTTGGTTGTTTCACTGCGCTGCTCGAATCAGGATATTGATAAGTCAATGAATGCTTTTCTGTCTCAGGCTCTTGGTGTTCCCCACTGGTTTCCCCTTGACCCTCAGCCCTAAGGTCCTGATCACTAGCCTTCCACTGTTGCTCCTGATTTGGATACTTAGTTTTGGGAGTGGTTACACTAGTTTTAGGATGATACGGTCTGGAGACAGAGGAACCAGATGCTTCTATTCTTATTATGGGAGTAACAACTTTTTGTGGCCCTATTTTCCTTGCGTCCCTCTAAGAAATTGACTATTCTTTTTCTACTTTTGAGATCAACTCATGAATAAATGTTTTCCTCCCCAAATCTGTGCTCTTCTTATTTCTTTTATGACCCGTTTCTTAATTTATTAGAGTTGTTGTACTTTTGGATTTCTATTATTCCTACACTTTACACATGGAACCTATGTGTACTTATTCATGCCCTAAGTGTCTCAGCTTATAGAGTGGTAAACCCACTCAAGTATATTAGAGTGATGCGTAGATTCTTACCTCTCGTCTTACCGCCCAACAACTGTAAAGCTAACAACACATCTAAAGAATCAAGGAATTCACACAGCCTAAGTGTCCTAGTGACCACAGTGGTGAGCCCGCCCAGGTATATTAGAGTGATGCGCAGGTTCTTACCTCTTGTCTTACCACCCAACACCTGTACACTAGAAACACTCTGTTAACAAAACACACTTGGTTGATTGCATCATCAACTGCCTTCCCCGGCAATGGCGCCAAAATGTTGAGTCGATTTAATCACTGTTAATTTGACTGAATCACAACCATTAATTGTCAACCTAGGGTAGGTCTGTTTGTTTCAAAGGAGTATGCACTGTCTGTGCTAATACACTTCAGCCAAGAGTAAAAATAAAAGACAGAAACAAATGTCGTTGAATTTAATTGCAGAAAGTAACACTCATGCATAAATAAAAAATTGTTCTACAGAAATGAAACCACACTTCATGTTACCAAGGAAAAGGCATGCCACACACCATACCACTAACTAAGCTAGTTAATTGAATATCATGCTCAAATCAATCCTGTGTGACAACATATCAAAAATCTGGAAATAGAAATAAACCCATTCTGCAAATTACACGGTGACATAAATAACTTCACACTTACTGAAAGGAACAATGATTAATCTACCACTATGCTATTGTTGTTGTTGCAATCCCTGCTAAAGAGGAGGGCCCTTCCTCCCTACTAGGCTGTAGCAATGAAATGTGAATTAGTTAAAGTCCCAACACCACGTCTGTAAAAACATCAGCAATGCTATTCTTTGTATTAAAATGGTTATGAATTACAGAAGAAAAATGACGATATTGTCCCCGTTTACATGGAACTGAGTCCCCTTTATAAGATTTACATGCCCAAAATAAGAAACAGATCAATCATGAGAATCTCATGATTCTCATGTTGATCAATATCAAGAGATAATAGAAATCATTACAACATGTTCTAAATATAAGACCTATTGTTGTTACATCATTTCTCAAAATCACAACTGCCTTGATTCCTTAACCGCCCATAGATAATACAATATTTATGACAATTGTCCTATGGAATAGTACCCACAGTCCTAGACAATTGCGATGTAGTCAACATCCCATGGTGTAACAACAATTCGAAGTGTAACAACAATGCTTGAGGTGTAACAGCAATTCAGGGTGTAACAACAAGTAATCAAAACCCCTTTGTGAATTATCACACCGTTGTTCATCGTTTGGTCGTGGACTTTGGAGCATCACCTGAAAGAAATAGAGCTAGAGAACTTTTTCCATATTTGCCTCGGTTAGCCATAAAAAAAGATATCACCTCATTCATATTTAACAAAAATGGAAAAATAATATGTCATAACAAAAATGGATTCTTATAATCGGGAAAAAGGTAATTATGATATAAAGTCCATAGGTTCAGAGGTGAAATGGTCAAGGATGGGGGGGAAAAGGTGTCTAAAATATGCACAAAACCCACACCCAACAATGAGCATTGAGAGCCATGCTTGTAGGGTTGCATGTAATTATATCTTTCCATCATTGGAGAAACCACACTATATACCTTGACCAACAACTAGAGAGAAGTATTGAAAGACCCATAGAGGTACTAGCCATGACGTTAACGCCACACATTTGGTGTATGGGGGGGGGGGGATGTCGTGTCACCGCCCTTTTTATTGATGTTGGGATTTGGTGGGGCAGACCCCCTCCTCAAGCCCCCCATTTCTATGCTCATCCACCCCCATTGAGGAAAACATAATTTTTATATTAAAAAATATGAAAAAACAACGATTTGTATATTAAAAAGGTTATAAAATTTCTATATTAAAAAATTGCAATTGCAAATAAAAAACAAGTTTCTTATTAAAAAAAATGTAGGGTTCTTATTAAAACATTGTAGAGAAGATTAAGTTCTATATTTAACAAATTGCAAAAACTTTAAAACACAATTTTCTCTCTCATAATTTTTTGTGATGATATAGTTTGGTCGATAGCTATTGCAGTCCACTACAAAACAAAGGATCAATGGTGTGGAATTCAATTAGAGGGGTTTGCTTTTTGTGGTCCACTAAAAAGGTTAATATACACAGACATTGAGAGAATCTCAACTAATCTCTAAATTTCTTAAGGTTCGATATGTTGAAAATGCAACAAGAAAATCCTAATTTAATTTTGTCCTCGAATTAAATTAGGAGTCAAATTGTAATTCCACATCACAAGACAACTTATATTAGTTAACTAAGTTAAATTGACTTAGTTGGCTCAACTAATTCAAGTTAAGGGTCTAACTTGAGTCATGTAGAGTTTCTCCTGCATTATAGAAGCCCTGGTTGAGTTTATTTTGAGTTGTAACTAATTAATTTAGTTTAACTAAGTTAAATTCAATTAAACTAGTTCCAACAGATGAAGGAACTAGTAGGAGGTCAGACAGTGGGGAGATGTTTCATGTGTTCAACCAGTTAACTGATGATTCACTCATAATTAACTCATGTGTGTCAGATCTGAGAGTTACCTAGTTGAGATTGGAGTTCATGGACAATGTACTATCAGTTGTATAATCATTTGAATTATACAGGTGGTGCATACAGTCAAAGGAAAGCCTACAAGGATTGTGCAATTCCAATTGAGGAAATTCTCTAATTAATAGGGGCTAATTCCCAAGGAAACAACGCAAGAAAATATGGACTTGGGTAAGCCAAAATTTGGTTAAGTATTGGCCTAGGCTTGTTTAGGAAGCAGTGAGACAAATAGAGATACCGCAGAGGTTGCTCGGGCTTGAGAAAAACATTGTAATCTTCTCATATTTTATGACTAATGCAATATACAGATAAAAAGGGTTTTTAGTTGTAGGTTTCCCTAGGAAATCATTGTGTAATATGTTGATTGAATTATTTCTCTTGTATGCTTTGTGATTTCGTGATCTTTTAATTATTTCCACTGATGAGTAAAGTAGATTAAAGTCTATTGTTTCAGTAAATTACAATTAGCAGTTTGAATCTACAAGGAATTTCTACATGGTATCAGAGAAAAAATAACTCTAGAATAGGAGAATATGAGTTTGTCTTTTTTAGGTGAAATCGAATTTGCAGTATCATTCTTTAGAGCTAGCACGATGTCGTTCTACAGATTGAGACTCGAATATGCCCTTGAGAGTAGTTCAAACTATATTACTTGGAAGGACAGGATGGAGGCAGTGTTGGAAGACAACGAGCTTAAGGAATTGATAGACAAAGATATTCTTAAGCCTCTAGCAACTGATTCTCAAGATCTGGTAGAGTGGAGAAAATGTGTTGCAAAAGCGAGAAGGATTATCCTATAAGGAGTTCAAGATCATATTTTCTCGAACCTCCATGGTAAGGAGACTCCATATGTAATGTGGAAGGCCTTGACATACCTGTTTCAAAACAGCAGTGACCACAGGAAGTTGGAACTGAAGGACAACCTCAGAAAAATCAAGATGGAGAAGGGAGACATAATACCAAAGTACTTGACCAAATTCACCCAATGTCAGGATGAGGTTGGAAGTATTGGCGTTACAGTTTTTGAAGATGATCTGGTTAACCTAGCACTTCTAGGCCTTCCCAAGAGCTAGCATAGCTACCAGGATTCAATAAATGGGAGGGAGAAGCTACCAAAGTGGGAGCGTTTGTGGTCCGACTTGGTGCAAGAAGAGATTTAGTGGAACACTAGAGATGGATCCTCATCCAAGCATGATGATGAGGAGAACTGTGCCTTAGCTGGAAAGGCGAAGAAAGGGAAAGGGAAGTCATCCCATTCCAAATCATATTCTAGTCAAGGCAGAAAGAAGAAGGACTTGTCGAAGATTAAATGTTTTCACTGTCATGAGCTAGGACACTATGCCACAAAGTGTCTGCACAAGAAGGCCGACAAGAAGCCCTCAAGAGGAGTGGCAGGTGAATATTTTTCGTCACAATTCGAGTTGGATTTCATCCTCATCGCTTACATAGTGACATCGGTGATGGATAGTGTGTGGTATCTTGATAGTGGATCCTGATTCCATATGATTGACAATAAAAAATTCTTTAGTGACTTGGAGGAGAAGGACCTCCATATGCACATTGAAATGGGAGATGATGGAAGGTATAGTGAGACCTTCATCAGTGTTGTTACTTTTTAGAGGGATTCTGGTTCTCCTCTCACATTAAAAGGTGTCATGCATGTTCTGGATCTGAAGAATAATTTTCTTTCAATTTCTATGTTGGAGGACCATGGCGACGATGTGATATTTAGCAAAGGAAAGGCTTTCCTTCGTCACATAGCCTCGGGACTAGAGAAGTGGATCAAGGTTCGGGTGAAGAACCTCTACAAATTGGATGTAGAAGATCATGTTTCTTTGAGCACAAAAGCAGAGAAGATGCAGAGTCGAGACATCGGTGAGTTGTGGCATAAAATATTGGGTCACTTACACCATAGAGCTTTGAAGATAATGCAACATATTTCTACAGGACTTCCCAAGGGTGCACTAGAGCAAAGATATACATGCAAAGGGTGTACATTGGGGAAGTACACCAAATCCACCTTTCATGATAAGGAAATTTGAGCGCAAGTGATCCTTGAAAGAGTTCACTTAGATGTGTGTGGACCGTTCTCGACAGCCTCCATGACTAAGCAAAAGTATTATGTAATATTTGTAGATGATTTCTCATGTAAGTGTTGGATTTTCTTCATGTAGAAGAAATATCAGACGTTCTCTAAATTTTGTGAATTTAAAGCACTTGTTGAGAAAGACACTGGCATGAAAGTGAAGGCTCTCAAGAGCAATAATGGTGGAGAATATATGTCAAATGAATTCAAGAACTTCTATGCATCAGAAGGAATTCGTTGGGAGTTAATAACACCCCATAAATCACAACAAAATGGGGTGGCTGAAAGGAAGAACAAAAGTATTACGGAAGCTGCCCAAGCGATGTTACATGATCAGGGCCTATCATTGCACTTCTGGGCTAAAGCATGCAACACAATTGTATATGTGTAGAACAAGAGTCCTTACTGTGGCACACTTATGGCTCCTTGGTTCATAAGTTTATTGTCATGTTACCAAGGATTCAAGGAAAAATATATAACCAACCGCTAAGATGGGCATATTTGTGGGGTACACTAATACACCTCACAACTATCGGGTGTACCCGCCATCTCAAAGGATGATATTAGTTCATAGAGATGTGAAGTTCGATTAAGACAAGGCCATGAGATGTTACCTTGAGGGGGAGCTTCAGTTACATGCAGATGAGGATATTTTAGATCCAAAGGAAGAACCTTGGGATGATGTGGAGTAGCCACATGCATAGGAGCAGAGAGTGGAAGAACCCATTCATGCAAAAACTTCTAGAGATGGAAGGAAGCACACCAGAGAGGTTGACATATTGATGCATGATGCTAGAGATAATGTGGGAGCACCCACATCACAATGCAGGAGGAGGTCACCAGATTGGTACACTGGCTACATGGCTCTGATGAGAGAGAGTGTAGAGATTGAGCCATCCTCATTCTAGGTAGAAGTGCAACAACCATTATGGGTTGATGCCATGGTTGAGTTGTATGATTCCATTATCAGAAACATTGTTTGGGAGGTAGTCCCAAGACCAGCAGACAAGTCAATAGTGAGTTCCAAATGGATTTACAAGGTAAAGAAAGTAGTAGATGGGAGTGTGGAGAAACATAAGGCCATATTTGTGGCCAAAGGGTTCTCTCAGGTGGATGGAGTTTATTATGAGGATACCTTTGCTCCAGTAACAAGGTACTCTTCAATCAGATCTATTCTAGCACTTTCAGGACAGATGGGATGGAACATGCATCAAATGGATGTGAAGATAACATTCCTCAGCAGAGTTATTGAGGAAGAGGTGTACATTGAGCATCCAGAAGGATTTGGGACCTTCAACAGAGAGTCACTTGTGTGCAAACTCAAGAGAGTGTTGTATGGATTGAAACCACAGGGGATTCACTGGGGGAGAAATACCATTCCACGTGGGTTCATATTGGGGGATATATATTAAGGAAAAAATGACATAATATATTAGGGGATATATAGGGGGTGAAGGGTTTTTATATTAATGGGTATAAAAAACAGAGCTTAAAGTTAATGAAAAAATATAAAGGGGTATAAAAAATGTTAATGAAAAAATGGATACCTACAATATCTAATGAAAGTAGAGGTTTCTTAAATTGGGAAGGTGTATTGGGTTTGTATTGGTAGGGGGTTAAACAATGTGATTTCTAGAGGTATTTTCCAATATGTAGTCAAATTAGGGGTATTATTTAGTATGCCACAATCGCATGTGATATGTTAGAGGTTCACTAAGTGAAGCCCCTATGATTGAAACAAGCACCCAATGCTTGGTACACCAGGATTGACAACTATTTCACCTGGTTGGGCTTCACCAAAAGTGAAGCAGATGTGAACCTTTACCATATTGTGGTTGAAGGCAAATTGTTGATTATATTATTATATGTCGATGATTTAATTCTAACATGTGATGAGAAGCTGTTAAAATCTTGCAAGAGAATTCAAGATGAAGGACCTGGGGCTCATGCATTATTTTCTTGGTATGGATGTATGACAAGGAGATGAGTAACTGTTTGCCTCTCAGGGAAAGTATTCCAATGAGATACTAAATAAGTTCCACATGGAGAGCAACAAACCCATGGGGACTCCTCTAGTGGGAAATTGGAGGAAGGAAGATGCTATTTCAAGTGAAGTAGTGGAGGCTACTATTTACAAGCAACTTGTGGGTTCACTTCTGTATTTGTTGAACACATGACCATACATATGTTTTGTAGTTAAACAACTTAGTCAAGCAATGGTTAAGCCAACCAAACTCTATTTGAAGGCAACTAAACGTGTGTTGATATACCTCAGAGGCACCACTCAGTTTGATCTTTGGTACAACTAGATAGAGGGAGTGAAGCTTCAAGGCTTCACATATGCATATTGGGTAGGAAGGCCATCAAAAAGGAAGAGCACATAAGGGGGAATCTTCAGTATTGGGTCAACTACAGTTTCTTGGTACAACAAGAAGAAGATATCAGTTGCACTCAGTTTGGCAAAAGCATAGTACAGACCACTATTCAAGCAAATTGTGAGGCTATCTGGATGAGGAAGATCCTCGTTCGGTTATTTGGCCAACATATGGATCCTATAGTTATTTACTATGCCAATTAGAGTTACGGATCCTATAGTTATTTACTATGATAATGAGAGTTGTATCAAACTCTCTGAGAATTTAGTTTTACATTATCAATCCAAGAATATCGACATCCAGTATCACCATCTACAAGATTGTGTGTAGAGGAGAATCGTGTTGATGGAGTGCATTCCTACAGAGGAACAGGATGATTTTTTTTTTACAAAGGCATTATCAAGATGCAAATTCGAGTTTCATAGAGGTAAGATTAGCAGATAATCCATTTCTTGTTGAGAGGAAGTGTTGAAAATGCAACAAGAAAATCCTAATTTAATTTTTACCTTGAATTAAATTAGGAATAAAATTGTAATTCCACATCACAAGACAACTTGTATTAGTTAACTAAGTTAATTTGACTTAGTTGGCTCAGTTAATTCGAATTGAGGGTCTAACTTGAGTCATGTAGAGTGTCTCATACATTATAGGAGCCCTGGTTGAGTTTATTTTGAGTTGTAATTAATTAATTCAATTTAACCAAGTTAAAGTGAGTTAAAATAGTTCCAAATGATGGACGAACTAGTAGGAAGTCAGACAGTGGGGAGTTGCTTCATGTGTTCAACTACTTAACTAATGATTCACTCATAATTAACTCATGCATGCCATGTCTAAGAGTTACCTACTTGATATTGGATTTTAGGGACAATGTACTATTAGTTGTATAATCATCTGAATTGTACAGGTGGTGCATGCAGTCAAAGGAAGGCCTATGAGGATTGTCAAATTCCAATTGAGGAATTTCCCTAATTAATAGGGGCTAATTCCCAAGGAAATAATGCAAGGAAATAGGGACTTGGGCAAGCCAAAATTTGGTTAAGTATTGGCCTGGGCTTGTCTAGGAAGCAATGAGATAGATAGAGATAGTGTAGATGTTGTTCGGGCTTGAATAAAGAATTATAATCTTCTCATATTTTCTAACTAATGCAATATACATATAGCAGGGGATTTTAGTTGTGGCTTGCCCCAAGAAATCACTGTGTAATGTGTTCATTGAATTCTTTCTCTTGTATGCTTCGTGATTTCACGATCGTTTAATTGTTTCCGCTGATGAGTAGAGTAGATTCAAGTCCATTTTTTTAGTAAATTACAATTAGTAGTTTGAATCTACAAGGAATTTCTACATGATATACCACATTGGTCGTATTGGGCATTAATCATCATCGTCCTAATTGATAATTAAATTAAAAGTCTAAAAACTTTATTTCAACTAATTAATTAAACTATAGATTTTTTATTATTATGATTAATTAGTATGAAATAATTAATATATGAGTTAAACATGTATACTAATGTAGCGAAAGCATCAAATCCCTTTTCCTTTATAAAGCTCCCCACTCTTAAAATGGAATACCAACATTACATGTCATGCTTCAAATTTCTCGTCCTCATATTTTCGCTCAAATACGACAACCTGCAGGATTCTCTCATTATGGTTCTGTTGACGGTGCTAGACCCACCAACATGTCAAGGCGATCTCCCCGGTAAGGAGTTCCAATTAGACCTCAGATTGTTTGGTGTAGGAGTCCCAGCAGTGGGTCATAAGGTAATGCCTTGATCGCGATGTCGTACAAAGGTAAATAAGATAACTCTGTCAGTAGCAAGGGTGTGACTGTTGCAGTGAGTCAAGGAAGATCCAGTAATGCATGCATGCAAGTCAACTTTCCTCGGTCCCGGGTGGAACTGGTAAATTAAAATGCTTATTCATGTAGTTGCTCAACTACTTGAGAAAAATGTGCATTCCTGACTGGGATCCTAGTTGACTGCCGAGGGGATTTGTGCAATTTCTAGGCAGAGCATCTGACTGCTACCTATATTTACGCAAATTCTGGGCTGAACAGCCCTGCTGGGGAAAGTTGCACAATTTATGTTGGGAGTGTTGGCTGGCAGAATTACGCAGTTCTGGAGCCCAGTAGGCTACCAAATAGAATTGCGTAATTTCTGGAGAGAAGGCTGGTTGCCCTGCAGAAATGCACAATTTTATTGGGGAAGCTGCTCAGCCTGCAGCTGGACCAATTCTAGGTGGACAGCTTGTGAGGTAAGTGCATCAAGTTGTGATGAATAGGCTGCCTTTGTGCATGAAAAACATTGAAGCTTGTGTACTTGACGAAGCAAGACAAAGTGTTGTGCAAGGTTGGTAGGGAGGCTCCAAAATGGACTAAGACAAAATTTTGGAGGGTGGTTGTAGCTGCTACAACACTTGGCAACACACTGGTAGAACTCCAGCTCTCTGAATGGACCTTGTTCATGAAAAGAAAGTCTAACACCTCCGAAAGTATTGTTCAGTTCTCAACTCATCTTGGTTTTACTCTAACTTGATTGAAAGATGTAGCATCTGCCAAACTCTTGGTCGATTGACACACATTCCAAGCCAAGGCAACACAGTTGTTTCGGTTGGGGTTGAGGGGTATATAGGTGCACAAGCAGTATAGTCGTCAAAGTCGTAGTTTCATCTATGGTGTTGCTCCACTGCCAGCAGGCCTGGACAGTACCACGGTGGAGTCACATAGGAACACAAGCATGGCTTCGTTGCCAGTGAGCCTGGTCAGTACCCCGACGGAGTTACTTGCATCACCTCCCTGTGTAGGAAGCCTTTCTCTTATTTCACCTTATTCATTTTTGACTTTTCATTTTCTTTTATTTTCATTTTTTTCAACTGTGCATAACACTCATTCAATTCAAAGGCAGAAGAGGGATCCCAACTTATTGAGAGAAGAAGAGGTTGTTCTAGTAGAGAAGTAGTTTATTATACCTCTAACATTCCTATTAAGGTTTTCCCCCTCACCTTACTCTACTTGACTGAGCTAACAAGGGTTAACCCAAAAAAAACCGACTAGAGAATGTGACACTAGTTAGCGTGCAAGCATTGCCTTTTCACCAAGGTTCACTTTGAACAGTACGTATTTTCCTTTGACATATCATGGAATGAAAGTAACAAGTTCTTCATACAAAGGCAAGATGATAGATAACCAAGTAGTGATAGTTGTACAAGCCTTCTTGTACTTCACCCAGCTCGTTTCAAGAGTCATACATGATTTCATGCAAAACTAATCTACGAACGAAACAAACAAACTAACAAACATCAAAGCAAAGCAAAAGCAAAAGAAAAGTGAAATCAAAGCAAGCAAGCAAGCAAATAAACAAGCGAACAAAGAGAATAAGGAAACAAGCATGCAAGCAAGCTGATTGAAAGCAAACACTACTCCTACTCCCACACTAACGTTGCATGGGCCTGATCATGTGAAGTGATACTTCCAATGCAGCCATCGGCGCATTAGTAGACCCATGTTGGTGGAGGCTTGGTCCGCGAGCAACCCAGTTGTGTGAACCAGCAAACAAGAAAGATATAACAATGAAGAAAACCACACTTCGTGTCTAATAGTGCCTACAGGACCTAAGCGAGTGCAAGTGCATGACGAGAAGTCCGTGGACTTATCATGGTGCTGTGTGACACTGCATGCAACTTTGAAGCATAAGCGCACTCTTGACTAAGAGATGCATGCAAATGAAAGAAACAAAGATAACTTGCGTCATACACGTGTGCTTGCAATGTAAGATTCCTCCAATGCATGAGCGATGGGATCGTGCAATTCAAGTGGAGGAGATGTGATCTGTGTGTGAGATGGATCTTCAATGCATACAGATGAGTGATGAGGAGCCTTGGGTGATTGAACAATTTCATGATCGGAAGTGAGACTAACCCCAAGAGAGCGAGGACCTGACATAACCATCAGCTTGGGCTAAAGTTCCTCGACAGTCTTGGGTGTTTCAACTTCATCATTAGGTAGATCATCATAAAACAATGGCTTCGAAAGATCAACTGTGATAGATCCATGATAGTGATCAAATATGGAAAGAAATAGATCATGACCACCATGATTAGAAAATTAAATGAATTCATTGAAATCCTCACGATCATATGTATCAAACACAGGGGTAGACGAAAAGTGAACAAACTCATCCTTTGTGTTTCCAGAGAAGATAGATGAAAGATCAAGTGGATTTTCAATGAATAGGTTATCCTCTCCATTGTTGAATGATGGACCAACATCTGGTGAGTCCTGCGAGTGTTCAACAATGGGTGCATCCGTGGATGAAAACACACATGCAAAATCATGGATGGAAGGTTCACCAAATATGTTAGGAAAGTACAGAGGGGGCTCGGATGAAAGGGAGTCCTCCTTTCCCGAGTGTTGAGGCTCAAGCTCCCATTCATACTCTTCATGAATGATAGCGCATGTTGGTTGTGCAACACCAACTCCGTCAATGGGTTGTTCCTCGCTCACAATAAGTGAAGAGTCCGGAATGGACGAACACAAGACAACATCATTCGGAGAAACACTTGAGTGCGAAGACGAAGGTCGTAGAAAATAATGCATATGAAAACTCAAAGGACTCACAACCAAATCTACGTGAAAATTGAGTGAAGTCATGTTGGGAGAATCTGAATGATGAACAGGTGTGTGAGCATGATCTTAAAAATCACTTGGCAGTGGTGGGGCTGTTGAATGAGAGGGAGGCAGACAGTTAGTCAAGACAATAACTAAATCCACATGAGGTTTCACAACTCCATCAATGAAGAATTTTGAGGGAGGTTTGATCTCAAACTTCCTCTTGGGATGGGCAGATTTCTTAAGGCAATACTCGAACCGATTCAAAAGATAAGCAAATTTCATCTGGATCCTTGGAGCTTGAAACTGCAAGTCACGGAAATGCTGCCAAAAATCAATAACTGATTCATGGGGAGCCCTCTGTTGCTGTAACAGTTTCTAGTCAAGATAGTCTGGATCGAAATGATAGAACGTGTCTTCAATAAGATCAAAGAAGTGCTCAAATGAGTGCACGCTGTTAGCCGGTAGGCTAAGCAGCCAATGAAATGGAGATTCATGAAATGTGTATGCAAGAAGCAAGCTGGTTGTTCGTCAAAACACTCATCTTCCTCATAAAGCATGGAAAGAAATCCATGTAAGTACTTAGGCCAGGCCACTTCACCTTCACCATCATACGTGAAAGTGGACAAGAGATCAAAAAACTCCCCCGTGATGGAGACATATTCACGATTCGAAAAACATTGTGGGGGGAGAAGAGTGCAAGAATCCATGAAAGGTATGCAAAGGTTCAAGACTGGATGAGAGGACACAGCTTGTCATCTGGCCCTCCTAGTGCCAGAAACGTTGATGGTGCTGGACCCACCAACATGTCAAGGGGATCTCCTCGATAAGAAGTCCCAATTAGACCTCAGACCATTTGGTGTAGGAGTTCTAGCAGAGGGTCATAAGGTAATGCCTTGACCACAATGTCACACAGAGGCAAGTAAGATAACTCTATCAGTAGAAAGGGTGTGACTGTTGTAGTGAGTCAAGGAAGGTGAATGAGAGGTTCTAACACAAGTGGGTTGGGTTGAGTGCGCCCCTTAATAACTTGTATCAGTACTCAGTTGGGAAGGGAACATGCCAGCGAAGATGCATCACAAGCTGGAAAGCAGATCAGTTAACAATCCAAAGTGATGGTTAAACCACCAACACATCTGCAACAAGATTCATATAATTGCATACGAAGCAGTTCATACACAAATATGTAAGTTAAACAACAAACATCATTAAAGCAACCAGAGCAATCCAACAACAATAACAACATATGCATGAAAATATGTTGGCTCTTGTTATATAAATAATTGTAAGTTCCAATCATACAATACATCCATGTAAACCTGCTAGCCCCAATAGTGAAATGTTACAGCCACATTCCCCCTGCTCCTCTAAAGAGATGAGCTAGCTCTGTGCAGCGGAGAAGCCAAGGCACGTTACAATACTGTCCAAGCTCTTTCCAAGATTCATATCAGAAGCTTGGCTGACCAAAAGCCTCTACAATGAGTTATGAGGGACTATTTATAGCAAAGGGTGGGGTGGCCCTTGACATTCCCCTTTGTGATTGTTCAACTACCCTCGTGACTCTTCACCTACTCTATGACTGTTACATTCACTATTGACACTTGACTTACACTTCACATGACTCAACATTACAATGCACATGTACTCATGTGAACATAATGGCTTGAGCAAGCCAAACTAGACATCACTCTGACTTAGACAACTATAGAATTCCAACTGCTTAACATCCTCATGCTGATCAACAGTAACATATTGATGCCAAGCTCTATAGTCTCTGATAGTGTCTGTGTGTTCCGTGGTGACATCCATATAAAACCTGACCTTCACCTCCATAGCATCCGGGTACACTACTCAGGCCTCTCTGTCCAACTCATCTGATAGCATGCACATCATTGTCTTCAATGTGGCCGGACCAACAACATACTTGTGCATGATGTCTACACTGATAGGCAAGTCTGGATTGGTGGAGATGCGCATCAACTCGTTGAAGTACGAGTCAAGCTCTAGTTGGACCTGCTTCTTGGTTTTCGCCTGGGTGATAGTCCCAAGTGATGGGATCACATGTGTGCGCACCACAACATCCATGCTCTTGAATACTCGTGCATGATGTTGTATAATTTTTTGGTTTTGGTAAGTTAGTATCAATTAGTCAAAAAATGAAAATATATTTCAAAAAATGTTAAGTTAGGATATGGACAAAAAGAATATTAAATAAAAAATGTTAGGGATATTTTATGAATAAGTCCATATCAAATAAAATGTTAGAATAGATGCCCTAAAAAATGAAGGCAAAAATAAAATGTTAGGTTAGAAAGAAAAGCAAAAAACAATAAACTCTGAAAGTGTTGCAAATCCAAATGCCACTACTCTTAGTCAATTTTATTTTTGCAAATAAAGGTTGTGTGCAGATTGTTTAAATGCCACACCTAGTTCATCTAATCCAATTGTATAGTTTAATCATGATTGGATTTGATTTAAATTTTTGTCAATAGGTAGCAATAGGTAGCAAATAAAATTGGCTCAACAGTTTAATCTGAGCCAATGGAGGAAATAAGGGATAGAGGTAGATTAGTCATTAAAAGGAAATATTGAGTTGCTAGCCTAAATGCACTCGGATGAATAAATGAAAATATTAGGAGTATAAAGGGTAGCTAGACATATGAGAAATAATTGGAGCATGCAAGGATTTTATCCTAAGTTGTAACATTGGATAATTTTTACATGCGATGTTGCATTTTGAATTAACTATGGATTCTAAGTACCAATGTATTTTGTGATACCATAACACCAAACTATCACATCCATCAAAATCGTGACCCCACCATCACTTCTGCCTCACATGTTAAATCCCTTCCACCTTACCTTTCATCCTGCATGCTCCCCCGACATCTGGTGGCCCACATCCCTCCTCGGCCCTCATTTGCCATCTGAACTTTATCATCAGGCGGGGGAAGGTGGGGGGGGGGTCCAAAGTGGGCAGTTTCTGAAACCGCCACCTTAAACCACCTTAGCCTCATTTTAGTCTTTCGGGACTTAAAATCCCAAAATGACTTACCACCTCAAGCTACTCCCGAACGCGGTTTACATGCGACCGTTTACCGTCACTCCATGTCGCCATCCACGTCCGCTCCATGTCATTTCTTCCATCCAATCAACTGTCACCTATCTGTTGTTCATTCAATTCACCATCTCCCACGAATTTATGTCCCAAAGACCCATTAATTAATCCCGTTGGATAATTAATGCAGATTTAATTGTTCATTCAACAACTCTGCTCCAATTTTTCCATTAAAAGCCATGTTCCTCCATGAAAATGGTTACATAGTACATTTCTGTAACCAAATTGATCACTCAATGTTCGCCTCCTTACAGCTCAAAGATGATCTAACATTTAAGCAGCTATTTTGTCCTGTTCAGAAGAAAGCCGACATCGAGGTCCACTTGTCTCTTTTTTAGTCATACTGTTTTTACTGTAAGCACCCTATTTCAGACCAATTTTTCTATTTCCATCATTTTCAGTCTACAAATTCATTTGATAAAATGCCTCCTAAGGGAAAAGAATTTGCAGAAATCCCAAATCTTCTTGTACATCCACAGGTTGACTTCCACCATACCTCCCTGGTCGACAAGGATTGTAAAATCAGTGAGACTTCTTCTCAATTTGATTTATATGAAATTTACTACTAGATGGAAGATCAATTTATTGATCAGACTGATGAAATAGGACTTTGGAACTCCCTCCTTCCATTTTCCCTCAGGTACACATAGCACCTGAATTTTTTAGGAAATGCCACGAATCTTATGATCCCAGCCAAAGAGCAATCATTTCACCCATTGGAGAAATCCTTTGTTTAATCAATCCTGAGTCCATTGAAAAGATGTCGCAGGCCCCTACTACCACACCAACCCATCCTTTTTGCAATGAAAGCCTGATAGAATCCTATCAGAAACTTGATTTTACTAAAAGATCCCAGACTCTTGAACTTTTTCTAGCCATTGATAGTCCTCTGCCTAAAAGAAACCCTCCTTATGACTGATCCATGTTCCTTGATAGAACCAAGCAAATCACCATTATTTTGTCCTATCTGCTTGGTTATAACTCTGATAAATATGTTAATGATGCCATCCTAGGTTTCTTATCTATCTTTGCTGTCGATTCCAAACCCACTGTTATTTATAATTTCAGCTAGTTCCTAGCTGAAGCCATACATGAGCAATTTGTCCAGTTTAACACTGAAGAAGCATTCAAGTATGCTTCAGTACTTGTATACCTTTTCATATATTTTCAGGGAGACAAATTTCCATTTACCTTACAGAAGCTAGATGAGGAAGGCAACCAGCAATCAGTGATCTTTTGGACTACAATGGGAATGAAGGAGAAAGAAGAGTTTACCTATAAATAGTTCATAGAATTGTTTATTCATCCAGCTATCAGTCTTATGAGCAGCACTCCAGTACCAAGAATCAGTGATGAGATTGTCAAAGTATTGCAGTTGGTCAACCAAGCCACAACAGGAGATTGGTATCTTTACCAAAACTACACAGAAATCAGGGTTTATGGTTGTGAGCTTCCACCCTACAAACTTCCCAAGTACCTCCCCATCAGAATCTTTGCACTAGAATATATTAGGCAAAGGTTAAATGCAGATGAAGTACACTTTGTGGTAGTAAAGAAGAAATCTCAATTCAAGCTCAAAGCTCAGGTTGGTCCATTCATCTGCAATACTAGAGCAGTAAGAGAAGAAGCAGATAGGTTGCTAAAGGAAATGAAGTTTGGTCTCAGTTTCACTTGGTCTTATGACCTAATGGGAGTGATTTCTAAACTCAGGGTGGAAAACAAGTTTACAACATATCACCACATAGCCAGGCCAGAAATAGAACAATACAAAAATCAGTTGGAGTGGACAAAGAACACCCTCCAAGAAGCTGAAGAGCAGGAAGTTTCCACTTCAAATGTGCAAACTCCACTTGCACAGGAAAAGACAGCTAAAAGAGCAAGGGAAGAACAGTCATCCCCTACAACTGAAGCATCAAGCCAGGGCTTTAGGATTGTGCATAGGAAAAAGAGACCTAGGATCTCTGTGACTGTTGGTGCAACACATGAGTCTCAGAAAACCACGTTTGACGAACTTAGAGAGACTATGCTCTATGCACAGTTTGGTGGACAGTCTACCCAATCCCCAACTCATTCCACTACTTCTCATGAACAACAAGTAATTCAGACCAGTGGAAGCATTCAGAAGGACAAGGAGGAGGACATCTTTCATGTTTTCAGTGAGATCAAAAAGAAGAATGAAGAGTTGAAGTTGAACACCTACACACAGTTCTGGAAACATTCCTTCAGTTCTTAGGCCAGACTTCTTTCAGTCTTTGACTATGATGGCTTTTCTGCAAGCTCAGATTCCACAGCCTAGGACTATTGCACATTATCATAAGCATACCTCTTTTGAATTTAATGTAAAGGATGTGCATCCAATTGATCAAATTGAGATGCACAAACAAACCAGACAAATGATTTCTTCTACTTTAACTCATACTACCATGAGTTTCTCAATAATGCAGGTTACCTTAGCAAACACATAGTCACAGCTCAAGTTGGAGAAAGTCTCCTCATTGGCAAAGGACACAAAGATCAAATCTTTAGAAGATCTGGTGCTGAAGATGGGATATGATCCCTCCAACATAAATGCTGCAGAAGAACTTGTGAAGAAGAAAAATTTTGAGCTTTCAGCATTAAGGAAACAGCTCAAATTGCCAGCTTCTAAGGACCCAATGGCTAAAGAGATTGAAGAAATTGAAACTCAGAAGTATGACATGATGAAGCTCATCATGGAACAAAATCTGTAGATAAAACAGATGGAAGAGAAGATGGAGAAATTGGTCAAGGAGAAAGAGGAAGTTGTCAAAAGAGCTCAAACTCCAATGGATATAGTACCCCTTGTAGCAATCCCTATAACTAGGGTTTCTACTTCAGCCACAACATCAACTACAGGTGCAACAGAAGGAGCTGAATAGCTTGCTGAAGCTATTCAGAACCTGTCTATTCAAACAGGAGAAATCAAGAAGTTGCAGAATGAACTCAAGGAGTTACAGCATATGAAAACAGTTGCAGACACTTCACATGTAGCTGAGTTGCAGAGAGAAAAAGCTCAGATTGAAACATTGCAGAGGGAACTTAAAGAATCTTACATTGGAAACAAATTGGGTTTGGCAAGAGAAATTATGTGGGAAGAAATTACTGAAGCAATTAAGGATATCTGGCCCTATATCAAGATAGTATTTGATCAAAAAGACCTCTTAGAGAAAGCTCAACAAGCTATTGAAACTATTTCTAAACAGCTTGAGGATATGCCAGAAATTGCTTCTGATATAATCAAGTTCCTCAATTCTAAAGACAGCTATGAGCTTGAAGAATTAGGGATAAATGACAGGACAACAACTATTCTGGAAGTAAAGAAGATCATCACCAAGAAGAACCTCATCCTTTAGTTGGAAGAAAAGTGCAGCAGTGTGAATACAATAGTTAAGCGATTTTTTAGTAGGATTGAACCCTTAACCAACAAGGGTTTGCCCTCTATGCTTGTAATTAACGACAAATTAATGTCTATTGAGGATTATGTTCGAAATCTTACAGAGGTAGGCACCAATGCAACTTCAGTGTCAAACATAAGAGGTGCAGCAACACCAAGAGTGGTGATAATGCACTCAGGGACACCTTCTTCATTTTAGATGAGGTATACAGAGATGGATGAAATTTATAGAAGGGTAACCAAAATATCTATCCCAGATAAGAAGCATTGGGAAGTATTAACTAATTTACTTGACTAGAGGGTGATCAAACAGCATTCAACCTTTACAGGAACAGTCATCACAAGTTCAACAGTTTTCAATTTTTTCAGCAATAGTCATCAAACAACTCAGCACCAAAATAGTGCCAGATCAGCTAGCAGTTTATATTCCTAATTTTGTAATTATCTATTTTTGTAAAATAGTTTAAGATATTTTCTCAATTCTCAGATTGTATAAATAACTCTCTTTCATGAGTTATTAAGGGTTGCACCCTTGAAGAAGCATTTCTAAGCATTGAATGTACTTGACTTTTCTGAATCATTAATACAAAAGCAAATGGATTCTGAATTCTGATTCATACAGTTTCATTTTTCTGTAAGTTTTTCTAGTTTTATTTCACAATGTTTTCTTCATGTTCTTATGTTTTACAAAGATAACCAGGTAGGAGTAATTGTGTTTCAATTATTCTTATAAGCTTCTGAAGTGATGATTTATAAAGAGAATGAATTACATAAACTGTTTTTTAATTAAATCCCTCTAAATCATAATATCATCAACATCTATTGTAAGCTTAAGCATGTTTTGTTAAACCTTCTGAACATAGTTTAAAGGTTTTCTTACTTATGGCTATTTAATTTTCAATCTAAAGACTGTGATAGTCATACCATATCTCTATTTCTACTCACCACCAAGCAAGCTATATCACTGTGTGAATTGTAATAGCATCCCTCTGTTATTAATACTATTCAAAAGGTTAGGCATCGCCGTTTTAAATCTGTTTCATACATTGGTCCTCCAAATTAAAACAAAACCCCCAAAACAATTATCTTAGATGCCCTGGCATGATAGCTGACCATTATCATCTCAGAGATATAACACATGAGAAGCCTATATGCTAGTGATGAGTTGTGGGAGGTCCTCGTAGTTCCAGATCTGACTTCGGATACGTTCTTTCAGGTCAACTGCATTTGGCCTCATCACCTTTGGCAAGTGAAGTGGGGCTCCCTTGTACTTCATCGTCCATGTTTGCATGTCATCAACAGCAACATGTATGTTTGTAAAGATGCGTGCTCTCCTAGCACATCACTGATGCCATTCGTTGAGATGGAAGACTGCCTTGTGAATGGTACCAAACTTGGAGTGCAATGCTCTCATAACTGTGTCAAGGGATAATACTTCATCTAGTATTGCCTTCTTCAATTCAGCTCGGGAAAACACTGTCACCAAGTCTCCTCCTTGTTTGGCCACCTGTAGTTCCTTCGCCATTCACTCATTCTCAGCTATAAGAAAATGAACTCTTGAGCTAGTGGCTTTAGCATACACTCTGGTTGCATTGGCCAAAGCAACTGGATGCTTGCACACTTCAGTAATGATCACTCATTCTTCAACTTGTGCAGGGGATGTTTGATCCTCCAGAGTTGACACTCTATGAGACTGCACAACTCTATGTTCGGATTCATCAAACGAGATGTTGTGCATCTCTTCTTTTGGCTGATCACCAAGGATCTTAGTGCCTCCTTGGTCATCCGAGACTTGCTCTTCTTCTAGATGCATTGAAGCGGGTGAGTCGACCTCTTTATGGTGAGGCATGAGGTTGGTGTCCTGTTCCAACTCCTGCTGCTCCATGTCTGGTTCCAACTGTTGAAGCACATGTTCTATATCATGAGAAAAGTCTTGCCCCTACAATGGTTCACCCTGTTTGGCTGATGCCAGCTATTTAGATGAATCAACTACTTGTACGGGCGTTGCTTCGTCTGTGTGCACATGATGCACCCCCTGTTGTATATGCTATTGCTGCGCTTCCCTCTCCTATTTGCACAGCTCTTGTTCCTTTCAGAGTTGCTCTCTCAACTCATGCAACTCCTTCTCTACTTCTTCCATTCTATTCTTATCCTTCTGCTGTCACGCGATTCGCTTGTTGCGTTGTTGCCTCTTTGCCTCTATATCCATCTCTACTTTCTCTACAAGTGGATATGCTTGAAACTTGTAGCTTTGCTCCTCCTCCATGTGATCAAAAATCTTCCTCTTCCCTTTGTCACACACTGGCATGCTTGGCTTTGCTACTACTACTACTACTGTTGGTGCTCCTCGTGATGTTGTTTCATGCTTCCTTGCTAACCACTCCACAGTGAATTCGACCAGTTCATTGGGTTTGGAGACACTATAACAATATCTCCATGGGTCCTCCTCGGCCCAATGAAATGCCCCGTAGATCCAGTTGAACTGAACTCTTGTGCAGTGATCCTTCACAATGCAATGTGGGTCATGTGGATTGTAGCTTCGAAGGTCAAACGGGTATTTCTTCATCAATTATGCTTCGATGTCTGCTTGCTTGATACTTCAGATCTCATAAAACCCAATCCACAACGGAAGAGTGTGCCAAGGTGCCTTCTCCTTCCCCTGCAATCTGGCCTCCACAAATGAAATTCGGTCAAGTCATTCCCGGGATATAAATCCTTAACCCCCTCATCAGATTGGGGAACACACGAAACAAGGATATGAACTGGGTAAATGGAAATGGAAGAGAGATGTTTCCAATTCCGATTCGTTTTCCAAATCAGACGCTTTTTCAACATCCATATGATCTACTAAAGTATATTGGTATTGCCCGTATGATGGAATAATATTTTGGCTCATGGAGTCCCGAGAAGGTATAAACTCCGACCATATATTGCCCGGTGCTTTCTCGGTCAAATACAATATACAAGTGGGACCTGCACTATGAGCAAGCTGCGCGGAGAACCAACCTTGCTTCTCCTTTCTATCCATTAGTTCGCCGTCGTCGGTTCTGCAACTTGGTCGAAATAGGGTTCTACCGGGAAACCATGGATTTTTGGGTTTTCGCCATTGGTTACTGGTCGAGCCACTGGAATGGAATGAGATAAGAATCTCTGGAGATCTCTTCCCGATGTCCTGGGTTTTCCTCTGTAGAATACTTCTCCCGAATGGCATAATTGTCCAATTTTTCCTTCCCCCGATCTCCTTTTTGGGCTCCTCCTTCTCCCTCCTTCGGGATCGTCGTTGGCTTATTCACTGGCTGGAAGGTTCGCAAGGTTAGACCCTCCCCTCGCTACTTACTATAGGGGAGGGGGGACCAATAGGTATAACCTTCCTCGCCATCCTTCCTCACCTTCCGTTGTCAGGTGAGCCATCCTTCATTTTACTTATTGGGTGGGCCCCTCTCAAATAAGTAACTAAAGGTTGGTCGAGCGGCCTTACGGCACCTCTTCCTCACCCTCCGTTGTCGGCAATTCTTCGGGGATTGGGGTGGGTGGGTAAATAGTTAGCAATAGAGCAGCCTTACTAACCTCACCCCACTTATATTTGCTTGCTCAATCATGCATGATGGCGCGCAATGCTTCTTCCCCTGCCTGAACGAACAAATAGGGCGGGTTCTGCAGCCGATCATTTTAGGTCAAATCAATCTCACGTCGCCATATCTATCATGCATGGCCTGACCCTACAATTCATTCCCCCCTCTACACATGCTATTGCCTGCAGCACCCGAACGAACCATTTTGGGGTTTATATATTGCTCAAGGCTGTGCTCGATTATTGATTTAGAAAGTGAGCGGACCTCTCTCTAAGCTCTGCGCCCCCCCCCTATGAAATGAAGAAATAAGATGAGCTCGGTCCGATGAATGAGATCTTCTTAACCCTTCGGAGTCCCCAACCAACCAATAAGTAGTTGTTGGGATGCCCGCTTGGTTGGTACGGGCGCTAACAAAGGATTGGGATCTGGACCCAGCGAATTGTACATTCTATGCTACTATTATATATAATAAGGGGGTTTCGGAACAGCGAGTGAACTAGGTTTTGGCATCCCATCCTCGAGCTTCCATTTCTTCCGTTAAGGGAGATTCGGGAAAGGATGGAATAGGAAGACGTGTTTCCAAAACGAGCAAGATACGGGTTGGAAAGAGGAAGTTAGCAAAGTTGAACAAGATTGGAATGAGCATAGGAACATGTATCGATGTACCAGATTGGCTAATGCTCCCAGGTTGATGCGATGTATTCCACCGGTTGACGGGGGACTTAATTATTGGTATATTTATCGGTCCAACACGGATTGAAATAGGAGCCGGTTCGACAGGAAGCTTTTGGGAACGCGATGCACCCGGGTAAATAAGAGACGAGATGAATACAGGGGTTAAACGAGCATCCCACACCCGAAAGGTGCCCCACATAGGTTTCCCCCGAAACCCTCCAGTTACTGAGGTCAACAATGTGGAGAAAGCACCTATTTCTGTACCAGTTCCGGGAGAGCGAGGAAAAAGGGGATGTTTTGTTAATGAGAGCAAGAAACTGTTGATAGCCACTGCAATATGAATAGGTATACTCATCCGAGCTACAGGAACATGTACATGGGTGATTCGATGATTTTCACCTTGTTGAGAATTTGATGGTGCCACCCGAATACTCAAATGAATAGCCATCGTTGTTAAGAACCATCGGAATCCAATGGGGATTTACGCGTAGCTTCTGGTCTTTGACATAAAGAAAGAAGGTTGTAATAACGGGACGAACATGTTAGAATTTCATCCTAGCTAGTGGAACGAAAGATACATGCATGTATATGGAATACATAATCTATCTAAGGTTATACCGCAAGGTTATACTCGACTGACTATAGGGGGGGGGGAGGTATAACCGATAGGATTCCGCATGGGATACGTACATATAATGATTCGATCCTAGCGCTTTGTTCCTCGCTCCGCTCGTGGCACTCCTTGCTTGCGGAGCGGCATACCGAAAAAAGAGAGAGAAGGTTATCCCCTTTCTTTCCCGTAGCTCAGGTCAGGTTATCTTCCTGAGCAGAGCTAAGGTAAGTGACCTTACCTTCATGCTCAGGTAAGGTTCTCCCTTACCTTCGGCTCTTGAGGGGAAGAAAGAAAAGGCCAGGATCTTACCGCCCACACCGGCACAGGACACTTCTATTTATTCCCCTCAAAGACTTTAGGTTAAGGCCCAGGACCGTCTGCCCTCTAGAGCCTTATCTTCGAAGTCTTTCTTTACTTACTTTCATCTTATTAAAGTAAGGTATAACCTTGGCCTGGAAACCAACCTTATTACTGAAATAAGGAAAATGAAAAGAGTTATGTGCTTATCTCCTTGGCTTTATACTTATCTCCCTGGATCTCGTTACCGACATCAAGGAAGGATACGAGCTCGCAGCCAAGTGAAGGCGTATCCAATTGAATTTAGGAATTGATTGCTTGCCCGCACTGATAAGATAAGAAAAGGCAAGGTTGAGGGTGAGGGATGAACCTCTCTAAAGACCCCCACTAACCAATAAGTAATTAAGAGGGCGAGGACCGGCAGGGTGCGTAGCACGCTCGACTAATAAGGCCGCCATCGGCTCGACTGCTAAGGATGCGTAAGCAGGCTCGACTGTTAAGGCCGCCATCACCTTTAGGTGCTCGACCATAAGGATGCGTAAGCAGGCTCGACTGTTAAGGCCGCCATCACCTTTAGGTGCTCGACTGTTAAGGATGCGTAAGCAGGCTCGACTGTTAAGGCCGCCATCACCTTTAGGTACTCGACCATAGGACCTTTAGGTACTCGACTATTAAGGATGCGTAAGCAGGCTCGACTGTTAAGGCCGCCATCACCTTTAGGTGCTCGACTCTTTTTTTACTTATTTGGGGGGGCCAATAAGTAAACCCAAGAGGGAGAGGAGAGGATGCGTAAGCAGGCTCGACTGTTAAGGCCGCCATCACCTTTAGGTGCTCGACTGTTAAGGAGAGGGAGAGGAGAGGGATTAGAGCGAAAAAAGCTCGACCAAAGCCCCGTAAGGAATCGATAAGTACTTTGGCAAGGAGCGGAGCAGCCTATTAGTCTACTTGCCGCCGGAGACCGACTTCTACGATACGAAGTCCTCTCCTGTTAGTCGAGCCTGCTGTAGCATCCTTTGGGCGGCGGTTTCACTAAACAAGACACTGAATTCTCCTCTCCTTATCAGTCGAGCCCCCTGTCGGGTCCTTGCACTAGGAAGCGCAAGCCCCTCTGGGACCTTCCCTTCACAGGCAAGCGGCCTTACGGCACCTTCTCCGCGTTCCAGTCATTCATTATATATGTCATTATGCCTTAGCAGACAATGCATATATGGGCATATGTCATTATGCATTTCTTCCAGTCATTCATTATATATGTCATTACACCAGAAAATGCTGCTATTATAGCAGTAATTACGCTCTCGAATCCAATCATTCATTATATATGTCATTATGCATGAATGAATGAGATATGTAATGACGTAATTCCTTATATATGTCATTACGCATCAAAACCTCCGCCTCCTGGGGATTGGGGTGGGTGGGTAAATAGTGGTCGAGCCTGCTTGCGCATCCTCAAATGGCAAGAATAGGACCTTTAGGTGCTCGACCATAAGGATGCGTAAGCAAGCTCGACTGTTAAGGCCGCCATCACCTTTAGGTGCTCGACTGTTAAGGATGCGTAAGCAGGCTCGACTGTTAAGGCCGCCATCACCTTTAGGTACTCGACCATAGGACCTTTAGGTACTCGACTATTAAGGATGCGTAAGCAGGCTCGACTGTTAAGGCCTCCATCACCTTTAGGTACTCGACTTTTTTTTACTTATTTAGGGGGGCCAATAAATAAACCCAAGAGGGAGAGGAGAGGATGCGTAAGCAGGCTCGACTGTTAAGGATGCGTAAGCAGGCTCGACTGTTAAGGAGAGGACCCTTTAGGGGGCTCGACTGATAAGGATGCGTAAGCAGGCTCAAACATAGCCCCCCCACCCAATAAGTAAATTGAACCTTTAGGTGCTCGACCATAAGGACCTTTAGGTGCTCGACTGTTAAGGAGAGGGAGAGGAGAGGAGAGGATGCGGAAGCAGGCCCTCACCATATGAATAGTGAGTGACCCCTAAGAAGTAAGGGCCCTTTTTTTGACTTATTTGAGAGGGGCCACCCAATAAGTAAATTGAACCTTTAGGTGCTCGACTGTTAAGGATGCGTAAGCAGGCTCGATTGTTAAGGCCGCCATCACCTTTAGGTGCTCGACCATAAGGATGCGTAAGCAGGCTCGACTGTTAAGGTCGCCATCACCTTTAGGAGCTCGACTGTTAAGGATGCGTAAGTAGGCTCGACTGTTAAGGCCACCATCACCTTTAGGTACTCGACCATAGGACCTTTAGGTACTCGACTATTAAGGATGCATAAGCAGGCTCGACTGTTAAGGCCGCCATCACCTTTAGGTACTCGACTCTTTTTTTACTTATTTGGGGGGGCCAATAAGTAAACCCAAGAGGGAGAGGAGAGGATGCGTAAGTAGGCTCGACTGTTAAGGCCGCCATCACCTTTAGGTGCTCGACTGTTAAGGAGAGGGAGAGGAGAGCCCCCCCACCCAATAAGTAAATTGAGAGAAAGATGTTCAAACCTCCGCCATCTTATCGGTCAATAATGACATATATAATAGATCTTTTTTCTGATGATATTATATACGCTACATGGCATAAGGCCTTTCAATCTCTCTCTGATTCCTAGCTACGACCCATGAAGTGAGGGAGCTCTAAGCTATCTAATATATCCCCCGCTCCGCTGTTGACCCCGCTTACGCTTTCCTGAGGGTTCTTTCCTGAGGCCGCTATCAATTCAATAGGTGGTTCCTGGGCGCCCTGGGTAGGGTGACAACGTCTTGAATGTAGGTCATCATGGTGAAACTCCTTGCTTGTGTAGGATATGTATCTTTCCTACTCATTGCTCTCTGTTCTAAGGGTTAGGTAGGTAGGGCCCACTATAGTTTCAAGGTTCTTCCTCCGGTTCCCTATATATGGTGAGAAGGGTGTTTAGGTTTAGGTTTCACCTGTGAAATAGAACCCTTCCCCCGTTGCCCTACTCTATGGCCCTGGTTAGTGAATAGCTCCTACTGTCAGCTCTAGTGAGAAAAGAAGACCAAGAGTTCTCAAGAGTATCATTATAGAGGCCAGTCTCTAGTAGTCAAGTCCTTATAGTGGTAGTCTAGTTGTAGGAATTCCTTGTTGTTGGTATCATCGTGCTGCTGGATGTTGGTAGGAGTCATAGTCATGGTGGAGAATTGTCATGAATGTCGGTGGTGAATTGTTTGGTGAATCGATGTTGGTGCTGGTTCGATGGGAAGGCAGGCGGGAAGATAGATCAATCACATCAGGTAGGTAGAACTGAGGGCTGTAGGGACTGGGCGTGAAGAGAACTGGATGTGTATGGCCGTAAGGAGAAAAGCAAGGCTCAACTGGGTAAGCACAAGTAAGTATGCTCTAAGCGATGTGATTGGTGTAGGGTAGGCGGTGTAGGTAGGGTAGGTGGTTGGAGTAGTAGTTTGGAGTTAGGGAGTAGGGGAGTTGGTCTTTTTCTGCGGATGTCACCTCGTATTGGGACGTGAGATGGGGATTTGATTGTTACTCTCTATTTGGAATGAGTGTCAATCAGCTATGAACCCAATGGTGACTCACTCACTCGGCCCCGTACCGTGTAGGGTGTAGTTCTTAGAGTTCGTAGGGTCTATTTCGAGGGCCACGGTTGGGTCTAGTTGAGGGTCGAGGTCTCCTGTCTCTTCTTATTGGAATGATGTTCTCTGTCTCAAGGCAATAACTTCTAGCTGCACCAACCATAGCTTCATCATGCTGCTGCCCCCTAATTATAGTAGGCTAGCTGCACCGACAAGAGCTAATTGCTGCACTGAAAAGAGCTTCATTCTTTCATTCACGGGCAGACCAGAGCTTCATTCATGTTGACCAGAGGTTCACGCACTTAACTGAGTGTCCAATGAGTCTTTCCATGGACTAGACCTAATTCCTGATTGACAAGAACTTAATGCACTGCCTAGCTGCATCTACCTTCTAGCTAATACTTCCAACGGTAACTACGACTAGGTACTATCGGCAATGGATAAAAGCCAATTACTAGGGACAATGACTGGTGGGCATTGAGTGATTGACTCTTGGATCTACTACCGGCTATTATATATACTCTGTGACTAACTAACTCGGCCCCGCACCGTCCTGTAGCTTATTCCCTTGCCGTACCGTCCCGTGGCTTATTCCCGCCCGTGTTAGGTGATTCACGTTGTGGGGGATTCTTTTTGCGGTAACATCATGGCCTAATCCTCTTGGCCGGTGGTGAAGCTTTCATTCATCCGTGGGAACGCCTATTTGTAAAGATGTGGGCTATCAAATCAATCAATCAATTCATCGGGTTCGATCAGCCTTGGTGAAAAGCCCTCGGCTTCCCCCATTTAAGGCGAGCGGGTTCGTACCTCGCCTCCTTTCCTTGGGCCCTAGGTCTTCCTCCTTCTTTCAAAGGACACAACAAGAAGCAGCTTCTTTGCTAGAGCTCTTATCATATTTTAGGCTTCTTTTTCTTCTCTTTCTTTTGAACAAGAATGGACAGTTGTTATTATTTATTTCTTTTTTCAATGGCACCAGAAACCCATGGAGAGCTAGCTAGAGATGTAGAGATTTCTTTTAGATGGGATTTATTTCACATCGGACTAATTGGCAAGGACGTAGATATGCGAGTCTCAGCTCATGGGGTCACTTCTCCCTCTCGGCTATAGAAGTGGGCCTTTGAAGGGTGAAAGGGCCATCCAGAAACATGGTGTGAAAGGGCCTCCTATTAAGGACACCTCTCTCGGCCGACTGGCATATACCGGTGGTGAATTAGGTTCTCTCTCTCGGCATCCTATCAGTTACATTTGTGAATTAGTGACAATCGGCTCTGAACCTCCTGGCAGTGCCTTACTCGGTCTCGTACTTTGAGCCTTCTACCCACCTGCTTCACCAACCTTACTCCTTTAGTAAGACTTATCATTAACATATCACTCACTACATTTCTATTTTATCAATAATACACTTTCTTTGTCAAGCCGGAGCTTGTCTCTGAACACTAGGCCGGGCTAAGCCTGCCCAGAAGGAATGGGATGAATCACTGACTTACTCGTGCAGCCTGAGCTCCTATTCCTCAGATAGAACCCTGATTCCTTCCACCCGCCCGGCCTTCATTCGGCGAACAAGGAAAGATTACAAGCTGAGCACCCCTGCCTGACTGTCATCCAAATGAAGATGACTTATCCTCTTTACTTCATGTGTTATGATTAACACTCTCTCTAACGACCCCTGGACCTTCTTTCTAAGGGTCACTCTCCCCAAAGGTATAGTTCGGGCGAGTTTGCTGAGATGTGGTAGGCTAGTTCCTGTGTGACAAGTACATCCAAGGCAAACTTTGGTAGAACATGCGGAAGCTTCTCCACACTGAACATTCAGATGAAAGTGTTGGATGGTGAGGCATACCTATCAATGCCTCCATTGCTTCCTTTGACATGCAGGGTGAATCTTGTTTAAATATCATCTTGTACAAAGGGACGACAAAATGATCGGACAGACGTGTGATTACTCCTTTGAAGTTGCATTCAGACAACAACTTGAAATATGTGTTCACAACAGTCTCCATCGGTGACCATTCCCACTCCAAGCCTAGGAACTCGTGTCGGGCGCAGACTGCATCTAGGATGTAGGTATACATGTAAATCTCTACATGAATACCTCCAAGTGACTGTCGATCCTTCTTGACTTTCTCGTTCAACTGATGAGCCAGTATGTCGGAGCAGTTACATTCGTTCTCTAGCCACTTGGTCTAGTGAAACCACCCAACTTTGTATCAGATGTCAAGATGACAAATAACCAAGTAGTGATAATTGTACAAGCCTTCTTGTATTTCTTCTGGGAGGCTAGGTGACTGGCTCCTAGAACTGTGCAAAAGGTAGTGTGGGTTGTCTAGGAGCCAGGACTGGCTACTGGATCTGTGCAATGTGCAATTCCAGCTGGGAAGGACTGCAGGCCCAGGGACAGATTTGCGCAATTTCCTAGGCCAGCAGTCACTGTCCTCCAGAAATGCGCAAAACAATCCTGGAGGCTAGTGCTAGGAAAAAATGCACATTTCTAGAGAGGAAGGCAGAGCCTTCCTTCCCCAGATTGCACAAAGCAATCTTAGTGAGGCAAAGTCTGGGCCAAGGTTGGCCTGACTCGTCGATGGGAAACTGAAAGCAAATAAGATAGTGAATGCATGGCGACACTAAGTGATAGCAGAAGTGATTGACAATGCATGAAAAACATGAATTAAAGATTCAGCAAACAGATCAACATGCGTGTGGGTGAAGCAATTCGTTGGATGGCAAGTGTTCGTGCAAAACAGTTTCATGCATGCCACAATAGTGAGATAGCAACGAAAAATGAAACAGAGCTAGGACAAGCTAGTATACTTGTAAATGATAGCAAGCATTCAAAGAAATCAAGCAAACAACACTCATACAAGTGAATATATAAAAAGTGACCAAAATGTTGAAAAACACAAGCTGAAGCCACTTACCTGTGAATAGCTGAGCTAGATGTGTCGAAGAGTCCTGGATGCGTTGTGGGATGTTAGATCTCCAAGATCGATGTGAAAGAATGAGGTCTAATGTGTCGAATAAATAAGTTTGGGCTCATGATGCGCATGCCACAAATCTAGAAAAAAGAATTTGCATGTAACCCCCGACTGCTAAAAATATCTCCCCGAATCATGGGATGCCTTTTGCATGTTGCCTTTCGTTATTCTAGGAAGAACCAGTCATGCATGCATGCAAGTCAAGTTTCCTTGGTCCTGGGTGGAACTGGTCAACCGGACTGCTCATGCATGCAGCTGCTCAACTGCTTGAGAAAAATGCGCATTCGTGGCTCAGATATGGGCTGACTGCCTAGGAGATTTGTGCAATTTCTGGGCAGAGAAGCTGACTGTTGCCTAGATTTGCACAAATTCTAGGCTGAGTAGCCCTGCTGGGGAAATTTGCGCAATTTCTGTTGGGAGTGTTGGCTGGAAGAATTGCATAATTCTGGAGCCCAATAGGTTGCCAGACAGAATTACGCAATTTCTGGAGGGAAGGCTGGTTTCCCTCCAAAAATGCACAATTTTCTTGGGGAAGCTACTCAGCCTGCAGCTAGACCAAGTCTGGGTGGACAACCTGTGAGGGAAGTGGATCAAGCTGTGATCGATAGGCTGCCTTTGTGCATGAAAAACATTGAAGCTTGTGTACTTGACGAAGCAAGACAAAGTGTTGTGCAAGGTTGGTAGGGAGGCTCCAAAATGGGCTAAGGAAAAATTTGGGAGGGTGGTTGTAGCTGCTACAACACTTGGTGACACACAGGTAGAACTCCAGCTCTCCAAATGGACCTTGTTCGTGAAAAGCAAGTCTAACACCTCTGGAAGTATTGTTCAGTTCTCAGCTCATCTTGGTTTCAAACTAGCTTGATTGAAAGATGTAGCATCTTCCAAACTCTTGGTCGATTGACACACATTCCAAGCCAAGGCAACACAGTTGTTTCGGTTGGGGTTGAGGGGTATATAGGTGCATAAGCAGTATAGTTGCCAAAGTCTTAGTTTCATCTTTGGTGTTCCTTCACTGCCAGCAGGCCTGGAAAGTACCCCTGTGGAGTCACATAGGAACATAAGCATGGCTCTGCTGCCAGCAAGCTTGGTCAGTACCCCGGTGGAGTTACTTGCATCACCTCCCTACGTAGGAAGCCTTTCTCTTCTTTCGCCTTATTCATTTTTTACTTTGAATTTTTTGACTTTTCATTTTCTTTTATCTTTATTTTTTTCAACTATGCATAACACTCATTCATTTCAAAGGCGAAAGAGTGATCCCGACTTATTGAGAGCAGAAGAGGTTGTTCCAAAAGAGAAGTAGTTTATTATACCTTCGACGTGCCTATTAAGGTTTTCCCCCTCACCTTACTATACTTGACTGAGCTGATGAGGGTTAACCCAAAAACAAACGACTAGAGAAGGTGACACTAGTTAGCGCACAAGCGTTGTGTTTTCACCAAGGTTCACTTTGAACAGTATATATTTTCCTTCATCGTATCATGGACTGAAAGTAACAAGTTCTTCATATAGAGGCAATATGAAAGATAACCAAGTAGTGATAGTTGTACAAGACTTCTTGTACTTCACCCAGCTCGTTTCAAGAGTCATACATGATTTCATGCAATATTAACCTACGAATGAAACAAATGAACTAAAAAACATCAAAGCAAAGAAAAAGCAGAAACAAAGTGAAAGCAAATCAAGTAAGCAAACAAGCAAGCAAACAAACAAGCGAATAAGCAAACAAGCATGCAAGCAAACTAACTGAAAGCAAACACTACTCTTACTCCTACGCTAACGGTGCATGGGCCTGATCACGTGAAGTGATATTTCCATTGCAGCCACCGGCGCATTGGTAGACCCATGTTGGTGAAGGCTTGGTCTGCGAGCAACCCAGTTGTGCAAACCAACAAACAAGAAAGATATAACAATGAAGACAACCACACTTCGTGTCTGAGAGTGCCCACAGAACTTAAGCGAGTGCAAGTGCATGACGAGCAGTTCGTGGACTTATCATGGTGCTGTGTGACACTGCATGCAACTTTGAAGCATAAGCACACTCTTGACAGAGACATGCAAGCAAACGAAAGAAACAAAGATAACTTGCGTCGTACGCGTGTTCTTGCAATGTAAGATTCCTTCAATGCATGAACAATGGGATCATGCAGTTCAAGTGGAGGAGATGTGATCTGTGAGTGGGATGGATCTTCAATGCATACAGATGAGTGATGAAGAGCCTTGGGTGATTGAACAATTTCATGATCGGAAGTGAGACTAACCCCAAGAGACAGACGACCTGACATAACCATCATATTGGGCTGAAGTACCTCAATGGTCTTGGGTCTTTCAATTTCATCATCAAGTAGATCATCATAAACTGGTGGCTTCAAAAGATCAACTACGATAGAGCCATGATCATGATCAAATATGGAAACAAATGGATCACGACCGCCACGATCAGAAAACTCAATGAATTCATCGGCATCCTCACGATCAGAGGTATCAAATAGAGGGGTAGATGAAAAGTGAACAAACTCATCCTTTGTGTTTCCAAAGAAGACAGATGAAATATCAAGTGGATTTTAAATGAATAGCTTATTCTCTTCGTTGTCGAATGATGGTCCAACATCCGGTGAGTCCTGCAAGTGATCGACAATGGGTGCATTCGTGGACAAAGACACACATGCAAAATCATGGATGGCAGGTTCACCAAAGATGCTAGGAAAGAACGGAGGGGGCTCGGACGGAAGCGAGTTGTCCTTCGCTGAGGGTTGATGCTCAAGCTCCCACTCATACTCTTCATGAATGACAACGCATGTTGGTTGTGCAACACCAACTCCGTCAATGAGTTGTTTCTCACTCACAACAAGTGAAGAGTCCGGAATGGACAAACACAAGACAACATCATTTGGAGAAACACCTGAGTGCGAAGACGAAGGTCATAGAAACAAATGCATATGAGAAGTCAAAGGATGTAGGTTTTAACCCTGTATAGAAATTAAATGCATACGAATTCTAAAACACAGAAAATAAACAATGCGAGAGAATAACACATAAAACACATATACACAGAGATTTTCCCCTAGATCCCAAAACCGAGACTACCAGATTGATTTTTCATTATGTTCCTTTCAATGCTACAATACATATTTATACATGCCGAAGCATCCAATACCATGGACTGAAAACCATCGCATCCAAAACCATGTGCGAATACCATGCACAAAACCATATGTAGGTCCGCCCAACCTAATATAGGGTCCAAGATAAATTCTCCGGGGTGCTTCCCCAAACCCCATAGAGGGGGGCTACTCGCCCCCCTCAAACCCCCTGTGACCCCCCGCTGCACAATCTATGCAACGAAGCGGGGGCTCCGCCCCCCCTCTAACCCCCCGGTTAACTACATAGGCTAGTCATGGAAAGAATATAACATAACCCAACATTCTTCCATTTCTTGTTTTCTTTCCATAGAAGAGATTAGTCATTTATCCACCCCTGAAACGCCCAATGTTTCTCTACAACAAGAGAACTTCTCAGAGCTCACAGATTTTGTCAATGCATCTGCAGTATTCTTCAAAGTGTCCACCTTTACCAGCAACACCTTTTTGTCTTCTATCATATCCCTCACAAAGTGATACTGAATATCAATGTGCTTTTGTCTTTGAATGATAAGTAGGGACCTTTGTCAAGAAAATTGCACTTTGGCTGTCATAGTCTATCCTTATAGCTCCCTGTACTAACCCCATACTTGAACACAATCTCTGCAACCAAAATACTTCCTTGCTTGCATGAGTGGTTGCCATGTATTCTGCCTCTGTAGTTGATAATGCCACTACAGATTGTTTCTTACTCATCCAATTGACTGCACCTCCAAATAAGTTAAACACATACCCACTTGTAGATCTCCTCTTATCTAGATCTCCAGCCCAGTCTACATCAACAAAGCCACGGGTATCCAAAACTCTTTCCAATCCTGGTCTTCCTTGGTAGCACAAACCATAATCACTACTGCCACGCAAATACCTAAAAACCGGCTTCACTGCTGTTCAGTGCTCCTTCCCTGGTTTTGACATAAACCTGCTCAATACTCCCACTACATGTGCAAATTCTGGTCTCGTATAGACCATCGCATACATCAGGCTATCGACTACACCTGCATATGGAACACGGGACATCTCCTCCTCCTCCTCTGCTTTTGTCTTGGGACATTGTTCAGCAGATAACTTTACACCTACAGGAATAGGAACCTTCACCGTTTACTATCTTGCATATTAAAGCTCTGCAATATTGTCAGGTGATACTTCCTTTGGTTTAACCAGAGCTTCCTATTTGCCCGATCTCTTTTAATTTCCATGCCCAAAATATAGTTTGCAGCACCAAGATCTTTCATGTCGAATTTGGAGGACAATTGGGTATTCAAATCTTGGATAATTTCTTTGTCATTTCCAACCAGCAACATGTCATCCACATACAATACCAGATAAATAACACGATCACCAATTAATTTAAAATACACACAGTGATCTACTTTGCTTCTGGTGAAGCCAAGTCCTCGTATAAATGTATCAAATTTCTGATACCACATCCTTGGTGACTTTTTTAACCCATTCAATACTTCTTTAACTTACATTCCAGCTCTTTCTTACCCTTCACTGCAAAGCCTTCAGGTTGTTGCATGTCGATCTCCTCTTCCAGATTCTCGTGAAGAAATGTTGTCTTCACATCCATCTGTTCTACCTCAAAATCAAAAGCAGCAACAACAGATAAAAGTAATCTAATAGAAGCTACCTTGGCAATAGGAGAATAAATATCACCAAAATCAATTCCTGGCACCTGGGAATAACCTTTTCCTACCAACCGAGCTTTGTATTGCTCCACCTTTCCTTCTGCATTTGTCTTCTTCTTGAACACACATTTGCTGCTAATGGGTTTCCTTCCAGCCAGCAACTCCACTAGATCCCAAGCCTCATTTTTGTGCAAAGATGCCATTTCATCAACCAAGGCCTCTTTCCAGAGTTTTCCATCCTCTGAATCTACTACTTCCTTCACATTTATGGGATCATCATCAGTAATAGATAAAGAAAAATTTGAACAAAAAGCAGATGGACTATACCTTTCTGGTTGCCTTCTTTCTCGAACTGATCTTCTCACACCTGGAGTTTGTGGCTCTTCATCTTCTGATTCCTCTTCTGTTGTAGAGTCTGATTCTTCCTCAAGATCAAACTCTATCTTCTCAGGTTCCTTTGATGGGACTTCATGTTTAATAACATCTTTCACCTCTCTGAACACCACATCTCAGTTGTACACAACCTTCCTTGTCACTGGGTTCCAAAGCTTATAACCCTTTAAACCATCCTTATACCCAATAAAGATGCACTTTTCAGATTTACTATCCAACTTGGTTCTTTTCTCCTTTGGAACATGTACATATGCATCACATCAAAATACCCTCAGATGTGAAAGAGAGGGTTTCTTACCAATCCATACCTCTTGTGGAGTCTTATCCTGCAACGCTGATGAAGGTGACCCGTTGATCAGGTAACATGCAGTCTCCACCACCTCTGCCTAGAATTCCTGTCCTAACCCAGCACCACTCAGCATGCTTCTTGCCCTTTCCATCAATATCTTGTTCATTCTTTCTGCAACTCCATTTTGCTCTGGTGTGTATGGAGTAGTCTTCTATCGTGCATACCACACTTCTTATAGAATTCTTCAAATTCCTTGCTGCAAAACTCTCCACCGTTATCTGTCCTTAGCACCTTTATCTTCTTCTCTGTCTGGTTTTCCACCAGAGCCTTAAATTCTTTAAACCTGTCAAAGACTTCAAATTTCTTCTTGAGGAAATATATCCATGTATTCCTTGAGAAGTCATCTATAAATGATACATAGTACACAAACTTACCCAGTGATGGAACCTTCACGGGTCCAAACACATCACTATGCACAAGCTCTAATATCAGTTTCGCCCTTTTACCACCAGAGGGTAAACTTACCCGATTTTGTTTCCCATATACACGATTTTCACAAAAATAAAAATCCATAGAGCTGTTACTCATATCTTCTACCATACCTTTACCATGAAGTATTTGAAGGCCCTTCTCTCCAGTATGTCCAAGCCTTTGATGCCATAGCATGGTCTTCTCTCTAGAGACCACTAGATTTTCTGCTCCACTTTCAGGAACCACAGAACTGTTGCACCCATCAACAATAGTGCTACCTTGTAGCTTGTACAGAGTTCCAATCCGATCTCCCCGCATCAATACCAGTGCTCCCCAAACCATATTGCAGGTATCTTTCTCGAACGCTTTTTTTACACATGCATCATCAATCTTGCTTACAGAAATCAGATTTCTGGCCAATGCAGGAATATGCAAAACACCAGGAAGTGTTCCAACCCTTCCACCTTGCAACTTCAACTTTACTTTTCCATGACCAATGATTCTAGCCTTCCTATCATCCCCTAAGAAGACATCACCACCATCGTATTTCTCATACTCGTAGAACCACTCTCTATGGGGAGTGAAGTGAAAGGATGCACCTGAGTCAATCAACCATGCCTCATGATCTACATGTGTACTTGAAGAAGCCAAGTACACATCTCCACCTTCATCTGAGGTGGTTTTCGCCTCTGCAGAAGGAGCATCATCAGATCCCTTTCCTTTGTCAGGAGCTTTAGATTTATAGTCCCTTTTGTAGTGCCCTTCCTTTCCGCATTTCCAGCAAACCACCTTTACAGGTTTTCCTGTTGATTTAGATCTCCCTCTAGATTTTGATTTCCCACTCGATGACTTATTTTTGTTTTTGTTCTGGGACCATCCTCAAATTACCATTCTGTCTCTCCATATTTTTCGTCTCATCTCCTCTGTTAGCAAGGATGAGACTATTTCATCAAACTACAAGGCAGTTGCATTGCTACCTATCTCAATAACCAGACTATCCCACGAATCTGGTAGAGAACACAACAAACTAAAGCACTTATCTTCATCTGAAATTTTAATATCAACAAATAAAAATTGATTTACCACAATGTTAAATGCATTCAGATGCTCTGTCACCAAGTCTCCATCTTTCATCCTCAGGTTATACAACTTTTTCCGTAGGAACAATTTATTCACCAGAGACTTAGATTGGTACAAAGTCCCTAACTTGTCCCACAAAGACTTCATTGTGGCCACCCTTGATACATTTAGCAACACTGAATCTAAGACACACAATCATATTGTGCTCTTTGCCTTCGAATCCAACTTCTTCCATTCATCATCGGACACTCCCATTGGTTTAGTACCTGGATCTACTACGATCCACTGATCTTTATCCACCAACAGATCCTCCATCTTGAGTTTCCATAACTCAAAACTCTAACCATTAAATTTCTCGATCTCTATCTTTCCACTTCTCGCCATCTTCTTTCACCACCAGAATCGATCCCGCAGATCTCCCACTGAACAGGGTCTACCACAGGCCCGAGCGAAACCCTCAGCAACAAAGGCATCCCCTTGAAGCCAAAACAGCTCTGATACCAAATGTAGGTTTTAACCCCATACAGAAATTACCTGCATACGAATTCTAAAACACAGAAAATAAACAATGCAAGAGAATAACACATAAAACACATATACACAGAGATTTTCCCCTGGATCCCAAAACCGGGACTACCAAATTGATTTTTCATTATGTTCCTTTCAATGTTACAATACATATTTATACATGCTGAAGCATCCAATACCATGGACCGAAAACCATCGCGTCCAAAACCATGTGCGAAAACCATGCACAAAACCATAGGTAGGTCTGCCCAACCTAATATAGGGTCCAAAAAAAAATTCCTCGGGGTGCTGCCCTGGACCCTATAGAGGGGGGCTATTCGCCCCCCTCAAACCCCCCCGTGACCCCCCCGCTACGTAATCGACGCAACAAAGGGGGGGCTCTGGCCCCTCTAACCCCTCGCTTAACTACGTAGGCTAGTCATGAAAAGAATATAACACAACCCAACATTCTCCCACTTGTTCTTTTCTTTCCATAGAAGAACTTAGTCATTTATCCAACCCTGAAATGCCTAATGTTTCTCTACACCAAGAGAACTTCTCAGAGCTCACAGATTTTTTCAATTCATCTGCAGTATTCTTCAAAGTGTCCACCTTTACCAACAACACCTTTTTGTCTTCTATCATATCCCTCACAAAGTGATACTAAACATCAATCTGCTTTGTCTTTGAATGATAAGCAGGGTCCTTTGCCAAGAAAATTGCACTTTGGCTATCATAGTCTATCCTTATAGCTCCCTGTACCAACCCCATACTTGAACACAATCTCTGCAACCAAACTACTTCCTTGCTTGCATGAGTGGCTGCCATGTATTTTGCCTCTGTAGTTGATAATGCCACTACAGATTGTTTCTTACTCATCCAGCTAATTGCACCTCCAAATAGGTTAAACACGTACCCACTTGTAGATCTCCTTTGATCCATATCTCTAGCCTATTTTGCATCAACAAAGCCAGGGATATCCAAAACTCTTTCCAATCCTGGTCTTCCTTGGTAGCACAAACCATAATCACTAGTGCCACGCAAATACCTGAAAACCCGCTTCACATGTTGTCCAGTGCTCCTTCCCTAGTTTTGACATAAACCTACTCAATAGTCCCACTCCATGTGCAATGTTTGGTCTCGTACAGACCATCACATACATCAGGCCACTGACTGCACTTGCATATGGAACACGGGACATGTCCTCCTACTCTTCTTTTGTCTTGGGACACTATTCAGAAGATAACTTTACGCCTACAGGAATAGGAACCTTCTCTGTTTTACTATCCTGCATATTAAACATCTGCAATATTGTCTCAACATACTTCCTCTGGTTTTAACCAGAGCTTCCTCTTTGCCCGATCTCTTTTAACCAAGATCTTTCATGTCGAATTTGGAGGACAATTGGGTCTTCAAATTCTGGATAATTTATTTGTCATTTCCAACCAGCAACATGTCATCCACATACAAGACAAGATAAATAACACTATCACCAATTAATTTAAAATACACACAGTGATCTGCTTTGCTTTTGGTGAAGCCAAGTCCTCGTATAAATGTATCATATTTCTAACACCACATCCTTGGTGACTGTTTTAACCCATACAGAGACTTCTTTAACTTACATACCAGTTCTTTCTTACCCTTCACCACAAAGCCTTTAGGTTGCTTCATGTAGATCTCATCTTCTAGATCCTCGTGAAGAAATGTTGTCTTCGCATCCATTTGTTCTACCTCAAAATCAAAAGCAGCAATAACAGATAAAAGTAATCTAATAGAAGCTACCTTGGCAACAAGAGAAAAAATATCACAAAAATCAATTCCCGACACCTGGGAATAACCTTTTGCTACCAACCGAGCTTTGTATTTCTCCACCTTTCCTTCTACATTTGTCTTCTTCTTGAACACCCATTTGCTACCAATGGGTTTCCTTCCAGCCGGCAACTCCACCAAATCCCAAGCCTCATTTTTGTGCAAAGATGTCATTTCATCAACCATGGCCTCTTTCCAGAGTTTGCCATCCTTTGAAGCTACTGCTTCCTTCACAGTTCTGGGATCATCATCAGTAATAGATAAAGAAAAATTTGAATAGAAAGTAGATGGACTATACCTTTCTGGATGTCTTCTTTCTCGAGCCGATCTTCTCACACCTGGAGTTTGTGGCTCTTCATCTTCTAATTCCTCTTCTGTTGTAGAGTCTGATTCCTCCTTAAGATCAAACTCTATCTTCTCGGGTTCGTTTGATGGGACTTCATGTTTAATAACATATTTCACCTCTCTTAACACCACATCTCGGTTGTACACAACTTTCCTTGTTACTGGGTTCCAAAGCTTATAACCCTTTAAACCATCCTTATACCCAATAAATATGCACTTTTTAGATTTACTATCCAACTTGGTTCTTTTCTCCTTTGGAACATGTACATATGCATCACATCCAAATACCATCAGATGTGAAAGAGAGGGTTTCTTACCAATCCATACCTCTTGTGGAGTCTTATCCTCCAACTTTGATGAAGGTGACCTGTTGACCAGGTAACATGCAGTGTCCACTGCCTCTACCTAGAATTCCTGTCCTAACCCGGCACCACTGAGCATGCTTCTTGCCCTTTCCATCAACAACTTGTTCATTCTTTCTGCAACTCCATTTTGCTCTGGTGTGTATGGAGTAGTCTTATGTCATTCTATACCACACTTCTTATAGAATTCTTCAAATTCCTTGTTGCAAAACTCTCCACCGTTATCTGTCCTCAGCACCTTTATCTTCTTCTCTGTCTGGTTTTCCACCAAAGCCTTAAATTCTTTAAACCTATCAAAGACTTCATATTTCTTCTTGAGGAAATATATCCATGTATACCTTGAGAAGTCATCTATAAATGATACACAGTACACAGACTTACCCAGTGTTGGAACCTTCACAGGTCCCAACACATCACTGTGCACAAGATCTAATATCTGTTTCGCCCTTTTACCACCAGAGGGGAACTTACCCAATTTTGCTTCCCATATACACAATTTTCACAGAATTCAAAATCCAGAGAGCTATTACTCATATCTTCTACCATACCTTTACCATGAAGTATTTAAAGGCCCTTCTCTCCAATATGTCCAAGCCTTTGATGCCACAACATGGTCTTCTCTCCAGAGACCACTAGATTTTCTGCTCCACTTTTAGGAACCACAGAACTGTCACACCCATCAATAACAGTGCTACCTTGCAGCTTGTACAGAGTTCCAATCCGAACTCCCCACATCAATACCAGTGCTCCCCGAACCATCTTGCAGGTATCCTTCTCAAACACTGTTTTTACACCTGCATCATCCAGCTTGCTTACAGAAATCAGATTTTTGGCTAATGCAGGAATATGCAAAACACTAGGAAGTGTTCTAACCCTTCCACCTTGCAACTTCAACTTTACTTTTCCACGACCAACGATTCTAGCCTTCCTATCATCCCCTAAGAAGACATCACCACCATCGTATTTCTCATACTCGAAGAACCACTCTCTATGGGGAGTGAAGTGAAAGGATGCACCTGAGTCAATCAACCATGCCTCATGATCTACATGTGCAGTTGAAGAAGCCAAGTACACATCCCCACCTTCATCTGAGGTGGTTTCGCCTCTATAGAAGGAGCATCATCAGATCCCTTTCCTTTGTTAGGAGCTTTAGATTTATAATCCTTTTGTAGTGCCCTTCCTTTTTGCATTTCCAACAAACCACCTTTATAGGTTTTCCTGGATATTTAGATCTCCCTCTAGATTTAGATCTCCCACTCGATGACTTATTTTTGTTTCTGTTCTGAGAACATCCTCATATAGACAAGGCATCACAATTCTGGCTCTCCATATTTTTTCATCTCATCTCCTCCATCAGCAAGGATGAGACTATTTCATCAAACTGCAAGGCAGTTACACTACTACCTATTGCAATAACCATACAATCCCATGAATCTGGTAGAGAACACAACAAAATGATGCACTTATCTTCATCTCAAATTTTAATATCAATAGATAATAACTGACTTAACACAGTATTAAATGTGTTTAGATGCTCCGTCATCGAGTCTCCAAGTTTCATCCTAAGGTTATACAGTGTTTTCGGTAGGAATAGTTTATTCACCAGAGACTTAGATTGGTACAAAGTCCCTAACTTGTCCCACAAATCCTTCGTCATAGCTTCCCCTAATAATTCAGCAATACTGAATCCCATGAATCTGGTAGAGAACACAACAAAATGATGCACTTATCTTCATCTCAAATTTTAATATCAACAGATAATAACTGACTTAACACAGTATTAAATGTGTTTAGATGCTCCGTCACCAAGTCTCCAAGTTTCATCCTAAGGTTATACAGTGTTTTCGGTAGGAATATTTTATTCACCAGAGACTTAGATTGGTACAAAGTCCCTAACTTGTCCCACAAATCCTTCATCATAGCTTCCCCTAATAATTCAGCAATACTGAATCTAAGACACACAATCGTATTGTGCTCTTTTCCTTCTGATCCAACTTCTTCCATTCTTCATCGGACACTCCCGTTGGTTTAGTACCTAGATCTACCATGATCCACTGATCTTTATCCACCAACAGATCCTCCATCTTGAGTTTCCATAACTCAAAACTCTAACCATTAAATTTCTTGATCTCTATCTTTCCACTGCTCGCCATCTTCTTTCACCACCAGAATCGATCCTGCAGATCTCCCAATGAATAGGGTCTACCACAGACCCGAGTGAAACCCCTCAGCAACAAAGGCATCCCCTTGAAGCCAAAACAACTCCGATACCATATGTAGGTTTTAACCCCGTACAGAAATTACTTGCATACGAATTCTAAAACACAAAAAATAAACAATGTGAGAGAATAACACATAAAACACATATATACAGATATTTTCCCCGGGATACCAAAACTGGACTACTAGATTGACTTTTCATTATGTTCCTTTCAATGTTACAATACATATTTATACATGCCGAAGCATCCAATACCATGGACTGAAAACCATCGCGTCCAAAACCATGTGCGAAAACCATGCACAAAACCATAGGTAGGTCCGCCCAACCTAATACAGGGTCCAAAAAATTCCCAGGGGCGCTGCCTCCGACCCCATAGAGGGGGGCTACCCACCCCCCTAAAACCCCCCTGTGACCCTCCTGCTATGCAATCGGCACAACGAAGGGGGGGCCCTGCCCCTCCTCTAACCCCCTGGTTAACTACGTAGGCTAGTCATGGAAAGTATATAACACAACCCAACAAAGGACTCACAACCAAATCTACATGAAAATTGAGTGAAGTGATGTTGGGAGAATGTGAACGATGAGCAGGTGTGTGAGCATGATCTTCAACATCACTTGGCAGTGGTGGGGCTGTTGAATGAGAGGGAGGTGGACAGCCAGTCAAGAAAGTAACCGCATGCACATGAGGTTGCGCAGCTTCATCAATGAAGAATGTTGAGCAAGGTTTGATCTCAAACTTCCTCTTGGGATGGGAAAATTTCTTAAGGCAATACTCAAACTGGTCCCAAAGATAAGCAAATTTCATCTGGCTCCTCGGAGCTTGAAACTGCAAGTCATGGAAGCACTGCCAAAAATAAATAATTGATTCATGGGGAGCCCTCCGTTGCTGTAACAGTTTTCGGTCATGATGGTCTGGATCAAAATCATAGAATGTGTCTTAAATAAGATCACGGAAGTGCTCAAATGAGTGCATGATGTCAGACGGTAAGCTAAACAGCCAACAAAATGGAGATTCGCGAAGTGTGTATGCAAGTAGCACGCTAGCCTTTTCGTCAGAACACCCATCTTTCTCATGAAGCATGGAAAGAAAGCCATGTAAGTACTCATGCCAAGCCACTTCGCCTTCACTATCATACGTGAAAGTGGAGAAGAAATCGAAAAACGCCCCCGTGATGGAGACATCTTCACGATTCAAAAAACATCGCAAGGGGAGAAGAGTGAAAGAATCCATGAAAGGTATGCAGAGGTTCAAAACTAGATGAGAGGACACATCTTGTCATCTGGCCCTCCTAGCGCCATAAATGTTGATGGTGTTGGACCCGTAACCATGTCAAGGGGATCTCCTTGGTAAGAAGTCCCAATTAGACCTCAGACTGTTTGGTGTAGGAGTCCCAGTAGTGGGTCATAAGGTAATTCCTTGACCGCGATGTCACACAGAGGCAAGTAAGATAACTCTGTCAGTAACAAGGGTGTGACTACTACAGTGAATCAAGGAAGGTGAATGAGAGGTTCTAACACAAGTGGGTTGGGTTGAATGCGCCCTTTGACAACCTATATCAGTACTCAACTAGGAAGGGAACACACGAGTGAAGATGCATCACAAGTTGGAAAGCAGATCAGTTGACAATCCAAAGTGATGGTTAAACCAACAACACATCTGCAACAAGATTCATATAATTGCATACGAAGAAGTTCATACACAAATACGTAAGTTAAACAACATACATCATTAAAGCAACCAGAGCAGTCCAACTACAATAACAACATATGCATGAAAATGTGTTGGCTCTTATTATATAAAGAAGTGTAAGTTCCAATCATACAATACATCCATGTAAACTTGCTAGCCCCAATAGTGAAACGTTACAGCCACATCCGCTTGCTCCTCCAAAGAGATGAACTAGCTCTGTGCAGTGGAGAAGCCAAGGCGCGTTACAATACTATCCAAGCTCTTTCCAAGATAGTCTTATCAGAATTTTGGCTAACCAAAAGCCTCTACAATGAGTTATGAGGGACTATTTATAGCACAGGGTGGGGTGACCCTTGACATTCCCCTTTGTGACTGTTCAACTACCCTCATGACTCTTCACCTACTCTATGACTGTTACATTCACTATTGACACTTGACTTACACTTCACATAACTCAACATTACAATGCACATGTACCCATGTGAACATAATGGCTTGAGCAAGCCAAATTAGACATCACTCTAACTTAGACAACTATAGAATTCTAACTACTCAACATCCTCATGCTGTTCAACAGTAACATATTGATTCCAAGCTCTATAGTCTCTGATAGTGTCTGTGTGTTCCATGGTGACATCTATCTGAAACCTAACCTTCGCCTCCATAGAATCCGGGTACACTGCTCAGGCTCCTTTGTCCAACTCGTCTGATAGCATGTGCATCATTGTCTTCAATGTGGTTAGACCAGCAACATACTTGTGCATGATGTCTGCACTAATAGGCAAGTCTAGGCTCATGGCGATGCACATCAACTATTCAAAGTACGAGTCAAGCTCTAGTTGGACCTGCTTCTTGGTCTTCGCCTAGGTGAGAGTCCCAAGTGATGGGATTGCATGTGTGTGCACCACAACATCCATGCTTTTGAATACACGTGCATGAGAACGTTGTATGCTAGTGATGAGTTGTGGGAGGTCCTTGTAGTTCCAAATCTGACTTCGGATACGTGCTTTCAGCTCGACTGCATTTCGCCTCATTATCTTTGGCAAGTGAAGTGGGACTCCCTTGTACTTCATCATCCATGTTTGCATGTCATCAACAACCACATCTATGTTCGTCAATATGAATTCTCTCCAAGCACATCGCTACTGCCATCCGTTGAGATGGATGACCGCCTTGTGCATGGTACCAAACTTGGAGTACAATGCTTGCATAACTGTGTCAAGGGACAATATTTCATGTAGTATTTCCTTCTTCAATTCAGCTCGGGCAGACATTGTCAGTAATTCTCCTCCTTGCTTGGACACCTGTAGTTTCTTCGCCATTCACTCATTCTCAGCTATAAGAAAAAGAACACTTGAGCTAGTGGCTTCAGCATACACTCTAGTTGCATCGGCTAAAGTAGCTGGATTCTTGTGCACATCAGTAACGATCACTCGTTCTTCAACTTGCACAAGGGATGTTTGATCCTCCGAAGTTGACAATCTGTGAGACTGCACAACTCTATGTTGGGATTCATCAAATGAGATGTTATGCATCTCTTCTTCCAGCTTATCACCAAGGATCTCAGTGCCTTCTTTGTCATCCAAGACTTGTTCTTCTTCTAGATGCATTGAAGCGGGTGAGTCGACCTCTTTGTGGTGAGGCATCAGGTCGGTGTCCTATTCCAACTCTTGTTGCTCCATGTCTGCATCCAGCTATTTAAGTACATGTTCTATCTCATGAGCAAAGTCTTGCCCCTACGATGGTTCACTATGTTCGTCTGATGCTAGCAGTTCATATGAATCAACTACTTGTACGAGCGTTACTTCGTATGTGTGCACATGATGCACCCCCTGCTATATCTGTTGTTGTTGCACTTCCCTCACCAGTTTTTGCAACTCTTGTTCCTTTCATAGTTTCTCTCTCAGCTCTTGCAACTCCTTCTCTACTTCTTCCATTCTCTTCTTATCCTTCTATCGTCGCGCTACTGCCTCTTTGCCTCTATAGCCATAGCTGCTTTCTCTACAAGTGGATTTGCTCGAAACTTGCAGCTTTGCTCCTCCTCCATGTCATCAACAATCTTCCTCTTCCCTTTTTCACACACTAGTATGCTTGGCTCTACTGTTGTTGCTCTCTGTGATGTTGCTTCACACTGCCTTGCTAACCACTCCACAGCGAATCTGACTAGTTCATTGGATCTAGCGAAACTATAAAAATATTTCCATGGGTCCTCCTCGGCCCAATGAAATGCCCCGTAGATCCATTTGAACTGAACTCTTGTGCAGTGATCCTTCACAATGCAATGTGGGTCATACGGATTGTAGCTTCAGAGGTCGAATGGGTATTTCTTCATCAGTTATGCTTCGACATCCACTTTCTTGATACTCTGGATCTCATATAACCCAATCCACAACGGAAGAGTGGGCCAAGGTGCCTTCTTCTTTCGCCACAGTCTAGCTGTCAATCCTACCGAGATGTGATAGGCTACTTCCTGCATGACAAGTACATCCAAGGCAAACTTTGGCAGAACATGCGGAGGCTTCTCTGCACTGAACATTCAGATGAAAGTGTCGGATGATGAGGCATACCAATCTACAATACCTATCAATGCCTCCATTGCTTCCTTTGACATGCAGGGTGGATCTTGTTCAAATATCATCTTGTACAAAGGGACAACAAAATGATCGGACAACCGTGTGATTACTCCTTTGAAGCTGCATTCAGACAACAACTTGAAATATGTGTTCACAACAGTCTCCGCCAGTGACCATGCCCACTCCAAGCCTGGGAACTCCTGTCAGGCATAGACTGCATCTAGGATGTAGGCAGACATGTAAATCTCTGCATGCATACCTTTGGGTGACTATCGAGCCTTCATGACTTGCTCTTTTAGCTAATGAGCCAGTATGCCGGACCAGTTACATGGTTTTCCTTCTCTAGCCACTTGGTCCAGTGAAACCACCCAACTCTATGGGAAGGTTTCTGTGCTTGCTTGGCCATACAGTTGACAAGAAAATATGATCAAGTATTGGTACACCTTCCTCAGTATCTTTGTCTTATAGACCTAGTTGGGTGTCATCCTGAAACGAGCTAGCTCCTTTACCCAATCCTTCAAAATGTCTTTGGAGTTAGCACTATTGTTGGGTAAGCTGAATGGAGTCTCCATGATAGTCACAGGCTTTGACATCTGATACATCTCATCATAATCCTATTCCCAGAAGGTTGCAAGCTTCGTCCCACTGACACTACTCAAGGTCATCGTCTCGGGATCAGTGTGAGAGACGATCCAGTGTATCATGTCCGCACATGGGAACACGAGATATTTGCATGCAATCTGATACAAGCTAGACTTGTGAATGTTCATGTACACCTGACGATCTTCGAGGTGTTCCCTAAAAGTGCCTGCAAATGTTTCATTGACTTCTTGCCACTTCAGTTTGATGTCCTTGTCTAGATACAACTTTGTATCTTCATAGATTGGCAGACTAGAGGACATTTGCTTAGCTGCTGCTCCAGCTACATTTCCATCAGTGTCCTGAGATCTTGTTCTCTTGGAAGCCATTGAGACAGATGAACACCTGAAAGATCTGGAGACAAGCAACATGCATGGCAAGAAATATGTCAGGAAGAAAAAAAGAAAATTCAAGGGAAAGACACAACACATAACTGGGAAATTGGTGAGAAAGATTGCACAATTTCTTCTGGGAGGTTGGGTGACTGGCTGCCAGAACTAAGCAAAAGGTAGTCTAGGCTGTCTGGAAGGCAGGACTAGCTGCTGGATCTGTGCAATGTGCAATTCCAACTGGCAAGGACTACAGGCCCAAGGACAGATTTGCACAATTTCCTAGGCCAACAGTCACTGTCATGTAGAAATCTGCAAAATAGTCCTGTTAGCTTTGCTATGCAAAAGGATAAAAAATGGATTCAAAATGCTCTCAAAGGTTGCAAATATACTCATAATCATGCCCAAGATCCATTGTTGCTGTTTAAATCTTCAAGTTGTATCTAAACATCTTCCACCGATCGAACAAATTGCAAGAGGAAAGCCCTTTGGAGGGCAAAATTACACTATTGGGAGGTGAAAATACCCAAAAAACCATATAAAATTCAAAAGCGCAGGCTTAAGGATCCGCATTAATCTTAGTCGTTGGATCTGGCCGATCAACGGTCCAGATCGCGTCGGCATATCGCAGGTCGGGGGATGGCAGTGGCAGCGACATAATATATCGCCGATGGGCGATCGCCGATATCGCTATCGGCGTATCGCAATGGAGGACTTACCAAAGGGGCTTTATTATTGTGCGTTGAGCGATCACCGATATCACATCGGCGTATCGCTATTGGCATTTCCAATGGAGCATGGCCTTTTGCATATATGAGAGATCGCCGATAGGCCGGACCCGACGGCGGTATTAAATTCCTTTTGATAAATGTGCGGGTCCGCAACAATATCGCTATCGGTAATGACAAGGGGGCGGGGCTTTAAACATATGCATGTCGCGATAAGACGGGCCGGACCCGACGATCATACAACGCTCCATTCTATAATATTTCAAGTCCGCGCCCTTCGCGTTTTCAATGTATTTTATGTATTTTCTTTGTATAAAGAAAATACAAAGGGAAGCCTTGGGCAGGTGCCGATTGCGATGGAGTTCGGACCCGATGGGTCGGACCCGATATTTTATGAATCATTTATTATAAAATCTCAAGTCCGCGCTTAATCCATTTTCGATGGTTTGGGGTGCATTTTCTGTGTATTGTGAAATATAAAGAAATATAAAGGATGCCTGGCGGGTGCGATTGCGATGGGTTCTCGGATCCGAAAGGGTTCTAAAAGAAAAATATATATATATTTCAAATCCGCCAAAGCCATTTTTCATGGTTTTGCGGTAGTTTTGCATGTATTTGTCAAATATTAAAAAAAAAAGGAGGGCATGTTTAAACATGAATTGCGACCCGAAAGGCGGACCCGATAGTTGAATGAACCATGCATGCACCTCTTAAAAGTAAAAATTGAAGCAATGATGGGCGGGAAGGAACAGTTTGGGCAGCGTTTCACTGTTTTAAAACAACGCAGTCATAATGGAGCCATTTTTAATGTTCAACAGCTACATTTAATCAGCAGTATGGCCAAGGAGGAAGCAGGACACCACTGGGGAGTTCAGAGCATTCAATGGTTATGGTTCCATTGGTCTTTCACGCCACCTGCTCAATGGAGGACTGCAGAGCAACAGAGGGGTCAAATCCATTTACAGCACAGCCAGAGTTGTATCAGCAGCCCCATTTCTGAATGTAAATGTGGTTGGTGGCCATTTATGGGCTCCTCCATGCATAGCTAACAGAGAGATTGCAATGTAACACCATATATACTGAAAAAACAGATAGAATGAGGTTGATGAGTGTTTGATGAATGAGAGCTTATTGTAGCCTTTTAACTTCTGAAGACTATTAATACTATGAGACCTGCAGATTTTGGTCTTGATTTCAACTAATACAAGCTTCTTTTGCTATCACCTGCTCGCTTTTCACTTCTTCTATGTTCTAGGCTCTGCCTGCTTTGCATTTAGTTGATGTGCTATGAATATTTGGCATTTGAGGGGCTGTCATCCCACCTCTATGTTAAAATTTAGTGGTTCATTGAAAATTGCTTGCAGGTTGCTGTTGTTCTAATACCAGAGAGCTGTCATCCTCTCTGTATATGGAATAGTAGTCTTGCAGACCTTCTAACTGGTTGCAGCTGGCCATCACAGAGCCTTGTGCATCTGCTGGTGCAATCAGTCTTCTCCATCATCACTTTTACTTTAAGCTGTGAGTAGTTGGTGGTTGAAAGCCTTGTAGTTTGGGGGTCTTCACCCATGTCTGGGGTAAATCATAGTAGGAGTGGTTATCTGGCTTAAATGTGCTGCACATCTTCCATTTATCCATCATTTTATCCAAAAAAACTGTTGAATTTTTAATGTTCCTGAGCATCACTGATATACAACCTAGGTGAGTTTCTTGGGGTGATAACATTAATTGGCGCCGTTTCCGAGGAGAGAAGAGAATCAGAGCTCAAGCTTCCGTGGGAAGAACGACATAGTTTCAAGATTTGATGACAGACAAGGTTTGAACACATTATTGGTTGTAATCTTCTTTCCGGCGACTCCATTGGTGGAAGACCATCCTTTGGTGACTCCACGTTGAAGTTCCGGCTCAGTTTGTGAGGCATACTAGAAGAAATCCACAGAAGTCTCCAGCTGAACCATTGCATGACCCTGAGAAAACTGTTAAATCAAAGAAATCATCACAGAAAGGGGCATCAGGATCAGGTAAGCCTAAAAAATCCGATTTATCTATGAAAAATGAGTTCATAGCTGAAGAATCACAGCTTGAAAGCGTAGAGCCCAGCAATGTTAATATAGAAAATCCTTTAGAGACTAGTTCAGCCCCTTGTGCAGTTAGTTCCCCTTTGAATCTCAGTCCAAAGAGAGCTTCCCATACTGTCAAAAACATCCCAATATCTCTGCCATCCATTACATTATTTCCTACTGTTCCATCTGCTAGTGTTTTTCCACAGATTCCAAACATGGCAGGACAGCAAGCACCTACTAGGATTGAGAGGATTGTTGCTGCTAGATATGGACCTTTAGTCTTGCCCACACCTTTAAATGCCATGCCTACAGGAGAATATCAAAAATATATGCCCAAATTTACTGGAACAGAGGGAGTGTTAGCAGAAGAACATCTTGAAGCTTTTTACAGTTATGCTGATAATTTAGATATAAGTGAGAATGATGTATGGATGAGAGTTTTTGTCCAGAGCCTTGATGGAGAGGCTAGGAAGTGGTTTAGAGAATTACCCCAAAGATCTATAACAGATATTGAAGCATTAGATGATGCATTTTTGAAGCAATGGGGAGATAAGAAGGACTTGTTGTATTATCATACAGAGTTTGGAAACTTGAAAAGAGAAAAGGGTGAGTCTTTGCCTGACTTCAATAAGAGATTTAATAAGATGTATAGTAAGATACCAGCTGAGGTAAAGCCTACCCCCACACCTGCCAAGCTCACATACGCTAATGCTTTTGACCCTGATTTCTGCTTACTATTGAGAGAAAGAAGATGTGCTACTTTGAATGATATGCAAGAAGCAGCCCTGGAGGTGGAATCCAATATTATGGCAGCAGAGAAGTTGAAAAGTCAAATTGATAGAAGAAAGCTTAGAGGGGAGGCTTCTTCTTCCCATGTTTCAACTTCAGAGCCTAAATTAGACAAAATGACGAAGATGATAGAGTCATTGGCTGCTGAAGTTTCAAAGCTAAAAGTTGAGCAGGCTTCAGGCAAAACAAGGCAGCAAAACACATTTGCTCCAAGAAATCCAAACCCATTCAGAAAAGCAAATGATCAGCTACAAATCATGCAAAGAGGTGAACAAGCCAAAGAAGATCATAAGGTTAGATCTCCTTTTCAAAATACAGTCATGGAAGGGAAACAATTTGAAGAAGAGGAGGATGAAATTCACTGCATGGAAGACAAAGGCAACGCTGTATTTTTAACATTGGCTGAATATGAAGAGTCATTGCTGCAAGAGCAAAACAAGCAAGGGTGGGACAGTGGTGTTGTTCTGCAATCAGGTGAGCAGCAGCGAAAATATAATCTAAGATCCAATGCAAAGAATGCCAAAGAGAGTGTTGCACAAGAAGATGCTGCCCAAACAGCTCCACAGAATACCAGGCTAAGAAGACCAGCAGCTGATCTGGTCACCCTCAAAGCTCCAGTTCAAGAGGTAAAAACTGCTGATAAATCATTCTCTTCTTTCAGTTTTGAGTCAGAAGTTCAGAAATTGAAAGTTGTTGTGCCTCTGGCTGAGTTGGTCAAGAGTGAATTGTTTAGAAAACCCATCCTTGAAGCCCTTGAGCTACAGTCTAAACAAACCTCCATTGACTCTGTTAATTTGCAAGATGATAAGCCTGCTATTGTGCTCAGTCCCATGGTTGAACTTGCTGATAATAGTTCCCCATCTTTCTATGTTTCATTAACTATCCATGATAAAATCCTCCACAATTTCCTGCTAGACACAGGTGCCAGCCACAATCTAATGCCTAAAACAGTCATGGAAGAGTTAGGCCTTGATATCACTAGACCCTATCATGATTTGTTTTCTTTTGATTCAAGGAAGGTGAAATGCCTTGGCTTAATTAAGGATCTGGCCATTACCTTAACCCAGCTGCCTATGAAAAGTATGATGATGGATATAGTGGTGGCCGATGTCCCTCCAAAATTTGTAATGTTGTTTTCTAGAGGATGGATCAAGAGACTAGGTGGGACATTACAAAATGATCTATCTTATGCAACTGTCCCGGTGTTTGGAGGAGAAAGCAGGAGATTATATAGAGAAGCACAGCTGGCATATATCATTAGTGATGAGAAGAATCCTACAAACCATCCCATTTATGCAGTGGACACTGATTTTGGAGCATGCATTCTCCAAATAGAAGAATCTCAGAAGGCTGCGTTGCAAATCAGGAAACCAACAGACCAGGCCGAGCATGATAGAGGAGGACAGATTTGGGAGATGTTCTTCGATGGAGCTTGTACTAAAGAGACTGCAGGAGCAGGGGTGGTGTTAATATCTCCACGGCAAGAAAGAGTTGAATTGTCTCTGAAGCTGGTATTTCAGGTGACAAACAACATAGCAGAGTATGAGGCACTGCTATTGGGCCTTCATGCAGCCAAAGACAGAGGAATAAAGAAGCTGAAGGTATTTGGAGATGCTGATCTGATAATTCAGCAAGTAAATAAAACGTTCCAAGCAAAGCATCTGAGGCTGAGAGCATACAGAGATGAGGTATGGAGAATCAAAGAATTCTTTGAATTTTTCTGCATTTCATATATTCCTAGAGCTCAAAATCAGCTTGCCGACTCCCTTGCTGTCTCAGCTAGTCTGTTTATACCTCCATCGCCTCCCAAACTAGTTTATGAGATACAAATGAAGTATAGACCCTCCTTGCCTGATAATGTCCACCATTGGAAGGTTTTTGATGATGATGATGAGTTAAATAGGTTTCTTCAAGTCATTGATGAGTTCTCTGAAATGCAAATTGACCAAAATAATGATACTTTGTTAGAAGCTCCCAAGTCCCAGCTTAGAGATAAGATTGGCAAGAATAGCATAGTCCAACTCACTAGCAACCATATTCCTAAGGGTCTGATTCCTCTTGAAAGATTGTTTGACCACAATGATGTGCCTTACAAAGCTGCCCATAAAGAAGATCAATCTGTTGTGTGTAAGCATAATATAGGAAGCCCAGGTCAGCCCAAATTTATAAATTTGTCTACTAATCTATCAGCTGATCAGAATGTCGAATACTACAAGTTAATGAGGAAATTTGCTGATGTGTTCGCTTGGGAGTACAACGATCTGAAAACATATGACAAAAATGTAATTCAGCATAAAATTCCGCTTGAAAAAGACACTATTCCTTTCAAACAAAAGCTGAGACCAATGAATCCTATGCTCCTTCCTCTAGTGGAGAAAGAAATTAAAAAGTTGCTGGCTGCTAAAATAATAGTGCCTCTCAGATATTCTAAATGGGTGGAAAATCTGGTTGTTGTGAGGAAGAAGAATGGAGAAATCAGACTGTGTGTTGATTTCAGGAATCTAAATAAATGCTCCAAAAAGGATAATTATCCTCTGCCAAAAATGGAGCATTTGTTGCAGCAAGTCTCAGGTGCCAAAGTAATGTCTTTTATAGACGGATTTTCAGGCTTTAATCAAATCGTTGTGCATCCAGATGATCAAGAGAAGACAGCATTTACCACGCCTTGGGGCACGTTCATGTATGCTAAAATGCCATTTGGGCTGATGAATGCTGGAGCCACCTTTTAGCGTGCTATGGATATAGCTTTTGTGGGAGAAAAGGATAAATTTGTGCTAATCTACCTTGATGACATAACAGTTTATTCCAGCAGCCATCATGATCATTTACAACATTTAAGAAAGGTGTTTTTGAAGTGCAGAAGGTTTGGGATTTCACTCAATCCCAAAAAATCCCAATTCGCTTTGGAAGAAGGCAAACTATTGGGGCATGTAGTGTCTGTTGCAGGTGTTCAAATCGACCCAGAAAGAGTCAAAGCAATTCAGGCCTTGGCTCTCCCAAGATCAAAGAAAGATATACAATCTTTTCTGGGCAAAATCAACTTTGTAAAGAGTTTCATTCCTAATTTTGCAGAGCTAGTCAAGCACATAACCTCCATGTTGAAAAAGGGAGCAGAGGTGAGATGGACTGATGCAGCAAGGAAATCTTTTGATTCCATTAAGAAGGCTATTATGCAAGCTCCTACTTTAATAAGCCCCAACTATAGCAACGAGTTTCACTCGTTTTCATTTGCCTCCAAGGACACAATCACAGCTGCTCTGTTGCAGTGAGATGAAGCAGGTCAAGAGCATCCAGTGGCCTTTTTTAGCAATAATTTGAGGGATGCTGAACTAAGGTATGATATTATTGAAAAGCAGGCTTACACTCTTATCAAATCTTTGAAAGCTTTCAGAGTATACATCTTGCATTCCAAAATAGTTGCATATGTGCCTTCTGCTGCAATAAAGGATGTCTTAACGCAGCCTGATGCTGATGGAAAAAGAGCGAAATGGATTGCAAAAATGATAGAATTCAACATAGAGCTGAAGCCCACCAAGCTGGTAAGGGGTCAAGGGCTTGCTAAATTGTTGACTGAAGAAAATTGCAGGTCTTTGGACATGGATTTCTTGTTCACTGTGGCAGAAAATGGTCAAATAGAAGAGCATGAAACAGCTGAATCGGAGGATAAGCAGTCGGTGGCCGAAAGCCTAGCTTCATGTAGCTGGTATGCTGCAATAATCAATTTCCTTCTAAGGCTTGAAGTCCCTTCAGATTTCTCTCAAAGTCAAGCAAGAACTTTAAAGCTCAAGGCAACAAAATATTGCATCAATGATGGCTTGCTCTACTGGAGGGATCCATCAGGAGTACTTTTAAGATGCTTGGACAAGGAACAGTCAATAGAGGTTATGCAACAATTCCATGATAGCGCGTGTGGAGGACATCATTACTGGAAAACCACAGCCCATAAGATCCTTAGGGTTGGGTACTATTGGCCCTCTTTATTTTTTGATGCATTTATTTCTGTTAAATCTTGTGACAGGTGTCAAAGATTTGAAGGTAAGCAGCAATTAAAATCTCTGCCATTAAAACCAATAATTGCAAAGGGACCTTTTCAGCAGTGGGGCTTGGATTTCATTGGTGAAATCAACCCACACTCCAGTGGCCAGCACAGGTGGATATTAGTTGCCACTGATTATTTTACAAAATGGATTGAAGCAATCCCAACAAGGAAGGCTGATCATAATGTGGTAATGAAATTTTTATCAGAAAACATTTTCAGCAGATTTGGTTGCCCACATAAGCTTATAACAGATAATGCAGCAGCATTCAGGGCAAAAGAATTGGTGGAAATGTGTGATTCAATGGGCATTAAACTTGTTCATTCCACCTCATATTACCCCCAAGGGAATGGTTTAGCAGAATCCTCTAATAAAAGTCTGATTAGGATAATTAAGAAGCTGTTAGAGGATAATAAGAAGAATTGGGATGCCAAGCTGAAGTATGCACTTTGGGCGGACAGAGTGACCATTAAGAGATCTACAGGCTGCTCTCCCTTCAAGCTGGTATATGGTACTGATGCTATTTTTCCCATTCAACTTACCCTCCCTGTGGCAAAGTTGCTCCAGACAGCGCAGGATGAAGAGGATGATATGGCAAATAGAATCACTGATCTAACAGAAATTTATCAGATTCGAGAACAGTTGGTTGAAAAAGCTACAGCACATCAGCAAAAGGTCAAGGAAGCCTTTGACAAGAAGGCAAAAAGAAACTATTTCCAGGTTGGGGATTTGGTTCTAAAATGGGATGCATTTAAAGAAAAGAAAGGCAATCATGGGAAGTTTGATGCTCTCTGGACAGGCCCTTTCATCATTTCATAGATTCAAGGAAACAATACCTTCATGCTGAAAAGTATGGCAGGAGAACCAGTCTTTGATGGCCCAGTTAATGGGCGGTTTTTGAAAAACTATGTGATTTAAGGTCTTTTGGCCTTACAAGCTGTAAATAGTGTGCTTTTATCAGTTTTTAGTATAGCTGTAGTAGACTCCATGCCCAATGGAACACTAGGAATTTTGGCTAATCTGTTTGTTGCTGGAAAGGCATTGATCTGCAGGTTCTTGAGACCTCACAGGGAGGATCTCATCCCCAGAAGGAGCTAGTGTTAGCTTTGTTATGCAAAAGGATCAAAAATGGATTCAAAATGCTCTCAAAGGCTGCAAATATACTCATAATCATGCCCAAGATCCATTGTTGCTGTTTAAATCTTCAAGTTGTATCTAAAAACCTTCCACCGATCGAAAAAATTGCAAGAGGAAATCCCTTTGGAGGGCAGAATTACACTATCGGGAGGTGAAAATACCCAAAAAACCATATAAAATTCAAAAGCGCAGGCTTAAGGATCTGCATTAATCTCAGCCGTTGGATCTGGCCGATCAACGGTCCAGATCGCGTCGGCATATCGCAGGTCGGGGGATGGCAGTGGCAGCGACATGATATATCGCCGATGGGCGATCGCCGATATCGCTATCGGCGTATCGCAATGGAGGACTTACCAAAGGGGCTTTATTATTGTGCGATGAGCGATCGTCGATATCGCATCGGCGTATCGCTATCGGCGTTTCCAATGGAGCATGGCCTTTTGCATATATGAGCGATCGCCGATGGGCCGGACCCGACGGCGGTATTAAATTCCTTTTGATAAATGTGCGGGTCCGCAACAATATCGCTATCGGCAATGACAAGGGGGCGGGGCTTTAAACATATGCATGTTGTGATGCGACGGACCGGACCTGACGATCATACAACGCTCCATTCTATAATATTTCAAGTCCACGCCCTTCGCATTTTCAATGTATTTTATGTATTTTCTTTGTATAAAGAAAATACAAAGGGAAGCCTTGGGCAGGTGCCGATTGCGATGGAGTTCGGACCCGATGGTTCGGACTCGATATTTTATGAATCATTTCTTATAAAATCTCAAGTCCGCGCTTAAGCCATTTTCGATGGTTTGGGGCGCATTTTCTGTGTATTGTGAAATATAAAGAAATATAAAGGATGCCTGGCGGGTGCAATTGCGATGGGTTCTCGAATCCGAAAGGTTTCTAAAAGCAAAATATATATATATTTCAAATCCGCCAAAGCCATTTTTCATGGTTTTGCGGCAGTTTTGCATGTATTTGTCAAATATTAAAAAACAAAGGAGGGCCTATTTAAACATGAATTGGGACCCGAAAGGCGGACCCGATAGTTGAATGAACCATGCATGCACCTCTTAAAAGTCAAAATTGAAGCAATGATGGGCGGGAAGGAACAGTTTGGGTAGGGTTTCACTGTTTTAAAACAGCACAATCATAATGGAGACATTTTTAATGTTCAACAGCTGCATTTAATCAGCAGTATGGCCAAGGAGGAAGCAGGACACCACTAGGGAGTTCAGAGCATTCAATGGTTATGGTTCCATTGGTCTTTCACGCCACCTGCTCAATGGAGGACTGCAGAGCAACAGAGGGGTCAAATACATTTATAGCACAGCCAGAGTTGTATCAGTAGCCCCATTTCTGAATGTAAATGTGGTTGGTGGCCATTTATGGGCTCCTCCACGCATAGCTAACAGAGAGATTGCAATGTAACACCATATATACTGAAAAAACAGATAGAATGAGGTTGATGAGTGTTTGATGAATGAGAGCTTATTGTAGCCTTTTAACTTCTGGAGACTGTTAATACTATGAGACCTGCAGCTTCTGGTCTTGATTTCCACTAATACAAGCTTCTTTTGCTATCACCTGCTCGCTTTTCACTTCTTCTATGTTCTAGGCTCTGCCTACTTTGCGTTTAGTTGATGTGCTGTGAATATTTGGAATTGAGGGGCTGTCATCCCACCTCTATGTTAAAATTTAGTGGTTCATTGAAAATTGCTTGCAGGTTGCTGTTGTTCTAATACCAGAGAGCTATCATCCTCTCTGTATATGGAATAGTAGTCTTGCAGACCTTCTAACTGGTTGCAGCTGGCCATCACAGAACCTTGTGCATCTGCTGGTGCAATCAGTCTTCTCCATCATCACTTTTACTTTAAGCTGTGAGTAGTTGGTGGTTGAAAGCCTTGTAGTTTGGGGGTCTTCACCCATGTCTGGGGTAAATCATAGTAGGAGTGGTTATCTGGCTTAAAGGTGCTGCACATCTTCCATTTATCCATCATTTTATCCAACAAAACTGTTGAATTTTTAATGTTCCTGAGCATCACTGATATACAACCTAGGTGAGTTTCTTGGGGTGATAACATTAATTGGCGCCGTTGCCGGGGAGAGAAGAGAATCAGAGCTCAAGCTTCCCTGGGAAGAACGACATAGTTTCAAGCTTTGATGACAGACAAGGTTTGAACACAGTATTGGTTGTAATCTTCTGTCTGGCGACTCCATTGGTGGAAGACCATCCTTTGGTGACTCCACGTTGAAGTTCTGGCTCAGTTTGTGAGGCATACTAGAAGAAATCCGCAGAAGTCTCCAGCTGAACCATTGCATGACCCTGAGAAAATTGTTAAATCAAAGAAATCATCACAGAAAGGGGCATCAGGATCAGGTAAGCCTAAAAACTCCGATTTATCTCTGAAAAATGAGTTCATAGCTGAAGAATCACAGCTTGAAAGCTTAGAGCCCAGCACTGTTAATATAGAAATTCCTTCAGAGACTAGTTCAGCCCCTTGTGCAGTTAGTTCCCCTTTGAATCTCAGTCCAAAGAGAGCTTCCCATACTATCCAAAACATCCCAATATCTCTGCCATCCATTACATTATTTCCTACTGCTCCATCTGCTAGTGTTTTTCCACATATTCCAAACATGGCAGGACAGCAAGCACCTACTAGGATTGAGAGGATTGTTGCTGCTAGATATGGACCTTTGGTCTTGCCCACACCTTTAAATGCCATGCCTACAGGAGAATATCAAAAATATATGCCCAAATTTACTGGAACAGAGGGAGTGACAGCAGAAGAACATCTTGAAGCTTTTTACAGTTATGCTGATAATTTAGATATAAGTGAGAATGATGTATGGATGAGAGTTTTTGTCCAGAGCCTTGATGGAGAGGCTAGGAAGTGGTTTAGAGAATTACCCCAAAGATCTATAACAGATATTGAAGCATTAGATGATGCATTTTTGAAGCAATGGGGAGATAAGAAGGACTTATTATATTATCATACTGAGTTTGGAAACTTGAAAAGAGAAAAGGGTGAGTCTTTGCATGACTTCAATAAGAGATTTAATAAGATGTATAGTAAGATACCAGCTGAGGTAAAGCCTACCCCCACCACCGCCAAGCTCACATACGCTAATGCTTTTGACCCTGATTTCTGCTTACTGTTGAGAGAAAGAAGATGTGCTACTTTGAATGATATGCAAGAAGCAGCCCTGGAGGTGGAATCCAATATTATGGCAGCAGAGAAGTTGAAAAGTCAAATTGATAGAAGAAAGCTTAGAGGGGAGGCTTCTTCTTCCCATGTTTCAACTTCAGAGCCTAAATTAGACAAAATGACGAAGATGATAGAGTCATTGGCTGCTGAAGTTTCAAAGCTAAAAGTAGAGCAGGCTTCAGGCAAAACAAGGCAGCAAAACACATTTGCTCCAAGAAATCCAAACCCATTCAGAAAAGCAAATGATCAGCTACAAATCATGCAAAGAGGTGAACAAGCCAAAGAAGATCATAAGGTTAGAGCTCCTTTTCAAAATGCAGTCATGGAAGGGGAACAATTTGAAGAAGAGGAGGATGAAATTCACTGCATGGAAGACAAAGGCAACGCTGTATTTTTAACATTGGCTGAATATGAAGAGTCATTGCTGCAAGAGCAAAACAAGCAAGGGTGGGACAGTGGTGTTGTTCTGCAATCAGGTGAGCAACAGCGAAAATATAATCTAAGATCCAATGCAAAGAATGCCAAAGAGAGTGTTGCACAAGAAGATGCTGCCCAAACAGCTCCACAGAATACCAGGCTAAGAAGACCAGCAGCTGATCCGGTCACCCTCAAAGCTCCAGTTCAAGAGGTAAAAACTGCTGATAAATCATTCTCTTCTTTCAGTTTTGAGTCAGAAGTTCAGAAATTGAAAGTTGTTGTGCCTCTGGCTGAGTTGGTCAAGAGTGAATTGTTTAGAAAACCCATCCTTGAAGCCCTTGAGCTACAGTCTAAACAAACCTCCATTGACTCTGTCAATTTGCAAGATGATAAGCCTGCTATTGTGCTCAGTCCCATGGTTGAACCTGCTGATAATAGTTCCCCATCTTTCTATGTTTCATTAACTATCCATGATAAAATCCTCCACAATTGCCTGCTAGACACAGGTGCCAGCCACAATCTAATGCCTAAAACAGTCATGGAAGAGTTAGGCCTTGATATCACTAGACCCTATCATGATTTGTTTTCTTTTGATTCAAGGAAGGTGAAATGCCTTGGCTTAATTAAGGATCTGGCCATTACCTTAACCCAGCTGCCTATGAAGAGTATGATGATGGATATAGTGGTGGCCGATGTCCCTCCGAAATTTGGTATGCTGTTGTCTAGAGGATGGATCAAGAGACTAGGTGGGACATTACAAAATGATCTATCTTATGCAACTGTCCCGGTGTTTGGAGGAGAAAGCAGGAGATTATATAGAGAAGCACAACTGGCATATATCATTAGTGATGAGAAGAATCCTACAAACCATCCCATTTATGCAGTGGACACTGATTTTGGAGCATGCATTCTCCAAATAGAAGAATCTCAGAAGGCTGCGTTGCAAATCAGGAAACCAACAGACTAGGCCGAGCATGATAGAAGAGTACAGATTTGGGAGATGTTCTTCGATGGAGCTTGTACTAAAGAGACTGTAGGAGCAAGGGTGGTGTTAATATCTCCACGGAAAGAAAGAGTTGAATTGTCTCTGAAGCTGGTATTTCAGGTGACAAACAACATAGCAGAGTATGAGGCACTGCTATTGGGCCTTCATGCAGCCAAAGACAGAGGAATAAAGAAGCTGAAGGTATTTGGAGATGCTGATCTGATAATTCAGCAAGTAAATAAAACGTTCCAAGAAAAGCATCCGAGGCTGAGAGCATACAGAGATGAGGTATGGAGAATCAAAGAATTCTTTGAATTTTTCTGCATTTCATATATTCCTAGAGCTCAAAATCAGCTTGCCGACTCCCTTGCTGTCTCAGCTAGTCTGTTTATACCTCCATCGCCTCCCAAACTAGTTTATGAGATACAAATGAAGTATAGACCCTCCTTGCCTGATAATGTCCACCATTGGAAGGTTTTTGATGATGATGATGAGTTAAATAGGTTTCTTCAAGTCATTGATGAGTTCTCTGAAATGCAAATTGACCAAAATAATGATACTTTGCTAGAAGCTCCCAAGTCCCAGCTTAGAGATAAGATTGGCAAGAATAGCATAGTCCAGCTCCCTAGCAACCATATTCCTAAGGGTCTGATTCCTCTTGAAAGATTGTTTGACCACAATGATGTGCCTTACAAAGCTGCCCATAAAGAAGATCAATCTATTGTGTGTAAGCATAATATAGGAAGCCCAGGTCAGCCCAAATTTATAAATTTGTCTACTAATCTATCAGCTGATCAGAATGCCGAATACTGCAAGTTAATGAGGCAATTTGCTGATGTGTTCGCTTGGGAGTACAACGATCTGAAAACATATGACAAAAATGTAATTCAGCATAAAATTCCGCTTGAAAAAGACACTATTCCTTTCAAACAAAAGCTGAGACCAATGAATCCTATGCTCCTTCCTCTGGTGGAGAAAGAAATTAAAAAGTTGTTGGCTGCTAAAATAATAGTGCCTCTCAGATATTCTAAATGGGTGGAAAATCTGGTTGTTGTGAGGAAGAAGAATGGAGAAATCAGACTGTGTGTTGATTTCAGGAATCTAAATAAATGCTCCAAAAAGGATAATTATCCTCTGCCAAAAATGGAGCATTTGTTGCAGCAAGTCTCAGGTGCCAAAGTAATGTCTTTTATAGACGGATTTTCAGGCTTTAATCAAATCGCTGTGCATCCAGACGATCAAGAGAAGACAGCATTTACCATGCCTTGGGGCACGTTCATGTATGCTAAAATGCCATTTGGGCTGATGAATGCTGGAGCCACCTTTCAGCGTGCTATGGATATAGCTTTTGTGGGAGAAAAGGATAAATTTGTGCTAATCTACCTTGATGACATAACAGTTTATTCCAGTAGCCATCATGATCATTTACAGCATTTAAGAAAGGTGTTTTTGAAGTGCAGAAGGTTTGGGATTTCACTCAATCCCAAAAAATCCCAATTCGCTTTGGAAGAAGGCAAACTGTTGGGGCATGTAGTGTCTGTTGCAGGTGTTCAAATCGACCCAGAAAGAGTCAAAGCAATTTAGGCCTTGGCTCTCCCAAGATCAAAGAAAGATATACAATCTTTTCTGGGCAAAATCAACTTTGTAAGGAGGTTCATTCCTAATTTTGCAGAGCTAGTCAAGCACATAACCTCCATGTTGAAAAAGGGAGCAGAGGTGAGATGGACTGACGCAGCAAGGAAATCTTTTGATTCCATTAAGAAGGCTATTATGCAAGCTCCTACTTTAATAAGCCCCGACTATAGCAACGAGTTTCACTCGTTTTCATTTGCCTCCAAGGACACAATCGCAGCTGTTCTGTTGCAGTAAGATGAAGCAGGTCAAGAGCATCCAGTGGCCTTTTTCAGCAAGAATTTGAGGGATGTTGAACTAAGGTATGATATTATTGAAAAGCAGGCTTACGCTCTTATCAAATCTTTGAAAGCTTTCAGAGTATACATCTTACATTCCAAAATAGTTGCATATGTGCCTTCTGCTGCAATAAAGGATGTCTTAACGCAACCTGATGCTGATGGAAAAAGAGCGAAATGGATTGCAAAAATGATAGATTTCAACATAGAGCTGAAGCCCACCAAGCTGGTAAGGGGTCAAGGGCTTGCTAAATTGTTGACTGAAGAAAATTGCAGGTCTTTTGACATGGATTTCTTGTTCACTGTGGCAGAAAATGGTCAAATAGAAGAGCATGAAACAGCTGAATCGGAGGATAAGCAGTCAGTGGCCGAAAGCCTAGCTTCATGTAGCTGGTATGCTGCAATAATCAATTTCCTTCTAAGACTTGAAGTCCCTTCAGATTTCTCTCAAAGTCAAGCAAGAACTTTAAAGCTCAAGGCAACAAAATATTGCATCAATGATGGCTTGCTCTACTGGAGGGATCCATCAGGAGTACTTTTAAGATGCTTGGACAAAGAACAGTCAATAGAGGTTATGCAACAATTCCATGACAGCATGTGTGGAGGACATCATTACTGGAAAACCACAGCCCATAAGATTCTTAGAGCTGGGTACTATTGGCCCTCTTTATTTTCTGATGCATTTATTTTTGTTAAATCTTGTGACAGGTGCCAAAGATTTGAAGGTAAGCAGCAATTAAAATCCCTGCCATTAAAACCAATAATTGCAAAGGGACCTTTTCAGCAGTGGGGCTTGGATTTCATTGGTGAAATCAACCCACACTCCAGTGGCCAGCACAGGTGGATATTAGTTGCCACTGATTATTTTACAAAATGGATTGAAGCAATCCCAACAAGGAAGGCTGATCATAATGTGGTAATGAAATTTTTATCAGAAAACATTTTCAGCAGATTTGGTTGCCCACATAAGCTTATAACAGATAATGCAGCAGCCTTCAGGGCAAAAGAATTGGTGGAAATGTGTGATTCAATGGGCATTAAACTTGTTCATTCCACCTCATATTACCCCCAAGGGAATGGTTTAGCAGAATCCTCTAATAAAAGTCTGATTAGGATAATTAAGAATCCATTAGAGGATAATAAGAAGAATTGGGATGCCAAGCTGAAGTATGCACTTTGGGCGGACAGAGTGACCATTAAGAGATCTACAGGCTGCTCTCCCTTCAAGCTGGTATATGGTACTGATGCTATTTTTCCCATTCAACTTACCCTCCCTGTGGCAAAGTTGCTCCAGACAGCGCAGGATGAAGAGGATGATATGGCAAATAGAATCACTGATCTAACAGAATTGTATCAGATTCGAGAACAGCTGGTTGAAAAAGCTACAGCACATCAGCAAAAGGTCAAGGAAGCCTTTGACAAGAAGGCAAAAAGAAACAATTTCCAGGTTGGGGATTTGGTCATGAAATGGGATGCTTTTAAAGAAAAGAAAGGCAATCATGGGAAGTTTGATGCTCTCTGGACAGGCCCTTTCATCATTTCATAGATTCAAGGAAACAATACCTTCATGCTGAAAAGTATGGCAGGAGAACCAGTCTTTGATGGCCCAGTTAATGGGCAGTTTTTGAAAAACTATGTGATTTAAGGTCTTTTGGCCTTACAAGCTGTAAATAGTGTGCTTTTATCAGTTTTTAGTATAGTTGTAGTAGACTCCATGCCCAATGGAACACTAGGAATTTTGGGTAATCTTTTTGTTGCTGGAAAGGCATTGAGCTGCAGGTTCTTGAGACCTCACAGGGAGGATCTCATCCCCAGAAGGAGCCAATGTTAGCTTTGCTATGCAAAAGGATCAAAAATGGATTCAAAATGCTGTCAAAGGCTGCAAATATACTCATAATCATGCCCAAGATCCATTGTTGCTGTTTAAATCTTCAATTTGTATCTAAAAACCTTCCACCGATCAAAAAAATTGCAAGAGGAAAGCCCTTTGGAGGGCAGAATTACACTATCGGGAGGTGAAAATACCCAAAAAACCATATAAAATTCAAAAGCGCAGGCTTAAGGATCTGCATTAATCTCAGCCGTTGGATCTGGCCGATCAACGGTCCAGATCGCGTCGGCATATCGCAGGTCGGGGGATGGCAGTGGCAGCGACATAATATATCGTCGATGGGCGATCGCCGATATCGCTATCGGCGTATCGCAATGAAGGAATTACCAAAGGGACTTTATTATTGTGCGATGAGTGATCGCCGATATCGCATCGGCGTATCGCTATCGGCGTTTCCAATGGAGCAATGCCTTTTGCATATATGAGAGATCGCCGATGGGCTAGACCCGACGGCGGTATTAAATTCCTTTTGATAAATGTGCGGGTCCGCAACAATATCGCTATCGGCAATGACAAGGGCGCGGGGCTTTAAACATATGCATGTTTCGATGCGACGGGCCGGACCCGACGATCATACAACGCTCCATTCTATAATATTTCAAGTCTGTGCCCTTTGCGTTTTCAATGTATTTTATGTATTTTCTTTGTATAAAGAAAATACAAAGGGAAGCCTTGGGCAGGTGCCGATCGCGATGGAGTTTGGACCCGATGGGTTGGACCCGACATTTTATGAATCATTTCTTATAAAATCTCAAGTCCGCGCTTAAGCCATTTTCGATGGTTTGGGGCGCATTTTCTGTGTATTGTGAAATATAAAGAAATATAAAGGATGCCTGGCGGGTGCGATTGCGATGGGTTCTCGGATCCGAAAGGGTTCTAAAAGCAAAATATATATATATATTTCAAATCCGCCAAAGCCATTTTTCATGGTTTTGCGGTAGTTTTGCATGTATTTGTCAAATATTAAAAAAAAAAGGAGGGCCTGTTTAAACATGAATTGCGACCCGAAAGGCGGACCCGATAGTTGAATGAACCATGCATGCACCTCTTAAAAGTCAAAATTGAAGCAATGATGGGCGGGAAGGAACAGTTTGGGCAGCATTTCACTGTTTTAAAACAACACAGTCATAATGGAGCCATTTTTAATGTTCAACAGCTGCATTTAATCAGCAGTATGGCCAAGGAGGAAGCAGGACACCATTGGGGAGTTCAGAGCATTCAATGGTTATGGTTCCATTGGTCTTTCACGCCACCTGCTCAATGGAGGACTGCAGAGCAATAGAGGGGTCAAATCCATTTACGGCACAGCTAGAGTTGTATCAGCAGCCCCATTTCTGAATGTAAATGTGGTTGGTGGCCATTTATGGGCTCCTCCACGCATAGCTAACAGAGAGATTGCATTGTAACACCATATATACTGAAAAAACAGATAGAATGAGGTTGATGAGTGTTTGATGAATGAGAGCTTATTGTAGCCTTTTAACTTCTGGAGACTGTTAATACTATGAGACCTGCAGCTTCTGGTCTTGATTTCCACTAATACAAGCTTCTTTTGCTATCACCTGCTCGCTTTTCACTTCTTCTATGTTCTAGGCTCTGCCTGCTTTGCATTTAGTTGATGTGCTGTGAATATTTGGCATTTGAGGGGCTGTCATCCCACCTCTATGTTAAAATTTAGTGGTTCATTGAAAATTGCTTGCAGGTTGCTGTTGTTCTAATACCAGAGAGCTGTCATCCTCTCTGTATATGGAATAGTAGTCTTGCAGACCTTCTAACTGGTTGCAGCTGGCCATCACAGAGCCTTGTGCATCTGCTGGTGCAATCAGTCTTCTCCATCATCACTTTTACTTTAAGCTGTGAGTAGTTGGTGGTTGAAAGCCTTGTAGTTTGGGGGTCTTCACCCATGTCTGGGGTAAATCATAGTAGGAGTGGTTATCTGGCTTAAAGGTGCTGCACATCTTCCATTTATCCATCATTTTATCCAACAAAACTGTTGAATTTTTAATGTTCCTGAGCATCACTGATATACAACCTAGGTGAGTTTCTTGGGGTGATAACAAGTCCTGGAGGCCAGATCTGGGAAAAAATGTTCATTTCTCAAGAGGAATGAGGCAAAGCCTTCCTTCCCTAGATGATGCAAAGCAGTCTCAGTGAGGCAGAGTTCGGGCCAAGGTTGGCCTGACTCGCCGAGAAACTGAAAGAAAATAAGACAATGAATGCATGGCCACACTAAGTGATAGCAAAAGTGATTGACAGTGGATGCAAAACATGAATGAAATATTCAGCAAACAGATCAACTTGCGTGTGGGTGAAGCAGATCATCGGTTGGCTGAACGTTCGTGCAAAACAGTTTCATGCATGCGACAACAGTGAGATAGCAACGAAAATTGAAACAAAGCTGCAATAAGCTAGTATACATGTAAAATACAGCAAGCGTTCAAAGAAATCAAGCAAACAACACTCATACAAGTGAATACATAATAGGCAACAGAAATGCTAAAAAAGACAAGTTGAAGCCACTTACCCGTGAATAGTTGAGCCGAATGTGTCAAAGAGTCCTGGATGTGTTGTGGGATGTCAAAGCTCCAAGACTGATGTGAAATAATGAGCTTTGATGCGTCGAATAAATAATTTTGGGCTCATGATGCGCATGCCACAAATCTAAAAAAAGCGACACTTGGAGGGAAACTTCTAAAACAACTTTGCATGTAACCCCTGGCTACTAAAAATAGCTCCCTGAATCATGGGATGCCTTTTTCATGTTACCTTTTTCTATTTCGAGAAGAACTAGTCATGCATGTATGCAAGTCAAGTTTCCTCGATCCCGGGTGGAATTGGTCAACCAGAATGCTTATGCATGCAGCTGCTCAACTGCTTGAGAAAAATGTGCATTCCTAGAGGGTGGTGGTAACCGCTACAATAGGTTCCACCCTTTTGGAACCGCGAACCCCAAACTCTCCAAATAGTCCACTACTTTGATCTCCTCTCCTTCTTAATTTAACAAGAGGTACTTCTAGCTCCAATTCACCTCTGTGTAATATGTCAACATTGCAGCCTCAATTTATTCACTCCTTGGATTGAACTTTTCTCCTCCATACTTGTTTGATGGCTCATTCAGGCCAATAGACAGTCTAATTTATTCCTCCATCTCCTCCTCGATGTATTGAAGTTCTCTACCTTTCCAACTTCTGCATCAAATAGAGAAAAGGGAATATTACCAAGTACACTCTGCTCGATGTAATTACTCTAAGATTTGAGGCTTTTCCTGTTTAACCACATCCAATCTTGAGGCTTTCACCCATGGCTAATCTACACTCGGACAATTATTCTACAAATGAAATGAAAGAATGGATTGAATATGCACCGAAATCACAAAATATGCATACCCACCATATTCATGGTTTTATTGTAGATATGCAAACATAATGAAAAAACACCAACGATGACTTAACATTCAAATTTCATTAAAACACATAAGATCATATTTACTAGGGAAATCACCATGGCTTACTACATGAGCCCCCTCAGCCCTATTTAACCTTTATTCCCTCCTTTTCCTTCAACCAACAACAACAAATACTAATTACAAAAAGAAACTGATACATATACAATGGGCATCTAAACAAGAGCTTTCCTACCAACAAGGCCTCTTGAATGCCATGCTTTTTTTATGTTTTAGAATCTACCATAACAATCTAAATTATAGTGACACCAACAAACAAGGACACATATACACATTGAAATTCTTACACATGTCCCTATACTAACTCCCTAACAACTAGATTAAGACTAATTACACTTGGAAAGGACCAATTGGCCCAATTCATCAACTAAACCAACCACCCATAAACCTGGAATCAAGACACTTGTCTCAACGTTAAGGTTTCACAAATATGAGGGAAATATGCTATCCTCTAGAATTTACATGGTTATTTCTTGAGTCTAAGGAGAATTAATTCCTAAGGGATGATGCTCCTGCATCATACTTCCAGGTGAAAAAAAGATATGATGATCCAAGGATCTTGTGCTTATAGATGTATGAAAAGAATCACATGTGAAAATTGCAGCTTAACACAGAAATCTAATGTGCACACATAAAAGAAGAAGAAAAACACATAAAGTCACAACAAGAAAACACCAAGATTTGATAACGGAGTTCGTCCAACTCAAACTACGTCTTTGAGACCTGCTTGATCAATGGGGAGGCCTTCATATATTAAGTGGCATGAAAAGAAGAGAATTACATTCACCAGTTACATAAAAGAGGCTTATACCTCCATTCTAGAAACTGGGTGTGAAATGGAGACCTCGGCTGAAGAAATGGACAACACCAATGCGTCTGTGGTGATGAAAGGGGCTGAAAACATATAAGATTTTTCCAAATCAGAGAAAATAGACTATCGACCCTCCTGAAAACTCTCCTGCCTCGAACTGTGTGTTGAAAATCCCTCCCCCGTGCTTTCTTCATTCATCGGGATTTATAGCACAAAGCCACTTAACAATCAGAGGTCTGTTCTATTGGAATAGAAACCGTTCAAGTGGAAGGGTCAGCGGACACAAAAAACCCTAAAAAATAGCCTTTTTTCCGCTCAAGCGATATACACGAAAACATTGAAAAAGCCCGAAAGGCCGGACCTCAAAATATATCAAATCAGAGCTATAAATCCATCGAGTCTGGTTCCCCTATCGCAATCAGCATATCGTGTAGAAATTTTGAATAATATGACACTTATTCATAGATATTATCCCGATTATACACTATTGCAGAATACATGCATAATACATAACCTCCTCTACGTTGATCATCAATTTTGCGGAATTAAAAACAATGAAACATCAATCGCATGCGCACATTAACACAGTATGTAACCCGGGGAAAGCATACAGCTGAAAACCCCACACTATCTATATATTATAATGATTGAGAACATGTAACAATACATCGTACAATACTCCTCACAAGTACTCAGTACTATCTCCACCTGTTACACACAAACTAGCTCAGATCTGAATCAATCACAGGTTCAAATCTCCTCCGTTGCTTCCCTGCCTCCACTGCGCAATCCTGCAAGAGAATAATGATGAATGGCTGAAGAAAACTCGTATTTCCTTGGCTAAACCACGCAATCCTCATTGGCATTACTCAATCCCATTGATTGTGCAAGATCTCATGCACAACTATAGTCACAACTGATAGCAATCTCAACCTCTAACACCTGTCTCCACTGAATTGTCCATGCACTGAGTTAACTGATGTATTCTTTAGTTGCTTTATGAGTTAATAATTAGTGAATTAATTAAAAATTAATTCACATCACTCATCACTAGTGTATTCTACAGTTAGACTAAATACAACTAGTTTAACCAAGTCAAACTGAACACAACTCCATCAACTCCACAATCAACTCCACCGAAACTCAACCACATGAGTTCTAACTGAAGTCCTGCATGCAATAGCTCAACTGACCCACAAGAAAAGCGTATTTCCTTCTGACAGCTGCATGTGCCACATCTGTAACTCAAACTGAAGTGCTCCAAGAGGATAAGATAATGTTTATAGTCCAAATATTATTATGAGACAATAATATTCGACTGTTCTATTTTTAGCCTGGCAGTATAAAAATAGAAACCGCCCATATGTCTAAAAATAGAAGTCCATCTATTTTTACCGACATTACCAATCATCCACAAATAGCATCTTGCAACTCATAGACCATGATCAATATGTCTAAAAATAGACTTTGCGCCAAAAATAGCCTGCGGGCCCACTTAGTGAAGGCGACTCCTTTCCACTAAGCTCCATCATCTTGTTGCATTTTCAACACTCCCTCTCAACAAGATATGGATTATCTGCAACCCCTATCCTGCAACTCTGGAATGTTCTGCATGCAACACATTTGCCCGGTCCACTTGCTCCAACAACACTTGGAACAAAAAACACTCCCAACTGACCACTCTGTTGGGCTAGGAACATACTCTGATGCTGAAGCTCTACCTGTTGCTGACAAGTGCTCCCTCTCTGACATCTGCACTATTGCAACATCTCCATGCATCTCGCACCATTGCACACCTCTCTGTGCCACCTAGCACTGTGCAAAACACTTGTGCCTCTCACATTGTTGCAGCCTGCTAGCTATGCGCTGTCCTGGGATTCCCTACACTGTCGCTCTCTCTGCCGCTCCATCCACATCTGTCTCTACCCAATCAGTTAGTTCCTACTACTCCACATCGGGGCTCCCATAGCAAGGTCTCATCCAAGAGGTTAGGTACCTCAAGGATCCTGCCCCTCCTCCTTGGGACGATCAATCCACATCACCCCACCTCCTACCTGGAGGTATGGCTGCATGTGATCCCTCAGCCCACCTGGCTCGAAGTTTCCCCCTACTGGAGGTCTCTGCATGAGTAGATGTCTCTACTCGATCTCCTCTCAGCTTCCCTTGTTGTGGTTGCTACACAACCTCCTGAAGCTGCTGCACCAATCGTGGCTCCTCCACAATCGTCTGAGACTTCTTCCGGCTCTGCATGTTGAGAGGTAATATACGCTCCCTCTCAACCACCAAGTCTCCATCAGTTGCCTCGTCGCTCAAGGCTTTAGATGCATCTTGAACCTCAAGAGCATACAGGTTCTTGACCGATGAACCAATCTGCTTCACCTATCTAGTGATGATGTGTCTACGGAAAACCTTTCCCTTACTGAAGACTACATCATAGCCTCCGTCTTCCAGCATCGCGATTGACACCAAGTTTCTCTTCAGTCCTGGTACATACTTGACATCGGTCAAGGTAAGGCGAGCTCCATGCTCCCTCTGAAAAATAACCGTGCCTACACCTGAGACACTATACTTCTCATCATTACCCATCGCTATGAGTATCTGGAGATCTTTCTCCTCCAAAGTACTGAACAAACTCTTGTCACCGGTCATGTGGAAAGAAGCTCCACTGTCAAGAAACCAACCACTTCCCACCATGGATGAAACCATGCATACGAAGAGTGTGAAATCCAACTCAAATTTTGAAGCAAGTGCCTCGCCTTCAGATCCTTCCCCGGATCCCTTCTTGGACTTCTTCTTTGGGCAATTAGTAGCATAATGGCCCAACTTATGACAACAAAAGCATCTCACCTTCGACTTGTCAACCTTCTTCCCATTATTGGAAGAACTGGATTTGGAAAGAGAACCCTTCTCCTTCCCCTTCTTCACCTTACTCGCTAAGGCACAATTCTCCTCATCATGCATGGATGAAGAACTGTCTCTGGTGCTCTGTCTGATCTCCTCTTGCACAAGATCCGACCAAAGTCTCTCCCATCGTGGCAATTTCTCCCGACCATTGACAAAGTCCTGATAGGAATGCCAACTCTTCGAAAGACCAAGGAGAGCCAAGCTCACCAAGTCCTCATCATCGACAGTCACCCCCACACTTCCCAGCTCATCCCGACACTGGGTGAACTTCGTGAGATACCTGGGCATACTGTCTCCATTCTCACACTTAATGTTTCCGAGTTTATCCTTGAGTGCCAACTTCCTCTGGGCGCTCTTGCATTGGAATAGATTTGTCAACGCTTTCCACATCAAGTATGGAGAAGCCTTTCCATGCAGGCTAGACACAATGTGATCCTTCATGCCCTCCAACAGAATCCTTCGACACTTTGTTGTCTTCTTTTGCCAAACCACAGCTTCAGTAGCATCAGTAGGTTTTGGGACCTCAGCCTCTATGAAATCCTTCAACCCATTGTCATCTAACACCGCCTCCATCCTGTCTTTCCATGCAATATAGTTTGAGCTGCCTTCAAGAGCATACTCCAATCGCAATCCGTTGAAAGACATTTCAACTTTGACACCAAGAAAAACACTGCTGCAAATTCGAATTCCACCAGCTCAAAACTCGACCGCCTCTAATCTAAAATTCATGAGAACAAAGTATTTCTCGTACAGAGATTGATTGTATGGGCTTTTACCGGATATCTCACCTTCCAAAGGAAGGATGAATCCAGAGGCTACCTGGCCCGATTACGAACTCTACCTGAAGAAATAAAATGTAAACACTTTCTGAATAATAGATCTGATGATCAACTGCTCTGATACCATGTAGAAATTTTGAATAATATGACACTTATTCACAGAGATTATCCCGATTATACCCTATTGCGGAATACATGCATAATACATAACCTCCTCTACATTGATCATCAATTTTGCGGAATTAAAAACAATGAAACATCAATCGCATGCGTACATTAACACAGTTTGTAACCCGGGGAAAGCATACAGCTGAAAACCCCACACTATCTGTATATTATAATGATTGAGAACATGTAACAATACATAGTACAATACTCCTCACAAGTACTCAGTACTATCTCCCCCTGTTACACACAAACTAGCTCAGATCCGAATCAATCACAGGTTCAAATCTCCTCAGCTGCTTGCTTGCCTCCACTGCGCAATTCTGCAAGAGAATAATGATGAATGGCTGAAGAAAATTCATATTTCCTTGGCTGAACCACGCAATCCTCATTGGCATAACTCAATCCCATTGATTGTGCAAGATCTCATGCACAACTATAGTCACAAATGATAGCAATCTCAACTTCTAACACCTGTCTCCACTGAACTGTCCATGCACTGAGTTAACTGATGTATTCTTTAGTTGCTTTATGAGTTAATAATTAGTGAAATGATTAAAAATTAATTCACATCACTCATCACTAGTGTATTCTGCAGTTAGACTAAATACAACTAGTTTAACCAAGTCAAACTGAACACAACTCCATCAACTCCACAATCAACTCCACCGAAACTCAACCACATGAGTTCTAACTGAAGTCCTGCATGCAATAGCTCAACTGACCCACAAGAAAAGCGTATTTCCTTCTGACAGCTGCATGTGCCACATCTATAGCTCAAACTGAAGTGCTCCAAGAGGATAAGATAATGTTTATAGTCCAAATATTATTATGAGACAATAATATTCGACTGTTCTATTTTTAGCCTGGCAGTCTAAAAATAGAAACCGCCCATATGTCTAAAAATATAAGTCCATCTATTTTTACCGACATGACCAATCATCCACAAATAGCATCCTACAACTCATAGACCATGATCCATATGTCTAAAAATAGACATAGTCTAAAAATAGACTTTGTGCCAAAAATAGCCTGCGGGCCCACTTAGTGAAGGCGACTCCTTTCCACTAAGCTCCATCATCTTGTTGCATTCTCAACATATCGCTAGTGCACTGGTCCTATTAACGGGGCTTTGCCAATTGCCGATTTTCGATCTGCCGATCGCCGATATCGGCGTCGGCTGATCGCATCGGCATATGCAACAACTCGGGGTCCTAGTCTTTCATTCTTCCGATCGTTGATGCCAATCCCGCCGATCGTAATCGTTGATCATGGGTCTTGCGTCCTGATTGAAATCACTGACCTCTTGCCCCTGACTTCGATTTAATCGGAGATCGCTAATCGGGGTTCCTGTCCGACTACCTTATGTCCACCCCTTTGCCTTCTCCGATTGCGATTTGCCTTCTAAAGGCTTTAAGTTCATTTTTAAGCGAAAATGCCTTATTTTCAAAGGAACTAAGATAAACTCTTTCTGTCACAACTTCATTATCCAGACTCGGATTGGAGTGACATTTGCACCGTTGGAATTAGGGTGACGATCACTTCGATCTGATGTTAGGATGCTTGCTTTTCTACCACTTTTAATTTGGAGATTTTCCATGCCACTGTATCTGAATATCCCCCTGGATCAATCCTCCCCATTGAGGAGCTTTTGGACAGCCAAAAGCTTTCATTAGCCAATTGGAAAGTGAGGGAATTGTTACCTCACCCTTTCCTTCTCCAGCGATTTGACCTTGTTTGGGTGCATTCCCTTGAAACCAACTCGAAGGTATTCCACATCTCCTCATCGTTAAGTCCTAGTCCTTCTGTCAAGGATGATGTCTTTCAGTAACTCATCGAGATATTCTGGTGCAAAATCATCAACTGTAGAAACTATGCCCACCTCAGTTGTGTCCATTATCAATGGTGGCTCATACAGCTTTAGGTTATCTACATTCACTATTGAGTACATCTACATATAAATCGGAAAATCAAGATGAAATGCATTGTTTCCAATCTTCTCCAATATGGTGAATGGACCATACCAGATTGGTCTCAACTTCTTCCCTTCTTCCTTCATCCCGTCCTTGTTGATGTGGAACCACACTTTGTCGCCCACTTGGAATTGGTGGTCGACTCAGTGTTTGTCATGTCGAGCCTTGTAACAAGCTTGAATTTTCTCAAACTGCTCTTGTACTGCTTGGTGAATCAATTGGATAAGCTGAATGAACTGTTAAGCTTTGTCCCTAGCATTACGTCCACTGGAGTCATCTTCCCTTCCAAAGACCATATCAAAAGGGTCCTTTGGCAGGTAAGCAAAGCATGTCTCAAACGGTGAACGCTACGTAGATGAATGCACTGCTGGGTTGTAGGAATGATGTACATATGGGAGATGTTCATCCCACAACATGAGATGTTTCCCTCAATAGCCTCGTAACAAGTGTACCACGGTACGGTTGACAACCTTTGTCTGTCCGTCAGTCTACAGATGAAATGTCGTGCTTCTTTTCAATTTGGTGTCCATCATCTTCCACAATCTGTTCCAGAACTCTCCAAGAAAGCGAGAGTCCTAATCCGACACAATCGATGTGGGTAATCCAAAATGGACCCAAACATGCTGAAAGAAAAGAGAAGCAGTCTGCTCTGCAGTAATCTGCTTTTTACAAGGCATAAGAATACACATATTGCTAAAACAGTCAACAACGACATACAAATAGTCATGACTCTTTTTAGACAAAGGCAAACCTCCTACAAAGTCCATTGACACACTTTCCCATGGACGACTCGGAATAGGGAGTGGTGTGTAGAGCCCGAGTTTTCTATTAGAGGGCTTTGAAACAAAACACATCACATAACCCTTTACATAGTGAGTCACAATGTTTTTCATATGAGGCCAAAAACAAAATCTTTGTACATGACATAAAGTCTTTTCGACACCAAAGTGCCCAGACACAAGAAAGGTGTGGGCCTCTCGAATTACATGTACTCTTTCCCCTGTGGGAATACACAATTTACCAAGGTGATACAATAGTTTCCCCTGCAAATGATAGTTGTCCACCTGTGAACCATGGGTTAGTTTTGCATAAATCTCTTTAAAGTCATCATCATTAGCATATTGTTCAACATAACTCTCAAAAGACAATGAAGCATTATGCAAAATAACAGAAGCAAAAATAGGAGGGCGAGATAGCATATCAGCCACTTTATTGCTAGTGCCCTTCTTATACTTTATTACCAGATGAAACTGTTGAAGAAAACCCATCCACCTGAAATGACGAGATTGTTGCAACTTGGTTTGTGATTGAAGGTACTGCAAGGGTTGATGATTTGTATGGATGATGGTCTCCTTGTTGATCAGGTAGTGTTTCCACTTTTTCACACTCCGCGCCAAGGCATAAAGCTCCTTGTCATAAGTGGGATAGTTTATCATAGCTTGACAAAACTTCTCATAATGGTAACAAATTGGCTTCTTTTGCTACATCAGTACAGCTCCCATGGCATAACCATTGGCATCGGTTTCGATCTCGAATGGCTATTGGAGATTGAGTAAGGCTAAGACTAGTGTGGTGTTGATCTTTTCCTTCAATGTTTCGAAGGACTTCTGTTGTCTTCCTCCCCATTGGAAGACCTATTTTACACTTGTCAATGTGTGCAGAGGTGCTGCAATAACAGAGAAATTAGCAATAAATATCCTCCAATACTAGACTGCACCTAAAAAGCTACAGACCTCGGTTACACTAGTAGGCTTAGGCCAATTTACAATTGCTTCAACTTTAGAAGGATCAATCTTTAACTGACCCTGACCAACAATATGACCTAGGTAACCCAAAGAGGTTTTCCCGAACTCACACTTTGACAATTTTACAAAGAGTTTTTCTTTTTTCAGTACATCAAGCACTTTCTTTACATGACACACATGTTCAACCCAACTCTTACTAAAGACAAGTATATCATCTAAATATACAAGAACAAATTCATCAATGAAAGGCTGAAAGAGATCATTCATGACCCTCATAAAAGTGGTTGGAGCATTGCAAAGCCCGAATGGCATCACCATCCATTTGAACAACCCCTGTTTGGTCTTGAAGGCGGTTTTCCACACGTCCTACTCTGCAATTCGGACTTGTTGATAACCACTACGCAAATCCAATTTTTTGAAATAAACAACATTCTTTAACTGATCTAATAAGTCATCAATGCATGGAAGAGGGTAGCGATTTTTCACCGTAATTTTGTTTAGTGCACGGTAATCCATGCACATCCTCCATGTGTCATCTTTCTTTGGGACTAAGACAATTGGTGATCCGTACAGATAAGTGCTCGGCCTGATGGCCCCTTAGTCCAACGATTCCTGCACCTGTTTCTTAATTTCTCCCATCTCAATGGTCGACATCCTATACATGCCAATATTTGGCAAAGGAGCATCATGCTGCAAATGGATTTCATGTTGGATTTCCCTCTTCGGAGGTAATCCCTTCGGTTCCTGAAACAACTCATCATAATTAGAAATTAATTCAGATAATTCCTATTTATGTTCCTGATCACAACCTTGGAAAGCATCAACTAATTCTGCCTCTTTTTCCCTTACAACCATAAGCATGCAACCCTTACTGGAATTCACCAGTCTTTTCATTTGTCCAGCGCTTACAAGGCTGGCATTGATTTTATTTTGATGAGCCCTTACTATATATTCTACCCCATCTTTTGTGATTTGGTATTTGTTTTCATGATGGAAAAATACTGCCTTTCTATCATACAGATATGGACTCCCTAACACCATGCCACAGATATCCAATGGTATTACATCCAGTTCTACTTCATCCACTAGCTTAGAAGCAATTACAAATTTGAATTTACATTGCTTGGTTACATTTAGTTTTTCTTTATCATGTATCCATCCAAGCGGGTAAGGTTTCGGGTGTGGTTTTTTTTCTAAGCCGAGTTTCTTTACCACAGATTTTGCGATTAAATTTGCTTGGGATCCGGTATCAAACAGAGTTTTAGTATGATTTATGACAACTCTAATATGAAATAGTTCAATTCGCTTTCGGTCATTAGGAAGGGACTCATTTACAGAACTGGTGCCTTCATGTGATTCAGAATTAACATGAGGTGTAAGAGTACCTTTTGTTCTCGCTGCTGTGATCAACGCTTCATCTCCGGAATCCGATCCAAGGTCTTGCTGCGTAGTTGCCACTGTCTTCTGCTTCCCTTTTCCTCCATACTTCTTTGGATGCTTTTCTGGGTGTTGTTTCCAACAGTGATCATCATCATGGCCTTCCTTTTTGCAGTGATTGCAATACGGCCTCTCTCCTTCTTTGGCTGCTACCGTCTTCTTCTCCTTTCCTTTCCATTTCGCTTTGGATTTTCCATTGGGAGGTTTGAATGGTGGTTTTCTGGAATGATCATCTCTTTCATTTTTTCCCCTATTCTCAATATGAATTGCCTTCACGCTGGCTGAGTCAATAGTGGTTGGTTCAAACAACAACAATGAATGCCTAATGTAGCTATGCAGTGAGCCAATATACTTAGTTACAACTTCAGGTGTATCAAGTGCAATACCCAAATTCAGTGCTTGCTTTCTAAATTCCTCTGTAAAACTTTGAACATCTTGACCTTTACCTTGTCTTAAATACTTCCAATTCATTAAAGCTTTTTTCTTGTATCCTAAAGGATAAAATTGTTCCTTTAATGCAGAAATAAAATCAGGCCATGAGGAAAAGAGGTTACCCACATTCTTACTGCGCTGCAATTTGCTCTCCCACCAAACGAGAGCGGTGTTGCTCAGCCGTAGAGAGGCCAGCTGAATCTTTGCCTCATCCTCCATGATCTACTGAATCCTGCAGTAGACCTCAATCTGCCTAATCCAATTATTAAGCTTTTCTACATTGCTTTCACCATTAAACATGGGAAGATCAAATTTAACATCTAATTTAAAGAAAGGTTTCTTAGATGCATCCTTTGAATTTCTATGATTATGGTGGTGAGAGGAAGGAGAACCTTCACTCCTGGAAGGAGAAGGAGGGGGTTCTTCTCCACCATTCCCATGTGCTGAACCTTGTCCTTCTAGGTTTCTCTCCTCTACTTTTTCCAACCTTAAAACCAGCTGACTGATATTCTCTGCCATTGAATAGAAGGTCTTGCGGAAATTGTGCTCCTCTTCAAGATGAGCTTCATCTTCTGCCATGTTTCTCCTTTGATGTGCACACCCCACTTCAGGATCGAAACGCTCTAATTCCCCTTCGCCTCTTCGGATTCTGTCTCTTGTTAGCATACAAACATGAATTTCACATCTAAAAAGCCCTGCTCTGATACCACTTGATCCAGGGATATTTTGCTTATAGATGTATGAAAAGAATCACATGTGAAAATTGCAGCTTAACACAGAAATCTAATGTGCACACATAAAAGAAGAAGAAAAACACATAAATGCACAACAAGAAGACACCAAGACTTGATGACGGAGTTCGTCCAACTTAGACTACGTCTTCGGGCCCTGCTCGATCAATGGGGAGGCCTTCATATATTAAGTGGCATGAAAAGAAGAGAATTACGTTCACCAGTTACATAAAAGAGGCTTATACCTCCATTCTGGAAAATGGGTGTAAAATGGAGACCTTAGCTAGAGATATGGACAGCATCAATGCGTCCATGGCGATGAAAGGGGCTGAAAACATATAAGATTTGTCCAAATCAGACAAAATACACTATCGGCCCTCCTAAAAACTCTCTTGCCTCGAACTGTGTGATGAAAATCCCTCCCCCATGCTTTCTTCATTCATCAGGCTTTATAGCACAAAGCTGCTTAACAATCGGAGGTCTGTTCTATTGGAATAGAAACCGTTCAGGTGGAAGGGTCAGTGGGCACATTAAACCCTTAAAAATAGCCTTTTTTCTACTCAAGCGATATACACGAAAACATTTAAAAACAGTGAAAAAACTTGAAAGGCCGGACCTCAAAATATATCAAATCGGACCTATAAATCCATTGGGTCTGGTTCCCCTATCGTAATCGGCATATTACTAGTGCACTGGTCCTGTTAACGGGGCTTTGACGATCGCTGATATCAGCATTGGCCAATCGCATCGGCATATGCAACGGCTCGGGGTCCTGGTCATTCATTCTTCTAATCGCCGATGCTGATCCCACTGATCTGATCGCCGATCGTGATCACTGATCATGGATCTTACGTCCCAATCACAATCGCTAACTGCTTGCCCCCGACTCTGATTTAGTCGGAGATCGCTGATCGAGGTTCCTGTCCGACTACCTTAAGTCCACCCCTATGCCTTCTCCGATTGTGATTTGCCTTCTAAAGGCTTTAAGTTCATTTTTAAGCGAAAATGCCTCATTTTCAAAGGAACTAAGGCAAACTCTTTCTGCCACAACTTCATCATCCGGACTCGGATTGGAGTGTCGTTTGCACCATTGGAATCAGGGTGACGAGCACTTTGATCTGACATCAGGATGCATGCTTTTCTACCACTTTGAATTTGGAGCTTTTCCATGCCACTGTATCTGAAGAACCACCTAGATCATATGACCTCTTGGTCATATGTATAACGACCTCAACCATTTTGCAAGTGTGTAGATATCATGTTAATGGTTTTGGTAAATTCATGTATATAGTGTAAATGTTGTTCTGATCACCTTGCACTTGTATGTTCATTGTAAATAATTTTCATGTTGAGGATGATAAATATACCTATGCTTTTCGTGGTTGCCTTGCAATGGTGTAATAAGTGAAAAAAAATAGATATATATACATGTATATAAACATAATCTAAATGTGTAATTGTTGTTTGGAAATAATGTAAATGTATAAAGGCATGTATATGAATTTTGTAAGCCTTATATGGCTATTGTAAGAATATATATATATATATACACACACGACTATTGTAAATTTCAAGAAAGGATATGCATTGGGCTATAGTAAAGTTTATATGGTTATTGTGATCCTTATGCAAAACATTTCAAAAAAAATAACGAAAACATATATACACCTATGTGAGAATTTGCACATGGTTAAGGATATTTTTTTATCAAACTCTTCCTGTACTAGAACAAGCCTTAAGAAGATGGCAGATGGCAAGGAAGGAGGGAAAAAGGGGGCCAAATGGCAAGAAATTGATTGGCCTACAAGAATGATAAGAAATGATAGGGATAGGAGGAATAGGTGGGACACCTTTGATTGGTCCAGAGGGGTTGGGCTCTAACTAAGGAAAGGTAGCATTTGGATAAACAGAAAAGAAGGGAAGTTGAGCTAGAAAGGAAGGAAAATAAATGGAAGAACAATGGAGGACGCAAGACTAAGAGAGAAAAAAAGACAGTAGAGAGGAACAAGATACGGGAAGAGAAGATCCAAAGGAATATTCTTGTAGGAGAAGGGAAAACACACAAGATATGAAATCGTGTGCTTTGCACCACGAGGGCAGAAAGGTAAACCTGCGTAACATCAAGGGTCACAAACCTGAGGTTAGTCACTCCATAACCTTTTTCAAATGTGTTAGTTCTCTCACATTTCCTATATCTATTGAGAATCTCGATTCTAGGTCATGCCTTAGCACATGTTAGTTTCAACTATGTTGTGATTTTAATTCCTGCGCTGCCTTATATACTCCCATGAAAAATTTGTTATGGTGGAATTTAATGAGTTATGGGTCTAGCTTGTATGATATGCACTGGCCTATAAATTCGAGGACTTCATATATATAGAGCTTGATAATTGTTAACAAGCACATGGGCTTTATAATAGCCTTGACATTGAAAAGGAGGGTAGAGGCACTAAAATTGCTTTTATATGCACATGTTAGTTTTGGTCTTGAACTAGTATCACCATGGGTCATTGAAAAACAGAACTTATAGCTATGTTGTCATTTTATTTCATGTGCTACCTTATAATTCTTATGTTGCCTTATAAGTCCTGATGAAATTATGCCTAGAGGGTGCGAGAACACCTAGAATACTCTTCTGGTTTTATATCAAGGTAAAATGAACATGGATCCCTTGCTTTCTATTAAATGGTGCTATTAATTAAGGGTGGAGAATTCCACCTCTGGAGTCCCTCATTAGCTAAAGGGTGGAGGCCTCTGGTTGCCATAGTCTAGTTTTCTTTGTGGGAGCACTCAGATTTTAGTATACTCTAGATTCCATGCATGACACGGGGTGGAGTTAATATAGAAGAAACCTGAGGGTGGAGGAAGATCTCTGGAATCCCTGAATCAAGTAAGGGTATATATTTTCATCTATGGAATCCCTCATTAGCTAGTGGGTGGAGGAGACTTACTTAAGGAATCCTTGTATCAGCCTACAACTAAATATTTTTTTATGCCAGAAGGGTGGAGGTCAGATTAGAACTCTGGAATCCCTAAAAGTTTGGTCATTGGGACAACCTTCATAATCCAAGGGATGAAAACTTTATTTGCAGTATGTTATAAGTGGTTGGGAGGGGAATCGTTAACTACGTCCCAGTGACCATTCTAATTTCCACATTATAGAGTGGCGTATTGACTGTGATAACTAAACATACCTCGATTATTTGGATGAGTACTAAATTCTAGCTCCATGTGTAAATATGCATGGAAAGTTGATGTGAATTGATGATCACAATTGTAGTACTACATGTGGATTGTAAAATAGAACAAAGGGTGTTTAAACATTCTTTGTCATTACATAGATAAACATAGTCTCACCAGATGAATAAACCATACATAATATGGCAAGACAACATACAAACCTTTTGTGTAGTGCTTAGAAAATATTGATATGTGATTGGGATCATGAATTTCATATCCTACCCTTGAAATTCGTCTCAGGTTTCCTTAAATTTGGGCTTCTAGACATTACATTGACGATCTGGTACACTTGGTTTTTTTACTTGTGGAATGTTCCTCATTGCAATAAGTGCTAGCCATGATGAGATGGAATGTTTACAAAAAACTAGCTATTGTTGTTGATAGCATCTTCCATTGTCATTATTTGTTATGCAACACAAACTATCTCATGTCATTATGGGCCTACTTCCTTGCATAAGTTCTGTTGATGCATGCACCTCAATTTTTACTGCACAAACTGCTGATTTTCATAATACATTTTCTGAACACTTTACCTTCTATGAAGTATGCTACAATCATGATTGTCTTGGTAGTTGATTAAATATAATTTTAGTAGATTCAATGAAATTTTATAAATACCATTAATACGATACGTGGCAATTTAGTTGTTTGCATCAATCCATTAAAGCTATAAACAATGCAAACAAAACACATAGGAATAATAAAAAATTTGATAATATTGTTGGAAAAGTTAACCTCCCATACATTTTGGGGACCACTGATAAAATCTCCCACATCCTAAAAAAGAATAATATTTTAACCACCTTCAAGCCTCTAAACACAATTTGAAGCTCCCTTAATTTTGTAAAAGATCCCATTGACCCTAAGTGCCATAAAGGTGTCTATTTAATTCCGTGTTCCTGTGGTAAACCATATGTAGGTGAAACTGACAAATCCATTAACACTAGAATCCAGGAACATTCTATTGACATCAAACATAATCGTTCCAAGACCTCGGCATTGGTGGATCATTCTGATAAAACCAAACATCAAATTTGTATTGAAAATACTCGTATCTTAGCTAAAATTGATCACTACTTCCATAGGAAATTCAGAGAAGCCATAGAAATCAGCAAGCACCTTAATAACCTTAATCGAGATGACGAATGGACCATAAGTGAGAACTGGATTCCCACTTTGACATCCAAATCAATCTCTCCCAAACCTCCTCTCCCCACCCATGAAGAATCCTAAATTTGTCACATCATCAATCACTTTATATATTTTTCATAATATGTCACATGAGCTTATTAATATATAACCCCATTAAATCAAATCATATAATTAATAACATTAACTATTGACACATTATAATTAATTAATCAACAAATAAAAATTTTAAAACACCATAAATATAAATATAAATATATATGTATATATTTATATATTTATTTGATTCCCATTAACATATTATTATCTTTTGAATTTTTTTAAAATCACATAATCATTTTATAACTCTGTTAGGGTCCAACCCTAACCCCCTTATTTATGTAATAGGGTCGAGTCATAGTTATAGTTAAGTAAAGAGTTAATAAAGCTCATATTAATAATTGTAAGTGGTTGACCTGCATTTAAAGAAGGGACCACAGTTAGTTGCAAATGGGCCATGGTATTAGATAGATGGTATTAATAAGAACCATGGTATTGACCCATGGTATTGCATGTATGAATCCTATATAAAGGATAGAGACTCCCCTCGAGGAGCATCGTGTCTTATTTTGTAATTGAGCCCAGCTCTATTGGAGGTTGCCCCCTCGAAGAGGCAAGTGAACATTGCTTTCCTTTCTGAATAATAAAATACTTGTTATTATTTCTTATTGTTCTATGTTCTGGGTATATTTCTTCGCATATTTGGTATTCTGGTATCTTCTCGCAGGTCAAGATCATAACAAGTGGTATCAGAGCACTTTCCAGGGCCAGTGGGATCTCCAATTTTAGCAGATTTTTTTTGGCTAAAGACGTGTTCCAGCGTCTTTAAATCATGGGATCTGTTGTTGAGCGCATAAACCTACGGATTTGGGGAGGCATACATGCAAGAAATACAAGAGGTGGTCATGCTTGTTGGACTCCCTTGTAACCCCTGTGGGTACCCCTTCGAGTAGTAGCGCATTAGAAAGAACCGCGCACGGACTGTGTTCCAAGTACCCTTTGGGTATATCGGAAGCCCCCTAGGCTCTCTTGAAACCTCACCATAGATAAACCATCGGCCATCTTGCTGCTACAGTACACCGAGAACAGCACTGAGGGAGATTACTCGCGCGTATGATAGGGTAGTCGGGTTGTAAGGCTAAGGGTACGGTCGATCCTCCTTGGTTAGTGCCCTGAAAGATTGGGCCGAGTACTACTGTCAGACCCTTATGTATATTGCGATTTGTAGCACCTGACACTCCTTGAGACCATAGTTCCCTCATCTCTCTCAGATCCGCCATTCAGATCTGCCAATCAAATCTATCAGATCTGCCATTTAGATCTATCTGTTGGGTTCTGTAGTAGCTACCACAATCAGATCCGCCATTCAGATCTAGCAGCAAGGGTTCGATCACTGCCACATTCCTACTCATACTCTGCAGTTCAGGGTTCGTCGACAGATCTGACTATTTGTGTGGGCCCCTATACTTGGGCGTGATTCTCGCGGGACATTAGGTAAAATTTACTTTTCTAGGATTCGACTACTACAGTATTCCTAAGCGAGGAGTAAAACTCCTTTCGGAGTACAAAAAAAAAGTCTGAGACCCTCCCGGGATGCTTATAGGAGACTTAGCCCATAAGAATCAGGTCGACGGGTTGAGCAAGGTGGTACCATTCACTTGTTAGCGTCAAAATTTCGGGTGGTCCCAAATTTTATTGATTTTTTTCACAGCGACGACAAGTGCACTGGATCAGTGGATGGTACAAACCAGAGCTCAAGCTATGGCCAATGAGAAGATCAACACCCTTGAACAAAAGTTGGACGCATTAATGAAGACGATCCAAACCTTAGCTGACACAATCACAAAGGGCAAGTCGGGGGAACAATCAAAGGCATATGCTTTTAATGAAAACATTGAGGGCGAATCTAGCCATTCTCTTCACCTCTTTGGAAACCACCAACAGTCCCAGCCGCGGCCACCCAAGCTGGACATGTATAAATTTGATGGCTCTCATCCGGCCACATGGCTAGCACAAATGGAGCAATATTTCACATTAAATCACATCAGAGATGATGCGACTCAGCTAAGTGTGGGTAGCATGTACTTGGAAAACGAAAGATGGAAATGGTGGCAGTGGCATCAACGTTGCTATGGAAGGCCCGTGACTTGGCAGGTATTCGTAAAAGCCCTTTCGGATCGCTTCGACCATGAATCTAATTTTTTGGGTCATCTTACTAAGCTCCGACAGACAGGAATAGTGCAAGAATATATTACAGCCTTTGAAGCCTTAGCCTTCCGCACAGGAGGTCTACGAGATGAGTTCTACTTTGAATGTTTTGTCAGTGGTCTCAAAGAAGCCATACAAGCCCACGTCCAACTACAACACCCAATCTCATGGCTGGATGCTTGCAAGATAGCTCGTGAAGTAGAACGCGCATTAGCAGCCCAGTTGACTCATCCAAATTTCATAGCCAAGGGGCGCCCCACCCAGGCTTCAAGCACTACCCAAACACTTAAGGTTCAAAAGGTGTCACCAGCGGAAATGGCAGAAAGAAGAAAGCAAGGATTGTGTTACTACTATGATGAGAAATACTCCCCAAGGAATAAATGCAAGGAACCCAAATTATTTCAAATTGATGCTACTGATCACAGTTCATCGGAGGAAGCCCCACCATTTGAGGAACCAAAGGAGGAAGATGAGGACAACCAGCCGGAAAATGTGCTCCCATCTACACCTGATGAACCAGTTATCTCGCTTCATGCTTTGGCAGGGATTTCTTCTCCCCAAACGCTCAAAATCATAGGTTTTATTAAGCATCGCCCTGTAGTAGTCTTGATTGATAGTGGCAGTACGCATAATTTTATCCATCAAAGAGTCGCTAAAGCAGTGCATTGTTTTGTCAGAGCAGTCTCTACTTTCCAAGTCCAAATTGTTGATGGGGGGACAATGAAATGTGAAGGCCATTGTGAAAATGTCAAACTTCAAATGGGGGATTATCAACTAAAGACCCACATGTTTGCCATACATGTGGAAGGGTGTGACATTGTCTTGGGTGTTGAATGGCTCCGTACACTCGACCCAATCACAATGGATTTCCAGGAGTTATATATGAGCTTTAAGCAGAACAACCATGCACATACCCTTCGCGGACTCCAGGCGAGTGCTCCCTCTATCATCAGCTCGCATAGGATGGAAAATTTGTTAAAAAAGGACCACCATGGAGTTATAGCCCAATTTAATGCCATCCATGCCTTTGAACCCACTTCTCCTCATATTCATCCTGAGATGCAATAGATCTTAAACAACCATCTGCCAGCCTTTGACAAGCCTCATGAGCTTCCACCCTCGAGAGGGGAACATGATCATAGCATTACTTTGGTCCCAGGGGCCCAACCACCAAATGTGCGCCCATATAGATATCCGTTTTCCCAAAAGAATGAAATTGAAAAAATCATCAAGGAACCCCTGGAAGCAGGCATCATTCGTCCTAGCATTAGTCCTTATTCATCGCCTGTGGTCATGGTGCTCAAGAAAGATGGGGAATGGCGTATGTGTCCAGACTTCAGGGCCCACAAAAAGCTGACGATCAAAGATAAATTTCCCATCCCAGTTGTCGATGATTTGCTGGATGAACTAAATGGGGCTCAATTCTTTACTAAGATCGACCTTCGCTCGGGCTATCACCAAATTCGCATGAAAGAAGCAGATGTTCCAAAGACTGCTTTCCAAACTCATGAAGGCCATTATGAATTCCTGGTCATGCCATTTGGTCTTTGTAATGCCCCATCCACTTTTCAGAGCCTCATGAACCACCTGCTCAAACCATATCTTAGAAAATTTGTCCTTGTTTTCTTTGATGACATCCTCATCTATAGCCGCACCTGGGCCACACATCTTCAGCATGTAGATCTGCTCTTGCAACTGCTCCGGAAGCATAAATTATTTGTCAAGATGTCCAAGTGCTCTTTTGGCATGGAAAAAGTTGAGTATTTGGGCCACATTGTGGGGCATGAAGGTGTCAGGGTGGACCCCAAAAAGATCCAGGCAATGCAGGATTGGCCTCAACCAAAGACCTTGAAGATCTTGAGAGGATTTTTGGGTCTCACGGGCTACTATCACAAATTTTTCCGCAATTATGGTCGCATTGCTAGACCCCTCACTCACCTTCTCAAGAAAAATTCATTTCTCTGGAATGATGAAGCACAACAGGCATTTATAGCTGTCAAACATGCCATGTGTTCCACTCCCGTATTAGCACTACCCGATTTCACCAAATCTTTTGTGATTGAATGTGATGCTTCAAGTACGAGTATTGGGGCAGTCTCAATGCAGGAAGTTCGACCCTTGGCCTTCACTAGCCAACAACTAAGTGGGACAAATATGGGACAATCTACCTATGAGAAGGAGATGATGGCCATCTTACATGCAGTAGATACTTGGTGGCCATACTTATTAGGGCGACGTTTCCAAATCTGCACAGACCATCAAAGCCTTAAATATTTTTTGGAGCAACGCCTATCCTCGCCACAACAAAATAAATGGCTCACCAAAATGTTGGGATATGATTATGAGATAATTTACAAGAAAGGGCACGAAAATGTCGTAGCAGATGCTTTATCACACCAATTTGAGGAGGAAAGCACCCTGCTCGCAATCTCCCTTCCCATTCTAGAATGGATTGAAGAGGCTCGCAAGGAATGGTTTTCACATCCTTTGCTCTCCCAACTCATTAATAAATTGCAGGTGGATCCAAATTCCACAGCGGGCTACTCTTGGCAGGATGAGATTCTTCGCTACAAGGACAGAGTCATGATATCACCAACATCCACCCTCAAAAGTCACATTTTGGTGGAGTTGCACTCATCTCCCACTGCAGGCCATTCAGGCTTTCAGAAGACTTATGCTCGCACTCAACGTTCATTCTTTTGGACAGGCATGAAAAAGGACATTCTTACTTTTGTAGCTGAGTGTGACGTATGTCAGCGCCACAAAGGAGAAACAGTCAAATCCCCAGGCACATTATAGCCATTTCCCATCCCAGCCTCAATCTGGACGGAGGTTTCTATGGACTTCATTACGAGTCTTCCGAAGTCAAGCAACAAGTCAGTCATCATGGTGGTTGTGGACAAAATTTCTAAGTATGCTCATTTTTGTGCCCTACCCCACCCTTTTACACCGGCTTTGGTGGCTCAATCTTTCATGGACTAGATCTTCAAATTGCATGGCATGCCCACTTCCATTGTGTCTGATCGTGACCCGATCTTCACCAGTAACTTTTGGCAGGAACTCTTCAGGCTACAAAGTACCCAACTACAACTCAGTACTTCCTATCATCCCCAAACTGATGGTCAAACTGAAGTAATCAACAAATGTCTGGAGACCTACCTTAGGTGTTTCACTTCAGAAAAGTGACATCTATGGGTACAGTGGTTACCTCTAGTCGAATGGTGGTATAACACTAACTATCATGCCACCACCAAAATGACTCCATATGAAGTAGTTTATGGTCAACTCCCTCCTTCACCTACTTCTTATATCCAGGGATGCTCGAAGGTACAAGCAGTGGATCAACTCCTACAGAACTGCACAACCATGCTAGCCCACCTCAAAGAGAATCTCCATCAAGCTCAAAACCGCATGAAGCAATAGGCAGATCAACATCGTTCAGAACGCGAATTTCAAGAAGGGGATAAGGTATTTTTGAGGCTGCAACCACATAAGGAAACATCACTCAAAGACAAGGGTTGTCAGAAATTATCTCAAAAATTCTACGAACTGTATCAAGTACTTCAACGCATCAGAGAAGTAGCATGCAAGCTAGCTTTGCCACCCACTGCAAAAATCCATCCAGTCTTCCATGTCTCATGCCTCAAGAGAGTGATTGGGAACCATTACCAAATTCAAACCAGTCTACCGAAATTGGATGAACAAGGTTCAATCTGGCTCCAACCTGAATAGGTTCTTAACACGCGAGAATGGCACCTGCGTGGCCGCACGATCAAGGAAGTCCTCGTCAAGTGGAAAGACACCTCTCCAGAAGATGCGACCTGGGAACCAGCCACTGTCCTTCAGCAGTTTCCGCAGCTTCAACCTTGAGGAAAAGGCTATTTTTATGGGGGAGGGCATGTTAGGGTCCAACCCTAACCCCCTTATTTATGTAATAGGGTCGAGTCATAGTTATAGTTAAGTAAAGAGTCAATAAAGCCCATATTAATAATTGTAAGTAGTTGACCCGCATTTAAAGAAGGGACCACAGTTAGTTGCAAATGGGCCATGGTATTAGATAGATGGTATTAATAAGAACCATGGTATTGCATGTATGAATCCTATATAAAGGATAGAGATTTCCCTCGAGGAGCATCGTGTCTTATTTTGTAATTGAGCGCAGCTCTATTAGAGATTTCCCCCTCGAAGAGGCAAGTGAACATTGCTTTCCTTTCTGAATAATAAAATATGTGCTATTATTTCTTATTGTTCTGTGTTCTGGGTATATTTCTTCGCATATTTGGTATTCTGGTATCTTCTCGCAGGTCAAGAGCATAACAAACTCTCATTACCTTCACATTATTAATATATATATATCTTACTTTTCTATTATCTCAATATTATGATTTAAATAATCATTTCAATCATAAAAACTTATATGGTTTTTAACTTTAATCTCCAAAACATTCCTAATTTCTAATAAATAAGTAAATTATTAATTTAAGGGTTATTTTCAGTTGTTATTCTTACATCTTTTATTTATTTGTTGATAACCTTGGTGTATCAGTGTTTCATATCTTTTTTCTTCCTGAAGATGAACCATAGTTGTTGGTTCAAAACGTCGATTGTAAATATAGTGAATGTGATAAATCCGGAAACTTGTTTATAACATAGTGACCAAAAAATCTCTTAAGAAAATAATTTGAGATACTTCTAGACTCCATTCTATGAACCACACCTCAAGAATCGGGTCTACCTATTAACCACCTTAGGTTCAAGATTGTAAGGGGGCGTGTTTCAAGCGGTATCAAAGCACCAAGTTTCAACACTGTCCCTTGGGGTGAAAATGGTAATAATAATAAATAAGTACATTATTGGATTAAAATGATCATATATGTATGTGTGCTAATTGGTATTAAGAACCATAAGTCTAGATGACCTCTATATGATAAACCTCTATCTGATGTATCTGACAGTTGTGTGCCTTGATGTCAATACATCACATGCACTAACAAAATAGGGGAATGAACAACAAGATGGTTGAGTATAGCTCCGAAAAATTCCAACATGAGCTAGAAGAAAGATCAATTAGATGGGAGAGGTCAGTTGAGCCGCAAGAAGAAGCAGGCTCTCCAGAATGGGTAGACACCCTGAGGATTTTGAAGGCCTAACTAAGAAGTTACAAAGCTTATAATGAAAGATTGGTCAAGGAGCAAGAAGGGCAAGTAGATTTCAATGATGTTATCTTACAAAGCCTTTCATAATTGCAGAGGCAAGGGAAACATGGACCAGGATCCAGTCCTCGAAATAAATAGAGACACAAGGAAGTAGAGGAAGAGACAAATGGAGTATATGGAAGACAATCTAAGACGAAACACAGATTGGAAAGTGATGATACAATGGGAGGAGGTACTCTAGTAAGAACCCCCTAGAGGGGAGATAATACACATAGACACCATTCTAATTCACCTCCTAGGAGGCATCATCACCGCCATAACCAGGAGGAGGAAGATTACATGCCAGAAGAATTCAAGAAGGATAAACCCCCTACCTTTGACGGAAAAATGAGGAAATCCAAAGATTCAGAAGCTTGGTTGCTGGGAATGAGTAAGTTCTTCAGAATTCACAATTATTCTGAGAATTGACTAAATAAACATCTGAAATATTTTTATTTTCACCTTGTTTAGTAAAGACACTGACTATACCCTTACCAACAATAGTCATCGTTGTCTCATGGAATAACATGGATCCCATCAACTCATCTATGGAAAGTTGAGCTAGATTCTTTCATTTTTCAATGGAAACATTGACAAAATCAAATTTTATTGGCAAGCTCCTCAAAATATTTTCAACAACCTTTTGGTCTATTATACCATTAACCCATGTTCTTAATTGGTTTACTACATTCGTCATTTGAGTCATAAATTGGTAAGTAAGATAAAAATCTAATCCCTTCACTTCAATTTCTCAAAAATCCTCCTAAAATTCCGCAACTTTCTTATTATTAATTTCTCCATGTTGTGATCACCACTCTCTAAGGTTTTCTCTACGCTGTGATCACCACTCTCTAAGGTGTCACATGTTTTCTTGGCATAATTTGCTTCTACAATTTTCGTAAACATTGACTCTTCTTATCCTTGTTTAAAAAGCCATAGTGCCTTTAAATCCTTCTTTTTAGTTTCAATTTAACTAACCTCTTTAAATATTTTTCATACTCGATATGACTTCTTGATTTAGTTCTATGAAATCATTCACAACTACATCCCAACAATTCTTTTCATACTCGATATGACTACTTGATTTAGTTCTATGAAATCATTTACAACCACATCCCAACAATTCTAAGAATGACGAAAGTTTTCATATTGATTAACCAAACTTTATAAGTTTTCCTTGTTAAAATTCTTCCTTAAAGATGTCCTAGATTGCTACTAGACACCATTCATTTATTATTAATTTTATATGCAACTCTATCAACCTTCCATTCATTATTAATTTTATATGCAACTCTATCAACCTTAATTACCAAATTAAAATTTAAAAATTTTAAATAACGTTGACTATTATTTACTATTTAGACCAAAAGCTTTGTAAAAATAAAAGTTTCTATTACTAAAATCCATAAAATACCAATCAGAAATTTCATAATTTTATCCCAAAAGTACAATGGTCAATCAAATTAAAGTGTTATATCACAAACCCCAAAAGAAAAACCCTAATTACAACAAATCAAATGATCCCCTTTGTAATTGACTGGAAATGTTGTTCGATAGAGTAGTGTATGGAATTGATTCGCTCGTCCTTCTCCTTATCATTGTATGATAGAATGACTTGTTGAGGACATCTTTGGTTCCCTTAAGAGTCTAACAAGTGTTGAGTGAAACAACACCACAAGGGTGGAATCTCTCTTCCATTGAGAAAATGTTGTTTTGCAAATTGTTTTTCTTACAAATTGGGTTTCCTTGTTTAAATTCCTCTGCACCTCTTCTTTTCACTAAAAACTTAAATAAAAGATAATGTAAATAAATAAATAAATAATAGTGTTTATCACCATTCAAACCCCAAACTTAGGGTTGTTTAGTATTTTCTGTGGGTACCTTGCTATATGTTTCGCTCAAACACTAGTTCATGTAGAAAGTGGCAAATAACTTATCTCTAATACCAATCTGATGAGAGGAGGTAGGGAAAATATTCATATAAATAATTGTTTTTTTTTGTAAGCTTTGGTAGGACTCTCAGATTTTCATGTCCATTACATACCCCACTAGGAGGGAAGGTACATGTGTCTTTATTATCTTCTTACTTCTCGCCATCACTGTAACTTTATGGATATCCCCCATACTTGATGTTTTGTCTGTCTTAATTTAGACGTCGATGTTGGTCTGACCAAGATATCCTCCCTCGTGCGGATTGACTTAGGAATAATCCTTCCCTTTCCCACGGTCAGTCATTCCCTTTCTGTTTTTTGAATTTTTGTCGGAAAGTCACATCCGTTTAAAAGGTTATTGATATTCCCTAGGTACTGTATAGAAGCTCCTTTTTCTGGTCCTCCTGTCCTGCATCTATCTAGAAGGTACTGTCTATAAATGTCGGTTTGGAGTTTTGTCAGTTTCCGCGTTATATAGTGCCAGATTGACCTCTCCTAGGTGCTTCCTCTTCCCTCCTGATAGATTTTGTAAATCTTGTCCTTCTTGTTTGTCTATCGACCGACGTGGAGCCCTAACATTTCAGCTGGATGACATGGAGATCCACCTGGCCGAATCGGACACGTCTGACATAGTGCGTGCTGCATTGGACGCAGAGGCTCTTCACTATGGTACTATTAAATCGGCTGACTAGTAGTCTTCTTTGGCGAAACATCTATTTCCCCAGCCACATAAGCAGTGCAACGGTGCCGACGAACAATTTCGTTCGTGTTATCAATACAAACATCAGCCTGCAAAGATTTCTTCCCCTCCACCGGCTATATGTCTGGACGGTCTCTCTCTTGCTGACTGTATTGCAAGCCTTCAATCCCATGCTCTGGTAGGTAAATGGCATTTTCCTGATATGGAAGACGCCCAGTTAAGAGTTTGGCTTGGATCTAAATGGTGCCCATTGATAGGATACATCCCTACAATTGTCAGGTTAATGAAGGATTGGTACATTTTTCACTTCTTGGAGGTTAAAGATCTAGACACCATTTGGGCTATTCCATGGGTACACGGTAAAAGCTTTTTGGCCCTTCACAAATGGTATATCGGCTTCAACCCTCTTCGGAATACCCCGCAAAATAATCTGATTTGGGTTAAGCTTCCTGCCCTTCCAATTGAGCTATAGACCAAGGAATCGCTATCCCTCATTAGAAATGCCATCGGAAATTTGTATATGTAGATCCCAAATGTCTAGGCACCAAGGATAAGCAGGTGGCATGGATCTTGATCGAAAAAGAATACAGAGGTGGCTTTCCCAATCATATGGTTCTTGTTTGGGGTGAATTATCTATTCACCAAAGACTTGATTACTGGGGAGTTCCCTTTCAGTGCTCCCACTACCACAAGACTAGTCATTTGAAAGGACACTGCCCCCGACACTCATCCGGGAAGACTTACAGGAAAAAGTTCCATGTTGATCCGCACGCTCACAACATGAAGGATTCCTATGTTGGGTTAGGGGATAAAAAAGGATCATCCTCAAAAGTAGAGTTATCGTCCCCGATTATATCTAAACACTTTTCTATTCCTAGAGACCCTCCATATAAATCTGCCCATCGAAGATCCTTGACTCCTCATTATCCGAAATCTGCCCCTCTCACTTTTTCGAGATCTCTGTCTATGGATAATCTAGTGATTCCGGGGACTCAGGATCTGTTCTCTCAACCCCATCCCCCGGAGCCCTCTCCGGGGTCGGCCATTAAGTCTCCCATGCCTATTCCCCATCCGAACTCTACCCTTGATTCATTCCATAACATTACTATCATTCCATCCTCATCTTCATCCACTGTCAAGGTTAGATCCGCCTCATTGGACATTGCTTCTTCACTGACATCTCATCTTGCCATGCAAATGGACAAATCAACATTAAAAGGTAAAGCCCCAATGACTGCAATCACCCCAACTAACTCGCCCGTCGCATCTCCCACTAATTCCATTGGCAGTGATCTTGACTTGTTATTGCGAAGAGAATCTCTCCATCTTCAGCCTCTTACCATTCATAGGCCGAATAAGTCTATCTCTCCTGTCATCAGCCCCTCATCGGCCAGAAACATCACGGTCAGACGAAAACAGAACAGAGGTAGCCGACATTTTCAGGGTAGGAAAGATATATCTAAAATGGATTTGCAGGAATCGACACTTGTTGACATTCCCATATTTGATCTGACAAGGACCGAGCCTCTTAGAGCAAGTTTGCCCGAGGATAGGACCTCATGATCAAAATCCTCTCTATGAACATAAGGGGTCTCGGGGCGTCCCCAAAATTCTTGGCCCTAAAAAATTTGTTTCTTTCTTCTGCTTCAAAAATCATCTTACTACAAGAGACTATGCACGACCGACTAGCGACTATTGCATATTTCAAACGCATGTTTCCTACGTGGCATATTGCGGCCACGAAAGCATCTGGTCTGTCTGGAGGATTGGCTGTTCTATGGGACCCGTATTGGATTTCTGCTAAAGCCTTTCGATGTCTTGATGGAATTCTGATTCTGGCAAAAGTCCGGGGCATGGCTTCTCCCATACATATTCTAAATGTTTATGCTCCATATAAAGAGAGATCTTTTTTTGGAATAGGTTCCTGGCCTCTGAGATTATGGAGATTGAATCCCTCCTAATAGCTGGGGACTTAAATTGCTCGTTAAGCTCTGACGAGGTGTGGGGAAATGGAAGAAAAGCTGATCCAGTGGGGGGGTCCATCAGAGATGCTCTTCTTCGATATAATTTTGTAGACATCTGCCCTCCTACTTTAGCTCCTACATGGGACAACGGGAGGTCCGGGGAAGCTTTCATTGCCAAAAGACTTGATCGCTTCATTATGCATGACAGACTTATAGAAAGTATTGGTTTCCCCATTTCTAGTGTTCTCCCTTGTTTTATTTCTGACCATCGGCCTATATCTTTACATTGGTCATCTCAGACCCATAGGAAGGAATATCCGTTCAAATTTAACAGGATTTGGCTAGAGGATGAAGATTTCAACAATATGGTCCAGAACTCTTGGTTGTCTTTTTCCCCACATATTTCGCATTCTCAGTCTGTTTCATTGTTAGACCGTTTGTCTCAGCTTAGAAAAAAGGTAAAAGAATGGCAAGCCTATAAGAAACATTCTAACAGGATAGAGCTTCAAGAGATAAATAAGGAACTTCAAAGCATTGCCAGTTTATTCACTGACCATAATATCTCATGGGAAGTCCGATCTCGGATATGGGAATTGGAAAAAAAGAAACAGACTCTTCTGGCCATTGAAGAGGCGTCTTGGAGACTAAAAAGCCGGGCCATTTGGTTAAAGGAAGGTGACAAGAATACCAAATTTTTCCATCGTTTTGCTAACAAAAGACGGGAATCAAATGCTATATGGGAAATCAAGAATGAGGAGGGTTTTCTTCTGAACTCACATGATGAAATCTCTAAGGAAGCTGTTAGATATTTTCAAAATGCATACAAAAAGGACCGGGACATTGGGATGGATGATATTATATGGGGTATTGAGCCTTACCCCTCCATGTTTGATTCTGATCAAAATGACAGTCTATATGTTGCTGTCTCAGAGGATGAACTTTTGTCTGTTATGAAATCTTTCAAGAAAGACAAATGTCCGGGTCCAGATGGATGGACCATTGACATTTTTATACACTTTTTCGACCTGATGAAAAATGATATCCTGGGTATGATTGAGGAGACCAGAATAAGTGGCAATATAAATCATGTTATATCATCTACTTTCATTGCTTTGATTCCTAAGAAAAAGGCCTCTCTTTCCTTTGCTGATTATAGACCTATTTCCCTATGTAACACCATATATAAAATCATTTCAAAAATCATTGCAGGAAGAATCCGAAACACTCTGTCTAATTTTCTGTCCAATGAGCAGCATGGGTTCTTAGTAGGAAGAAATATCTTGGATGCGGTTGCCATTACTCAAGAATGTCTTCATTCTATTCACTCCAAGAATATTGAGGCGACCATTTTCAAAATCGACTTAAAAAAAGCATATGACTGTCTTGACTGGGGCTTTTTGAGATGCCTCCTTATCAAAATAGGGCTCAATAGTCAATGCACCAACTGGATTATGGCCTGCATGGAGAATGTCAATTATGCTGTTCTTGTAAATGGTATTCCATCTACCTTTTTCACTACTGGCAGGGGGCTCCGACAGGGATGCTCCCTCTCGCCCCTCCTATTCATTCTGGTTATGGATTCGCTCAGCCTTCATATTAAAAGAGCTATTAGTGAAGGTCATTGTCGTCCTCTCACTATCAACAGGGGTAGCAATTTTTCTCATAATCTATTCGTTGATGACATTCTGATATTTGCCATGCTATGTAGACAGACCTGGATTTATTTGCACATGATATTATTTTATTTTCAAAGGGCTACAGGTCTGCGTATTAATGAGGGGAAATCATCATTTTACCATGGAGAGATTAATATGACAGAAATGGAATTCCTCACTCAACTCTTCAATATACAAGCCAAATCTATCTATGTGGGTATGAAATATTTGGGCTTTCACTTGAAGCCAATAGGTTATACTTCGTCAGATTGGTCATGGATCCCCAACAAATTTTATAAAAGGATCGCAGGATGGGAGTGTAAATGTCTCTCATTGGCTGGCAGAATGATTCTATCGCAATCGGTTCTCGCCCAGCTTATAGTCTATTGGGCTCACCTATTTTACATTCCTGCCAATATCATTCAAAAATTAAATAAAATGATGGCTTTCTTCATTTGGGGGGGATGTAAGGAAAAAAGAAAATTTCACCTGGCCAAGATCTCTTACCTTACCCTCCCAAAGAAGATGGGAGGTTGGGGTATAATGAATCTTCGAAATTTTGGTATGGCCCTGCTGTGCAAATCCTTATGGAAAGTTGTTTTTGGCGACAGTTTATGGAGTAAGGCAGTCAATTTTAAATACTTGGGGAACAGAGACTTTTCTTTCTGGTACAGGCTCGGTTCTTTTGGACCTGCTCGGGGATCCGCTATATGGAGGAGTTTTCATAAGATCCAATTTTTCTTTTTCAAAAATCTCATATGGAAATTTCAGTCTGGAAACAACATTCTTATTGGTATCGATCCATTTATTGGTGGAGAAGAAGTTTCACATTTTCCTCAACAACTTCTACAGGTGCTTCATCAAAAAGGCATCTTTTATTGGGCTCAGGTTATTAAGTATTGGCAGGGTGCTATCCCAATATGGAAATCCGCTAATGATTTGGGTCTGTATGGTCATGCCACATCCCAATGGAATAGGATATACTGGAAAATGAAGCTCTGTGGTTTTCACAGATTTGAAGCAGAAGACAGTATAGTATGGCAGGGGAGAAATGGTAAGAATATTGTAATTGTTAAAGATATATATCTCTCGATCACTGAGGAGCAATTTTCATGTGCCGACATTTTTCCATTCACATTCTGGAAAGCTGGTTGCCCAAACAAAATTATCTTATTCGGATGGCTTGTATTTCATAACAAAAATCTCACTTGGGTCAACCTTCAAAAGAGGAATTGGCACGGCCCTGCCATTTGCTCTATTTGCCTGTCTGAGACAGAAGATAACACACACATCTTTCTCCATTGTTCTCTCACACAGGCTCTATGGAAGAGACTGGCCTCACATTTTGGTTTCTCGTTCTTCTCTCATACTTCTATAAAAGATGCTTTTGATTGGTGGAGTAAGCAGAAAGGGATATGGAGGCCTATCCCTCTTATAGTTTTCTGGTACATATGGAAATGGAGGAACTGGGTCATTTTCCAAAATTATAGGGAGGACTTTATGCTCATATTTGACCAAATTATCTCATTATACCTCTCGCTCTCTCCCTACATTCCTCAACAAAGGAATGGTTTATCTAAAGTGCCTTCCAATCCTCTATTATCTTTTCCGAGGGCATTCTTTGATGGTGCTGCTCAAGAAGGTAATTGCGGCTGTGGAGTGTACATAAATATTATGGAGGACCTGCACTACAAAAATTTTTGGAACGGGGGTGCTGGAACTAACAATAAAGCTGAAGCAATGGCATTATATGGCCTTCTAAATTTCTGCACTTTCCTGGATATTGGCGGCCTTCAGATCTATGGAGACTCAAAAATTATTATAGATCATGTGATTGGCAAACATTCCATTAAAAATGCCAACCTTTCCGGATGGCTGCAAAGAATCTCCTCAATCTGGATTTCTACAAAGGAGTTCTCCATTGCTCATATAAATCGCTCCCAGAACATGATTGCGGATGACTTATCAAAGAAGGGCCTATCCTCTCAATGCGGAATATGGAACATGTGCATCACTATGGGATCCGTCACGCATCATGTTCAACCATTCTCAATGCTTGGTATATAGTCTCATCGGCCTGGTATGTATCGAGACCCTGTTTATTTATCAGCTGCTACATGCACAGGTACCTTTTTGCTCCATTTTCTCTGAATATTAGTTTCCTATTAAGAGCCTAATACATGCATCTTTGTATAAGAATTCTCATGTTCCTGTAGATGGCAGAACAAAATTTTCCCTATTTCAAATATTTTCTGTATCAAACTTATGTTGTGGATTATATTAATATATACAGCTTTTTTTCATACTGAGGAAAAAAAAAAAAAAGAAAGAGAAAGAAAGAAAGAAGAAAAAGGCATCGAAAAAGTATTTAAGTACTTTGGAGAAAGGTAAACCGTAGTATATTTTCACAACTAAGTTTAACTATGCTAACAAAATTTAAGGGCATCAAAGAAATATTTGAAAGTTTGGACAAAGGTTATAGGTAATAGTGGGAAGGGAGATAATAGTGAGAAGGGAGATTGATTTGGAGTTGTATGTTAAGCATGTATGTTACGTACATCTCTATTTTAAAGAGTGGTGATTTAGAAACAAGAATATTTTTAAAATAGAGAAATTTATGAGATGGTTAGTGTTTGCAAAATTTACGAAATGGCCAATGCTTGCTTTTGAAAACGCACAGATTTGCCATGACTTCCAGATTTATACTTTATTATTCACGATGCCATATTTATACTTCATTATTCACGATAGTGAGCATTCACTATCTCACCAGATATTCATAAGTTTCATATTTGAAATATTTTTTTAAAGGTAAAAGCTATGAGCAAAATATACTTAAAAGAAACATATGTAATATTACAATTTAGAAAATGTTATTAAAATTACAATTACAAAATTATAAACAGAATTAATTGAATTATATATATAATTTTTTTCAAAAATATTAAATTATTTTTTTCAAAAGAAAATTATATGTTATATGACACAAATCTATTTTTTCATTATTTTCTAATTCAATCCAAAGCAGATTCAAATTAATATCATGTGAATCACTCTAAAATTGAATCCTACTTTGATCTGAGTTTTGACGTCCATGCTATTTGTCGGTGCATTTCATGCTATTTGTTGGTGCATTTCATCCGCCTGTTGAGATGTATCCCTATTCCTGTGATCCTTTGTAACCTAGTTTTTAGATAATTTTTCATATAATTTATTTTCAATCAAATCAACCAGTGACCATGAAAAATAAAGCCAAAACCTACCAATCTTCTTAATTAAATACATTGGAGAATGTAAAACAAGCAAAATAGAGATGCCACTTTAGTGAAATTGATAACAAACCAAAACAAGCAAAATAGAGATGCCACTTTAGTGAGATTGATAACAAACCAGCCAACCACCCTCTCTCTTTATTTAATTAAATAAGAGAAAATAAAAAGTAAAATACAAATGCCACAATTGACTACAAACCAAATAGAGATGCCAGTTTCGTGAGATTGATAACAAACCAGCCAACCACCCTCTCTCTTTATTTAATTAAATAAGAGAAAAAAAAAGTAAAATACAAATGCCACAATAGACTACAAACCATCCAAACTCTGTTTTCCTTTATTAGTCCATGCTCCATTACAAACCAGCCAACCTTTGTCTTCCTTTATTAGTCCCTGCTCCATTACAAACCAACCAAACTCTGTCTTCCTTTAATAGTCCTTGCTCCATTACAAACCAGCCAACCTCTGTCTTCCTTTATTAGTCCCTGCTCAAAGGGCTGCAGGGACTATAGTAATGGGTTGCCTCCCTTTTTAGTCGTTCTTGCACAAAAATCAAAACATTAAACCAACAATCAAAACATTAAACTTAAGTTTAAAGACAGATGTTTCAGTGCACCTTTTACATTAAACTTAAGTTTCAAGACAGATGTTTCAGTGCACCTTTTACATTAAACTTAAGTTTCAAGACATGTTTCAGTGCACCTTTTTCCCTCACTTTGAATATTGACAATGCTTTTCCCTAGTCCCCAGCCAATCAATAATATATTGAGATATTATTTGGCCTCTTCCCAAGGGGTAAGGCCAAAAGACTATTCTTAACCTTATTTGGCCTCTTCCTAAGTGGAAAGGCCAAAAGACTATGCTTAACAATTTTTTCCGTAGTTCAGCATTACTTATTTAACATTAAATGTTTCATTTCTTTCGTTTCTCGTCATACAACACAATGCATTTAATAATCATATAGCACAATGCATTTTCTTATAGCACAATGCATTTTCTCTGGATGGCTAGAGCCATCAAAGTTTCTCTCAAACTGCCACATACACCGCCATTCAAATGTACACCGCCTTACAAAAAGAGGGGTCTGGATATTTCTTCAAGGTCTAGATGTTTCTTTCAATCCTCTTATCCTTTCAATCCTGTTGAAAGAGCACTCTTTAGCTCAGGTATCAGGCTTTGTTGGTGGAGATCAAACAAACGCGTGCGAATCCTGTCCTCATCGCAACTTCCAATCCTCTTGGACGAGAGCTCTTTAGCTCAGATATTAGGCTTTCAGGTATTAGGCTCTGTTGTTGGAGAGCAAACAAACCCCTGCGAGTGGAGAAAGAAGAACTACCAGAGATATTATTGCAAGACAAGTTAATTATTGTTCAGCTAATGTCTCCTATTTTGTAGATAATAGGAATAAGAGTATTTAGAATATGTTTTTTTTTTTTTTTTTTTCCTAAAGAGAAAATCAGAAAATATTTTAGAAACATAGCAATTGCACCCGTTCTTCTCGCAATTTGAACACATCTGCTAAAACTCTAGCTTTCTTTCTGTAGGTTTCAGCCTCTATGAGAGTCCACTCATTGTGGACTAGAGACTATAAAAAGCTTCCCATAAAGTTGTGAGGCGATAAGAGTGAATATGCTGGAAATCTATTCGCCCACGCCCATATCCAAATAGGGACCACCTGCAGGAGCACATGGAACCTTGAAATGGTCCAAGTTCAGTACCAGAGTCGGTTTGTTAAACAAACTTAGTTTTTGCCCCTGTAGGATCTACTAGTGCACCTGTTCTTGCCTCTGTTGAATATAATAGTAGTGGATATGCTAGTACTGTAACAGTTCGCCCAAAATTGTTCAATTTGTTATTATCCACTTTGTCCAATAACTCAAGAATGTTCGAAGAACAACCTCCATTGTTGCTGCAGGCATCTTCACTAAAGTGGATCTTGAGGCAAAGTGGGAGGTTTGGCCATTGTCTGTTTGTAACTTTGTGCAATAGTAACCCTTCATTGTCCTCGAGAGAACTTTCCCAGCATGCAAAGTAACAATACATATGAGATATATGTTAGATAGATAGACATATAGTTTAAAAAGTTACAATATTTAATAAATAATATATACATTCGTGGCAACAAGCATACAAGAAAAATCCTTAAAAGTTGTAGCTTGTTTATTGACTACACTTGCAGAGGGGAATCGCTGTTAAATAAAGTGTGTGCTGTTAAATAAAGTGTGTTTGGGACAAGCTTGTACAACCTGTTACCACAGTAACGTTATAACAAAATACATAGTGTTAAAAGAGCACAACACAGATAATTTTGCATAAAATTGGGCAAGGGAAGTTACTATATGGATTCAATTCTCGTTTGGTGGTTGAGGGGAGGTGCTATAGCGAGAGGAAGTCGGAATTCGAAAAGAGGATCAACCTGATTCATTCCACTTATTACCTAGAAAACCTACTAAAATATGTCCTGAAGAAAGGCAGGCCATTTTGAAATTTAAATTGCAACGAAATTCAGATTTGTTAATACATACCTTCTATAAGAACCTCACGTAACCCAAGTGATAGCCGTGTAGTGTATCTAGGATCTTTATAGGCCCCAAAGCCTCCACTAACAGAAACCGTCTAATTTTTAAATCCAACGGCAGCTCTATTACAGACCAGAGGCCACTCGAGTATCTCCAAATATTCTGCCACCCATTAAATCCGCTCACCTCTATGGGTTACGAAGATTCATGCCGATAGACAGCACTAGGTGGTCCAGCAGTAGATCCAGCAGCTTTTGTTGAGAGAATTCTACAGTGGTGCAAAGTACCAGATCCCACCTTAACCCCAGCCTTCTTGAACAGCCATTGGGGTAAAACATATTTCAGCCCGGTGAATGTGTGTTCCCGTCTGAAGTATGAGTATAACTCGCTCACACAATTGATATTCCTAGGCGAGTACATTGACTCTGATGTTGTTTCAGAGCCGTTAATTCAGATGTTGCATATCACAGGAGCAAAATATTAATCCGTCCTCCCTCTGCACCATCACAAAACCATTACATCTTAAATTCATTAATTATCTGGCACAAAGGATTTAAAAAACCAAACATTTAGTGTGTAGAGGGGATATGTGGGCTGCGGGCAAGCCCAGCATGCAATCTCCGCGTGGCTACGGACAAGTTTTATTTATTTTTTATATGTGTTATTATATTTAATTTTTTATTAATGTTGAGAGCAATAAATTTAATAATAATAAAAATTACAGGACCCTTTGCATTGCAACACGCAGGTATACACTATATAATCTTAGTCATTATATCCTGGAAGACATGCATACACTATATAATCTTAGTCATTATGTCCTGGTGGACATATTGGAGGACTTTGTATTGAAAACTAGTCATGTCATTCACTAACTATTTTCTCCACCTATCATCCATTTCTCTACCGAATCTGGCATTTGTTTTGTTGAGGCCCTGCAATTTCTTCATTCTACATATATAGTGCAGGTCGCAGGTTCGAATCTCCTTCTGGAGTGGACATGGATAACAAAATGCAGCTTTTGATGTGGATAACACAATGCAGCTTTTGATGTCTCCAAGCGAGCTTGAACACTCAGGCTAATGTTAGTTTGACAATGAATTATGTAATTTTGGGTAAAATGTAACAAGTTAGTTTTATACCGAAATAGCAGTTATGTAAAGGAGGACTCTTATATAAAACTAGTGAATTTCCGAGAAATGTAATCATGGAGAATCATTGTTGAATTAATAGAGATTCCAATCCCTTGCCCTGTGGATGTTTCCTTGACACTCTGTCGAGGTTTTACCACGTAAAACCTGTGTATCTATTTGTGTGTTTGGTTTCAGTTTCCAGTGAGTTATTTGTTTTTCTTGGTCAATTTTACCACTGAATGTATGTTCATTTCCCCTATTGGTACTACAAGTGGTATCAGAGGGTGAGCGTGAATCTCCCTGTGTTGAAAAATAATTTCAGCGTAGAGCAACTGGATCACTGGGTGGCTGAGTGTGTGGTTGAGCGTAGAGCGTGCCAGAGTTGTGTATTAGAGCAAACTGCCTGCGTGAAGGAGAGGTTCGCTGCCAGACCTGCGTGAGAAGAGGTTCACTGCCTTCGTGGAGAAGCCCATCTGCCTGCATGAAGGAGAGGAGGACGAACCTGCGCAGACCCTTGCTGGAAGACCAGAGCTGGTCGTTGCTGCGTGTTATGTGACCAGTCTGCGTGCAAGAACACTGCCAGACCAGAAGTTGCTGCCCGCGTGGCCTGCGTGAAGACCAGAGCACGTTTGCCAAAACCCTCTGCGTGAACTCCATTGCTGTTTGCGTGTTGGAGCAGAAAGGACGCCGCTGCGTGGCATGACCTCTGCGTAACCGTTCAAGCGCTGCATTGACTGCAGCGTGAAGTGCTGCCACTTTGGTCTAGAATCTAGGTGAGAAGGAAGGCTGCTGCTCTGTCCAGCGTGTTCCCAATATTGTCCATCTGAGCAGAGTGTGAAGAAGAAGCTGCTGCCAAATCTGTGCGTGAAGAACCTGTGTGGAAAATCCGGGAATTTGTGAAAGAAATTTTTTGTTTGGGCAAAAATCAGTGGATTTTTTTGTTTTCAATAGAATTTTTTTTTAAGAAAAAAACATTTTTAAGAAAAACAACAACAGCTGACTGGAAAAAAAATAATAATAATAAAGTTGGATTTATTCAATTTGGAGAAAAAAAAAAGAATTTTTGTTTTAAATTGAAGGAAAGCAAACACAGGGTTGAAAATAAAATCTGCTGAAGGATTGTTTTTTAAAGGGGAATTTTGTTTCCAGAAAGTAGTTTTTTGTTGAAGAAAGAAAGACAAACTGTTGAAGGGTTGTTTTAAAGTGGGGAATTAAAGTTTTTTGAAAAAGAAGGAAACAAAACCCTAGTTAGTTGAAAGATTACAACCCTAGAAAAATGCCCAAGATGTCGAATGCAAAATTCACCGAAAAGAGCAATTTTGCTCTTTGGAAACTGAAGGTTAGGGATCTACTTATGCAACAAGGGTTGCACAAGGCATTGAATGGGGCAACTAAGAAATCTGCAACCATGACTACTTCAGACTGGGAGGACTTGGATGCCCGAGCTCTCAGTACCATCCGGTTATGCCTGGCGGATGAAATTCTCTTCAATATTGTTGAAGAGACTACAGCTTCAGGAGGGAAAACTGGAAAAACTCTATATGACAAAGTCATTAACCAACAGAATTTATCTGAAAAGACAGTTATACAGTCTTTGAATGAAAGAAGGTTCAAACGTTGCAGAACATTTGAATGTTTTTAATACACTTATATGTCAATTAACAGATATGGAAGTTAAAATACAGGAAGAAGATAAAGCCATAACCTTGATGTGTTCTCTCCCCGAATCATGGGATCACTTCATAACTTCAATCAGCTTGAACACTGCTGATTCTTTGAAGTTTGAATCAGTCGTGGGAGCTCTCCTGTCTGAAGAAGTATGAAGGAAATCCAGTGCTGAAACAGCTGCATCAGAAGCCATGGTAGCTAGAAGACGCTCAAAGGAAAGAGGAGAAAAACCAAGGGGGTCTTTCAGATCAAAATCAAAGGGAAAGAAGTGTAAAGGCAAAATGTTGGCAATGCAATAAAATTGGACACTTGAAGAAAGACTGTTGGAAATGAAAGGAATCTGATAACCCGAAAAAGGAAGCAAATCAGGTCAATTCAGGGATGATAGACGAAGTTTTATCTGCTGAAGAATTATGTATGGTTGATGAAACTTCACCTGAATGTAATGTCTCTCAGGGTTTAGATAGCTGGTTGTTAGACTCTGGTGCTTCTCATCACATGTGCCCACATAGAAATTGTTTTACTTCGTATGAAAATGTAAACGGTAGTTCTATGTTTATGGGTAATAATGTGTCATGTCACACTATTGGGATGGGAAATATCAGGATTAAGATGTATGATAACACAGTTAGAACATTAACTATTGTTAGACATGTACAAAATTTGAAGAAAAATTTGATTTCTTTGGGAGTGTTGGATTCAGATGGTTATAAGTTTACAGGTCAGGATGGCATCTTGAAAGTCTCTAAAGGAGCCCTAGTGGTTATGAAAGCAAAAAAGGTCAGAAATCTTTACAGGTTAAAAGGAAGTACTCAGGCCAGTGAAGCAGCGGTTGCGTCAGAAAAGGAAGAAGCAGGTACTTGTCTATGGCATCAGCGATTAGATCATATGAGCGAGAAAGGTCTTCAGATACTGATGAAACGTAAATCTCTTCCCGATCTGAAATCCTTGAAGTTAGATTTCTGTAAACATTGTGTGTATGGAAAACAGTGTAAACAGAGATTTAAAGTTGGAAATCATAATAGTAAAGATGTTTTAGACTATATTCATTCTAATCTGTGGGGACCATCCCCTGTTGTGTCATATGGAGGTGCTCTATATTTTTTAACATTTATTGATGATTTCTCCCGTAAAGTTTGGGTCTTTATGCTAAAAAAGAAAGCTGATGTATTCAATGTCTTTAAACAATTTAAAGCAATGGTAGAGAAAAGAACAGGCAAATCTATTAAATGTTTAAGAACTGACAATGGTGGTGAGTTCACTTCAGTTGAATTTGAACAACACTGTAAGGATGAGGGAATTATTTGACACAAAATTGTTGTTTATACTCCTCAGCAAAATGGTGTTGCTGAGCGTATGAATCGGACTCTTATGGAAAGAGCCAGAAGTATGATCAGCAATGCTAACTTGCAAAAGGAGTTGTGGGCAGAAGCAGTATCCACTACTTGTTATTTAGTTAACAGATCACCTTTAGTAGCAATTGATTGTAAAATTCCTGAAGAAGTTTGGACAGGTTAGTCTTGTGACTATTCACATTTGAGGATATTTGGTTGTGATGCTTTTTCTCTTATTCCGAAAAATCAACATTCAAAATTAGATCCAAAGTCAAAATGTTATGTCTTTGTTGGGTATGACTATGCAGTGAAAGGATATAGGTTGTGGGATCCTACATTGCGGAAGATAGTCATTAGTAGAGATGTAACATTTGATGAATCCTCTCTTTTAAAATCAAATGTTGAAAGAATTGAATAGGAACAGGTATCGCCAAATCAACGAGTTCAGTTGGAGGCTAGACCTTTCAGTGACAGTCGAAAGGAAGGAGAGACTTCTGGAGAAAAAGGTGTTGAAGACACAAAGGAAGCCGTTGAAGTTTCTGAACCAGTTCAGCAACCAGTCGCTCTAAGAAGGTCTACAAGGGAAAGGAAAACTCCCAAAAGGTATGAAGATTCTACTTCATCTTTTGCTTTGATTACTGAAGATGGGGAACCTTCTTGTTATCAGAAAGCAGTAGATGATACAGATAGCGAAAAATGGAAAATGGCTATGGAAGAAGAAATGGATTCCTTAGCCAAGAACAATACCTGGGATCTTGTAGAGCTTCCTGAAGGGAGAAGTGTTGTTGGATGCAAATGGGTCTTCAAACTGAAACAAAAAGTTGATGGAAGTATCGAAAGGTATAAGGTGAGACTGGTAGCAAAAGGGTATTCTCAGGTTGAAGGTATAGACTTTCATGAGATTTTTTCTCCAGTTGTAAAACTTGTTTCTATTCGTATTGTGTTGGCACTAACTGTGTTACTTAATCTTGAGTTAGAACAGTTAGATGTTAAAACAACTTTTCTACATGGTGATTTGAATGAAGAGATATATATGGAACAACCAGAAGGTTTTGTACAAGGTCGCAGCAGAAGATTAGTTTGCAAGCTCAGGAAATCATTGTATGGTCTGAGGCAGTCTTCCAGACAATGGTACAAGAAGTTTGATTCCTTCATGGTGAGCCAGAACTTTATAAGAAGTGAGTATGATCATTGTATATACTTCAAAAATTTCAATGGCATATTCATTATCTTAGCTTTATATGTTGACGATATGCTTATTGCAAGCAAAAGCATGGAAGAGATCAATAGGTTAAAGGCTCAACTCTCTAGGACGTTTGATATGAAGGATCTTGGAGCAGCAAAACATATCTTGGGCATGGAGAAACACAGAGACAGGAAAAATGGTAAGCTTTGGTTATTACAGCAGAAGTATGTGGAGAAAGTACTTGAAAAGTTCTCTATGAACAATGTGAAACCTGTTAATGTTCCACTAGCTTCCCATTTTAAGCTTTCTTCGGTTTTGAGTCCTAGAGCTGATGAAGAAAAGCAGTATATGTCTCATGTACCATATGCAAACGTTGTAGACAACTTAATGTATGCGATGGTATCTACAAGACCTGACATTTCACATGCAGTTGGAGTTGTCAGCAGGTTCATGGCAAATCCAGGTAAAGAACATTGGCAAGCAGTGAAATGGGTGCTTTGATATCTAAGAGGCACAAGTGACCATTGCATCGTCTTTAATGGTAGTGAAGGATCAGTCTGCGGATATGTAGATGCTGACTATGCAGGTGATTTGGACAAAAGAAGATCTACTACAGGTTATGTCTTTACTCTTGCAGGTGGAGCAATTAGTTGGATGTCAAAGCTTCAAGAAACAGTGGCATTGTCCACTACCAAAGCTGAATATATAGCTGCTTCAGATGCCAGTAAAGAAGCAATCTGGTTAAAGGGTCTGCTCGATGAGATTGGAAGGACGCAGGAGAAAGTGAATGTACTTTGTGACAGTCAAAGTGCTATTCACTTGGCTACAAATCCTGCTTATCACAGCAGAACCAAGAACATTGATGTAAGGTATCATTTTCTGAGACATGTGATCGATGGCAGAAAAATAGCTCTTCAAAAGGTCCATACGCCAGAAAATTGTGCAGACATATTCACAAATCCAGTTACAGTAGAGAAGCTGCGATGGTGTTTAGTTTCTCTTGGCTTGCAGAAAAGATAATGAATGGGCATGGGCAAGGGATTAGGAAAATTGTTGTCAAAGTGGAGTTTGTTAGTTTGACACCGAATCATGTAATTTTGGGTAAAATGTAACTAGCTAGTTCTTACCAAAATAGTAGTTATGTAACGGAAGAGGTTGGTATAAAACTAGTGAATGCCCGAGAAATGTAATCATGGAGAATCATTGTTGAATTAATAGAGATTCCAATCCCTTGCCTCGTGGATGTTTCCTTGACACCCTGTCGAGGTTTTACCACGTAAATCTTGTGTATCTATTTGTGTGTTTGGTTTCAGTTTCCAGTTAGTTATGTGTTTTTCTTGGTCAATTTTATAACTGAATGCATGTTCATTTCCCCTATTCGTACTACAGCTAATATCCCCGTCTTTTCTTGCTTTATTGTACCTGTATCTATGTCCAGTTGGTATTTGACCGCAGATATCTTTTCTTGCTTTACTATACCCATGACTATGTCCTGTTGGGTCTTTGAGCGCAGATATACTTTCAGCTTTAAGTATATACATGAAATCATCATCTTAATACATATTCTATATTTCTTCATGGACCTATACTGTAGTGTTGTACACCCAAAATATAAAGCATATATATATCTATATCTATCTATATATATATATATATATATATATATATATATATATATAATTGAAATTAAAAGATGAACTTTTGGTATTTTCTAATTAATAGATGAAATGTGTTTTTATTAATACAATTTAAACGAGGTTGAAATTTCTGATTATATATATATATATATATATATATATATATATATATATATATATGGATAATAAAATTGTGCAGAAAGTGCTAAAGGTAGCAGTGGTCTCGACTCTCGCAAGGATATGCGAAGCAATCCCCTCAGTTCTATGACATCTTCCAAACTTGAGTCTCCCCAATACTATTTTGCATCTTCAGATTTCCATTCTTAATTGAATATGGATTTCTCATAAGCATGCAACATTAGCAATCTCGGAGATTCAATCTGCTACCAGCTGTATGTGGTCATGGGAAAACTAAGCTGGCACTGTTGCCTGTCTAAGGTGCTTGACACAGGTCTGAAAGGTGTAATTACAGCCTCATAAGAGTACCTCATTCCCAGATGTTTCAAGACAATCAGTAGTTGAAATAATTCCAAAATTGCCCTATATAGGTTTTTCTTTTTGGGAACTTTGTCCTTGTTAATGCTGTGATGTGCTTTAGGTGATGAGTTTCTTGCAATCCTATTGGCACCATGAAATCCTGTACAGGTTACTTCACCAGCTACATGTTGACCTGTTATAGGCATCCCTCCATGAATTCTAGCTTGAAGCCCACCACATATGATGTGCATCTGGAAATTAAAGATATGGGAACCTTAGTTATGTCAAGGTCATACATCAGACACTCTGCAAAAATATTTGGGAAATAATACTATGTTTCCTCCTTGAGTTTGTGGCAGTATGGGCTCTCTCTTCATACACTTGGATGAGAACACCAAGCTTGTCAATTGAGTATGTAGGAAAGACCTATTGCTTCTTTGAAGGAATGGTTGTGTTTCTGGGAATAAAAACATTCATAACACTTCCTGCTGTATTGTGACCAAGAGAAAGAGGAGCAACATCAAGAAGTAACAGGTCTTTTACATCCATTGCCTCCTCCACTTAGAATGGAAGCTTGCAATGCAGCTCCGTAAGCAACAGCCTCATCAGTGTTAATGCTTTTGCAGAGCTCATTCCCATTAAAGAAGTCCTGCAGCAACTGTTGTGCTTTGAGAATTCCCACCAACCAAAACAATATCATGGATGAATCTCTTACCATCTTAGCATCTCAAACACTTTTCTATAGGCTCCATGCACTTTGTAAATAGATCCGTATTCAGTTCTTCAGACCTAGCTTTAATTATGGTTGAATAAAAGTCAATGCCTCCATATAATGAATCAATCTATGTGGTTGTCTGAGCAGTGGATGAAGAAGTCCTCCTCAGCAACAACGTTTCGATGCTCATGCCAAGCAGTTTATCAAGACCAAAATCTAGTTCAATGGTTCAATCCATTCCCACATAATTTTTTTCGACAGATATGATCTTGCTGAGCGTAGGTCCGTTCCAATCAGGACTGACTTCATTCTCAACTCTGAAATCCGTGTGCATAATGAGAAGATTCATAAGACTTGTGATGAGTTAGAAACATCTTTTGTTATGTTTTGTTTTGGCATTGCTAAGGATCAGAATGTTAGGATGGAAGTGCATAATGTGAAGAAGTGATCGGGTTTACTTGTTTTGCTTGGGTGAAGACTAGCTGGAATAAGCTAGCTGATTTGGCAATTGACTTTTCAGCTCGGGATAAGCTTGTTTATTGTGTTGTAATCATCTTTCATGTATAACAAAAAGAGATGTGATTATTGTCCCAAATTTGGAGTCTGGATCTGATTTAATGGATTTGTTTCGTTGATGTGTACTTGCTGATTCATTATGATTCATTATGCTGATGTAATAAACATAATTAAAAATCCGCTGAATGTTTAGCTGATTTAGTATGCTTTATGTGTACTTTAAGATATATATTTATTGTTGGGCAGTTTTGTTTGCGGAAATTTTCCATCTATTTTATGGAAAAGTATGATATCAAATAGCCAAACAAAACGAGTAAATGGACGAATCTTCAATATTTATTGCAATTTATCCAATGGAAAAGCTTGAACACAATTGTATCACCTAGGGGAATGAAGTTTCAAGATGGCAGCCAACAATCCTTTTGGGAAGGGTCCTTTAACTCTTCAAGATGTTCCTTACTAACTCAAAAATGATGAAGAAAAATGTTTGCTGAATAAGCCAAACAAGCATGAGGGCTATGATCTTATAGAAGAATTAAGGATTTTTATGAATTCCAAACCAATTCTTGCAGCATAATCTTCCTCTGATTTTTTATTATCCAAATGCATGCTCATGGCTTCCTTTTATAGCTAAAAATGGTGGTTGATAAAAGACTAGTTCAATTGTGAAATCTCTATATATCCATCGGAGAGGTTTGTTTACCAGCACAAGATGCCCCTTAATGGGCTTGTGACATTTTCGATTCACCCTTCTCATTTAGGAGCAGAACAATAGCTCACATGAACCAATAGATTGACAAGGTCCAGGGAATCAAACATCATGAACAATGAGACATATCAAAAGCCCTAGAAGGGTATGGAAGTCATTGTGTCCCCATTACACCAATCACAGCAGGGACACCCCACTCCAAAGCAAACTGCACTTGGGCTTCATGTGAATCCCTTGGTGCAAATGACATGGTCAAAACATTTCTCTTCAAGAGATATGCACCCCAACTTGCCACCTAAGCATGCCATAAGGATTTTAGGTCAGGGCATATCTTCAAGCTCAATAAGATCATTGCAACAACAAAATACAGGAATCCCTTCAAAATTGATGAACACTTCTGTGCACTTTTGAGCACAAGTAAGAAAAAATTTGTTGCAGAACCAAAACTAGCAAGCTATATGCTTCAAACATACCCCACAGCCTGTGTCCAATGCAGTCTTGATAGTACCATCAGAAATAGGTATCACTTGAGCCAGTTCATCAATATACTTATCCTCCCCTTGAGGAAACATTGTTCCTCCTCCGAGAAACGTGAACACATCACCTTCAAATTGAACCCATTCAATTTGAACAGCCTTCTCTACTGATAAAAACTGATATTATATTAGCTAAATAGCTCTCCAGGTGAGATAACTGGAGAGTGCCAAAGCACTACATACACAATACGCCATTCTACAATCAGGAAAACAGCCTAGTTCATATAGGCTTTCTCTCAATCAGGGTGGTTTCAACCACTCCCTAGATAATAGGATTTCAATCCTATCTAAAGAAACAAACACCTAAACAATAATCTAAGTTTAGCTTTCTCCATTAATTCCAACACTCCCACTTAATGGAGAAAGGGTACTGAACAATAACATACGCCTGCTGGTCTCAGTCTCAGCTAGGCTTACAATTAAAACATGAAACGACTTGGTAACAGAGTTTTCATTTTAGTCTTCTTGCAGCAGAGCCCATACTTGTTTATCTTCAGTCGAGGCTTCATCTTTGCTTTCCTCGCCATGAGGTAGTGATATCTCTTCACCTCATTTCTTCCCCAGAGACGGAATGCTTGAACTCTTATCCTCCTCGATCTTGATTGTAGGCTGGTAATTGATAGTACTTTAGAATGCACAAGCTTGGTAGAAGAATTTTTCCTCTCACTACTTCCGATGTCCAACAACTGAACGTCAGTCATGTTATCTTCAACATTCATGAGATCATGATAATTTGAATTCTTTCCAGCTTTGTCTTCTTCTGCCAAGTCTTTGCAATCAGTTTCATGTGGCTCGTCCAATTGATCTTCAACACTTTGTTCCTCTCCACACCCCTCCTGAAAATCAACTCGTGAATCTTGCACAACAGATTGTGCCTCTTGATTCTCGTGGTCATCAACAGAATCATATTGTTTTCCTGAAATTTCCTCTGACTTCAACACACTACCCATGCTAATTCCAAGTGCCAACATGAGAAAATCATCATCATCAGAATCAAAAATATCTAAAAAAATAGACATGTTTTTAAGGTCCAGCTTATCTCGCTTCGAGATTTCTTTTTGGACTCCACACGGAGCTCCAACAACCCCGTTACCTCACAGGCAGGAAACTTCTCCCTTTGGCAGCTCTTCAACTGTAGAACCTTGTAGACTGTGGCTTTTGTGCCACACAGGTCTTAGTGCCCTCCGCTCTGGCGATGAGCAACTACACGACCTTTCACAAGCTGGAAACGCTATCAGTATCTAGTTCTGATGCACATATTTCTGAAGATGGGTTCAAATCAGGACAAATCTACTGGCAACAATACCTGATCGTTGCTATCCAAATGCTCCCTTATTTAATTAAAAATAATCACTCCTTTCCCTTCTTTCTTTTTTTAAACTTACATGAATTCTTCTTCTTTTTTTAAACAATCTCCCGAGTGTTTCAAAATTTAAAAAAAAAAAAAAAAAAATCATGTAAGTTTAAACAAAAAGGGGGGGAAGGAGTGATTATTTTTAATTAAAGAAGGGAGCATTTGGATAGCAACGATCAGGTATTGCTGCCAGCAGATTTGTCCTGATTTGAACCCATCTTCAGAAATATGTGCATCAGAATTAGATACTGATAGTGTTTCCAGCTTGTGAGAGGTCATTTAGTTGCTCGTCGCCAGAGCCGAGGGCACTAAGACCTGCATGGCACAGAAGCCACAGTCTACAAGGTTCTATAGTTGAAGAGCTGCCAAAGGGAGAAGTTTCCCGTCTGCGAGGTAACGAGGTTGTTGGAGCTCAAGGACCGTGTGGAGTCCAAAAAGAAATCTCAAAGCGAGATAAGCTGGACCTTAAAAACATGTCTATTTTTTTAGATATTTTTGATTCTGATGATGATGATTTTTTCATGTTGGCATTTGGAATTAACATGGGTAGTGTGTTCAAGTCAGAAGAAATTTCAGCAAAACAATACGATTATGTTGATGACCAAAAGAATCAAGAGGCACAGTCTGTTGTGCAAGATTCACGAGTTGATCTTCATGAAGGGTGTGAAGTGCAACAAAGTGTTGAAGATCAATTGGACGAGCCACATGAAGCTGATTGCAAAGACTTGGCAGAAGAAGACAAAGCTGGAAAGAATTCATATTATCATGATCTCATGAATGTTGAAGATAACATGACTGACGTTCAATTGTTGGACATCGGGAGTAGTGAGAGGAAAATTTCTCCTATCCAGCTTGTCATAATTTTGAGAAGGGCAAGAATTAGAATTAAAGCTTTTCATCACTTGGGAAGAAATGAGTTGAAGATACATCACTACCTCTGATACCATGATAAAAACTGATATTATATTAGCTAAATAGCTCTGCAGGTGAGATACCTAGAGAGTGCCAAAGCACTACACACACAATACACCATTCTACAATCAGGGGAACAACTTAGTTCATATAGGCTTTCTCTCAATCAGGGTGGTTTCAACCACTCCCTAGATAATAGGATTTCAATCCTATCTAAAGAAACAAACACCTAAATAATAATTTAAGTTTAGCTTTCTCCATTAATTCAACATCTATTGTAAGACATTTATAGAGAACATTAGCACATGGCACATAGTCACGGCTCTTTGGCCATGGAAATGGATTTTTGAATCCTCTCGGAGCAGGAATGAGGCAATGTAGCTTCTCATCCTCGGGTGGTAAATGCCTCTCTCTGTATATCATATTATTGCTAGGGAATTATCTCTAGAGAATGTCATAGCTCGCTTTTGGTCATGGCAAGGTTTGTAATGAATGTATTTGGCACTACAAGGTTCAAATACTTTTGCTTTGGATTCAGAAAGTTCAATATTATCTCCTTCATTGTGGTGAGTCTCGCACAGTCTGTCAGTTTGGTGATTTCCTCTGCAATCCTATGGTCCTTTTGGCACTACAAGGTTCAAATATTTTTGCTTTGGATTCAGAAAGTTCAATATTATCTCCTTCATTGTGCTGAGTCTCAAAATTTAGAGACAAAGTTGCACAGTCTGTCAGTTTGGTGATTTCTTCTGCAATCCTATGGTCCTTTTCCAAAGCCACTCTTCTGCGAAGCACCCAATATGTAGAAAAACAGCGTAATCCCAAAACAATAAAGATAGAGAAAGAACTCTTGGTTCTGCTGTCTGCCCCCTTTTCCAAAGCCACTCTTCTGCGAAGCACCCAATATGTAGAAAAACAGCATAATCCCAAAACACTAAAGATAGAAACATAACTCCTGGTCCTCCTGACTGCTGAATTTGTTCTCGGCCACATCTTGAATTTGTTTTTGACCTCATCTTGTATCTGTTAGAGGACAAGAAAATGAACGAATTATTCCAATATCTACAAAATCAAAAGGTACTTGACAAGAAAATGAAGGAATTATTCCAAAATCTATGAATTCAAAAGGTCCCACTGTATCATAATGAAGGAATCATTCCAAAATCTATAAAGTCAAAAGGTCCCACTCTATCATAATGTAGACAAGCAAAACCAAAAATCAGCCAAAATAAGAAGCAAATGAGGGAAATACATTCTCTCATCATGAAGCCAAAGCCAAGATAAGCCTGTTAAACATCGAATTCATGTTCAAAACACGTGGGAGAACATAACTTAACCCAAGCCAGAAGCCCAAAATATTAGCAAACGAAGGAGAACACATCTGCCCATCATGTAGCATGCATATTGTCCAGGAGTTGAGTCTACAAACTGGTATTAATTAACAAAAAGTGGCATTTTCTGTTGAAACACTACCCATTGGAGCCATATTTATACTATTGAATGCGGCATTATCTGACTAAATATTCAGTCAAGGTAAAGAATAAATAGATGGATTCAGACCATCCACACTGTGTGCAGATACTGACCAGGAATCTAAAGAACTGAAGCGAGAGGAGGCAACCAAATCATGATCTTAATAAAATAAAGGAGATGCAATAAAATAACTGCCAGTAGAACAAATAACAATTACAATAGATTACGAAAAACAATATTGTATAGTTTTCTTCTGGTGATGAAGAATTTCCTATAAGGGTGGCGATAACATGAAATCTCAGAGGTTGAAATATGCAGTAGCGTATATATGACAATTACATCTTACCAATTGCCTATCTCTGTCAAATTGTAGTCCAGAGAATGAAAAAAGAAGACAATGAGAATTATCCACATTTGCCTTCTTATCAATGAAAATAATTGCACAAGAATCCATTACGCATAAAAATGATTTGAAAATAGATAAAAGAATTCAAAATGTGAACAACACACGTACTTTGTTATTAATTGGAAACAACTTCCAGTGACATAACAACATAAGCATAAGTATTCATTGTTTGAACAAGACAGTTTTCGATCAATAGTTGCATAACCAAATTCTCGTCTGACTTTAACTGCATTGCTGTAAATCATGACCCAAACCTAGTATGACAAAATGTTCTCTAATTTTCTATCATCAATAACTTAATTAATTTATGATATGAAGAAAACGATTTCATGTATATTGAAATATATTTGCTTTCTTGCCTACTCTCTTAAGATGGGATTTTCACAAGGATATTTAAGCTTGGCTAAATTGCTTTTCTGTTTCGACCAAGAGTTTTCCATTAATTGACTGAAACATTTTCTGTTAGAAATGCAAAGTTCTATATTCATTGACATGCACTTACAGCATAAGGCACCAGTGTGAATGAAATGATTTCCACACAAATACCACCTGAATAAATCAATTGCTATTTTCTATTTGTAACTCAAGCAAGAGCATTCCTGATCAACTGCCATCTCATGAGCTGCCCTAAGATTGATCACAATGCACGTAATGCATTACTTAAATGAATTGCATTAAATATTATCAGGTCTAGACCGGTGGCAACTGAAAGTAAATTCATCCTCGTTTACTTAAATGAATTGCATTAAATATTATCAGGTCTACACTGGTGGCAACTGAAAGTAAATTCATCCTCGTTCATGAAGGAGATTACAACATCAGTCGCCCCTCAGCTGTGGCACAAAGAAGGTGAGTGGTAATTTTGAGTAGCTACAGGGCCAAATTCAGATAAAGCAAGAGGTACGGATAAAGAAGTCAACAGCTCCAACCCCAGCTCCTGAAAGGCTGACAGTGAAAATGGTGGCAATGCCATGAATTCTGATAACAAAAGTTAATAGGATTAAGTTCTGGTCTCATTTTGGATCTGGGGCTTCAACTTTCAGTTGGAGAATTTGTTCTAGCTCCCCCAATGGAAGGTGTCACGCCCCTACACCTGCGGTAGTTTTCCAACCGCTTGTAGCAAGGTGCGGCACCACCGAACGCTTTCTTTTCACCAATACTAATTTTCGTGGACTACGCCTACTTTCACATTAACATTACTTAGCTTGTGTTTTGCAACCAAGTAAACATGCAATTATCCTTTATACTTAATGAAGCCCATACTCATTCATTATCCATAGCAATTATAACGAGAACATCAACAATTGCAACAAGTATAAAGGGGAGGGGCAACTCCCCGTAATGTGAGTCTGCCCGAATCAATATATTAAGAATATCAGTTTACAATAAACAAGCATGTCTTGGCTGAACCAAGTCTCACACTTAACCAAATTTACAAAGAAAGGCAAACCTGCCTTTTACAACAGTCTTGTGCACCTCTTGCACAAAGGACGGTGCTCACCCAAGCCACCTAAAATCCAATGCCAAGTCTTACACCAAAACCTGCACATCCGCACTAACCTGGGCACACCTTGCCCAACCCACAACCATTCCAAGAGAGACTTCAAGTGCACCCCTTAAGACTTGCGCATGAGGTATGCGCACTACCTCTTATTTCTGCGCACCTTTTACTCCTCTACCTTGTGCGAGTCTTCAAGTGCGAAGTTGAGTGATCAAAATGACTCCAACGCATGTATACTTATATGTGTTTTACCTTTGGTTTACATGTGGGTGGTGGCTCCCCAGCCGACCCCCCAAAACATCTTCAATGCACCCCTAAATGCTTCTTTTACAGTTGGCCTGCCCTTACGCAAGTTCCCTTCCAAGTCGCAATATAAAGGTTCCATTTGTTCCACGCACTTTCCAAGTGTCGTAATTCGCTCACGGTTTCGTCGCACTAAACTCGTACAAACGTCGCATTTTCTCCGCAGCACCGTCGCACGCCCGTCGTGCGCCCACGCGCCCGCCCGCGCCCTCGTGCACGGCGACTTCGCCCGGCGCCCGTCGCACCATCGCTCGGAGGCCTTACATCCTCCTCCACCTGAAATCGTTGTCGTCCTCGACAACATACCATCCCGGTAGCCATCCACCAAGATCATCATCATCCATGATGTTGACTCCTTCATACAAAGCAAACATCCTTGCAACATATGTAGAGCCTCATCTCCATCATGCCTCGACTTAGTGACCAACTGCCACCAAGCTCACCATACCAAGGTATGCACCTCAATGGTATGCTCTCCATCAGATGTCATCTCGATCCATGATTACTGACCTCCTGTCTTCATCATGTGTCCTCATGTGAACTGCTGCCATGATACTCCAACATAATGCTAACACATCTCTGTACACTTCGCAACCCCATGTTTGAACTAGTCGGATGGCCAGTCCAACTGTCACGCTCAAACCATGAGAGTGAACATCCTCATGCCACCATCAGTTGTTTCTCAAAACATTCTGCCACATCCTTGACTCATCAAGAATCTATCTCCATAATCCATGCTCAGGTCCATGGAACTCCATCCATCTCATCTGCAACATGCTGTCCATGATGTTTGGTGTCAATGTGCTACATGAAATCAGCCACATCTATCCCAACATCATCATCCATGTGTGTGTCTCCTCCATATGAAGAGACCCTCTCCTCAAACATCGACTCTTGATGTGCCACATCCAGGTCCATGAAGCAACCTCCATCATATCTGCAATGTGCCATCCCTCAAGTCTACCATAGAAACAAGTATGCACTTGTCTCATCTATCCATGTGCTGCCCATGATCATAGATCAATCAGCTCCCATGTGTCAAAGTAGTTGAGTCTCGGCTCAACCCATGCCCAAGTCAAGGCATCATCATCATCGTAACTCCATCACTCCAAAGTGTCTCATATCGATCCTCCACATCAAGTCACTCTTCCAAGCCATGCCCATACATGTACTTTGAAAGTATGCATCCCATACTGCATCAAAGTCTTTTGACCTCAGCTCCTCAATGCATTAGATCCTCCAAGTCCACCATATATGAAGTCCCTAAAAGTCACAACAATCTCATGTCATCATGAGCTCCATAATCTGCTCAACCAAATCCATGGTCTTGTTGTACAAGAATGCACAACCTCTCCATTGGCTCATAAGTAATAAGTCTCCATGTCACACTAGCAAATCCATCCGCACAACATCCCTGCCTTGGCACTCTTCCTTGGATGTCCATGACACCTTTACAAGTGCTTTGCATAATGTCCCTGCATAAGACTGCCATGCTCCATGTCTCCAACCTGATGTCCATGACTATGTTGTCCATGTAGTCCAACCAAGTAGGCTCATCACAACAATCGGTCATCCTCATCCAAGTCTTCAATCTTCGGTCTAGTGAACTCGGTCACCCAACCATATCATCATGTCATGAGTCCCTCCATCATAGCTCCTCCACCAAAGTGTCCACCAAGACTATCTCTTGGTCTCGGCCATGAGAAGTCCACCCAAGCATCATCATCATACCTCAAGTGTGTGCCCTCCTCAATCTGTCCATGAGTCATGCCGGGCACTTAGCCAATTTTCCATGTGGCTAAAGCATGACCCATTCCTCCACAACGATCATCAAGTTCCTCCCTTGTCAAGGGCCTTTGTACCTTCTACCATAAGGTCACAAACAACCCCAACAAGTCCTGCAACAGTCGACAATCCTTGTTCCTCCATACAAGGTCTCATCCTAGTCATCCATGGTAAGATGCTCCCTAGCATCGGCAAACTGTCTTTGCCCTTCCCTGCATACGATCCATCTACCAAATGCTCAAATGAAACACAAGTATCAATACTTACTTCATCATCATGAGGCTCTCCCTCATTCATCCATGTCCACAAACTGCACGATCCTGGCCCAACTTGATCATCCTCAAGTTCATCCTCCATCGTTGTCATGTCTGCAACATCTTCAACTATCACAGCTTCCTCTTTCTTGATAGCACAATCTGCAACTTCATCTTGCTCCATCGTCCATCCAAGTTGAAGAAGCTCATCTTCAACATTCTTTTCCAAGACTTCAAGTTCCTTTCGGATCCGGGGCTTCTCTTCCTTCAACCTCTTCAACCTGTATAAGGTAAGCAAGAGCTTCCCTTCACCTTCTTCCAAACTTGCCATGCCTTGTCGTTCAGCTTGGTCCAAGCACTAAGCTTCACCTCTGCTAAACCTGCTTCCACTGTCACGAGCAACCCTGCTCAAACCGAGTCTTGAAACTACCTTCAAATGCTTCAACACCTGAACCTTGTTCAAGTCTCAATATCACCTGTCATCAACTTCCAAGTGTATGCACACTTGCTTCACCCAGCTTCCTGCAAGACTTCTCCAAGTCTTCAGACCGGCTCTGATAAGCTCTTCACCGAGCTCTGATACCACCTGTCACACCCCTACACCTGCGGTAGTCTTCCAACCGCTTGTAGCAAGGTGCGGCACCACCGAACGCTTTCTTTTCACCAATACTAACATTCGTGGACTACGCCTACTTTCACATTAACATTACTTAGCTTGTGTTTCGCAACCAAGTAAACATGCAATTATCCTTTATACTTAATGACGCCCATACTCATTCATTATCCATAGCAATTATAACGAGAACATCAACAATTGCAACAAGTATAAAGAGGAGGGGCAACTCCCCGTAATGTGAGTCTGCCCGAATCAATATATTAAGAATATCAGTTTACAATAAACAAGCGTGTCTTGGTTGAACCAAGTCTCACACTTAACCAAATTTACAAAGAAAGGCAAACCTGCCTTTTACAACAATCTTGTGCACCTCTTGCACAAAGGACGGTGCTCACCCGAGCCACCTAAAATCCAATGCCAAGTCTTACACCAAAACCTGCACATCCGCACTAACCCGGGCACACCTTGCCCAACCCACAACCATTCCAAGAGAGACTTCAAGTGCACCCCTTAAGACTTGCGCATGAGGTATGCGCACTACCTCTTATTTCTGCGCACCTTTTACTCCTCTACCTTGTGCGAGTCTTCAAGTGCGAAGTTGAGTGATCAAAATGACTCCAACGCATGTATACTTATATCGTTTTACCTTTGGTTTACATGTGGGTGGTGGCTCCCCAGCGGACCCCCCCAAAACATCTTCAACGCACCCCTAAACGCTTCTTTTACAGTCGGCCTGCCCTTATGCAAGTTCCCTTCCAAGTTGCAATATAAAGGTTCCATTTGTTCCACGCACTTTCCAAGTGTCGTAAGTCGCTCACCGTCGCACGCCCGTTCAGCACGCGCCCGCCGCGCCCTCGTGCACGGCGACTTCGCCCGGTGCCCGTCGCACCATCGCTCGGAGGCCTTACAGAAGGCCTCTTAGGCAATCCTTTGTTTTAATTCCACAAACCCTACCTCACAGGCTTCTGTTCATGTTGTTTACATAGTACAAGTTACTGAGCATAAGTATATAGAACAGACATGATCTAATAAGCTGGAAAGGAGTCTCGTTTGTATGGACAGAAGCCTGCGAGGCAGGGTTTGTGGAATCAAAACAAAGGACGGTTAAAACTGCAATTAGAATGTTTTAAGATTGGAAAAAAATAATTTCATGTAAGAATAGTCATGTTTTTGCTGAGAATGGAGAAATCATTAGGAGAGTTGATGAACTTCCTGATGTCGATCTCTTCAAAGTGGAAGCAGTGCCAGACTTCTTTGCTGAGATTGTTGAATTCCTTAGCTCCCGATCATCACCAGAAGACTATGATAGGTGGAAGCGTAGGCGGCTAGTGGTGCATGGAATGAATTATCTGTTGATTTCCAGGCATCTTATAAGTTATAAGTTGGCAATGAATGGGATTCTGCACAGATGCGTATCAGATCATGAATGGCAGGTAGCAGTGTTGCACGAAGCGCCCCCCCCGGTTCCAAGCCCCGAAGCGCGTCCCGTACGGAAGCGCCTAGGAAGCTTGGCCGGAAGCGCGCTTCCGAAATTCGGAAGACGCTTCCTGGAAATTTGGAAGCGCTGGCGCTTCCGAAGCGCGCTTCGTACGGCGCTTCCCAGACGCTTCCCAGACGCTTCCCAGGCGCTTCCCAGACGCTTCCCAGACGCTTCCGTACGCTTCCAGAAAAGCTTCCGGAAAAGCATTTAGAAAATCGTTTTTTTTTCAATTTTTTTTTCAATTTTAGGTGAGTTTGCTTGTTGGGGGTGGGTCCACCTTGGGTTAGGGTGACAAATGAAAGCAAAAAAAAATATAAATATAGCAGATGCTCCCTCATGGTAATGTTAAATTCTTAAAGTAAAAGTGACATTCTCCTTTATTTTTCATTTTCATCCTTTTACTTAAATTTTTAACATTACCATGAAATGACTCAGAATGTTTGAGAGTGGTTCCAGCCTCATTGGACTTCATATGGAGAAAATAGAATTTCATATCCTATTCAAAATTCAGCAGACTTAACAGTTTTCAGGTATTCAGGATCAATGGGATTGTGGCATTTCATTAGATTATATCAAGTATGAAGGTATGCGATTAGCATTTAATCAAGAGCACCAAGCCCTATATGTACCCTGGTGTTGGTGGTGTTAATTGTTGAACTCCTTTGTCACGCGGCACGCCCTTAGCAAAAAATTACCTTTCAATCAAGTCAAAATCATCGATCAAACATGTTAAGCTTTTTCTACCATATTTTAAGTCTTGAATTAGGTAGTTTGATCAAAATTGGGCAATGTTGACTAATATCCCTAGACAATCGAGGTAGAGGCAAAGGCTAGACAAGAGGAGAAGAATCTAGATTCTAGATCATTAATGTACAATGGATGTTATATCTATCTTGATTTATGCAAAAATATGCATGTTTTCATGTCTTCTACAATTAATTTGGTATTTGGGATGTTTGTTTTGAGTATAAATGCAAAAAAATATAAAATATATATATATATATAGCAGACGCTTCCGCGGACGCTTCGCTTCCTAGATTTTTGGAAAATGACGCTTCGGCGTCCCCGCTTCCAAAAAACGCTCCCGCTTCGTGCAACATTGGCAGGTAGTATTGTGCGAGGCCCATGCTGGCTAAAGTAGTGGGCATTATGGTGGGAAGGCTAATAGGTTAAAGGTACTGCATGCAAGGCTCTAGTTGCCAAATTTGTTTGTGGATGTTGTGGAATATGCGAATCAGTGCAGCATCTGCTAGCATATGGGATGGCCATCTGTGTGAGATGAAATGCCATTGCAACCAATTGTGGTCAGTTAGTTGTTTCAGTGTTTGGAAATGGACTCTCTTGCTTTGCCAGTTGTAGGCAGAGTGATGCTGAAGTCAAAGCTACAGCAGACGCAATATTTGGTGTGTACCAAAACCTACTGTGCCAAATCCAGTCGTGTAGAAGGCTATGAACTATGCATGTGGAGCGGATGCTGATTGTAAATCTATCCGTACAAATGGACTATGCTATTCACCTGACACAATGGTGGCACATGTTTCCTTTGTGGACGGTGCTTTTTCTTTGGTCATTACAGTCAGTAATCATAGGTCGTTCACTGATATCTCTTTCAGGTCACGACAGTGTTCTCTGCTTTGACCTCTGCTGCCCACGGCTCACTTTTAGCTTCAATCTCACCTCTCCCCTTCTCCCTTTCCAGAAGGCCAGGGCCGGAGGATGAGATCACCAAAATCAGTAACAAAATGATACCATAATCGGAAACCCACCATAATTTATACTTCACAGTCCTTTGTTTCTCAAAACAACCATCTCAACAAATTCAGCTTCAAAGTAGCGTAGATGATTCAACAATGTATTCCACAGCAGCATCAACAACGTTTACGCATGCTTCCACAACAAAGATCTCAATTACAACAACACACGTTTCCACAAAAGGAAAATCAATTACAACAACAACCATTACAGCAATCACTTATATAATTACAACAACAACCACTACAGCAATCAATCATATGTAAACCTGCAATAAAAAATTCAATTAGTAATTTACAACAACAACCATTACAGCAATCAATCATATATAAACCTGCAATAAAAAATTCAATTACAACAACCATTACAGCAATCAATCATATATAAACCTGCAATAAAAAATTCAATTACAACAACAACCATTACAGCAATCAATCATATATAAACCTGCAATGGAATCTATGCCGCCCTCATTGGAAGAGACTTGCTGCTTTGCAGCTTCCCTTGTTTAGCTACAAAGGAAAAAATAAAGCAAGTAAATATACAGATGCTACTGAACTCAAGTTGATCACAAACCATCCAACCACTCTATTTCTTTATTTAATTACAAAGGAGGAAACAAAACTAGCAAAATACAGATGGCACTCGCCTCAAGTTGATGACAAACCAGCCAACCTCTCTCTTTGAACTGATACCAATTTAAATACAAAGGGAAAGAAATAAAAAAAGATAAATGCATATGGTGCCACTCCACTCAAAATTTATGACAAGGAAATTGAATGAAAACGAAGTCACCTCTCGAGTGAAGACGGTGATCAAAGCAAGATGAGTCATTCCTGCAACGATGCAACGATTTTGAATACTGCTTTTAACTAAATTGCTTACCCATGACGATGGCTTACATGTTAAAATCCATCCACATATTACTGAGGAACCTATCCCACCAGTATTTATTTCCCATTCTCTTTTTCATGCGTTTATGGCGGTGGTTAGCAGTCGATTCTTTCAATATCTCCACATGCATCTCTCCTTCCAGTTGTCTAACTGTCGACCATGCTTCGCTACCTTCTTCTTCCATAGATTTGAGTATTAAGGGACTCTCATATACATGCACTTCCCTCAGATTCTGTAAATTTTGAAGCCCTGGAGGAAGGGTTTTCACATCGAGGCAAAACACCAACCCCAACTTCTTTAACAGCGGCATAGCTCCCTGACTTATTGGAGGAAAAACCTCCAACGTCCTTGTTTGATCCAACCAAAAGCTTTCCAGACTTGGAAACGCACCCTCCTTGCCATAGGCATCGGGCAACTCTTTTAAGGACCACGATCCAATTATATCCAGTCTCCTCAACCATTCAAGCTTCTCCAGCCCTACAGGAATCTCCTGTAGGTCCCTACAAGACTTTAGTATTAGACAACTTAACTGCTGGAAATCACATATCCATGATGGGATCTTATCTAAAACGTTGGACTGCACAACCAGAGTGTTTAGCTCTACCATAATTTTCATGTCCTCTGGTAGCACCTTCATCTGCAGCATCCGCAGGATAAGGGTTCTCATCTCTACCATATTACCCACTACGCCCTCTGTAAATGGCTGCAACCAGTCTTCCAGTGCCAACCATTTGAGGTGCTTCAGGTGGTGCAGATCACTGAAGCTAGCAGCTCTTTTGTACTCTGGACGACCTCCAGTCAGATCACATAGAGTTTTCCTTGGCTGTGGCGTTTGCTGCCAAGCTTGCCAGCACTTTTCCATTTTCAGATACTGCAACGATGTGAGCATTGAGATCCCACTAGGAATGTATTTTACCCCTTGACAGAAACTCAGATCCAGATATATCAAACTTGTCATTTTATGTAACCCGTAAGGCAACTCACTCAGCTGGCCACAGTGAGACAAATCCAGTATCTGGAGTTTCTTCAATCTTGTTATTGAATCGGGCAGCTTCGCTATCGGCGCTCGTGCTAGACGGAGGAACACCAGATGCTTCAACGCTCCAAAGCTTTCAGACAATGTTTTGATGGACGTTCCTCCCAAATCCAGGACTCTAATAGATGTAAGAGTCCTCGTCACACGGGACGGAATATCTTCCAAAGATTTGCTCTCAGAGAGCAGCATCGCCCTGACATCATGACCTTGGAATTCATCAGGGATTGACGTAAATTTGTTCTCCATCAGAAAAATCCTTCCCTTGCCTATGCAATCTTTTAAAGGGAATTCCTCCAAAGATTTGCCCGCTCTAAAGTAGCAGTTTTCTTCCTTCTCGGCAATCTCCAATGCAAGATCGTGTAACACATCGTGCATTGAGCAGGCCACCACCTGTCCGGCAGCGTCCTTGATAGTAGCTTCGATCAGACACCGATCCAGTAAAAAGTTGGCGTGAGACCTTCCAATTTCTAGTGGATCTTTACCTTCTTCGGTCTGAAGGAGACCCTCTCCTATCCATAAGGTTATCACATCCTCAATATAAATGTCCTCGTCCTCTTTGAAAGCTCCCATGTACAGAAAGCAGAGCTGCAAAGCAAAATCTCGTGGGGTGCACAGCGCATCGTAACTGAATCTCAATCGATTATAGAGTTTCTTCTCTACTTGAGGGTTGAGTTTATCCGCATTTCTCAGTTTTTCTAACGCCACCTGCCACTCAGACGGGGCAGTGACGCCCGCCATGGCTGCTCCAATTACTTTGAGAGCAAGTGGCATCCGATCGCATTCTGCACAGACATCCCTGGCAATCTTGTCGATTGAACCAGATAGAGTGTACTGATCACCTGCAAACGCATGAAAGCAGAAGAGCCTCCAGCTCTCCTCTGGAGATAGATAATCCATACTAATAGGGTTGCTCACCCTCATCTTTGCAAGCACTCTTCGATCTCTTGTCGATACAACGATCTTGGAGTTGCCATGGACATGATCCTCTGGTACACCCAACATCTCCAGCATTGTCTCACTGTCATCCCAAATATCATCCAAAAACAACAAGAATCTCCTGCTGCTCATTTTTTCGTGAATCCATCGCCGAACATCCTCCTCGCCCCATCTATCATCAAAGCCCTCATTTAAATTGAGGTTTATCTGCCTCCCAAGATTATTGCGGAGATTTATAATTGACAAATTATGGGTAACTGTCAACCAGAGTATCAGATCTTTCTCATAGTGTTGCTGCACTTCCTTGTCATTATGGACTCTCTTGAGGAGCAAGGTTTTTCCAGCTCCACCCATGCCGAAAACACCTACTCTGGATGGGGAAGAGGATGCTATTTCCTTGTCATCCATAACCAAACTTTTAAGGTTTACGAATAGCTCATCTTGTTCGACGATGCACGGCTCTTGAATTGGTTGCTGCCTATAGCTTGCAAGGCTCGGCTGGCTTGTTGAAGGAATTGAAGATTGGTTCTGAGCAGCCTCCTGGCTCTGCAACCTATCAGTCAGATCAGAATGGAGTTGATAACTGAAACCTATCAAAGGCAACCTTTCCAGATGACCCTGCAAGCTGTCAATATTCTTTCTGATCTTCTTACTCAATATATATCGAGATACCAAATTGTCTGATGAAACTTGGCACTTCAGCACTATTTCTCTTGCATCTTCAAGGGTGCTGTTCAATTTTTTAAGCCAGGTGTTCACTGTAACAGGCTCAATATTCTTAACTGATTCACTCTGAGACTGCTGAATAGCTATTCGATATTGTTGAATTGCCATATTTACAGGCTGAATCTCCTTAACTAATTTTTCTAAACTCCTAAGCTCTTCTCTACAAGTAATAGCAGTCATAACATCTTTCTCTATTACTTGAATCAACCTGTCAATAACAACGCCTATAAATCCCGAGATAAATCCAGGATCTCCCATATTTTTTCAATGACCTAATCCAGCTACTGGAATAAGCTATCTGCTGAAAATGAAATAGTTATTGCTGAATATGAAGCAGGAGGACCTGAATATAAATCTATTTGTAAAATACTGCGCAAACTTGATTCAACTCCAATGAGAACTTTTGTGGAAGGAATTTTTTATTTGCAAAGTCCTGGACAAACTTGATAACCCGGATGAGAATTTTTGTGGAAAGGAATTTTACATTTGTGAGATGTACTCTTTTTCAGCGTGGAATAAGGTGATGCATAGACGCTGGTGCCTCTCTATCGTTTAAATAATAGTTTCAAATTGCGCAGGAATTTTGTCTAAAGTTCGTGTGTTTTATCTTTTCTAAATTTCGTGGGTAGCATCCTTTCTGAAAAAAAAAAAAAAATAATTATTTACTTATTTAGACAGGTGTTCCCTGTGAATTTTAAATATTAAATTCCTCATATTTTTTCATATTTATCTCATACAATTTCAATTATGAACTTATTATGTACATTATTAAATAACAATAACAAATCACAATTTGGGGATACACTTTAATCTCTGCTATTAAAAACTATCCAATGAATGATATTTATAAAGCATTTGTATCTAATTAATAAATGTTTGGATTTTTTTTAATTTAAAATTTGGTTATATAATTTCGTTATTTTTTAATTGATTTCATGAATTAGAAGAAGTCTTCGGGGTTGTCTTTGTCTTAATTGGTCTATCATAAATACTTCACTAATGAGAGGTTAATGGGAGTTCATCTTAATTGGTCTTTGTTAAAATATTTCACTAGGGGAGTTCTTTAAGTGGTCCATATTAAAATACTTCACTAATTAACTTCACTAGTGAGAGGTATAATTCACTAATTAACTTCACTAGTGGGAGGTATAATTGGTCTATGTTAAAACACTTCACTAATGGGAGGTCATGGGTTAATGGGAGTTCATCTTAATTGATCTTTGTTAAAATACTTCATTAATGGGAGGTCGTGGGTTAATGGCAGTTCAACTAGTTTGGCTTCAGGTCATCTGTGCACATTTTGTAGGAAAAAACATTTATGAATTAAAAAACACAAACACATTTTACAAATTATACAATTCAAACTCACTGTTATTATTATAATTATTAAAAATAATTCAAATTCCAAACAAAATTAACTTTTAAAATATAAATAAAACAAAATATATGAGTTAAATTACTCTTATTTCACACTAGTTAATATGAAAAATTAATACTAGCATTTGCATCAAAAAGGTGCAAAGACATGTCAATATAGTGTAGATAAATATAAAGTGACCCATAGAAATAAGGATATAGACATAAAAGGTATGAAGAGATATAAACATAGAAGGTACGAGGAATCAGGATGCGAAATAAAGATATGAATATAAAAGGTATGAGGAATCGGGAGGCATGAATATAGAAGGTATAGACACAGAAGGAGGAATCAGGAGGTGAAATAAGGATATGAATATAGAAGGTATGAGGAATCTGGAGGCATGAATATAGAGGTATGAAGAATCGGGAGGTAAGAATATAGAAGGTATGAAGAATTGGGAGGCCGTAGAATGGTGGAAGAATGATAAGAAATTAGTAAAGTAATACTAAAGTTAATTAATGCAATGTTTTTTTTTTATTATATTGACTTAACTAAATTAAATATTAATGTGAATAATACCTTTTATTATAATTAATTAATTATATTTAGTCAATTTAATTAATTAATTACTTAATTAATATTAGCTTAACATTATTTATATATATATATATAGAAATTAATTGATTTTTTTTAATATATTGTGTTTCATTTTTAATAATTTTTGTTTCAATTAAGAATAATCTATATTAATTAATACAATAACCTTAATACAATAATTTTAATTGATAAGATCTTGTATATATTTTTTAGGTATAGTCTAATTTATAGACGAAATAGTCTTTTTACCTGAATTCACCAAAATCTGGATACAATTTCAAGATTTTTTTGTTGTTTAAATACATTTTTGAATGTATATATGGATTTAGCACTCAAACATGTGGAGGAAACAATTCAAACTCAAGTTTTTAAAATTAATCAGAAAATATGTAGTGAAAAAGGCCATTTCATCTATAAGTTAGACTACTCCTATTTTTCATATCTAGAAGAAAAAAATTTATATTTATATTTAACCACATTAATATGAGGAAGGTTTTTATATTTATATTCAACCACATTAAGAGCAACTCAAATAAATGGCAAGAGAGTTAAATAAATCAGGTTTTGTATATTTATATTTGATTACAAAAAGTTTCTATATTTATATTTAACCACATTAGGAGCAACTCAAATAAATGCCAAGAGAGTTAAATAAATCATAGTGCGGACAAAAGGTGAGACTTGTACTCAAGAAATTACAATGTGCACAAATTTCCTTAGGATAAATTATAACTAAGATAAATATATAAATTAGGATAAATTATAACTCAGATAAATATATAAATAAAACAATTATTAACGCGATGTTTATTTTTTCCCAAAATAGTCACTTTTGAGATATTAAGGTTACTAATACCTTGAGAAAAATATAAAAAGGATAAAAAAAATATTGAATGTAATAATTAAAAAAAATCATTTAAGCTAATGAAAGAGCCTTCCTCCTCGTAATTTTCTCTTCAAATTTGATTTGAACTAAGCTTAGCCACCTTAATGATTTATCATTGGTTATTTAAGGACCTGTTTGGAGAATTTATTGTTTAGCTAGGAGCTTGGGACTCTTTTATATCTATGGGCTCAAATACAGGTTAATTAAGACAAGGGTCAAAAAAGGATTGCCGCTGAGATGAATATATCTCAAACCTGACATTCTTTTCAGAAATGATGGAATTCCACCAGAAAAAATATTATAGCTAAGACTCACCATCAACAAACCTCTCAGCTGCCCCAAACTATCTCGAATATTGCCATTCAAATTATTCAAGCTCACATCGAGTTTCGAGAGCTTCTGAATTTTTCTAAGCTCTCCAGGAGCCTGTCTAACAAGCATGTTTATGTTCAAATCCAATATATCCAAATCGTGGAGCTCACCCACATCATTGGGAATAGAACCTTTGACCAAATTCTCGCTCAGAACATGATGTTGAAGCCCTTTCAAACGCCCAATCTCGACAGAAAGAGCTCCTCCAACATTTGTCCCAAATAAAATGCGTCTCTTCAGTGTTACAAGATTGCCAATATTGGCGCTCAAGGTTCCATACAGAAAATGATTATCTTGGAAAACAAGTTGTCGAAGATGGCTTCCTAAAGTCCATATATATGAAGGAATAACAGTGAGTTGGGCATAAGAGGTGAAGCATTTATAGAAGAAAAACTTTCTCATCCAAGGGAACTTTTGTAACTATTTTTATCTATGCAATTTATTTTTAAATTGTATAATTTAAAATAAAAAATTAAAAAAAAATAAAATATATATATATATATATATATATATATATATATATATATATATATATATAGATATATTCACACTATTTAATAAAGTTTGGCATTTGTTTATAAGTGTCGCTTTAATTAAGTTTTAGGCATAAATAAACTTTATTTAAGAGTTATTTAAATCTTGTCGCCAACGATTATCTGTCAAGTAGATTTCAACGATGTTGATTGCCTCTACCCAAATCAATGTTCAATGAACAATTGTGGGACCCGCTGCACTCTCGACATTTAACGAAAGGGAGGAGCGGTCCACAAAGTTGTTTTTATTGAAACCACCTAGTCATACGTGGTAGACTGATTCATATCTCTTCAACCACCGGAATTAACCAAGATCTTTTGCTTCTGTGTTGTTAGCAGTATTGCATGTAAAAGAGTATGAAAAACCACATATGTATACTTTAAAGAAGAAGAAACATAATGACAAACATCAAATCAAAGGACGCACACACTGATAATGAAGTTCACCTAGTGTGGGTTATGTCTTCAGGCCCTGTTTCAAGAGTGGGGAGGTCGCTTCATTAAATGTTACAAGACGATGAATGAGTACATAGTACATTATTTGTCAGTACAAGGATAAATTCTCTCAACCAGAGTGGCATGTGTCTCCACGAGACGTTCTCCCTATAGGAACTCTCACTCAAATGGGCCCTCCTTCAACATGACAAGTTAATAAATTCTCGCATGACGTGGCATACAAGTATCCTTCAACATAATGGTAGCAAATATCTCAACAAAAAAAAACATCATCTCAGCAAATCAGAAAAAGACATGGCATCGCTGCATCATTTACCTCAACTTTCGGGGATGGCCTGAAAATGAAAAGCTCTGCTGATGAAATGGTTTGCACCATTGAATTCGTGGCATGAAATCGTGTCAAATGACTATAAACTTGGCCCCTTTCTTACACCTTTAAAATCTAGATCCTTGGAATCTCGAAGATTCCCCCAAAGATTCCTTCTTAGAGATGGCCGAAAAAGCCGCTGTTCGAATGAAAATTTTGAGCACACCACTGCACTCCTTGTCAAATTCTGTGAAAAATGACTATAAAGTTGGCATCATTATGCTTCTGTAAAAAATCAGCCTCCAAGGGAATCTTTTAGATTCCACAAGATTCTACAAAGATTCCTTGCTGCTTGCTGCCTAAATTTCTACTACTCAAATGGGGAAATAAATCATACTATCACGTTCCCAGTGAGATTTTGGTTCCTTTGAGTATAAACTTGGCATGATTCTGTCACTGTAAAAAATCACCCTCTAGGGAATCTTTTAGATTCTTCCAAGATTCTGCATGAGAATATTTTGTGGAATATTCCCATGGAAAATTCTCCACCTCGAAATTTGTGTCCGGCTCCTGGTTCCTCCCTTGGGCCCAATATTCCACTCTACCTCTTCCGTTCAGCACTCCTCTACGGCTCTCGTCCACCGGTCGAATGGGAAAATGAGAGGTTATATAACATAGTTTGGGCGGAGTTCACATAATTGAGCCATTGGCTTGTTGGAGAAATTGGTAGGTTGGTTGGGGGTGGTCTGGGTTCAAAACCTGTCGCATCGCAATAGTGGCTTGGATCCATATCAAATGGCGCACAATTTATTTTTTTATGGTTTAAACATAATGCGGTTGCATATAATGTGTCAACAGTTGTTGGGTGGGGGCAGGCCCGTCGACGAGTGGCCCGCCCACCATGTTACGTTATATATATCTATGAATTCCATTGGGGGTTGGTGGGGTTGGTGGCCCACCACCCCAATTTTATTTTATTTATTTATTTTTTTAACTATATAGTTAAAAACCATTATGGTTTAAACATAATGTCGTTACATATAATGTGTCAACAGTTGTCGGGTGGTGGCGGGCCCGCCGACAAGTGGCCCGCCCACCATGTTACATTATATATATATATATATATGTGTGTGTGTGTGTGTGAATTCCATTGGTGGGTGGTGGGGTTGGTGGCCCACCACCCCAAAAAATTATTATTATTTTTTTTAAACTATATAGTTAAAAACCATTCACTGGATTTTAAGGGTTATTTGAAAAATTAAGGAGGCGACAAATTTCCCTGTTCCAGTGGCCAGATTCCATGCGTCTGGACTACGCCAAATTGTTGTCTCGTTAGTGACTGCCACTTGGCCTAGTTTGACCAGAACTTTGACCAGCTATAACTTGAGCATACGAACTTGGATGAGTGATGTTCACACCATTGGAATCAGGGCGACGAGCACTACGATCTAGTCATGTTTTCACTTCCATCTAATGACTTTGATTTTTGAACTATTTCAAGGCCACTTCTATTTTTGGATCCACCTTGATCATTGATGCTCAACAATTGCGAGAACCCCCCCCATGAAAACCACATACTGCCACACCCCCCTTGAAAACCACTTTCCACTCGATTTCTCCCTCCACTTTAGCACTTCCGCCAAGAAGACCGCCAAATTGACCCCCGCCATTTCTTCCATTAGTTTAATCATTTAACCATTAAAGTCATTAATGCATTCCCGCCAACATCTCAATAGCTGTTTGGTGACACGTCAAATACTAATTTCAACAAACGACTATCCGAGATCATTTACTAAACCAATTTATCCTCCATCAACCTGTCATTTTCCTTCATTTTGCTAATGTTTTCAGAGGTGCTTAGCGACAAAAGATTTTTGAATTTCACAGTCAACCACTTCAATCAATCATCAAATCAACGAGTACTATTAATTCCTCATTCTCTTCTTAATTAGAAATGGCTAGCTAGAAGGGAAAAGTTAAGATCTCTGTTGAAAACCCAATGCTTCCCCCTGTTCCTAATCTAGATGAATTCCCTTTGGTAGATGTTGATTTCAAAATCATAGAAACCAAATGTGAATTCGATTTATATGAACTCCACAATTGGGCATTTCAGAAATTTGAAGATGTCAGTGATGAATTCAACTTTTGGGAATCCATGTTACCACAATTTGTTTTCCCTCAAACTTATCATTTCCTTGAATTTATTACTTGGTGCGAAAATCGTTATTTTCCTAGCGAGAGAGCAATTATATCCATAAATGTTGAACCTTTATTCTCCATAAGCCTAGAATCTATCTTCCAAGTCCTGTAATCAACCCTTCAAGTTCCCCTCATACATTTTTAGTTGATTTACTGATGGAAATCTACCAGAAACTCAACTTTTAGCAGAGAGCTAGTATCTTTTAATCTTTCATGCCAGGGGTTCTGAATTAACTTGTCATAATCCACCATATTGTTCAGGAACCTTTCCAGAGATGTCTAGATAACAAATTTCTATGGATGGTTGTCTCTTAGGTTACCAGGGTGATGAATGGATTGATGAAGTCATTTTAGGTTTTTTTTCATTCTTTTCACTTGGTAAAAAGTCCTATGTTCTTTTCAACTTTGCCCAGTTTATTTCAGACATCATTCATGAACAATTTTTGAAGTTTAGTGCAGAAAGATCTTTTAAGAATCAATCTGTATTGGTGTATTTATTTTTATGTCATAAGTCAGAAAGGTTCAAAATGCCACTTCAAAAGCTTGAGTCGTAGGGAAACCACAATCTTTTATTCATTAGACCTCATTAGTAAGAAGAAATTCAGAAGTTTACTCGTCAGTGATTCTGTAGATCAATTCCAATATTTTTCATTATGTCTTCTTAGTAGTGATGTTGTCCCGAGGATATAAACAAAAATTAAAAGGATTTTGCATCTGAGTGAACAATCAAAGGTAGGAGACTCGTACTTGTACCAAAATTTCACAAAGATTAGAGTTTATGGCTTTGAGTTGCAACCGTACAAATTGCCAGTTTTTGTTCCCATGGGGATTTTCTCTCTAGAATTCATAAAAGAGAGTTTGTATTGAAAAATGCAGCAAGAAATTCTCAATTTGATTTTGCCTTGATTAAATTGAGAAAATTTGAATTTCCACATCAGTGGCCAACATGGATGCAATTAACTTGTGTGACATGGCTTGTGTCACCTAGTTTAGGCAATAAATTCGAGTTGGAGGAGTTAGAGTTCAGTTATGCATGTGTGATTGCTAATTTTTAGCAATCAAAGTCAGTTATCTCAAGTTGTTTTTAGTTAAACTAGTTCCAACTATTGGAGGAACTAGTGGAAGGTCGGTTATGCAGTGAGACTTCAGTCAAACTCGGTGATCATCTAGTTAATTGATCAATGAACCCAAAATAACTAATGCATGTAGAGAATTTGAGTTACCTAGTTGAGGTGGAGATTCCAAGTCAATGTAACATAAATTGTAGACTATTATGAAGTGTACATGTGTTGCATGAAATTTGATGATCAACCTTGGGAATTGCGTAATCCATTTTGGAGAAATTCCTAAATAATAGGGGCCTAATTTCTCAAGGAATTGTGCAAGGAAATAGGGGCTCAATCATAGGTATAAATTGACTAAGTATGGGTTAAAACTTCTCAGTGAGCAGAGAGATTGACTAAGTCTGGGTCAGAGCTTCTCAGTGAGCAGAGAGATAGGTTATGCTCTTGTAGGTTATGCTCAGTTGAGCAAAGCAATTGTAATACATCTTTATTGATCATATTAATGCAAGCAAGCATTGTGGTTTTTAGTATATTTCTTTCCCCAAGAAAAATATTGTGTGGATGTTGTAGGTTTTAACCCTGTATAAAAATTACCTGCAAACAAATTCTTAAAAAACAGAAAATATACAATGGTGAGAGCATAAAAAATAAAACATATATACACAAATATTTTCCCTTAGATCCCAAAACCGAAACTACCAGATTGATTTTTCATTATATTCCTTTCAATGTTACAATTCATATATATACATGTCGAAGCATCCATAAACCCTTGATCTAGTAATGATATCTAAGACAATTAATAAGGTATTATAGACTCATGTGCTTGGATGTGCCCATGTTATTTTATGCAATGGATCGATAAGATTGTGAAATACACAGAAAATGAAGCAGTAAAAGACTATAATAGATAAACATATATAAACACAACAAGTTTAATAAGGAGTTCACCCAATACTTCTGGGCTACATCTCTTGGTCCAACCTTCAGTGGTGGCCTCTCTATTATGTCTTTAAACAGAGTTTTACAACAGTGTGAGCTCAATTTGAGACTCAACACACAACAGATACAACAGTAAGAGTTTGCTTGAACCTCTCAAGCCTCTCTCAGTACACAGACTCTATCAATCACTCTCTGTCTTTGCTTTAGCTCTGTCTCGGCATTGCCTTCAATACTGCCTGCTCTGTTTTCTCTCTGTCTGTGGCTTTAAAGCCAATCTGCTCTGCTTGTTCGTTTCTCCTTCTCGGCTTTCTATCTCCCGGCCTTATCCGCTTGAATCCCTCTTCTATCGTTACACAATCATTGCGTAACGTATTAAGAGGAGGTGGCCACCTATTCTACAATGTAAGAGTGCCTCAGAACTTTGGAACCCCTGAACCAGCCACTCTCTGTTAACACAGAGAAATGTATTCGAAACTGAGAAAATCTGCCAAACGCTATGTATCTGACTTCAAAAGTCCTCAAATCCAGTCTATACTCCTATTGGGTCTACCCACAAGTTGTTTTCGCATATCGCAATGGCCTGTTCCTTTGTATTAGAAAAATATGTTAAAAATGTGAAAATAACGTAAAAATGCCTTATGGCGGATCTGAAATAATATACAATAGCTTTAAGGAGCCCTTTCGGGTCCGGCTTATCACATTGGCACTTCATCCTCTGTATTTCGTTTAATAAACAAAATATGCAAATACATTAAAAATGCCTTTTCTGCGGATCTCAAATCTTATGAAATAATATTTATATAACTGTCAGGTCCGGTTCATCGAATCGCATATATGTATGTGTATAGGCCCCACTCCATAATGTTTCTCTGATTGCGATATCATGATGTGATTAATCGCAATCGCATATCGCTCATGCCCCAGGCCGTTGCAAATGCTCTTTGTAATCTCCGATAGCGATCATGCGATGCAACGTGGGCCGTCATTCTGCGCGCTTGATTGATGGTCCTAGTTGATTTTGTCGGTCACCGTCGCAAGTGTTATATCGTCTGCACCGATACCCGTTGATTGCCATCGCCGATTGCGATCTGCAGATCAGATCTGGACCGTTGATCAGCCAGATCTAACGACTACTGTGCATTCACTTGTTTAGACCTCCGATACTCTATTTTTCACTGTTTTCACGTGTTCTTGGCCTCCCGATAGTGTTTTTCCGCCCTTCTAAGGGTTCTTCATATGCAATTATTTTGATCTTTTGCATGATTTTAAGAGGTTTTGAAGACTTAGAGATCATTCTAGGATCCATTTGGATCAACCCCAATCCATTAACCATGGATTAGAACATAACCATAGCTCCCTTGACCAAATCTGCAAGATATCATGAGCAAAAAACCATCATGCCCAAAAGCATGTGCAAAACCCATGCACAAAACCATAGGCAGGTTTGTCCACCTAATATAGGGTCCATTTTTTTTTTCTCGGGGCATTGCTTCGGACCCCATAGAGGGGGGCTACCACCCCCTCAAACCCCCACTAAGCCCAGCGGAACGAAGGGGGGTCTAGCCGCCCCCTGTCTAACCCCTCAACTTCGTGCGTGGGGCTAGTCATGGAAAGAATATAACACACACCCAACATTCTCCCACTTGTTTTATTTTCCACACAGGGCGTCATAAGAAAGCTTATTCATTGGTCCAACCCTACAATGCCCATTGTTTCTCTACACCAAGAAAAATTCTCAGTACACACAAACTTTGTCAATGCATATGAAATATTATTCAAAGTGTCCACCTTTACCAACAACACCTTTTTGTCGTCAACCATATCCCTCACAAACTAATACTGAACATCAATGTGCTTTTTCTTTGAATGATAAGCAGGCTTCTTTGCTAATAAAATTGCACTCTAGTTGTCACAGTCTATCCTTATAGCTCGTTGTACTAACCCCATACTTGAACATAATCTCTGCAACCAAACTGCTTCCTTGCTTGCATGAGTGGTTGCCATGTATTATGCCTCTGTAGTTGAAAGTGCCACTACAGACTATCTCTTACTCATCCAACTAACTTCACCTCAAAATAGGTTAAACACATACCCACTTGTAGATATTCTCTGATCCATATCTCCAGCCCAGTCTACATCAACAAAGCCATGGATATCTAAAACTCTATCCAATCCTGGTCTTCCTTGGTACCATAGTGATCCGAATTTAAACAGGAACTCAAAAAATTACAAATATAACCATAAACACAAAGATGCAGTAGAAATAACACTTCATTTCATTAATATCAAATACCGAAATATGCTTACAAACAAAATGGAAATAAGACTAGCTCAAGCGATGGTAACATATCTATGAGAAGAGATGTGGCAGATACATGCCTCTGAACTATGTTACAATGAAGCTCAAGGGCCTATTTATTATTGAAAAATGTGAGAAAACCCTAAAAAACCAAAACCTTAACCCTAGGAAATGAAACACCAAGAGTTTATGGGCCCCATTGGGGTTAGTTGGGCAACCAACTTCCCGGGGTCATAACTTGGTAATATTATCTTCATTTGTCGTGTACGATACTTTGTTGGAAAGGTCTATATGAGTACTGTAGGTTTTGCCACAAGTCCTGACCTATGGCTATGGGCCTACAATGGACCTAAAAGAACACCGTTTAGGGGGTCAAAACTGCTTCGGAAGTTCAGGACCCGAAAAACTACTAAAAATAGTAAACACTGAAATAAACAAGGAAAAAATTGAAACCGACTAGAGGTCTAGGTGGAATAGGTGGGTGACCAACAATGTGTGGATCATTCCTGCCCCCTTAGGAAGCAATGGTCCCTATTGCGTGCAGAGCCTCCATGAGGTGAGGAAATTTCTGTTGAACCTAGTCCCTAGTGAGCCACTTGCCTTGGTGTAAGAGTTGGCCAACTTTGACAACCCGATATAGTAGGATCTTCTGCCGGCGAGTGTTCTTGACTTGTGTGTCCATAATCTGATTATTTGTGGCATGTTCCATGTAGTCTAGATTTAACTATGTTGGTGTGAGTTATTTTGCAACGTCTGATTTGTCCAATAATGGTGGGAAGTATGGTCGAAGGCGGTCCACATTGAACACTAGGTGCAAACCAAGGAATGGAGGAATGTTGAGCTCAAAAGCATTGTCTCCCACAACCTTGGTAATGGTGTAAGGACCATATCAGAGTGGTTTGAGCTTCCAATGTGCTTCGATAAGGCGTTCTTTCTGCAAATGCAACCAGACTTTGTAGCCCACCTGAAACTTGTGTGGCGCCCGATGTTGATCATGTCGCTGCTTGTACTTGGCATTTAAATTCTCAAAGATGTTGTGAACTTGCTGGCAGATCCGTTGGATGCGTTCAATAAATTTGGTCACTTTATCCGCCTCGGATGATACATGTGGGGATTCTGTCTATGTAGTCACCTAAGGCATGGCAACATCAATAAGACACAACGGTTAAAATCCTAGACGCACTTGAAAGGGATTGCGACTAGTCGAGCTATGGAGAGCTCTATTATAACTGTACTACACATATGGAAGACTCTCATCCTAGGTTCAAAGATGCTTGGAGTTGTACATGCGGAGTATGTGCACTATCATCCTGTTGACGACCTCCATCTAGCCATCAGTTTAGGGATGGAAGGTAGTCGACTTGGTGACCTTGGTGTCCAATAGTGTCTAGAGGCTTGACCAGAATGTGCTCAGGAACCTATTATCCTGATCTAATATAACTGTCTGCAGGATCCCAAAATGTACCCATACTCTTTCAAAGAAGAGTTTGGCAATGTCCTCTACTGTAATACTCTTCTTACAAGTTGCCAATATAGACATCTTAGAAAATTTGGCACGACCACAATTATAGAGTCATTACCATGTTTGGTAGAAGGGAGGCCAGACATATAGTCCATGGAGATGAATTCCCATGATTGGCTGGGAGTAGGCAGAGGAGTGTACAGGCCTTTCTTCTTAATGGATGGCTCGGCGATGGCGCAAGCACTGCAGGATCTGATATATTTCCTAACATCCATCTTGGTGTTCAAATATGAATCATGCAATTCACTCAATTCCACATTAATTTTCAACTGAGGGCTCTATGAGTTATTTCAAGGCTATCATGCAAAGTATATTCAGGCCACAGTTTCCATACCTAGCATCGAACATTCAATTATAAACTTAACAATGTGTAACAACAAGTAATAGTTGTAACAATAATAAGAATAACAACAAGTAATAGTTGTAACAAAGCAACAACAGATTAAGACTCACAACAACACACTGATAATCATTCATAGCAATAAATATCTCAATCGAAATAACCCTATGCACACATCTATTCCAACAACACCTAGTTAGGAGAGTGGGCCCAACTCCCTAATCATGGCTGTGGCAAGATCAAGAAGTCACGAAATGCTCAGAAGATTAGAATTTCATTAATCAAAAGGGTATTACAACGTACGCTATTACATGCTTAAATTTAACGTAATTCTCTGTGATCTTAATATTGGATTTCATAACCTTGTAACTCTACTTATACAATTTGTTAACACTAACAACTCCTAGAATTATGACAGATGTTTGCCTACAATTACATAGTGGTTTTCAAAGAAAAACAGAATATAAAGATAACACTGCGTTGATTAAGAGGTTGATCCACCGTTTCCACTGATGTCCCAGGATAGAGCTGCCAGCTTGATGGTCACCATTCGTTAAACCACGATCCTAGTCATTGTTCCTCCAAATATGCAAGAATAATCAAATTAGCAAGCCACTTAGCAAACAATCCCCTATGACTATGCTTCATTGATTAATGATTCATAATGACATGAAAAGAGGTATACCTGTGCGGTTTAGAATGTAAATTGACCAACAATGGTGTAAAATGGATACAAGAAATAGGGTAAAAATGTGGGTAAAAACATGCAAATTCAGCCACCAACATCTCCCCCCAACTAGTCTTTCTGCATGTCCTCATGCAAATCGTCATCTACGTAGATCTAGGTTGGAGTTGCAGTGATCAACATGAAGTTGTACGAGATTATTTTTTGCAGCCATTTCTATTCCCGAAGGCTTATATCCATTGACTTCCTTCCACCAATCCTTACCTACCACATAATTTTGGGTATATTGATTGGTTGGCAACCAGATAATGGGGAACTGGTACCTCAAACCCATCCTCCGGATCTCATGAATCTACATGCATGCAATATACCAAGGTACTTTATTTAAAGCCCGAGCAAAGTTGGGGGTCCTAAAAGGCTTACGTGTCTTGATGGCTGATGACGATAACATCCACTGTTTCTGGCAGCTGTCCCGTGCCTCCTCCTAACAAGTAAAAATTTGTTTTGTGCACATGTCAACACACCATTTCTGGGTTGTCAACATCTGTCCTTTCCATCCTTCGATCTCCAAGAAGGTTTGGTGTCTGTTATAGACATTCATAGACTGACAATTCTCCATCTGAAGGACAAGTGGTCTATTTGCTTGATTCTCTTCGAATGTGTCGAAGGCCTTCTTCCACTTAACCTGATTAACTGTGTAGGAGGTAAAGGCTCTTAACTGAATATCCCCCATGTATGGAATTGGGTTGAATGATTGATCATTGCCTAGAAAGTAATCATGCATATAGAGTTTGCACATTAAGTGTTGGTTCAGGGTATTGTGACTCTTCAAGATACATAAAAACTGTATCGGGTCTTCTATTACATGGTTGATTTCCTGATGAATTCTTTCTAAACAAAAGAATAAATATTGTTCATGGAGGAACATATCATATTTGTGGGCAGGGGGTCGGCAAGCCATTACTTGTTGCACTAGAGTGAACATTTCTTCCTTATCAACCTTTAGTAGTTGCACCTACTCTTCTAGTTCCTCGATTTTCTTATGCTGATTCTCCTACTTTTGTTTCTCTTTCTCTATTGGGTCCATGTAATTAGTAACTATTTTCGCGGCTTGCTCACAGACTCCCCTCACTCCTTCTCAGTGGGCTTCCATAGGTATGGTCCCCTGTTGAAGCTGAGATGTAGCAGCCCACCATTTCTGAATCTCTACAGTCAACAAAAATTCTCGTGACTCGATCAAATGCAAAAATGACTCGGTTTGTGTAGCCACAGAGGTTGTGGGCCTGTCTTCAGTTTGCACTGCTGCTGAAATGGTTTCAGCCCCAGGTTTCGCAACATTCTTCTTATGCCTCCTCACTTTTCTCCGTAAGCGCAGTACCTACCTCCTTAGCTTGACGATTTCCATTTTTAGCTGCATGTTTTCTCTAAACTGTGACTAGTACCTTTCCTTAAGAGGAGGCCTTCTTTTTGCACATTTCTCAATAAATTCTTGTTTGACAGTGACCTCCTCCACTGGTCTCGTAGCTAGTGTGGGGTTTGGCGGATTGACATCAACAAATTCGTCAATTGGATCTTTCTTTATCCTGATTTCCTCTGTCTGTTTCTCAACTTGGGGAACAACCCCAACATATTCTCCTTTAGGTCTCGGGACCTCCACATCTTCCCTTGGTGGCTCTGGAGTCACTGCAGGCCTTTGTGGGGTAGTGTCTTTGACACCCTTTTCTTGCGACTGCTCCACTTCCCGACCGTCTTCTCCTTCAGGTCTCGAGACCTCCACATCTTCCCTTGCTGGCTTTGTAGTCACTACAGGCCTTTGTGGGGTAGTGTCTTTGACACCCTTTTCTTGCAATGTCTCTGCTGCCCAACCATCTTCTTTCATCTACTCAAAATTTGTTTCTAGCCCTTGCGGGTTAGTTTCAACAACAACATTCTCCTCTAATGGCCCTGTGGAGACAATATCGACCATAATTTCTTCAGTTTGTCCTTCAGTCAACACTAGTTCTTGTGTGGCAGTGCCAACCACCAATCCCTCAATTTGTGCAATTTGTTCACTAGTCGACACTGGTTCTTGTGTAACAATGTCGACAATGGTGCCTTTAACTGCCTCGACAAATTTTAAGATCAGGGGAGAGGCTTTTTCCTTCACCAGGTGTCTAGGGGAATGAAACTTCCTTGCCCCTCTTAGAAAAGATGCAAGAAGCAAAGAATGAAAAATGTTTTCTTCAATGTCCATTCTCTCAGTGCCTGCTGCCTCAGGCCCTCCTTCTCCTTCCCCTGTGTTCATTGGCTAGTTTGTGCTCCCTTTTTCTTTTTCTGCCTGTGCTTCTTCCAATTTGTCCTCCTGCTCAATAGTTGACACTGGTTCTTGTGGAGCAGTGTTGACTGCGGCCCTTATTTCTTCTAAGGGTTCCTTATTCACTTGAGTAGGTGATGTTAGTTCTTGTGTATCAACACCACCTGCAATTTCATCCAAGGGCAATGATTCTCTCCTCATATTAGTAGTTGACGCTGGTTCCTACGGAACAACGTCGACTGCATTCTCTTCTGTCTCCATTGCTTCTACTACCTTTGGGCCAGTAGGCGACGCTGGTTCTTATGGAGCAGCGTCATCTGCGGCCTTTTCTTCCACCATTAATTCTTCCTCATCCTCCCTTCACACATCATAGCCTCAAGTTCTTCCTCTCCTAGCTTGATGAATTGTGGCCAAGCCACAGAAGTTTGAGATAGAGCATGCACCACCAATAGTCTGACCAGCCCATGATTTGTAAGGACCCATAATGCTTGTCAAGACCGACGAGCAGGTTGTGCCACTAGTTGAATACTATTCCATAGAAAATATGGCATGTCTAAAGAATGAACCCATGCATGTCGAAACCGAAGGCCTACAAGAAGCTTGAAATGATACTTAAACATGGTAGAAAACTAGCCTTCGCAAGTAATATACCTCATGAAAAAATATCAAACCTCATCCCATGGGTGTGGCAAATACTTTTGATTATACCCCCTACCTTTCTGAACCGTTGTTTCTCCAACTTGCAAAAACAATTCCAGGAACACTGGCAAAGGAGATTTCCAAGAGAACCATTTCTGCCCCCCTTGCGGCAACCCGCTAACAGTCGAAATTACTTCCTCTATGACGGAAATATCCATCCCATGAACTCTGGATTGATTTCCATCCAAGTTCAATGCAAATTTGACTTTGATAGCTTTGTCAAATCCCTGAAGCCTCTCAAAATACATATGCAATCCTGCTCTAAAAATACCTGCCATACTTTTGGATTGCGTCGAACTTGCACTGTGTTTTTTGGTTCATGCCTAATGGCTTTCCCACCCATTCTGCAATTGCTCAAGAGCAACAATTAGAGTAACAACAAGACTGTTGAGGAAGAGTGTCGGCAGGTAAATTTGCGGTGACAGGGTTATGGTGGCAACGGGGTGCGGTGATAGTGAATTCTGGGGAAATAATAGTGAAATATGGAAAAATCCATAGTGGATTATGGTAATAATGAGTGGTAATTATGGTAATTGTTTCACAATATTGGAAAGGACCATCCATTAATACAATCATACTTATTTCAAGTCCCAATGTATATAGATAACCATGCAAAGTATGGTGGGGGTCGTGGAGTGTACACGCTAGCACAAGGTTCAATGGTGATAATGACAAGTCATTACTACGATTATTTATGGCATCTTTGTATTTATTATAATACATCCACCCAACTAAGGGATGACCATCCACGGTTGTGTCGAGTCATGTCAAATTAATTATCAATCAAATCCACAAAGTTGATCGAGGACGTACTTGGCGACTTACCTTGACGGAGTAACAACACCAGTGGAGTACTTAGACGAAATCACCACGAAGAACAACACCAAAGGGAGTAACACTAGGGGAGGAGTAACAACATTAGTGAAGTACTTAGACGAAATCAGTACCCGCAGAGTAACAACACCGGGGGAGTAACAACACCAGTGAAGTACCTGCAAGAAAAATAATGATAGAGTAGTAACAACATATATATATATATATATATATATATATATATATATATATATATATATATATATATATATATATATATATATATATATATATATATATATATATTAGATTAGAGGTGCAAAGGAAGAGTTCTCTGCACTAACAATTTCAAAACTAGAATTATCAGAGAAATGTTTAATAAAGGAGTCTTTAGAAGTTGGACGGTGATACAGTCTGAGGTGGTGTCCATTTACAAGCAAAGGAGTGTGTGCCTCATCAATTGTTATAAGTCTAACAGTCTTGTTATCAAACACCGTGTCAACTTCATATGGTCCCATCCATATGGAGAAGAGTTTTCCTTTAAAATCTTTGAACTGAGAATCATAGAGAAATTCCCAATCTCCTCTTTGAAACACCTTTTTCTTAATAAATTTGTCATGCCATTTAGTTCATTGTTGCTGAATTGTAGTAGTATTCTAGACATCTACCAAGTGAATTTCATCTAATTCATTTAATTGTTCCAGTCAGTTTTCCTGGGCTTTTGAAAGATCCAAACCTACTTCAAGGGATGTCCATAACGTCTTAATTTCGAATTCCACTAGAAACAAAGGGGATTTTCCATAGACAAGCTCGTATGATGAAAATCCAATTGTGTTTCACCATGTTGTTCTATACATCCATAGTGTTGAAAATGCAACAAGATGATGGAGCTTAGTGAAAAGAAGTCGCCTTCACTAAGTGGGCCCGCAGGCTATTTTTGGCGCAAAGTCTATTTTTAGACATATGGATCATGGTCTATGAGTTGCAGGATGCTATTTATGGATGATTGGTCATGTTGGTAAAAATAGATGGACCTCTATTTTTAGACATATGGGCGGAGTCTATTTTTAGACTGCAAGTCAAAAAATAGAACAGTCTAATATTATTAGCTCTTAATAATATTTGGACTATAAACATTATCTTATCCTCTTGCAACACTTCAGTTCGAGCTACGGATGTGGCACATGCAACTGCCAGAAGAAAATACGCTTTTCCTATGGGTTAGTTGAGTTATTGCATGATGGACTTCAGTTAGAACTCAAGTGATTGAGTTTGGTGGAGTTGATTGAGGAGTTGATGGAGTTGTGTTCAGTTTGACTTAGTTGAACTAGTTGTATTTAGTCTAACTTCCAAATACACTAGTGATGAGTGATGTGAATTAATTATTAATTAATTCACTAATTATTAACTCATAAATCAACTAAAGAATACATCAGTTAACTCAGTGCATGGACAGTTCAGTGGAGACAATTGTTAGAGGTGGGTGAAAGGGTGAGACTACTATCAGTTGTGACTATAGTTGTGCATTAGATTTGCACAATCATTGATTGAGATTTCCAATGAGGATTGCACAGTACAAGAAAAAAATCTATTCTCAACTTGGATTGCGCAGTAGAGGCAGGCAAACAGTGGAGGAGATTTGAACCCATGACTTGTTCAGATCTGAGCTAGTTTTGTGTGTAGCATGTGGAGATAGTACTGAGTACTTGTGAGGAGTATTGTACTATGTATTGTTACATGTTCTCTATCATTATAATATACAGATAGTTGGGGGTTTTCAGTTGTATGCTTTCCCCATTACATACTGTGTTGATATGTGTGATTGATGTTTCAATGTGCGCATGCGATTGTTTTTTTAATTCCGCAAATTGATGATCAATGGTAGAGGAGGTTATGTATTATGCATGCATTCCACAAATAGTGTATAATCAGGATAATCTCTGTGAATAAGTGTTATATTATTCAAATTTCTACATGGTATCAGAGTGAAGTTGATCATCAGATCTATTATTCAGAAAGTGATTACATTTTATTTCTTCAGGCAGAGTCTGTAATCGGGCCAGGTAGCCTCTGGATTCATCCTTCTTTTGGAAGGTGAGATATCCAGTAAATGCCCATATAGTCAATCTCTGTACGAGAAATACTTTGTTCTCACGAATTTTAGATCAAAAGCGGTTGAGTTTTGAGCTGGTGGAATTCGAATTTGCAGCAGTGTTTTCTTGGTGTTGAAGTTGAAATGTCTTTCAACGGATTGCGATTGGAGTATGCCCTTGAAGGCAACTCGAATTATATTGCATGGAAAGACAGGATGGAGGCGGTGTTAGATGACAATGGGTTGAAGGAGTTCATAGATGCTGAGGTCCCAAAGCCTACTGATGTTGCTCAAGTTGAGGCTTGGCAAAAGAAGATAGCAAAGTGTCGAAGGATTCTGTTGGAGGGCGTGAAGGATCACATTGTATCCAGCCTGCATGGAAAGGCTTCTCCATACTTGATGTGGAAAGCGTTGACAGATTTATTCCAAAGCAAGAGCGACCAGAGGAAGTTGGCGCTCAAGGATAAACTCAGAAACATTAAGTGTGAGAAAGGAGACAGTATGCCCAAGTATCTCACGAAGTTCACCCAATGCCGGGATGAGTTGGGAAGTGTGGGGGTGATTGTCGATGATGAGGACTTGGTTAGCTTGGCTCTCCTTGGTCTTCCGAAGAGTTGGCATTCCTATCAGGACTCTGTCGATGGTCGGGAGAAATTGCCAGGATGGGAGAGACTTTGGTCTGATCTTGTGCAAGAGGAGATCAGGCGGAATACCAGGGATGGATCTTCACCAAAGGCATCTGATAAAGAAAATTGCACTTTGGTTGCCAAAGCAAAGAAGGGGAAGAACAAGAAAGCTTCTCATTCCGGTGCGAAAGGCAAGAAGCAGGACATGTCCAAGGTGAAGTGCTTTCGCTGTCACCAGCACAGACATTATGCCACAAATTGTCCGCAGAAGAAGAAAAATAAGCAAGTTGCTGGATATGCAGCGGGAGAGGCCTTAGCCTCGTAGTTTGAGTTGGATTTTTCGCTGATCACATGCTTGGTATCAAGTGTGATGGGATCAGTATGGTTCTTGGACAGTGGTGCGTCTTTTCACATGACAGGAGATCGAGATTTGTTTTCTGATCTGGATGAGAAAGATCTTGGAGTGCACATCGAGATGGGCGATGATGGTAGATACAGTGCGACCGGTATCGGTACCATTTCCTTTGAGAGGGAGTCTGGTAAACCCTTCGTATTGAAGGAAGTGATGCATGTTCCAGGATTGAAGAAGAATCTTATCTCTGTGGCGATGTTAGAAGACAAGGGATATGATGTTGTCTTTAGCGAGGGAAAGGCTTTCCTGCGTAGTAAGACAACTGGAGAAACCCGGAAGATAGGGGTTCGAGTCAAGAACCTTTATCAATTGCATGTAGATGGATGCGCAACAATGGCATGCAAGGTAGAAGGATTGGTGAGCCGGGATGATGGCGAGTTGTGGCACCGGAGATTGGGCCACCTTCACCATGGAGCCTTGAAGATACTGCAGTAGATTTCTACTGGGCTTCCTAAAGGCACTCTTGCGCAGTCAGATCAGTGCAAGGGGTGTACTTTGGGAAAATTTGTGAAAGCCACCTTTCACGAGAAGGATAGTCATGCCACGATGATCCTTGAGAGAATTCACACAGACGTGTGTGGACCTTTCTCAGTAGCTTCGACAGCAAAGCACAAGTACTATGTGATCTTTGTTGATGATTTCTCTCGAAAGTGTTGGAACTTCTTCATGCAGAAGAAGAGCGAGACATACTCAAAGTTCTGTGGGTTCAAAGCACTGGTCGATAAGGAATCAGGGAAGTAGGTGAAGGCTCTTAGGAGCAACAATGGTGGTGAATTCATCTCTGGCGAGTTCAAGGACTTCTGCAGCGCAGAAGGGATTCGAAGAGAGCTCATAGCTCCCCATAACCCATAGCAGAACGGGGTTGCTGAGCGGAAGAACAGAACGATTGTGGGTGCTGCATGGGCGATGTTGCATGATCAGGGCCTACCCCTTCACTTGTGGGTGGAGGCATGCAATACTGTAGTATATGTGCAGAACTGTTGTCCTCACAAGATACTTGGCATGAGTACACCCGAGGAGGCTTATTCTAGTAAGAGGCCTGATATTTCCCATTTGAGGATTTTTGGTTCTCCTGTTTACATGCATGTGACGAAGGATGCCAGGAAGAAGCTGGAGCCGACCGCAGAGGTTGGGATATTTGTGGGGTATAATGATACGCCCCACAACTATCGTGTATATTTGCCAGACAGTCGCAAGACTGTTGTGTGACAGGATATCAAATTTCAGGAGGAGAAAGCCATGAAGTGTTCGCTTGAGAGGGAGCCACACTTGCATGTAGATGAGGAGCTATTAGTTCCTAAGGATGAGCTTCAGGATGTGGATCAGCCACAAGATGAAGATCATGGAGTGGAAGAGACCACTCATGCAGCGCCAACCATCAGAGGGCGAAAGCGCACTACAGAAGCTGAGCGACTGGCTCAAGAAGCAGAGAAGGTTGTAGGACCACCTACAACATAGTGTAGACAGAGACAATCACCTGATCGGTACACTGGATACATGGCTCTTGTGAGCAAATGTGTCGTGACTGAGCCATCCTCTTTCGAGGAAGATGTGGAGGATCCCGCATGGTTAGATGCCATGGTGGAAGAGTATGATTCGATTGTCAGAAATAGTGCATGGGAGATTGTCCCAAGATCGGAGGGGAAATCAGTGGTGGGTTCGAGATGGATCTACAAAGTGAAGCAGGCAGCTGACGGGAGTGTGGAGAAGTACAAGGTAAGATTTGTTGCCCGAGGCTTCTCACAGATAGAGGGGATCGATTATGAGGAGACCTTTGCACCTGTCGCAAGGTATTCTTCCAAACAGATGATTCTTGCTCTCTCAGCGCAGATGGGGTGGCACATCCATCAGATGGATGTGAAGACTGCATTCCTCAACGGAGTCATTGAGGAGGAGGTGTACATAGAGCAGCCTGAAGGTTTCGAGATCTTTAGCAGTGAGTCACATGTGTGCAGGCTCAAGAGAGCGCTGTATGGGTTGAAACAAGAACCTCGTGCTTGGTACACACGGATAGATAGTTATTTCACCGGACTTGGATTCTCCAAGAGTGAGGCAGATCCTAACCTATACCAGATTGTGGTGGAGGGTAAGTTGCTGATCATTGTACTTTATGTAGATGATTTGATTTTGACGGGAGATGAGCTGTTGATACTTTCATGCAAGGAGGATCTTGCTAAAGAGTTTGAGATGAAGGACTTGGGCCTCCTTCATTATTTCCTGGGATTGGAAATTTGGCAGCACAGTGATGGACTATTTGTTTCTTAGGGTAAGTATGCCTGGGAGATACTGGAGAAGTTCAACATGCATGGCTGCAAGCCTGTTGATACTCCTCTTCCTGGAGGTTGGAGGAAGGAGGATGCTACTTTAGTAGAGGTAGTGGATGCCACTGTTTATCGACAGTTGGTGGGGTCGCTTATGTATCTGGTCAATACACGACCCAATATATGCTATGCTGTTAACCAACTTTCACAAGCTATGGTTAAGCCAACCAAGCTCTTTTGGAAGGCAGGCAAGCATGTATTGCGTTATCTCAGAGGCACATCGGGATATGGATTGTGGTACAGACAGGAGGATGAGGTGAAGCTATGTGGCTTCACGGATGCAGATTGGGCAGGGAGCCCAACGGACAGAAAGAGCACATCTGGAGGGATCTTCAGTATCGGGTCGACAACAGTTTCTTGGTACAGCAGGAAGCAGAGATCCGTGGCACTCAGTTCAGCAGAGGCCGAGTATATGGCAGCAAGTTTGGCTGCATGCGAGGCTATATGGATGAGGAAGATCCTGGTCGGGTTGTTCGGGTCACACTTGGAGCCTACTGTGATTTATTGTGATAACCAGAGTTGCATTAAACTCTCAGCTAATCCAGTATTTCATGATAGATCCAATCACATCGACATCAGGTACCATCATATCAGAGATTGTGTGCAGCGGAGAATCATGTTACTTTCATACATTCCCACGGAGGATCAGGATGCTGATATCTTGACGAAGGCGCTCACCAGGAGCAAATTCGAATACCACAGAGGTAGGATAGGGGTTGCAGATAATCCATATCTTGTTGAGAGGGAGTGTTGAAAATGCAACAAGATGATGGAGCTTAGTGAAAAGAAGTCGCCTTCACTAAGTGGGCCCGCAGGCTATTTTTGGCGCAAAGTCTATTTTTAGACTATGTCTATTTTTAGACATATGGATCATGGTCTATGAGTTGCAGGATGCTATTTATGGATGATTGGTCATGTTGGTAAAAATAGATGGACCTCTATTTTTAGACATATGGGCGGAGTCTATTTTTAGACTGCCAGTCAAAAAAATAGAACAGTCGAATATTATTAGCTCTTAATAATATTTGGACTATAAACATTATCTTATCCTCTTGCAACACTTCAGTTCGAGCTACGAATGTGGCACATGCAACTGCCAGAAGGAAATACGCTTTCCCTATGGGTTAGTTGAGTTATTGCATGATGGACTTCAGTTAGAACTCAAGTGATTGAGTTTGGTGGAGTTGATTGAGGAGTTGATGGAGTTGTGTTCAGTTTGACTTAGTTGAACTAGTTGTATTTAGTCTAACTGCCAAATACACTAGTGATGAGTGATGTGAATTAATTATTAATTAATTCACTAATTATTAACTCATAAATCAACTAAAGAATACATCAGTTAACTCAGTGCATGGACAGTTCAGTGGAGACAAGTGTTATAGGTGGGTGAAAGGGTGAGACTACTATCAGTTGTGACTATAGCTGTGCATCAGATTTGCACAATCATTGATTGAGATTGCCAATGATGATTGCGCAGTACAAGAAAAAGTCTATTCTCAACTTGGATTGCACAGTAGAGGCAGGAAAACAGTGGAGGAGATTTGAACCCGTGACTTGTTCAGATCTGAGCTAGTTTTGTGTGTAGCACGTGGAGATAGTACTGAGTACTTGTGAGGAGTATTGTACTATGTATTGTTACATGTTCTCTATCATTATAATATACAGATAGTTGGGGGTTTCCAGCTATATGCTTTCCCCATTACATACTGTGTTGATATGTGTGATTGATGTTTCAATGTGCGCATGCAGTTGTTTTTTTAATTCGGCAAATTGATGATCAATGGTAGTGTCGTGGCGGAAAAAGTCGTTTGTGCGGACACAACTGACCTCCCTAGGAGTCTAAACTCTCTAGCGACAAACAAGACAAAATGGAGTGATCTTTCTCTAAATATACCTTTTAAAACATGAAAACTACAAGTGTTTAGGCTTACCTTATTCCAAAACGCTGTTGTTGTAGTCCGTCCTTGCCGATCCGGATGAGCTCCTCCTTCACATCAATTCCTGCAACCACAAACAATCAAACAATTACCAAGCACTTGCATTTCATATAATAAAACATATATTCAACATGTAGACCAAGGAACACATGAAATAACTCATTAACACAAGCTATTGAGAAAAATAAACCAGTTTGTATTAATAACGAAACAAAGAAACTCTTACAACCTGGCCTTGGTGTTGTGCAAGTTCCTCCCAGGGTCCATCAAGGGTTTTCCTCTACTTTGACAAAGCTCACCCACTTCCAAGTAGAATCAAGCAAAGACAATCTCTCCTCACAAGGTTCTAAATGGGAGTCCTAATTCCTGCAGCATTTACCCAAAGAAAATGTATAGCTTCCAACCTCCCCTCCCTCTGGCTCAATGTCTTTATTTATAGTGTTGTAAAGAGGTTATTCAGGTCCACCATCAATGGGATAATCCCCCTCTTTGGGTGGGATAGCTCCCTTATTGATGGGATAAGTTCCCCCTTAATAGAGATACATGAACCAATTGGAGGCGCATCCAAATCATCAAACCGACCTCTAGAAAGTTCTAGAAGTAACCACAAGTAACTTTTTTAAGATGAAACTCGCGCATTTTGCCTTTTACAGAAGGACGCACCTGTCCCTTAACATACAGAGCGTCCAAGGACGCAGCTTTTGTGAACATGGTCAGCGTCCCCGCAGGTAAGGCTAGAGAGAACCTGCGACCCCAGAGATAAACATATTTTTTACAAGACTTTCTCTCTTCTTTGAGTTTGAGATGGATAACAGAGGCATAAGACTTGCCTAAGAGGGTAGCATGACTGTTGATTTGAGCCATACTAACTGTAAGTAGTCAAGGTGACATTTTTTAGTGTAACAGATTGCCCCCTAAAGTGCGAAGCCTGGAATAGATTAGGGTTTTGTAATTCTAGGAAGGGTGAAGCACTTTATCATTTCAAGGATTGTCTTGTGGATGACCTGGTTGGAACCTGCAATTTTCAACACAAAATACATGTATAAGATTATATCATCACTGAGGTAGGCATCCCCATACTCAGATTCAAAACTTTAACTAATGGACTAACTACTCTGATACAGGAATGATCTTGCAGTACATCATTTTTATAGACTTTTGTAGACACAGTATGGACGCAGCCATCTGTTTATGATTAGTCTACATAGATAATGAATACAAAACTCCTCGCAGCCTGGATGGTAGAAACTAGATCCAGGGTCTTCACTTCTACTTCCCGAATTGGTACGATTCTAGCCATGTGATTAAATGATTTGATGTCGAACATGTTAGAAACCACTTGATTACCAGTCGATGATGTAAACTATTAACAAGCGTGAGAGAGACCACCAGTAATGTCAATGGTTCTCAAAGTACCAAGCACAACCCGTGAAATGTGAATAGATGTTTTGATGTCGAACACTTCACGGAATCCTTTGATCGAAAGTCAATGATGTAAACTGACGTCAAAGGCGAGAAACCTGCCATTGATGCATGCAGACTTCAAGGTACTGTCGATTCCTAAGTCATCTTTCTAGATAATGTGCTAATGTCGATAGAAAGCGACCCGTTGCAGGCAAGCCCGCAACACGAAATCATTGTTCAAGTTGAAGAAATGTTGCTGTAAGGACTGACTCAGGGATGGTCAAATGGATGACAAGTATTTTGCAGATGAAAGTTTTTGCTTGCAGACCTCTTGAACACATAACGACACGACAGATGGCTTGGTGACGAATAACTCAAAGTTAATCCCCGGAACCCGGTTAAAGACTTTCAAAGTGGTTTGGTCAACTGTGAGGTAAAAGATTTCCCAACCCAGGTGAATGAAAAGTGTCGTGTTCAAGAGTGGTAATAAAGTTTCTCTTGAGACAAAAGGTAACAAACAGGTTCATTCTTCTCTCTTTTCCCCCACCATTTCTGGCAAGTACCTCTTTATTTTTAACAAGCTTGAGGAGGATAACATATGCTTGATTATAAGCTCATCCTTCGGACGAGTCCAACCTAGTTTAAATTCGAACCCTAGGAAGGAGTGGTTCGTTCCTGTTTGTAATTGAACAGGTCCTTTACTGTAAAAGTTTAACGAGTCCAGTATAGGAGAAACTCGGCGTTTTTCATTTTTAGAGAGTCTGAAAAAACAAAAGGAGGCTCCACGTTGAACTTTTTCGTAAATTTGTGTCCCTCAAGCCCGAAAAAGTATAAAATAATACCTGGGGGAACCGCTTGATCTTGCGACCAAGGAGTACTTTCATAATAGTGTCGTTGACCTGAAAAGTAAAAAGCGATCAAGGACACGTCGTTTTATTTCCTTATCGAGTTCGAAACGACAAAAACCCGGCAATCTTTTCCTGATTTTGCGGTCAGAAAAGAGCTAAAAGGGGACCGTCTTTTAATTCCGTTTTAACGAGTGTAAAAGAAACGCTCGGCGATCTTTTCATGTTTTAGGAGTCAGAAAAGGGCTTAAAAGATGACTCTGCGGTTTCACTTTTTCGTAAGTTTTAACGAGTTCGAAAAAGGGATAAAAATGTACTCATGGTTTTCACTTTTTCGTAAATTTTAATGAGTTCGAAAAAGGGATAAAAATGTACTCATATGGCCGACTTTCAATTTAATTTACGAGCAGGAAAAGACGGAAAGAACTCAGCATTTTCATTTGTTTTACGAGAATGAAAAATAGCAAAATAATCTCGGGATTTTCATGAGTTTAACGAGTCTTGAAAATAACTGAAATTGACTCGAGATAGGTTTCATTTTTACAAAAGCTTGAAACAGATAAAAACTATGCTTCAAATTAGTTTCATTTTTACACAAGCTTGAAACAGAGATAAAACTGTGCTTGATGCCCCCTAAGCATAACTGTTAGAGCGCATTCCCCCCAGCTTCATTTCATTCAACTAAGGTGGATGAAATGAAGGTTCAAGAACGAGATCATTTGAAAGACTCGACCTAAAACTGTAAGAAAATTATGCAAAAACTGAAATAACTAACCTAAACGTACAACCTAACATCTATGAGGTCTAGTCAAACTCTCGACTCAATTAGAGGAGGATTTGTTTCATTTTTTAACGAGCTTGACACAGGAAAAGAACTATGCTCGGATTCAGTTTCATGTTTATGCAAGCTTGAAACGAAAAACTATGCTTGTTACAAGTTCACATGCCCCTGGCATAATGATGCAAATCAAGGTACATGCCCCCCAAGCTTCATTGCATTCAATGAGGTGGATGGAATGAAGCTTTACTTTCAAAATCTTGGAAAGACTCGTGGGAGTTGTTTCATTTTTTAGTGAGCTTGACACAAGACAAGGAACTATGCTCATAACTACTCTCTACAATCTACCTAACAAAAACTTAACTCTAAAAACCTTGATTCATGTTTTAACGAGCTTGACACAAGACAAGGAACTATGCTCTAAAATCCTTGATTCATTTTTTAATGAGCTTGACACAAGACAAGGAACTATGCTCTAAAATCCTTGTTTCATTTTTTAACGAGCTTGACACAAGACAAAGAACTATGCTCATGACTACTCTCTACAATCTACCTACTTAACCTAGCCTTGTTTCATTTTTTAACGAGCTTGACACAAGACAAGGAACTATGCTCAAAAAGTTCGCATGCCCCCAGTATAATGATGCGAAATGAGGTACATGCCCCCCAGGCTTCATTGCATTCAACCGGCTGGATGAAATGAAGGTTTACTTTCAATATTTAACTTGAAAAGGGAGTTGTTTCATTTTTAAAGAGGTTGACACAAGAAAAGAACTATCCTCATACCTGATTCATTTTTTAACGAGGTTGACTCAGTAACAGGAACTATCCTCAAAGCTGATTCATTTTTTAATGAGGTTGACTCAGTGACAGGAACTGTCCTCAAATTCCTACGTCTACAATCTACCTATATATCCTAAAATCTAGCTGATTCATTTTTTAATGAGGTTGACTCAGTAAAAGAACTGTCCTCATGCTAGCCTATTTCATTTTTTAACGAGGTTGATACAGGAAAAAACTATCCTCGTAACATTGATCATGGCTTCCAACTGGAGGAAAGACATGTCAATGGACACACCTTGATCATGGCTTCCAAGAGGTCTTCATCCGAAGGAAGAATACTTCTTGGGAAGGAACACATGTCAAGGGACTCAAAAGGGATAAGAACATCGTGTTCAAGTAATCCCATAGAGTTTTCCATGTCAATTACCGGAGCTAAATCAAAGGAAGATGAGCAAACAGTGAGAGGCTCACTTACATCAGTAACTGAGATCATGGGACCGGTTGCCACATAATTAACCCGTGGCAGGGTAGATACCACTTTAGAATCAGGAACATTTAGGGGTGTCATATTATTGGTAGTTGAAAAAAGACTAGGGAACGAAAGCTGGTCTACAGTCACAATACTGCCATTGTGAGGGAAAGACATCACGCGAAAGAGTGTCGATACGACAGCTTTCATTGCATAAACATAGTCTCGCCCAAGGAGTAAATTGAAATCCAAGGGACCTCGAACTACCATAAGATCAACACAAACAGTTTTACCTTCCAAGGTAATAGAAAACTTAGGAAGGATCCCTAAAGGTTCACTAATTGTTCTGTTAAAAGCTTTCAGATTCTGCGTAATAGGCGCAAGCTGAGGGGAACCCAAAGCTTTCCAAACAGCTGAGGATAAAATACTAACAGAAGCACCTTCATCTACCTGAGTACGATGTATGTCCCTACCACCAGCCTTGACAATGATTTGGAAAGGGATGGAGGAAGGAAGACGAGGTTCTGTCAGTCTATTCCAATCAAAGGAAAAGACCTCAGTACTTGGAGGGGGTTCTGTAGAAACAGGTGAAATGCCCCCCGGCATAGAAGAATCCGATGTAACAAGAAGAACATCAGCGGTATGAAATTTATTCTCGAAAAGGAGAGTGTGATCGACCGAATGTGAAATTGAATCGACCACTTGATCAACTAATTGATCATCAACCTGAGTGACATGAGTTTCACTCTCCAATGGAAGAGTGTGATTGACTGTACTTGAATTTAGATCAATCACTCTGTCAGTTGACGGTAGGTTGGGAGAAAGTTTACGGTAACCAGTTGGAAATTCTTGCTGTGGAACAGTAAGTTTTTCCAACAATGTTGAGGCTTCATCCATGTGAGGGCAAATGTGAGTTTGATGACTCCCTTTGCATAACTTACAAGGAAACCTAACTTTACCCTTTTTCCCAGGAACCTGACTATCACTGGTTGATGGATCAATGGAAAGTTGATGAGATTTTTCTGACCATACTTCCAAGACCTTTGGAATACCAGGACAATTGACAAGGAAGTGGTCACCCTTACAAAGCCTGCAAGGGTATTTGGGTTTACGATGCATGTCGGAATTTTCCTCAACACAACTAACACTTACAGCCATGGTTGGTTGGTTGACTTCTTTCTTATCTTGCTTCTTCTTCTTCTTCTTCTTCTTCCCTTTCTTCTTCTTCTTAGCCTCCTGGTTACTAACATCAAGGCTTTTACCAGGCGAAGAGGAAGAAATGGAGGAAGAAAAATTAGGCGAAGAAGGTAAAGGGTCAACAAAAGGTTGGTGATGTTGAGATGGTGAACTCTGTTGAGGTGAAGCATCCGGTTGAGATGGAACAATTGGAGTATTTTGGGCCAACGAAGTTGAAAATAACCATATCGGTAATCCTATTGTAAATCCAGGTAATGACAAAGTAGCCATATAAGGAGGACCAACATTTCCAAAGTAAGGAAAAGTACTAGGATTCTCGTTAGGAGGGTTTCCTAGGTTGATAAATTCCGGAACATTTGCCATTATATTCAACTTCAGTGAATTTTATTAACAATTTTTAAAACTAAAATTAACAATTCACAATTCACACTTAACAACTAAAATTCACAATTCACACCTATGGTCTCTAAAAGTAAAAACAAACAAATTAACACGCGCTATCAAATCTAGGAGTCAAACCACACACAAACAGTAAGCTCTCCGTACTAAAAACACTAGTTGGTGATGAAGCCCAACCTCGCAGAATTCAGTACAGAAATGGCGGGTGGAACAGTTACCCCGGCAACCTGCTTAATGAATAGACCGGCACAAGTTCCTCCACTTTAACCGTCTCGAAGTGAAGTGAACCCCCCGGAAAATCCAAGTGAGTATAACCGACGTCTGCTCCAGGTACAGTGGGACCTTCCCTCCACCGTCACCTCGGTAGAACCCTAAAGATTATGGTCACTAAGGTCACCAACAGTAACAAATACACCTGGGGGAACAGTCTAAACTCCGACAGCACGCAAGGGCAGAGTAGCAAGCTCAATCCCCTTACCGGCTCCTTGACAACAATCCAAGGTTTACCGATAAGTGACCCCTGGCTCCTCGACAATGGTTAATCCGAGGTTTACCGTTTGTAATACGTACTGTCTGGCGTCGTTCCCAACGAGGGGGGAATGATCCCCTCACTGGTTCGGACACGAGCTCGTGCTTCTCCTTTAAGAGGAGCTTTCCCAGAGTGCAATTGAAACAATTGGATTTATTCTACTCAAGATAAGCTATCTGTTTGGTTTTGTAGTCTTGGAGAGTTAAGTACTCACCTACTCCAAGACCCTAGCCTAAGCTATGTTGGTGTTTCAGAGCCCTAGAAATGTAAAAATTACTAGATGAATTTTAATTAAGCGCTGTGTTATTAAGGCTGTTATTACTCAAATGGGTAAATGGAGATGAAACCAATGGTGTTATGACCCGACTCAACTGAATGCAATCGAATATGATAATGCAATCCTTTCAATTCGATGAATCCTAACTAGAGTAAGGAGAGAGTTTCCATTCACTTCCAACAATGCAAAAAATTGATCATTAAGAGAAAATTTAACAAATTCTCTAATGCACTAATTTCATCAAGAAAAACTAATGCAAATCAATTCCAAACCAATTTTTATTTTTATTTTTGTGTAAATTCAAATCAAAGAAAGCTGATCTAAATCTACGATTGATTTTTCAGAATGTAAACTATGCAATTGTAATCTATGCACAATTCACATGAAAAGTATGCAAATGTAATCTATGCACATTTTTCATTCATATTCTGAAACTGAGAACTCTAATTATGCAAATGTGATCTATGCAAGAGAATTCTCAAACACAAGATGATTCTAATGTAATCTGAGAACCAATCAAGTGCAAGTCGAGAAAATTGGGTGAGAGTTCCAAAGATCAAAACATAAAAACACTCAAAGGCGATTAACACTCATACACAATTTAGCCCCCCCCGGCGAATGAGGGGGAATTTTTTTTTGCAAAAACAAAAGCAAAAAGATGCAAAATTGTGAAAAGACTGAGAGAAACCTCCAAGTAATGACCAAAGGAAATCAAATTAAGAATTTCTCAAAAAAGAGACTCAAAACACCCAATTGATGAAAGCTAAGAGCAGGAACAAGCTTAGGTGAAGATTATGGACAAGGGACTAATGAATCTGGGCAGAAAAAACTAAGAAAAAACAAAATCTAAAAGCAATTAAAGCAAAAAATGGAGTTTTCCTAAATTTCTACAGGAAGACGCAGGCAACCCGTTAGAACAGGCGCGGGCCCGCTCTGTGCAAACGGCAACAGCGCGTCCAAAGACGCACTGTGCAGTACTCAGAGGGTGCGTCCGTCTGAAAAACTCAAGAAAAACCAAAATAAAACTAATCCTAAGCTAACCCACCCAGAGACAGAATCACAGAGCCAAAACCAGAAAAATAAACCAATTTTCTCAAAGCAAAGTTCACATAAAGGAAAAAACTTTTCTCATCAATGGAATCTATCCCCAGTGGAGTCGCCAATTTGTCGTGGCGGAAAAAGTCGTTTGTGCGGACACAACTGACCTCCCTAGGAGTCTAAACTCTCTAGCCGCACAAACGACTTTTTCCGCCACGACAAATTGGAGTGATCTTTCTCTAAATATACCTTTTAAAACATGAAAACTACAAGTGTTTAGGCTTACCTTATTCCAAAACGCTGTTGTTGTAGTCCGTCCTTGCCGATCCGGATGAGCTCCTCCTTCACATCAATTCCTGCAACCACAAACAATCAAACAATTACCAAGCACTTGCATTTCATATAATAAAACATATATTCAACATGCAGACCAAGGAACACATGAAATAACTCATTAACACAAGCTATTGAGAAAAATAAACCAGTTTGTATTAATAACGAAACAAAGAAACTCTTACAACCTGGCCTTGGTGTTGTGCAAGTTCCTCCCAGGGTCCATCAAGGGTTTTCCTCTACTTTGACAAAGCTCACCCACTTCCAAGTAGAATCAAGCAAAGACAATCTCTCCTCACAAGGTTCTAAATGGGAGTCCTAATTCCTGCAGCATTTACCCAAAGAAAATGTATAGCTTCCAACCTCCCCTCCCTCTGGCTCAATGTCTTTATTTATAGTGCTGTAAAGAGGTTATTCAGGTCCACCATCAATGGGATAATCCCCCTCTTTGGGTGGGATAGCTCCCTTATTGATGGGATAAGTTCCCCCTTAATAGAGATACATGAACCAACTGGAGGCGCATCCAAATCATCAAACCGACCTCTAGAAAGTTCTAGAAGTAACCACAAGTAACTTTTTTAAGATGAAACTCACGCATTTTGCCTTTTACAGAAGGATGCACCTGTCCCTTAACATACAGAGCGTCCAAGGACGCAGCTTTTGTGAACATGGTCAGCGTCCCCGTAGGTAAGGCTAGAGAGAACCTGCGACCCCAGAGATAAACATATTTTTTACAAGACTTTCTCTCTTCTTTGAGTTTGAGATGGATAACAGAGGCATAAGACTTGCCTAAGAGGGTAGCATGACTGTTGATTTGAGCCATACTAACTGTAAGTAGTCAAGGTGACATTTTTTAGTGTAACAGGTAGAGGAGGTTATGTATTATGCATGCATTACGAAAATAGTGTATAATCAGGATAATCTCTGTGAATAAGTGTTATATTATTCAAATTTCTACACATAGTGCCTCGAGGAGTTTTTCTGCCCAACTTTGGTGATGGTTTGCTACAATCTTTATAAGAATATTTTCTAGTACCTTGTTTGTGCTCTCCACTTGACCATTTGCAGGAGGATGATATGGAGATGTTACCTTATGCTTGATTCCATATTTCCTCATAAGTCCTGCTATCAGATGTGATGTAAACTGCGCCCTTCCATCTGAAACTATCTCTCTAGGAGCTCCATATCGAGCAAAAATTTCTTCAAATAAAAAGTCTGAGACAACCTGTTCTGTTGCTTTCACAATAGCCTTGGCCTCTACCCACTTTTTCACATAATCCGTGCAAACCAGAATGTGAACTTTCTGATGTGAAGGCAGATTGAACGGTCCAACAAAATCGATAACCCATTTTTCAAAGGGCTCAAGAGCTAGTTGAGGTTGTAATGGCATCTCATTTGCCTGACCAGGCTAACCCATCCATTGGCAACTATCGCACCCTCAAACATATTTCCTTGCATCACGAAAAATAGAAGGCCAATAGTACCCCATTTGCAACACCTTATGACCTGTTCGCTTATTTGAAAAATTTCCCCCACAAGGGCCATCATGAGAAACTTTCAGAACATCATAGATGTCATCCTCACTTATGCAGTGCCGAATTTGTTGGTCGGGTCCTGTATAAAAGAGATATCCTTCTATCCATGAATAGCGGGCACTATGATGGATAATCTTTCGATGTTCTCTATATGGTAGGTGTTGAGGCACTTTTCCTGTAGCAAGATAGTTAGCAATATATGCATACCACAGAGTGTGAGTAGAAATTGCAAAGAGATGTTCATCTAGAAAACTATCCTCTACAGGTGTACCTTCATCACTAGTATCCATCCTAGACAGGAAATCTGCAACTACATTATCTTTCCTTGGCTTATCTACAATGGTAATATCAAATTCTTGAATTAACAACAACCATCTTGTAATACGACCAGGGGTTATCAATTTATTCATCAGATACTTGATAGCTGTATGATCAGTGTGCACAAAAGTAGGATACCCTGTAATGTAATGTCGAAACTTATTAATAACATAAATAACAGCCAATAACTCCTTTTCAGTTACCATATAGTTCAGTTCAGCATGAGTCAAGTTCTTGTTGACATAATAGATCACATACAGTTTCTTATCCTCCTATTGCCCCAGGACTGCCCCTACTGCTGTTTGAGAAGCGTCTGTAGAGATGTGAAACGAGAGCTTCCAGTCAGGACCACGTAATATCAAAGCTTTACAAACTAGTTCTTTGATTTCCTTAAAGGCTGCTTCACATTCATCTGTCCACACAAACTCTGCATCTTTAGGTAACAATTGAAAAAGTGGGAATGTTGTCTTAGAATTTTTTTCTATAAAACGCTTGTAATAGCCAGCATAACCGATAAAGCTATGTACCTGTGTCGATGTATTAGGTGTAGGAAAATTCAATATTACCTCTACCTTAGCAGGATCAACCCGAATTCCTACAATTGAAAGCAAGTGTACCAACACTATTCCTTCCTTCATCATCATATGGAATTTTATTGTACTAAGAGAAACATGTGTTTTCTTACATCTTTTAAGTACTTTCTCTAAGTTTTCTAGACCTTATTCAAAAGAATCCCCATATGGGGTGAAGTCATCCATGTAGATTTCAACACTATCATTGATTAGATCAGAAAAAATTCCTAATATTTCCCTTTGAAAGGTAGCGGGTGCATTACAGAGACCAAATGGAAGGACTTGGTAGGCAAAGGTTCCCCAAGGGCATGTGAAGGTAGTTTTATCTTGATCCTCAGGAGCTATTTGTATCTGATTGTATCTGTTGAATCCATCTAGAAAGGAGAAAAACTTCTTTCTGGCTAATGTATCAAGGACCTGGTCAATAAAGGGTAAGGGAAAATGGTCTTTTAAAGTCGCTTTATTTAATTCCCTATAATCTACACAAATCTGCCACTTTCCATTCTTCTTAGGAATAATGACCAGTGGGGAAACCCATTGACTGTCCGATATCAGATAAATAAAACCCACATCTAATAGCTTCTATAATTCATCTTTGACAATGTTTTTTAAGGCAAGATTCATTCTTCTCTGTGGCTGCCTAACAGGTTGACATTCTTCTTTAATGTATATGTGATGAGTACATAAATCAACAGGGATGCCTTTCATATTTGTATACTCCCAAGCAAATTCTTATTTATGTTCATGAAGGACCTTCAATAAATTTTTGGTTTGGGTGGGTGAAAGGTCAAGGCTAATATTCAACATTTTCCCTGGTTCAATTTCCTCAAAAATACTGTCACGGGGTACAATTATAGGAATATTTCCAACTTTTGTTTCTGGTTCCATATCTTCCGAAACATTACAACTCATGAAAGATTCTAATAACTGGTGGGTTGGATCAAAAATGGACTTCAGACTACTGAGAAAGGTGCTAATGGCATCATCCTCTATTTCATCTTTAAAACAAAGAGCCTTACTGATGGTAAGGATAGGCCTGACTTCTTCATTCTCAAGTTTGGGCTCTTTCATAGGTACAGAATTTTGTATCAAGGTAAATCCTGGTTTATCTGATGAATTTGGTTCTGTAGGGGGGTAGAGGATAATTTCTTTGTAACTTCCCCATTGGATATTACCATATTTCTAGACCGACACCCAATGTAAGCATCTGCGGTCGCAAGCCAAGGTCTTCCTAAAATCAAAGGATGTCCACCAACTAGGGATTGGGTATGTAAAACCAAAAGGTCGATAGGGTATTTCCATGAGTCTACTGAAATAGTTATATCTTCCAACTTCCCTACCAGTCTTATAGTAGACCGATATGCCAATTCTAGGATGGTGGGAGTTGGTTTAAGGTTTTGCAGACCCAAGGTAATCACAGTTGCAGAGGTTATGACGTTAATTTCTACCCCCAAATCTACCAATACATTTGGGATATCAACCCCATTGATCTGTACTATCATAATCGGGTTCCCTGGATCCCTGTATTTTACAAGTATAGGCTTCCCCAACATTATGTCTAATAGTTTTCCCATAATGTGAATACTGAGTGGATCCTTTGGTTTTCTGCCAGGTTTCTTAGAGCAATATTCTTTAATTATTTTGGCATAAATCAGTACGTCCTTCATAGCCTGAAGTAATGGGATTTTGACAAATAAATTCTGCAGTTCCCCTAAAAAGTCAAATTCAGGACGAGGAATTTGTTTGCTCAATGATAATCTCTCAGGATAAGGTGGACCAGTCTGACATCCTCTAGTAACAATTGTCTACGAAGGGGTTTTTTGTTTCATAGGAATTTGTATTGACTCATCCCTAGTTGTTCTAGTAGAATCTCTAGGTTCTGGTTCTGAGACTTCATCATCAGTATGCTCAAAAATGATCGGTGAAGTCTAAGTATTCACCACAAGATTCAATTCGTTACATTCTACAGTGGAAATACTATATGCAAGAAGGTTGAGTGTCTCAACCTACTGAGCCCCTATGTTGTTTGGATTTGGATTGGATTGAATAGGCAGTTGTGGACGAAGAGGAGGATCACTAATGGACACATTAGAAGGCAGCTATAGCTGCTGCTGTGGCATAGGTTGGGAGAATTGTCCTGAAGGAGGAGGAGGTCCATGCCAATTCTGGGACCATGAAGGGTTTGTACTAGATTGAGGGTACCATGGTTGTCAGGGCATTGGATATTGATAAGACTGCGGCCATGAAGGTGAAAAAGGTACGGACTAAGGCCCAAAATTCAAATTATTAAAATATTGAGAAGGGTCTTGAGGCATACCTTAATTCATGTTGTGTGGTCGCGGTTGCCATGTCTTCCTTGATCCCATGAAATATAATTGATCTACTTCTTCATGTGTTCCTTGAAAAACTGCCTTCATCCCAGGAAGAGATGGACATGTGCTAGTGGAATGAATTTTTTCACATATCGCACAAGTCTCACTGGAATTAAATGGGCATTCCTTCAACGGGTGCTTCTTCCTGCATTGAGGGCAGAAAATGGACATAGCCTTCTATGCTTCCATCTGCTTATGTTTCACCTACAAAACGTCCAACTTGAATGACAATGTGCTCAGGATATCAGTTCTCAAGTTGTCCAATAAGTTCCCAATTTCTTCTTTTGTAACTCCACCGCTGGATGTCTTGAGAGTTCGGATCCCTTGCTTATGCCTCACAGCTCCTCGTGAACACTTGATGCACAATTCATAGATGGTATCAAATTCCTCTTTTGATATGTCTCCTTTTCCTACTACATTCAATAGTTCCAAAGATTCCTCCCTCAGTGCTCGGAGAAAGATTATTTTCAAGATATTCTTATCCAGATCACTATGGCCTGATCTCTGCAAACTATATTGAAAATGTTCCACAAAGTCCTCCATGTTCTCATCCTCTTTCTGCATAATTTTAAATATTTCTTCCTTCGCATATTGGGATTTGCAGCAGTCTTGATCTTTTTCGAGGAAAATCGTCTTCATATCATCCCATGTAGTAATAGATTCCCCCCCTCGAACCCATAAACCATATCAAAGTTGTTCCCTTCAAAGTAGCGGGGAATATCTTCAATTTCTGAGCATCAAAAATATAATCATACCCCTGACAAACAACGTTGAATTCAAAAAGGAATGTGTCTGTATCCTCAGAAGAAAGACCATGGAAATTAGGTAATGTTGTCAAAGGAATAGGCTTCATAAGCGCATCACCTTTGATATCTCCAATTGGGATTCAATCGAAGAAGTTGCAATAGCCATGAATATCTTCCAATATTCACTTTGAATCTCAATAGGTTCTGGCTTCAGTTGTTCTATAATAGGAAATTGAGGTTGTTTAACAACACTTCCTTGATCAAATGGTGTAGATAATTCCCTCAAATCCTCTTCCTCTGAACTTGCAATATGCAGTTCCTCATATCCTCTACTTGCTACTTCTTCTTCCCCGAATTTCACTTCTATTATTGGGGGAGGTTCTGGTTGTGAAACTGATTTCCCTCCAGATCTCATATGGGATCTCTCCTTAACAGAAGCTTGCGACGATGCTCTTGAATTAGCTCTTGAAATGATCTCTTGGATGTAGGTATTTCTACCTAGATCTCTCCCTCTTCTTTTCAGGGTCCTCCTCTGCCCTTTTATTTGTATCTCTATTCATGCAATCAGAAAAAAATAGAAAAACATTCAAGCAAATTGAAATCTCAAGACTCGGAGAAGGGTGAGAATTTCCCTCCCCAGGATGAGAGAGTGGCCCCTAAAAAGAAAGAAAAATAAGAAAATAAAACAATCACAAATATAATATTAGGACCTGAAATAGGGTGACAAAAACTTCCCTTCCCGGGATGAGAGAGCGATTCCTATGAAAAAGAAAACAAGGCAATCTAGTGCTCAGGACCTGGAGCAAGGTGAAAAATTCCCTCCCCGGGATGAGAGAGTGGTCCTAAAGAAAACAAGGAATGAAAGAAACCAAAATAATCTAATGCTCAGGACCTGGAGCAGGGTGAAGAACTCCCTCCCCAGGACGAGAGATCAGGCCTATGATCAATACTAGTCATACTTTCGCGCCTTTGATAGCCTCCCCAACAACGACACCAAAATGTTGGTGTTCATATATGAATCATGAAATTCACCCAATTCCACATTAATTGTAAACCCAGGGATCTATGAGTTATTTCAAGGATATCATGCAAAGTATATTGAGGCCACAATTTCCCGACCCAACATTGAACATTCAATTATAAACTTAACAATGCGTAAAAATAAGTAATAACTGTAACAACAATAAGAATAATAACAAGTAATAGCTATAACATCAATAAGAGTAACAACAAATTAATACTCACAACAACACATTGATAATCATTCACAACAATAAAAAAACTCAACCGAAATAACCCTATGCACACATCTATTCCAACAACACCTGGTCAGGAGAGTGGAACCAACTCCTTCATGAGGGATGTGGCAAGATCATGAAGTCATGAAATGCTCAGAAGTTCAGAATTTCATTAATCAAAGGGTATTACAATGTATGCTGTTACAGACTCAAAGTTAACGTAATTCTCTGTGATCTTAACTACTGGATTTCACAACCCCGTAACTCTACTTATACAATTTGTTAACACTAACAGCTCCTAGAATTACGATAGTTGTCTGCCTACAATTACATAGTGGTTTTCAAAGCAAAACAAAATATAAAGATAGCAGTGCATTGATTCAGAGGTTAATCCACCTTTGCAGTTGATATCCCAGGATAGCGTTGCCAGATCGATAGTCAACATTCGGTAAACCATGGTCTTGATCATTCTTCCTCCAAATCTGCAAAAATAATTTAAGTAGCAAGCCATTTAGGCAACAATCCGATATGACTATGCTTCATTGATTAATGATTCATAACAACATGACAAGAGGTATACCTGTGCGGTTTAGAATGTAAATTGACCAACAATGGTGTAAAATGGATACAGGAAATAGGGTAAAAACATGAAAATTCAACCACCAACAATCCAGTTAGAGTTTAGGCCAATAGAATTACTTTTGTAGTACAACCAAAGTTTTTTTGATCCCAAATTGTCCTGTGATCCAACTGTAGTGTGCTTCCCAAATCAGTTTGGCACACTCGCTTGAGGGAACATAAATGTGGCCTAGGTAGCATAATAATGCATCATGGAGGTGGAAATTAGGAACTTGCTTCCCATCTACTAGAATTTGGTATGTGGAGGCGAACTCTAGATAATTTTTGTATAGCCGTGGCCATCCAGAGGTCTCGTGACCACAAGAGTTGAGAACAATAGTCAGTTCTACAATTGGGGGCTGACTGAGGCAGTTCGCAACATGATTGGTGCTGCCCTTTTTGTATTTAATGTTCAAGTGGAATTGTTGCAGGTATGTAGACCACTTGTGATGGCGATCGTTCTGCAACTTCCTTTGTGTCTGTATAAACTGAAGAGTTCGATAATCAATGTGGATGACTGCCTCCTTCCCCAGAATGTAGTGCTTCCACTGTCGGCAAGCTTGCATGACAGAATACATTTCTTTATCATAGGTGGGGTACTTACGAATTGTATCGAAAAGTGTCTCACTATGATAGGCCACTGGATTCCCGTGCTGGGTGAGGACTGCACCAATAGCATAGTCTGAGACGTCTATCTCGATTTCAAATGGTTGTTGCAGGTCTGGCAGTGTGAATACTTGTTGGCTTGATGGGGCCTGACCTGGGTTTATTGGCTTGATGGGGCTTGACCCAAGTTCGGAGTTAATTAGCCAAACAAATACCTACACTACTGGCCCTTTCGGCATTAGCCCACGGATCACGGACTGAAGTCTCACCCGAAGCAGTATGGGGGGATGCTGGAACCAAGTTTCCGCACCTTAGAGAAGTCTGATGGGTCGATTTAGTCCAACTATGCCTACCTTCACATAGGTTACCTTGTGCACTATTCTAGCCTGTGATACCTTTGTGATCTGTTAGGATCGCCTTTCGGGCAGCCCTAACTAGGGGCTGAGATGCTTTCGCGCTACTAGGGCAGCGATCTGCGCTATTTCCCCAAGTTACACCATGTATCTTACTTATCTTCTTACAATCGTTAGTTAACTTCGCGTAAACAGATATCTTATCTCGCATTTACTTAATCAACACAATCAGATATGTTCACGCATCATATAGACAACAAAAATGCAATCTATACCCAATATATTCGATACGGAAAACAGGAAATAAATACACAGAAATGCTGTAAAAATTCTCTTTATTAATGCTCCAATGGTTACAAACTCGACTCGCCCTGCGCACTCCGCTGTGGACTACTAGGCCTCTGCGCACTCAGTTGCAGAGCCTTCTCCTACTCTATGACCCAAAGACTCGACTCTACACTTTAGACAAGACTCAATTCTTCATCATTCTTTTTCCAATTCTATCTCCTCTTCTACAACTTAGAGCCTCACTCTATTTATACAATCCCATGGTCCACGGACCATGGGTAGATCTCCAAAGCTGACATTATATTAAAAAATTAAGGGCGGATAACCCTATGACTCATATACAAACTTCGTGCTCCGCGCCCACAAAATGCAGAGTCTTTACATCGGATTTACATATTTTGACCAAAATCTGGGCTTTAAGCCCCAAAAATTCCCTTGGGGGATCTCGCGCCCAACAGCCACCCAACACAAACATCGTGACTCGTCCTCGAGTCACTCTGTCAGTGCAGAGATCTTCGCGCGAATGCCTCCCAACTCTGCCTGGACTGTTGCAAGATCGGCAACGCACTGAGCAGTTGCCTATTGCACTTCCTGGACGCGCTGTTCAGAGACTGTTGTAGCTGAACTGCTGCCCTACACCTGTTTATAGTCTCACGCCTCCTTTTAGCTGCCTGGAGTGCTAAGACTGTGCTTTTGTCAGCTAGTCAGATAGTCGGGCCACCCATGTATGGCTTCAACCGACTGCCATTCACTTTTCCTGGGAAAGGTTCTCCATTTAACTTTACCAACTGCACCGTGCCTCCGTCTGTGACCTCCTTAATAACATACGATCCCAGCCAATGCATTTTGAGTTTTCCTAGGAATTTATCAAACTTACTATCATACAGTAACACAAAATCGTTCACCTTGAAGGTGCGCAACTTAATATGTCGATCATGCTAGGCCTTTTCGTGCTGCTTTTGTACCTATTGGTGAAAGCCAGCCAAAAATCGTTCTTCTTCAAGTTCCTCCAACTGTGCGAGCCTCTCCTCCAGGTCTCTGTGGTCCTTCATACATGTGAGTGCTACTACCCGCAGACTAGGCATGATGTATTCCATCGACATTACGGCTTCCACTCCATAGACTAGTCGGAAAGGTGTCTGTCCTGTCAGTTTCGTGCATGTCATCCTATAAGCCCATAATATTGTGGGTACACGCAGGCCTCAAGCACTTCGTTGCGCATTGCATACCTTGGTTAGCACAGTGTCCAGTACTTTGTTAAAAGCTTCTACTGTTCTGTTAGCTTGTGGGTGATACAATGTGCTTTTCTAATGATACACTTGAAATTCTTCTGTCAGCACGCTGATAATCTCGTTTAGGAAATGTGTACCACGATCGCTCATCAAGATCTTCGTACATCCAAATTGTGTCAATACATGTTCAAACAGAAACTTCAGGACCGTCGCGACCGTGCAATCTTTTACTGGCTGCACTTCTGCCCAACGAGTCAGGTACTCTGTCGCAGTGATAATGTATCTTGCGCCCGTTTTTCCTTGAGGTTTGATAGGTCCTACGAAGTCGATCGCCCACTTTTCAAAGGGTTGCAACGTCATTTGCAGATTCAAAGGCATCTCATCCCTCCGCGATGGTTTACCTGTTCTTTGACATACATCACAGGCCTTGCAATGTGCTTTTGAATCTTGATGAAGGGTCGGCCACCACAACCCTGCGCGAAGAATCTTTTGCGCGGTCGCTCTCCCTACATAATTTCCTCCTGCAGTGCCCCCATGAGCATCCGCGAGGATATTTCTTCGTTCAAATTCAGGTACATACCTTCGCAGTATCTCATCATTCCCCATCTTATATAGGTGCCCCGCAATGACAGAGAAATCTGTCGCGTGCACCACTAGTTCCTTCTTCTGTTGGACAGAGTATCCTTTCAGCGCAGTTCTAGTCATGAGAAAGTGAATTATATCTTCAAAATGTCCATCTGCTATGCACACAGCAAAGAGCTGCACGTCGGGTAATCCTTCCTCCAAACTAGTAGGTTCCTCTCCTGTCTCAATGTGCGACAGGTGATTTGGTCCCACGTTCAATCATCCAAGTTTCACAACAACTTCAAAGTCATATTCTTGGAACAATAAAAGCCATCTGCATATGCGTCCCCCCAACACAGGCTTATTGACCAAGTACTTCAGCGCAGAATGATCTGTATACATCTTAAAGTGACCTCCCAGCAAGTAGTGTCGATACTTCTGGAGCGCATACACCATAGCCAGTCCCTCACATTCAGTGGTGGAATAGTTCTTTTCTGCTTTAGACAATCTGCGACTCGTGAATGCGATAGGGTGATCCAAGCCCTCTCCACCATCCTGTGTTAGTACCGCTCCCAGCGCTATACATGATGTGTCAACATGGACATGAAACTCTTTGTCCCAGTTTGTTAAGACAAGAATTGGTGCAGTGACCATCTTTTCATTCAATATATCCAGGCTTTTCTTGCAGTCGTCATTCCAGCAGAATCTAACATCCAGATTCAACGATTTCTCCATCAGCGTGGTGATTTGGGCATAACTTTTGATAAACTTTCTGTAGTACCCTGTATGTCCCAGCGTAGCACGCAGCTGTTTCACACTTCACGGCACTTCCAAATTCAGAATCATCGCAATCTTCGCAGGATCTACCATCAGTCCCTGTCTGCAAACCACATGTCCCAATAGGTTCCCAAAAGGAACAAGAAACACACACTTCTTGAGGTTAAGCACGATTTGGTATCTTCAGCAGGTATCCAGCATCAAGCATAAGCTTGCTACATGGCGCTTAACTAGCCCAAATACAGTCCAATCATCAAAATAAACCTCCAAGAACTTATGAATATATTCCTTGAATGCTGCAACAACCACGCGTGAAAATATGGCCGGTGCGTTCTTCAACCCAAACGGCATGACAGTGTATTGAAAGCAACCCCACTCAGTCACGAAGGTTGTCTTGCTCGTATCCTCCAACGTAATTTTGATCTGGTAGTACCATGAGAACCCATCAGTGAAAGAATATGCTTCCTGTCCACCAATATTATCCAACACCTCATCTGTGAACGGAGTTGGGAATGGATCATGCACACAAGCATCATTCAATTTTCTGATATCCATGCATATTCTTATCTCGTCCTTCTACTCCCTTTCTTGCACCACCATTGGACTTACCCAATCATATTCTTCCACGGGCTCAATGATTCTTGCTGCGAGCATTTTGTCTAGTTCTACGCGGACCTTCTCCTTGTATTTTGGATTTAAGCAGTATGGCCTCTTATTAACTAGCTTCATGTCAAGCTTTAACATGATCCTCATCATTCCTAAATCTCTGATGATTCCCTTTAACTCTGTAAACTTGGTCTAGTACTCACAGAGTAACTCATCGACCTTATCCACCATCGCGTCATCCCAGTAGTCACCAAGCTTTGCAAACTTAGGTTCAGCCTCCATACCAATGTTCACCTCATTCGTTTTTACCGGTGTGGTTATGTCAAGGTTCTCAATCTGTGGTCCTTGAACCTCACAATAGCCTTTTGTCTCTGGAATGTTAAGATTCCTTATATCCTCATCCTCCTCTTCAGCAGTTACATTATAACATTCTAGTGCGCAACTTAGCTGAGTAGCCCATTCAGGCTGACTCAGGGCTAAAGGCTCTTGCAATATCCTAAAGATGGCTGCTTTTATCTCTTATAATGCTTCATCAATACTGTCGCCCCATCCATCCTCAAAACTAAAGGTCAGCATGAACCCTTCACACAGGATATCCCATTCACCTATCCCATGGCAAAGCTCCATCTCTATATACCAATTCATGGGTATAACATCTAGGGTATGACAGAACAGGTGCACCCACTCAGGTTGTGGCTTTTCTCCATAGACCTTTGTCCACTTGGCCAGGTGTGCACGCGGATCATCCCATCCATCATACTTGTTTGTTAGTCACATCTTAGGCTTCCCAAAACGCGTGCGCATCATCCTTCTACATTTGCACCAGTCATCAAAGCTCCCTTTGTGCGTACACGACCACCTTGAGAGCGTAGCGTGTAGTACCCAATTCAAGGCCTGTAAGCATTGCTTTTCCGGCGCCTCCCTCTCAAATTTTTCCAAGAAGGCATCTACCTCACTTAACCCATCATAAGTAGGTACGTCTCTTACTTCCGTCGATACGCAGTGCAACGATCTTATTATCATATTACAGTTCAACGTAGTCACCTCATGTAACTGGTTCTGCCATCGCTCTGTCTCCTCATCCGAATCTGAAGTACAGGAGCTCTCATGCTCCCATGCAAGTTGTCCATCCACAGTGGGATTCACCTAGTCTTAGTTTCACGCTGTTATCTTATAAATGTAGTCTAAATCATCATCACTTTCATAGTCACACATTGGCTCTGTATAGCGCGATCCTTCAGCAGGGTCTAGAGGTATAACTATGCACAAAGACCTTTTCTCAAAAATCATCTTGCGCTTCTTCAGATTAATCACCCCGTTCATGTCAGTGGCCCAATCAACTCCTAAGAGTGTGGGGTAGGGATTGTTGTCATCAACAATCTCTATTACTCCAAAGTCTGCTAGCGTGCTCGCTTCCTCAATATCCACAGTAATTCCCTACAATCTCCCCATAGGTATTATCTTCTGTTGGTTCACCATTCACAGCTGAATAGGAGACCATTGCAGCATAGGCCTCCCCATGCGCTCCCATGTCTACTTCGGCAGAACGATCGCATCGGATCCCTAGATCCATAATTACTTGGTCCATTTCATATTCTCCAATCTGCGCGGTTAACCTCATTTCTCTTCCCGTCCTCGTCTTATGCTTTCAAATCTTCCAGACTATGTGCAGGTCTCCTAGCACGGTCCCAGCGCATCTGTTAATGAGTTACTGCAATCCTTTTAGAGCCTTATCATCACATAATAGCTTCATGCATGTTTCCATGAATGTCGTAAGCATAGATGGGTCCATCTCCGGCTCCGATCTATCTTTGCTTCCTGAAGTGGAGGCATTAGCGAAGCTCTTCTTAGCTTCCATAAAGGTTTCTCGAGCGCGCTCCAAATCAAACTCCGCTTCTTTCGCCAGAGCTTTGCGAACCCAAGCACTGTCTTCGAGTTGTTTGCCTTTGTCATCTCCCGTCATATTTCCACTTCGAAGCACAATGTTCACATTTGGATCTTCCTCGCGCGGCTCAGACCTCATCATCTGCAGGTTTTGAGTCGGGGAAGGTGGTAGTGCTCCCTTATCACGTATTCTAGCTATCAGCGTAGGACAATCTTCTATCTCATGATCAAACAAGGTACAATACAGACATGATGGATGCGTTGGATTCGTAAAATTGTGGGCATAATGTCCTGGACCTCCGCAATTGTAGCATATCAGCTATCCGCGACCTCTTCCAGGTCCTCTTCCACCTCGGCCTCATCCGCGCCCCTGAAATCCTGTTCGTGCCACTCCTGCATTCGAGTCCATGGGCTGCGATTCGGCCTGAACTCTGTAGGTGGGAGTTCTATCCATCACCAACTCATAACTCCTACAAGTGTGCTCATCGTGTCCCATCGACCTACAAAAGTTACATAACAACTGTTGCGAGTTATACATGTACTTATGTAACAAATGGTAGTTGTCCATAGCATGCTTTCCACCGATTTGACAAATCACGCACCACAAAGGAGGCATCGCACTAGGTACTGCTTGTGCTTCTTGCCTTAACGACATCGGTCCTCCTCCCATGAGGTAATTCGAGAACACCAAGTAGTGGTCCTTATCATGACCATGACCCTTGCATTTTATGCACCACACCTCTTCGCGCACCGCTGGTCGAGCTATTCTGTCCTGTTTTAGACTCTGCATCTCAAGGCATAAGTTTTTCAACTCCGCGTGGATCTGCTAAACTCCCAAGTTATGATCCTGCATCAGGGTCTCATGCAGCCTCATCGCGATCTCTAAGGCTTCTACCTAAGTCGTTAACTTCTGCTACGATAGTGCGCTCCTTAAATGTGGTGTTAGCGATGATACAAACCATTCATGATGTTGTCCATTCGTTAGATTCATATTAGCTTCACGAATCGTGCACTTCAACCTCTGATCCAACTCCCAAGGAGTCTCACTTGGTAGCATCATGATTTCTTTGAATCCAATGATCGACTATGCTTCAGACTTTGGCCTGCTAAATTCTTTGTTTAACGTTGCTTGGATATTCGTGATTCCCGCATTTGGATTATCATTGGGGTGCTTAATATACCAGGTCAGCACGCCATCCTGCAGGGCACTAACCAGTGTCGCTTTCTTTATATTTTCATCTGTAACTCCCTGTGCTTCCCATACGATTCTTATGACGAACCAAAATTGGTCCAGATCCTCATTTCCCACTCCCTTGAACACAAGCAACTTTATCGTGCTTGCTATATTGACTTGCAGTGGTGGCGAAGGTGGTACGGTTGAAGATGGAGGTGAAGGCAGTGAAGTTGGTGGTGGTGTGGGTGGGGGTGGTATTCACGTAATTCTTTGCCTTATCAGATGGATCGCACTTCATGGCGAGACCTTCGCAAGTTCTTCCTGGTCCCCTCGTGGAGGTGAAATCAAGGGGCTAGTTTCTAGTCCCTTATTTCCTTCGTTCCTATAAGTTTTTCCACTTCGCGTAGCCCCGAACATCAAGGTAATTGCATAACCCTCTTTTCACACAATAAAATTTTAATCCAAGTATTCAGAGACTTTACGTACTTACCTCGCGGTCCCTTGAGAAAGCGTCACTCTGCCTTGTTGTAGCTAACTGAGGTGTCAACCGCGAACTCAGTAATGAATCCTCCTATAATTTGATTGAGCCAGTGATCAATGGCATGCATGATCTTATCCTCCGATGCTTCCAACCTTCGCACTAAATATGGGGCCCACACAATAGGATTGTCAAGTTTCCACCTTCCCTGGCTTTCTACTAGCTTCGTGATCCACTCGTATAGCTCAGTAGGGAAAGACACGAAGAATATTTCATGGATATCTGTGTACATGTAGTAATCTAACCACTCTTCTTTTGTTAGTGGTGGGTTCTTGTTCTCCTGTGCCACGAACTTGTAAATCCTCCTGTCCAACCAACCTTCAATTTCCTTCTTAGTTGGATTCTAGTGATACAACATCAGACATCTCTCTACAGATTCCGGTCCCGGCAATGGAACCATTTGTTGGCTTGATGGGGCTTGACCCAGGTTCGGAGTTAATTAGCCAAACAAATCCCTACACTACTGGTCCTTTCGGCATCAGCCCGTGGAGCATGGACTAAAGTCTCACCCGAAGCAATATGGGGGGATGCTGGAACCAAGTTTCTGCACCTTAGAGATGTTTGAGGGGTCGATTTAGTCCAACTATACCTACCTTCGTGCAGGTTACCTCGCGTGTTGTTCTGGCCTGCGATACCTTCGGGATCTGTTAGGATGACCTTTCGTGCAGCCCTGACCAGGGGTTGAGATGCTTTCGCGTTGCTAGGGCAGCGATCTGTGCTATTTCCCCAAGTTACACCGCGTATCTTACATATCTTCTTACAATTGTTAGTTAACTTCGCGTAAACAGATACCTTATCTCGCATTTACTTAATCAACACAATCAAATATGTTCATGCATCATATAGACAACAAAAAAGAAATTTATGCCCAACATATTTGATACAGAAAACAGGAAATAGATACACAGAAATGCTATAAAACTTCTCTTTATTAGTGCTCCAATGGTTACAAACTTGACTCACCCTGCACACTCAGCTGCAGGGGTCCGCGCACTCAGCTGCGGACTACTAGGCTTCTGTGCACTCAGCTGCAGAGCCTTCTCCTACTCTATAACCTAAAGACTCGACTCTACACTTTAGACAAGACTCAATTCTTCATCATTCTTTTTCCAATTCTATCTCCTCTTCTACAACTTAGAGCCTCGGTCTATTTATACAATCCAATGGTCCGCAGACCATGGGTAGATCTCTAAAGCTGACATTACATTACAAAATTAAGGGTGAACAACCCTTTGACTCATATACAAACTTTGTGCTCCACACCCACAAAATGCGGAGTCTTTACGTCGGATTTACATCTTTTGACCAAAATCTGGGCTTTAAGCCCCAAAACATCCCTTGGGGATCTCGCGCCCAACAATACTAGTGTAGAGTAGAGGAGACGCTTCAATTCAATGAACGCCTTCTGTTGGGACATGGTCTAGGAAAAATTTGCTTTTGCCCCACCGTTAGTAATCTGACTCAAAGGCCAAGTGATATGGGAGAATCCCAACACGAACCTCTGATAAAAATTTGCAAAGCCCAAAAAGTTGAGAAGCTCTGATAGAGTGGTCGGTGCTAGCCAATCCTGAATGACTTGGATCTTGGTCAGGTCCACATGCATGCCACGCTTATCTATGATGTATCCAAAGTATTGGACTTGGGTCATGCCAAAGGTGCATTTCTCTAAGTTGGCACACAGTTTGTGTTGTTGAAGGGTTTGAAGGACCTGCCGAATGTGTTGCAAGTGTTCTTCCCAACTCTTGCTGAAGATGAGAATGTCGTCCAGATAAACCACCACAAACAAGTTGGTGAAGGGCCACAAGATGTCATCCATTAGCCTCCTAAAAGTATTGGAGGCATTTGTCAACCCAGAGGGCATAACCAGCCATTCAAAAAGGCCTTGTTTGGATTTAAAGGTAGTCTTCCATACATCTATGGGTTCTATTGGAACCCGGTGATAACCATACTTCAGATCGATCTTGTTGAAATACTTGGCCCCCTTGAGTTGGTCTAGAAGTTCATCAAACCGTGGGATTGGATACTTGTTCCTAACAATGATTTTGTTTAATGCCCAATAATCAATGTAGAGCCTCCAAGTTCCTTCTTTCTTCTCTACCAGTACAATCGAGCTCCCACAAGGCGAGGAACTTGGCCAGATGTGCCCTTTTTGCAGCAACTCCTAGATTTACTACTTGATCTCTTCCTTTTCTAGAATAGAGCAGCGATATATTGACCCGTTTGACAGAGGTGCTCTGGGAGTCAGATAGATTGAATTCTTGACCTGACAATGCAAGGGTACCCCTATGGGTGAGGAGAAGATGTCCCTATATTCTTCCACGATTGCATCCACCTGCTTCTGTTGCTTGAAGGGTCCCTTCCCGGGGGTCATGGACGTGGCTACGATGAAGTTCCCCTTACTTTGAGAATTAATCAGAAAGAAAACAAATTTCCCAGTCTGGGAGATGACCTTACTGCATTTCTTAGTAGAGATCAAAGAGATGGCAGTAGGTGGGGCTACCTCTAGTATCCTGTATAACTTAGTACCCAAATTAATAATAACATAGCAAGGTCTACACTCATATACAACATTCCGCTTCCATAAGTATGGTTGTCTTAATAATACATCATAAACTTCAACAGGAGCAACATCACACAATACCTCATCCATGAAGGGCTTGATGCTGTAGGGAAGGCGACACTAGTGGCTGACATGAAGATCTTGTCCTTGGTGAAGCCACCCTATGGTGTATGGTTGTGAATATGATGTAGTCGGTAGGCCCAACCACTTCACGACCTCTATTGAAATGTGGTTCTTTTGGATCCCGCTATCGACAAGGAACTACAACAGAGAACCCTTCACCCACATCTGTGATTGGAATAGGCGATCCCCCTCTTCTGGACCTTCAGGCTCAATATTCTAGATCTTGGTTGTGGCCGAAGTGGCACTGGGCTACGTGTCAATGATCTACTTCCCTTTTTCATTCCACTTGTCGGGTTCTGACTCAAAGTTAGAACATGCGTTAGAATCAAAAGCCTTCAGCTCGGCCACCAGTGACTGCTTGGCCCAACACTCACTTGTGTTGTGAGTGGAGCTCTTATGGAACTCAAACTACTTTCCCATGTCCTTCTTTGTCTTTGTGGCATTGTTCTTTGCTTGCAGCTTTGGCGGGTTGTCCTGGGAAACCTCGCCTTGGCTTTGCCCTTTGCTCTGCGGTTTGGGGGTGCCTTTCCCTTGATTCAGATTTGCAGATCCAAAGTCTCGGTTTTTCTGTTTAAGCTTTTTCTCAATCTTGACAGTGTATTGGTATGCCATGCCAAGCAAGGATATGTCCAGGAACTCCATCTCATCCTAGATGTACCTGTGTAGGCAGCTGCGACACTTGAGTGCCAAATGTCTCAAAATCCTTGATACCCAACTTTGTGCGAAGGTTATGGAAAACATTGGTAAACTCCGACACGTCTTGGTCCCTTCCCTGTCACAATGTGGTCCACTTTATCTATTTATCCTTATAGCTCCTGACAGGGTGTTAGCCTCCTATTGCGACAGGTGTTCATATTTCATGATTGACAGTGGAAGTGCCAAATATGTTCATCTTTTCATGCTGCAAAGGTTCCATATTTTGTAAAAAGGCATTAGTGAAAGTTTAAAAAATGTGAAGAGGGTATGCCCTAAAAGAATTATCAAAGGGCAAAAAGAGTAAATTGGTCAGAAAGAATGATAGAAATGAACCCCAAAGAAAGACCAAGAAAGTGGCTAGTTTAAATGCCACTGCTAGTTTGATGGATGGCCCAACAGTTCAATTTGGACCATGCCATGTTTAAATTGCTTGTTTTAGACTAGAGAAAGAATACCTGTCCAAACAGTTCAAGCTTGGCAGAAGAGTAGATAGGCAGAGAAATGAAGGAGCCCAACTGCTTAATCTGGGTCCTTAGAAGAGATAAGGGTTGATTTAGATAGGAGGGTAGCCAAAAGAAAAGAGGACAATCAGGGTTTGCAAGTCTAAGTGCACCCATTCAAAAGGAAGAAAAAATGTTAGGTGTATTAGGATGGGTAGGTAGTTTGAGGTTGCAGAAGCAAGGTTTGGATCACATTTTGTATTATTAATCAGAACTTGTCTCATCAATGACAGAAATGTCAAAGCAGTGGTTCAATGGAAGGACTATGCAAGCATGTCTAACTTCCTTTCACCTCCCCCTCAAAATTTCTTACTAACACCCCCTTGAGGACTTTGGGATCTTCCCAACAAGTCCTGTTATCACTTCATTTTTGTAAAATATCAAGTCAAGTTTTGGCTTTCTCAATGAAAAGAAGCCACATTTCTTGTGTAAAATCATTTCTCCATATCCCATTCAAATCTCATGTCTAAGTTTCAGATCATAAACTTGGCATCATTCCCCTTACATTTCCATTTCACAAACTCATATTAACTTCTAATCCTATTATATAGCTCCCTAACTAAATTTTCCCATCCCTATTGTTACAAAAAACTATATAAAATCCCAAAAAATATTAAAATCCCACCCTATAGCATTATAGCTATGTATATACAGTTTAGGGAAATAATAGTCCATCTGGGACTACTATTAACCCTTCCGCGTTCTAACCCGGGGTTGTTTTAACCTCTGGTTAAAATAATAACCATGGTCTTCCCCTTTTGTATATAAACCTAACCCATTTTTAGCGCTCATTATTAATGTTTGGCGTTTAAATGTTTAATTTAACATTAAACGCTGCCAGCGCACATAACCCACCAACCCACATTTTCCAAAGTTTTTGACCCCCCGCGGCATAATGTTATTTTATAAATTGGGCGGGTCTCGCGCCTAACTACACGACACCCCGATCGTTCCGCCAGCCGTCCGATGCCCAGCGCCCCAGATCAACGGTGGGCGGTTATTCTCAGCCCCCGATCCGCCGAAGGTTAACGTCCGGGGGATGGGCGGTTTCCCTGCCGTACCCCCGCCACGTGTCGGCCTCCCGGCGTGTTCGGAGGCCCCTCCCCCAATACCGCCTGTGCCGAAAGGTGGTGCGGGGAAAACTGGATACCACCTTTCGCCCTCCTACGTCAGCCCTGCGTCGCTTCTGACGTCATGTCTTCGTATCCCCGCCGGTGCCCCGTGTCATTGCCACCTCACCTGCTCACGTCATCACCCCGCCAGAGTGTCCTATGCCACGTCTTCATCCGAGTCAGCTGCCACGTCACCACCATACTGGGACCCACCGCTGACGTCATGATGATGTCATGCTGACGTCATCACCGAAAAGGGCGCGAAGCACGAAATCTACAGCAAGGGATGCCCGGAATGAAAAACCGAGGCAGTTTTTAATCGCGCATCGCTAAGAAAAATAAGCCAAAATGGAAGCCCTCTCATGGCTCGGCTACCAGCAGGCCCGAAATTCGCAAAGTTGATAGGAATTTCTTCACGCAGGATTCAGAAAAGGGGCAAAAACAGTTCTTAAGGCAACAGAGGGCCAAATAACAGCCATAAAATGTCGATGGGATAGTTTAAAGCATTCAGAAGACAATAAGGAGCCTAGGTTCAGTGAAAGTGTATCAGAGGAAGCGACAAAGACTATCAGTTAGTGTTTTTGGTGGAAATCTGTATTTCCAAAGTAGGTAAACATTAAGAGGCCCCCATCAAAGTCAATAAAGCAGTATTGGGCCATCAAAGCTCACCAGATCAAAGTTAATGCATAAGGCCACCTAAGGGCAGCGCTGCAGAAATCAAAGCACAGTTATGGCCAAATGCCAGCACAGAGCTCTAAGGACATCATAGTTACTCATTTTTGAGGCAGCTGCCCCCAGCGCAGCATTAGATAGATATTTTGGGCATTTATTTCAAGCATATGTTAGGTTAAAGACACTTATTGCATCAGATCTATCTCAGATCTGATTCTTGTAGATATTTTGCTTATAAAAACCACCCTAATTTACTGTTTAGAGGGTTGGTTGGTTGATTCGCTCCACTAGAGACTCGCTCTGTATACTTGATGTTTTCCTTAATCAAAGACTGTTGAAAAGCTTGGAGGATGGATTGTTTACTGTTTGTTATTAATGTTCTGAAGAGTGAATTATGGAATTCTCGTGCTGCAACATGACTCAATAAGTGTTTTCTACCTCTGTTTTCCACTGATATATGCTTATATCATACATATGTCACCATCTAGAATAGCAGAAAAAATGAATAGCTTAGACTTTTTTTAACTGCACTCTAAGCTCAATTTCTGCTGTTTCTTTATGTTTTCCTCTGAATTGGTAATGAATATGAATTCCCTTTGGCTCATATTTCCCCTAATTCACCCATGTTTGACAGTTATCTAGGGATTCTTTACTGCTCCTAGATAGAGCTCATTCACCTTCCCTCTGTTAAGCTGAAAGAGAGATTCTTAGTTGCCTCTCATTCGTTAGTCTTCAATCCATCTCCATTTAGCTTGAAAGATTGTTTCATGTGTAGCTATCCTGCTCTATATTCCTCTTGTGACCAAGAAAACGCACCAATAGCCCAACTCCTTGACTCCATGCCCAATGGTTTGAAACTCTCATATTATACTTACCTCTCTACTTGGAAGCATCATCCTTCCCACCAAAACTCAAACCAAACCCCTTGAACTCAATAACTAGCCTAAAATCGTCATCAACAAAGCTAAAACAGAAAGAGAGAGTCCTCTCTGATTGCAGGTAGGCTAGGACCTGCAGTCCAAAGATTGGTTAGTGGTTACCTCAGCCGTATCCCTTAAGGAGCCAAGGGACAACCTAAGTGTTAACACAGGGTAGTACTGCTCCTTGATGGTATCCTGGAACAAATCCCAAGTGGGTGCAACAGAAAATAGTGAGGGTGCACTTTCATCCTTCTGCTTGCAGTAGGTTTCCCACCAGTCCTTGATGCAGGGCATGACTTTGAGAAGAGAAAAAGTAATATTTTCCTAGTTGGAAAAATCATGAACAAAAAAAAAATCCTTCTAGCATATTTAACCATTTAACTTGTACTTTAAAGGGTGTGGCACTTCCAGAGTAGTTGATGGAAGTAGATGTGTCACCTCTGGGTAGCCGCTGAAGGATATGGGCAAAGTTGTCCATCATCGCATTGCTTTGTCGCTCGAGGGCTTTTTCAAGCAATATTTTGATAGGATCTCCTACTCCCTCGTCTTCCTTTTATTCTGCCATGGGAGGCTATTGGGATTTGTGAGGTTGTTCTTGCAAAGGTTTGACCAGTTTAAGCCTTAACTCCTTATATCCCGAACTCGTTGGGGACATGCAAAGAAAGACAGAGAAAGAGCAGTTTGCTCTGATACCACTGATCCGAATTTAAACATGAACGCAAAAAATTATAGATATAACCATGAACACAAAGATGCAACAAAAATAACACTTCATTTCATTAATATCAAATACCGAAATATGCTTACAAGCAGAATGGAAATAAGACTAGCTCAGGCAATGGTAGCATATCTCTGAGAATAGATGTGGCTGTTACATGCCTCTGAACTATGTTACAATGAGCTCAAGGGTCTGTTTATTATTGAAAAACATGAGAAAACCCTAAACAACCAAAACCATAACCCCAGGAGATGAAACACCAAGAGTTTATGGGCCCTGTTGGGGTTAGTTGGGAAGCCAACTTCCTCGGGTCATAAATTGGTCATGTTATCTTTGTTTGGCGCGTACGATACCTTGTTGGAAAGGTGTTGGCTTGTTGGGGCTTGACCTAGGTTCGGAGTTGATTTAGCCAAACAAATCCCGGTACTACTGGCCGTTTCGGCAACAGTCTGCGGAGAATAGACTGAGGTCTCACCCGAAGTAGTATGGGAGGGTGCTAGAACCATGTTTCTGCACCCTGAGGATGTCTGATGGGTTCCAAGTGGTCCGCGGTTCAGCCCTAGGTGATTGTTGTTGTGCGCACCTATCCATACCTCCTAGCCTAAGCTACTTCCTTCGCGTAGCCCTACTTAAGGTTTGAATGCTGCACTTCTGTGTTATTACCCAAGACTTCACTAATATTCCACTGTTAGTTGATTAACTTAGCTTATCTGTATGCTTTCATTTATACTTAACAATATTCACCATTCATACAACAACACGCAGTAAATAGACAGTATAATTGCACATGATATCAAACATGTAATAACATAAGAACAGATACACGGAATTCAGATAAAATTCTCTTTATTATTCTTCTTCCTTGGTTACAGACTCGACTCCACCCTGTGCACTCAGCTGCGGATGCTACTAGGCCTCTGCGCACTCAGCTGCAGAGCCTCTTCCTACTACTACGACCCAAGAACACTTAGACTCTTGCCTTATGCTTCGCTATCTCATCCTATCCATTAGATTCTCTATCTTCTTATTTATTTTCTTTACACTTAGAGCCTCACTCTATTTATACAATTCCATGGTCTGCGGACCATGGGTAGGCCGACATGACATTACATTACAAAACTTAGGGCAGACAACCCTATGACTCAACCTATACTTTGTGCTCCGTGCCCACAATTCGTGGAGTCTTACAATACACTTGACCCAAAACTTGGGCTTTGAGCCCCAAAACATGCTGTGGGGGGATTCCATGCCCAATAGGCCCCCAACACAAACATCGTGACTTGCCCTCGAGTCACTTTGTCAGCGCAAAGATCTTGGCGCGGAGTCCCTCCAGCTGGTCCTGAATGACCTGAATGTCAGCAATGCACTAAGTTGCTATCTGCTGAACCTGCTGCATTCTTGCTTCTGAATTCTCTATTTCCGGAGTGCTACATTGTATCTGTGCATGCATTCCTTGAATTTACGCAAGCTTTCCTTCAATATTCTCCGTGATTGTGAAGGCTTCATCAATCCACGGCTGGACACGCGCTTTTAGAATTGATTCTTTGTGGCATGCCACATCCACCTTCTCCTTTAAAGCCTTGGCCTGCTGCATCTTTGCAAACCTCTGAGTAAGGAATATTGTTTGCATAGTCCCTCTAATGCTGTCATATTTTTTCTGGAGTTCGCGTTCCTCGGTCTCCAGCCGCTGAATGTTGGGGTCCTCCTACAACGTAGTGAGGACTTCCAACGCCTTCTCTAACATGCCGGTATAGTTGCGTACTGCACCTCCAATCTCTTCCAACCCTACTATAATAGCGCTAGTGCGTTGTTCTCTGACTTCTGGGGGAGTGGAAGGCTGTGCCTTCAACCGCAGCTCGACGATCTGGAGATTTAGCTCCAGCTGCACCCTTGTTGTCTCTTCTCACGTGTTGTGGATTCCACTTGCCAAACTGTGGATTCGTACTTCTACCAGTAGATCTGTTGCGATAGCTAGCTTTGGGATGCGTCAGCAAGCGTCATCTACTGTGTGCACCAGATGTTGATTCTGCGACACCAACTCGTCACGCTGCAAACTAAGTTTTTCTATATTAATCTTTTGCTCGCTCAGAACCTGGACTGCGCGACTCTCTTTGGTGTGGAGTTTTACTGTTATCCCATCTTGCAGTTGATAAAGTGTGTTGCGGGGAAGGGCAACCAAGTTAAGGCCAATGCATTTCATTGTATTAAGTGTCACCTGATCCATTGTGCTCTCTAAGACTAGTGCTACCTCTGGCAAGGTTATCATATTGGCCATCTTTGCGCGAAGCATCCATTCTACTGCTATCATGCCTGTTGCGACATGGGTAAACAAGGTACCCTCCTACGGGGGCCGCACTTGTAATTCCTGCAGCTGCGCCCTTAGGGCCCCCAACATAGTCTGTTGCTCCGACATGACTTCGTGGAGCGCTTCCTTGGTGACATCGCGAACCGTTTCACCGATGTCGTAGAGGTCACCTTCCATTAATGTGATCGGGTCGATGGCCAATTTGGAGGCCTTGACCTTTTTCTGTGGACCCGATATCTCTGTGATGCACAGCCTTTTGAGTTGGGTGGAATTTGTACCTGGGTCCGTGCCCTCTCCTGCAGGGTCTATAGCCTTTGTCCCCTATTCTGTAGATAATTCCTGGCCTTCTCTGGCCTGCATTGGTGTGTCCCCTACTATCTGCACTGCTGTTGCTACTTCGATGGCCTTTGTCTATTTTTCAACTGTCTATGCTACCTCGCAGACTATCCTTACCTTCGCTGCCACTTTTTTGTTGCGCCTCTTCTCCACCAGCTGTGTGACGTGCAGCTTGGCCTCCTCCTTTCTTTTCTGTGCTATCGCCTTTTCCAATTTTGCTAAATCCAGGGTGCACCACTCGGGAGGCCATGTCTCTAACACTGTAAAAATTGCATCATCCGTGGCAATGAATGGGATCTTGGTCCACTACTACGCCAGATCTTTCCATGCGCTGATGTAGACATTGTGCATGTCTGCCTTGAAGTCTGCAAAACTTTGCAGAATGCTGTACACCATGGGGGACAGGCGCGGCCTCCTATTGATCCACATGCATATGCTCGCCTCCATGAGCACACAGAAAATATTTGTATCGTGAATCCGCTTTGCTTCCTTGGAAGCCCAGAGCTAAATGCAGAATTTGCTGCCTTATCAAACTGACTGCGCTTCTCAGAGAAACCTTCGTGAGATCTTCCTCACTCTCCCATGAGGGTGAAATTAAGGGACTGGTTTCTAATCCTTCACTACTTCCACTTTTGTAGATCTTCCCACTCTGCATAGTCCCAAACATTAATTTATTCGCATAACCCACTTTTCACACAATAGCATTTTAATCCAAGTGTTCAAAGATTTAATATACTTACCTTGCGGTCCCTTGAGGAAACGCTGCTCCGCCTCACTGTAGCTGACGGTCGTGTCTACCGTAAACTCATTGATAAATCCTCTTATTATCCGGTCGAGCCAATGGTCCACAGCTCGTGCGATCTTATCTTCTAAAGCTTCTAGTCTGCGCACTAATTCCAGAGTCCACACTATTGATTTGTCGAGCCTACACCTTCCCTGGCTGTCCGCTAACTTCGCGATCCACTCATACAGCTTAGAAGGAAAGGATGTAAAGAAAATCTCGTGGATTTCTGTATACAAGTAGCATTCCAACCACTGTTCCTCAGATACTCGTGGAGTTCTATTTTCTTGCGTCGTGAACTCGTGAATCTTCTTGTCCAACCACTCTTCAATTTCTTTCTTTGTTGGATTCCAGTGGCACGACATCAGACATCCCTTATGCAGATCCCGGTCCTGGAAACGGAACTATTTTTTGGATTGTTAGGGCCGACCCAGGTTCGAAGGCGATTTAGCCAAACAAATCCCGGTACTACTGGCCCTTTCGGAAACAGTCTGCGGAGCGCGCACTGAGGTCTCACCCGAAGTAGTATGGGAGGGTGTTAGAACCAAGTTTCTGCACCCTGGGGATGTCTGATGGGTTCCAAGTGGTCCGTGGTTCAACCTTGTGCGATCGTTGCTGCACGCAGCTATCCGTACCTCGCAGCCTAAGCTACTTCCTTCGCGCAGCCCTACATAAGGGCTGAACGCTGCGCTTTTATGTTATTACTCAAGACTTCACTAATATTCCACTATTAGTTGATTAACTTAGCTTATCTGTATGCTCTCATTTATACTTAAGAATATTCACCATTCATACAACAACGCGTAGTAAATAGACAATATAATTGCACATGATATCAAACATGTAATAACATAAGAACAGATACACGAAATTCAGATAAGCTTCTCTTTATTATTCTTCTTCCTTGGTTATAGACTCGACTCCACCCTATGCACTCAGCTGCAGGGGTCCCCGCACTCAGCTGCGGATGCTACTAGGCCTCTGTACACTTAGCTACAAAGCCTCTTCCTACTACTACAACCCAAGAACACTTAGACTCTTGCCTTATGCTTCACTATCTCATCCTATCCATTAGAGTCTCTATCTTCTTATTGATTTTCTTTACACTTAGAGCCTCGCTCTATTTATACAATTCCATGGTCCGCGGACCATGGGTAGGCTGACATGACATTACGTTACATTACAAAACTTAGGGCGGACAACCCTATGACTCAACCCATACTTCACGCTCCGCGCCCACAATTCCGAAAGTCTTACAATACACTTGACCCAAAACTTGGGCTTTGAGCCCCAAAACATGTTGTGGGGGGATTCCATGCCCAACAAAAGGTCTCTCTGAGTACTACAGGTTTTGCTACGGGGCGTTGCCTATGACAACGACCTTGTAGCGGACCTCAAAAAAACTCCGTTTAGGAGGTCAAAACTGCTACGGAAGTTCACGGCTTGAAAAACTGCTAAAAATAGTAAATGCTGAAATAATCAAGGAAACAATTGAAATCGACTGGAGGTCTAGGTGGAATAGGTGGGTGGCCACCAATATCCACCTGCAGTATACATACCATAATCACTAGTGCACACAAATACCTGAAAACTCGCTTCATTGTTGTCCAATGCTCCTTCCCTGGTTTTGACGTAAACCTTCTCAATACTCCCACTGCATGTGCAATTTCTAGTCTTGTACAGACGATTGTACACATCAGGCTATTGACTGCACTTGCGTATGGAACACGAGACATGTACTCTTCCTCTTCTTATGTCTTGGGACGCTGTTAAACAGATAACTTTACACCTATAGGAATAGGAACCTTCACCGATTTACTATCCTGCATATTAAACCTCTGCAGTATTGTCTCTACATACTTCCTCTAGTTTAACTAGAGATTCGTCTTTGCCGGATCGCATTTAATTTCCATGCCCAAAATATACTTTTTAGCACTGAGATCCTTCATGTTGAATTTGGAGGACAATTGGGTCTTCAAATCCTGGATAATTTCTTTGTCATTTCCAAATTTGCAACATATCATCCACATACAAGACCAAATAAATAACACGGTCACCAATTAATTTAAAATACACATGTTGATCTTCTTTGCTTCTGGTGAAGCAAAGTCCCCTTATAAATGTATGAAATCTCTAATATGACATCCTTGGTGACTGTTTTAACTCATTCAAAGACTTTTTTAACTTGCATACCAGTTATTTCTTACCTTTCACCATAAAGCCTTCAGGTTGGTTCATGTAGATCTCTTCTTCCAGATCCCCATGAAGAAATGTTGCCTTCACAGCCATTTGTTCTACCTCAAAATCAAAAGAAACAGAAACATATAAAAGTAATCTAATCGAAGCTACCTTGGCAATAGGAGAAAAATATCACCAAAATCGATTCCCAACACCTGGGAATAATCTTTTTCTACCAACCGATCTTTGTATTTCTCCACCTTGCCTTATGCATTCATCTTCTTCTTAAACACCCATTTGTTGCCAATGGGTTTCCTTCAAGCCGACAACTCCACCAGATCCCACGCCTCATTTTTTTTTGCAAAGATGCCATTTCATCAACCATGGCCTCTTTCTAGAGTTTTCCATCCTCTGAATCTATTGTTTCCCTGAAAGTTCCGGGATCATCATCAGTAATAGATAAAGCAAAATTTGAACAGAAAGAAGATAGACTATACCTTTCTGGCTACCTTATTTCTCGAACTGATCTTCTCACAACTGGAGTTTGAGGCTCTTTATCTTTTGATTCCTCTTCTGCTGTAGAGTCTGATTCTTCCTCCTTTAGCTCAAACTCTATCTTCTCAGGTTCCTTTGGTAGGACTTCATGTTTAATAACATCTTTAACCTCTATAAACACCACATCTCGGCTGTACACAACCTTCCTTTTTTCTGGGTTCCAAAGCTTATAACCTTTTAAATCATGCTTATACCGAATAAAGATGCACCTTTCAGATTTACTATACAACTTGGTTCTTTTCTCCTTTAGAACATGTACATATGAATCACAACCAAATAACCTCATATGTGAAAGGGAGGGTTTCTTACCAGTCCATACCTCTTGTGGAGACTTATCCTCCAACGTTGATGAAGGTGATCTATTAACTAGGTAATTTGAAGTCTACACCCCCTCTGCCCTTATTTCTTGTCCTAACCCAACACCATTGGACATGCTTCTTACCTTTTCCATCAACGTCTTGTTCATTCTTTCTGCAACTTCGTTTTGCTGAGGTGTGGATGGCGTAGTCTTCTGTCGTGATATACCACACTTCTTACAAAAATCTTTAAAATCCTTCTTGTGGAACTCTCCACCTTTATCTGTCCTCAACACCTTTATCTTATTCTCTGTTTGGTTTTCCACCAGAGCTTTAAATTCTTTAAACTTGTCAAAGACTCCAGATTTCTTCATGAGGAAATATATCCATGTATTCCTTGAGAATTCATCTATAAATGATACGTATTAAACAAACTTACCCAATGATGGAACTGATACAGTTTCAAACCCATCATTGTGCACAAGCTCTAATATCCCTTTTGCCCTCTTATCACAAGAGGAGAAACTCACCCGATTTGTCTTCCCACATACACAATGTTGACAGAGATCAAAATCCAGAGAGAAATTAGACATACCTTCTACCATACCATTACCATGAAGTATTTGAAGTCCCTTCTCTCCAATATGTCTAAGCCTTTGATGCCATAGCATGGTCTTTTCTCCAGATACCACAAGGTTTTCTGCTCCACTTTCAAGAACCACAAAACTGTTGCACTCATCAATAATAGTGCTACCTAAAAGCTTGTACAGAGTTCCAATACGAACTCCCCACATCAATAGCAGTGCTCCCCTAACCATCTTGCAGGAATATTTCTTGAACACTGTTTTTACACCTACATCATCCATCTTGCTTACAAAAATCAGATTTCTGGCCAATGCAGGAATATGCTGAACACCCTAAATTGTTCTAATCCTTCCACCTTGCAACTTCAGTTTGACTTTTCCGCGTCTGACGAATCTAGCCTTCCTGTCATCCCCTAAGAAGACATCACCACCATCATGTTTATCATACTTGCAAAACCACTCCGTGTATGGAGTGAAGTGAAAGGATGCACCTGAGTCAATCAAACATGCCTTATGATCTACATGTCTAATTGAAGAAGCCAAGTACACATTCCCACCTTCATTTGAGGTGGTTTCACCTCTACAGAAGGAGCATCATAAGATCCCTTTACTTTCTTAGGAGATTTAGATCTATAGTCCTTTTTGAAGTGCCCTTCCTTTTCTCATTTCGAGCACACCTTTACAGGTTTTCCTAGAGATTTAGATCCCCCTCTAGATTTAGATCTCCCACTCAAGGAATTATTTTTGTTTTTGTTCTGGGACTATCCTCGTATAGACAAGGCATCACCATTTTTTCCCTCCATATTTTTCCATCTCATCTCCTCCAACAACAAGGATGAGACTATTTCATCAAACTGCAAGGTAGTTATATTGCTACCTATTGCAACAACCAGACTATCCCATGAATCTGGTAGAGAACACAAAAAACTGATGCACTTAGCTTCATCTGATATTTTAATATCAACAAGTAACAAATGGCTTATCACAATATTAAAGGCGTTCAAATGGTCTGTGACCGAGTCTCCATCCTTTATCCTCAGCTTATACAAATTTTTTCGTTGGAAAATTTATTCACCAGAGACTTAGATTGGTACAAAGACCCTAAATTTTCCCACAAAGCCTTTGTCGAATCTTCCCCTGATACATTCAACACTACTGAATCTGAGATACACAACCGTATTGTGCACTTTTCTTTCCAATCCAACTTCTTCTAGTCTTCATCAGACATTGTTGTTGGTTTAGTACCCAGATCTATCGCTATCCACTAATCTTTGTCCACCAATCGATCCTCCATCTCGAGTTTCCACAACTCAAAACTCTGACCATTAAATTTCTCGATCTCTATATTTCCACTGCTCGCCATCTTCTTTCACCATAAGAATCGATCCCACAGATCTCCCACTGAACAGGGTCTACCACAAGCCCGATAAAAACACCTTAGTAGTAAAGGTGTCCCCTTGAAGCCAAAACAACTCCGATACCAAATGTAGGTTTTAACCCTATACATAAATTACCTACAAATGAATTCTTAAAAAATTAAAAATAAATAATGGTGAGCGCATAAAACATAAAACAAATATACACAGAGATTTCCCCTGGATCCCAAAATCGGGACTACTAGATTGATTTTTCATTATATTCCTTTCAATGTTACAATACATATATATACATGTTGAAGCATCCATAAACCCCAATCCATTAACCCTGGATTAGAACATAACCGTAGTTCCCTTGACCGGATCTACAAGATACAATGGGAAAAAAACCATCATGCCCAAAACCATGTGCAAAGCCCATGCACAAAACCATAGGTAGGTCCGCCTACCTAATATAGGGTCCAAAAAAAAAATTTCACGGGGTGCTACCCTAGACCCTGTAGAGGGGGGAAACTGCCCCCCTCAAACCCCCTGACAGGGGGGGCTGCCCATCCCCCTCCAACCCCCCAGCTTCACGTGTTTCGCTAGTTGTGGAAAGAATATATCACACATCGAACACATGTGTGTTATTTCTTATTGCAAGCTTGAAATTTTTGTTCTAAATTATGAAATAACTTCCACAGAGAAGTAGAGTAGGTTTGTGTATTGTGATTTTGATTAAAAATTCAAGAGAAGTTACAAATATACAACCTATTATCCATGATAACATCTAATTTTATTTTTTAGTTTGATTAATCATTTGCATCTATCTACTACTTTTTCAAAAGAGGTTGTTGTACTTTTCAAATTGGAGATTAAAGAAGGAAAGAATAGGTCTAGTTTGAATTATTCTGGAGAAATTATCATATTCTCTAAAAACTCATTTTCTTTCACAAAACCCATTTTTCCCCTTTGTTTTCTGAAAAACTCTAGCTACAGTGACCGATTTTTTAACTCTAGCCGAAATCCCTTTGTATTTCCAACTCTAGTCATGTTTCCCCATTCCCCTTGAAATTTCTTTAAAACATTAATAAAACATGTTGTAAGCCTTTTAAAAGGTTGGGACCCGTAGTCTATATCACAATCGGCCTTTTCCCTTTTGCAAAACCATATCCGTTGTGTCCCTCATCTGCTTGCGATTTCGATATCGCAAATCGCAAAGCTTTTCTTCCGCCGATATCACACTTTCTCCCTGCTGAGTGTGATATCGCATAAACCCCCCGCTTATTACGATATCACAAGTATTCCGCCGATTGCGATATCACATAAATTTCTTCCTCTGCCGATAATGCATATTGTAGTTTTCTGCTGATTGTTATATCCAAGTCCTATTACCACTCCGCTCGCTGATTGCGGTAAATAACCGCCCACCGATTGCGACAAAAACTTTCCCACTGATTGCAATATTTCCTCCTCCCTGACGATCACATAAAGTTTCATCCCCCCGTCGATTGCGATGTCGCAATTGCAGATCGCACAAACATAACTCCCTCCTCTGCCAAACTCCCTTCTGATTTGCAATTGTGATGGATCTGAAAGGTTATGTATTGTAGTTTTGAGAAATTTCAGGTCCGACATAATGGGAAATCACCATAAAATCAATGTTAAAGCTCCTTTTCGCTTTCCAGTGGTGTATTGCGATTTTGATAACAACAGACCCGGATCAATGAACCAGATTGAATCAACTTGGAACAATGGCCTAGATCAACGAATATTAAATTCCCCTTTTCGCTTTTGCTCAGTGGGACAACAAGGATGTTTTTCAGCAGCATGGTCATCAAACAGAATGCAGAGAAAAGAATTAGGGGAATTTTGAGGTCTAAAATGGGCCTCCTAAGGAAATTATAAAATAATAGTGGAAATAATAAAAGAAGGTTAGATTACATCATCAATTTTTAGAGGGAAAAAAGAAAAGCCTATTTTTTCAACTTGTATTTTCAACTTATCTCCCTATGGGTTTACTCAAATTTCGAACGGAAACACTCGTTGGATGCATAATTTGATTCGTCAACCAAGGAGTACCCATCTTGCATACTTTTCATGGACCCTTCTACACAAAAAATGAGAAATACATGAAAAAACGTGATTGCAATCACATTTTTTCATGTATTTCTCTTTTTTCGTGTAGTAGGGTTCATCAAAAGTATGCATAAATTGGTACTCCTTGGATGATGAATTAAATTTTGTATCCAACGAGTACTCTCACTCGAAATTTGAATAAAACCTTAGGGAGATAAGTTGAAAATACTAGTTTTATTATTTTATTATTTTTTAATCGTTATACCTTTTTACACCAAAAATGGTGAATCATCCCCCATGGTTGACATCATCATATTGAATCCTATTAGTTCTTATAAAGTTTATTTTGGTTGTACTTTTTTCTTAGGAGGCCCATTTTAGACCTCAAAATTCCCCTAATGAGGACAATGAGACATAAAAGATAGTGAAGGCACTTTCAAACACGTTTCAAACAACAAACAACACGCCTACTAGCACGATAAACAATATTGCTTACTTAAAGGCCCAAAAACAATAAAACAGAATTCAAAAGGCTAGATGCTCTGAATTTCTACAAATACAATGGAAACATTAGAAACATTTGCAATTTTTTTCTTGAATTATTGTAATAGTTGGATGAATTCTGTTTAGATGTGACTCCTATTTGTATTCAAACTCTGTTAAAATAGAAAATTCTTATGAAAACTCTGTTAGTTAGAAGAAAAGGAGGAACACGTTTCTAGGACAATAATAAAATTTGTCCCAAGTGGCAAGATATGTAAAGTGATTTTTTCTCTATAAATAGGCAATTTTTCGATTCTGAGAAGGGTTGATGGAGAGTGTGAAAAAATGACCTTTTGCAATATTTTGTTCTTTTAATAGAAAATTAGCAACAACTCTATTTTTGTATTTGGGATTCGTGTTATGGATTTTATGAGTTTTTATTATGTTGTTTCAAGTTTTACATAGTATCTTGATTACTTGGAAATTTGTCAAACAACTCGAATTTCCTTCATTTACTCTATATGATTGTGGGTGTCCATTTGTATTCGTTTTAAAGCCATAGATGCCTTAGCTTCCATTAAGCACTATTTTTGATCATAATCTATTTTAATTTGGCTCCATTCCCAATGGTGGCAGTCATCACATTTTTCTTCACCTACAAAATCACAAAAAGAGACCAGAGTTAGTCATCTCAATTTTGAGTTTATCACAAGCCATTTTATAAATATTTTGAGAGAGCCCTCTCAGATTGGAAGGACTAACTTCCAGTCTAAAGTTGGTTGATGCATCCCAACCTATCCCAACCTAGTGATAACATTTTGGTGTTTCTACCGGGAATCTGAAAGTTATATCATCTTGGATGTTTCATTTCAAAGCCGAGCTCTTGAAGGTAGCAGGAGATCAGATTGTTCGAGGATGAATTTCTACCTTGGTGACTCCATTGGTACTCTCAACTTAAATGTGGCTTATAAGAAGATTCATACAAGGAGAAATCCAGACCCTAATCCACCATAAATAGTTGATGATCCATAAACAATTCTCGAAAAGATGCTAGCTATCAAAATCAGTTACTTCATTTCTCTTAAGATCTACCTCATTATCTTCTGGAGATATTCAAGATATTCAAGGTATTAGATTTGATGAAGAGTATAAGCCTATATTACACAGATCTAAATCAGAGAATGATTTACCAAAACTAGAGTTAGATTCTATTTTTGAGGTTCCTAAAGAAGTTAAAGATAGGTTTTGGGAAATTGCTGCATCATAATTGTCACTTGAACAAGAGTCTTTAGAAAAACTAAAAGAATTTGATCCTTTTGAACTTTTTTTTCCAGAAAATAGATTAGTTTCCCTTTACCTGAAAGAAGTACATTTACTTCAAAAACAAAAGTATCTGTCACTCAAGCCCATTCGACTACATATTCTTTCATAACTACCCCTACTAATTTCATTTTTACCGCTCCTGTTGGTATTTCTGCCAGTACTTCTACTATGGCAGGCCCTGCTAGATATGCTCCTCTTGTTTTACTAGCTGTACTTTATGACTTACCTCAAGGGTACTCCACTAGAATAAAAACTTTTGGAAGTGAGGAGAGGATAATTGCAAAACAACATGTTGACCAGTTCAATGAATTTATAGACTTGGAAGAGGTAGATTATAAAGATGTTAAAATGAGATTGTTTATACAAAGTTTCATTGGTGAGGTGAAAAAATGGTTCAAATCTTTCACCCCTAGAAGTTTACATGATTGGAATGAATTAGAAGACACTCTACTAAGGAAATGGGGAAGTAAAGTTAATCTTGTACAAGCTTTGATTGAATATAAAAATTTAAAGAAAGCAAGCCATGAATTAGTACAAGATTTTTCAAAAAGATTTAATAAAGTATAAAATTCCATTCTTGCTCACATTAAGCCTTCCCCAGGAGCTGCTTAGTTAGTTACATTATGCTGAGGGCTTTGATTGTGATTTTTCCATCCTATTAAGAGAGAGAGAGTCTGCTACCTTAGCTGACATGCAGAATGATGATGCGAAAGTGGAAGTTAGTATGGTTGCAGCAAAGAGGTCTAAAATTGGTAAATGAAAAGTAAGAGAAGAAGAAAAACCTTATACATCTTCTGATGTTAAATTTGATACCATAATGAAAACAATAGAAAGACTCATGGATAGACTGGCCCTTGGGAACAATCCGCCTACTACACAACCCGAGGCACAAGTTAGAAATCCAAATTTCAGAAGGGGTCAAATTCAACAAAGGCAAAGAGAACAGAGAAATCAGCCTGACCAACAAGTTAGGCATGTTTTCCATCAAAACATGGTAGATGACGAGGAAATGTAACCATAGATCCGAGAAGATACCATTCATTGTTTAGATGAATATGAAAAAGGAATGTTTTTAACAAAAGAACATGATGAGTCTTATAATGACTTGGATGGTGATGAAATTGAGCCACAATCAAAATACTTAGAAGGCTATCAACATGCTATTCTAGAGATGAAAAATCAATATAATTTGAGAAACATAAATGTTCCCGTAGTTGAAAATAAAAATCAACCTAGGAAAGATGCTCCAAAGGTTACATAACAAAAGAAAGAAACCCCTGCAAAGGAAGTTGAGAAGACACAACCAATTTTCAACTTGGAGAATGAAATCTCAAAGATAAAGATTGTTGTCCCCTTTGGAGAAATAATAAGGGTTACAAAATACAAAAAGAAAATTGTTAGAATGCTTAACACTGAAGCTGGATCATCTGATATTTTGAATTTGCATGAAGATCATCCTACTGTGTTCCTAGGGCCAAGAGAAGAAGATGAGAATAATGAAGAGGTACCACCTTTCTATGTGAGTTTAAACATCCATGACATGAAAATACATAATGCTATGTTAGATTTAGGGGCATCACACAATTTAATGCCTAAGGTCATCATGGAAATATTGGGTTTAGACATAACCAGGCCATACAAAGACTTGTTTTCATTTGATTCAAAAAGGGTGAAATGTGTATGTCTGATCAAAGATGTGGTTTTTTCTTTATGTCAAATTCCTTCTAAGACTATATTGATGGATATTATTGTGGCTGATATTCCACCAAAGTTTGGCATGTTGCTATCAAGATCATGGGCTGCCAAACTCAAAGGAACCATTTAGATGGATATGTCCTATGCTACTATCCCAGTTTTTGGTGAGAAAAGGAGATTATACAGAGAGTCTAGGATGACATATATGGATAGTAGCAAAGAAAAAACTCAAAAATTCCCAGTATATGCAATGGAGATTGAATTGGGCTCATCTATACTCTTCAATGGAATCACCAAAAACACAGCAAATCAACATGCAGAAAAGGAGAAGCAAGTTGAAGAATTTGATAGGAAACGGTGGTGGCACATGAGATTTGATGGTGTTGCAGGAAGAGATGGATCTGGTGCAAGCATATGGATAATTAGCCTGGGAGATGAAAGTAAGTTTTTCTCTTATAAACTAAATTTAGATTGCACAAATAATATAGCAGAGTATGAAGCATTCGTTTTGGGTTTAGAAGTCTTGAAGAATTTAGGTGCTAAGAAAATCTTTGTTTTTGGTGATTCTGAATTAATCATCAAACAAGTTAACAACACCTATAAAACCAAGGATGTTACAATGAGAGCATACAAAAATTTGATCCTTGAATTACTAGAAAATTTTGAAGAGTATAATTTCACCATCAAGCCTAGAGAACATAACAATGTTGCAAATTCTTTGGCTGCTTCAGCAAGTTTATTTACAATTCCAATTCATTCCAACAATAAATATGAAGTTGAAATTAGGGTTAGATCTGCTATACCTGATAACATAATAAACTGGACAGTGTTTGATAATGATCAACAATTCAAAACATTTCTGGAATTGAAAGAAGAATTTGAATCTCTTCAAGTTGACCAGCAAAACATATTTTCTGAAACAAAAGCGAATACCAAAGTTGTTCAACTCAAAAACAATTGTATTCCAAAGGGAATGATTCCTCTTGAGAAGTTATTTGACCAGAATGATGTGGCCAAAAACGCAAAGATGAAATCTGATGATGAGGAGGTTGAGACTTATAATATTGGTACTGAAGCAAATCCAAAGAATGTCAAGTTATCCAAATTTCTTTCTCTTGAGGAAAAAAAAAATTCTATATTTGATGAAGAAATACATAGATATTTTTGCATGGAGTTATGCTGATTTAAAAAGCTATGATCCAAATGTTATTCAACATACAATACCAATAAAAGAAAATGAAAAACCTTTCAAGCAAAAATTGAGAAGGATAAATCCATTTCTTTTGCCATTGATTGAAAAGGAGATAAAAAAGTTGTTTGAAGAAAAGATCATAGTACCATTGAGGTTTTCCAAGTGGCTAGCTAACCTGGTGCCTGTGAGAAAGAAGAATGGGGAAATTAGGATATGCATTGATTTTAGGAACTTGAATAAAGCTTCATTAAAAGATAATTATCCACTTCCCAAAATGGATCATATTTTGCAAAGCATTGTAGGATCACAAAGGATGTCAATGCTAGATGGTTTCTCAGGCTATAATCAGATATTGGTACATCATGATGATCAAGAGAAGACAACTTTTACCACACCCTGGGGAACATTTATGTATGCAAAGATGCCTTTTGGACTTATGAATGCAAGGGAAACTTTTCAGAGAGGTATGGATATTGCATTTGCAGATGAGATAAACAGGTCTGTAGTAGTATATTTGGATGATATTACTGTGTTTTCTAAAAAAGAAGAAGAACATCTCAAACACTTGGAGAGAGTCTTTCAAAAATGCAGAAAATTCGGTATTTCTCTAAATCCTACTAAGAGTATTTTTTCTTTGACAAAGGGAAAGTTTTTGGGTCATATTATATCAAAGGAAGGAATTAAGATTGATCCAAGTAGGGCTTCTGCTATCCAAAAAATTGGTCTGCCCAGAAATAGAAAAGAAATCCAATCTTTTTTAGGCAAAGTGAATTTTGTGAGGAGATTTGTTCCTAACTTTGCAGAAATTGTGAAATACATCACAAAGATGCTTAGGAAAGATTGTGATATTAAATGGACAATAGAGGCTAAACATTTGTTTGAAGAAATAAAAAAGGCTCTTACTTAGGCTCCAGTCCTCATAAATCCTGATTTTTCAAAGCATTTTCTGGTTTTTACTTTTGCTTCAAAACACACAATTGTTGGAGTATTGTTGTAGAAAGGACAACAAGGTTATGAACAACCTATTTCATTTTTCAGTAGAACACTTGGAAATTCTGAATTGAAATATAACATCATGGAGAAGCAAGCTTATGCTTTAGTGAAAGCTCTTAAAGATTTTAGGGTGTATGTCATTCATTCACACATTATTGCCTATGTACCTAATGTTGTAGTAAAAGACATATTAACTCAAGCTGATCCAGATGGTAAAAGGAGTAAATGGATTGCTACGATGCTAGAGTACGATTTGGAAATCAGGCCTACAAAACTGATAAAAGGACAAGGACTGAAAAAGTTGATCACTCAATCAAATTTTGACTGTCTAGATATTAATTTTGTAGCAGAAAATTCAGATACAATTGAAGATGAAGAGCTGATCCCTGTTGAAGAAAAGTTTACAATGTCATATTGGTATAAATATGTTATCTTTGTACTGTAAAATCATAGAGCTCCTCCTGAACTAACAAAATCAAAATCTAGATTTGTCAAGTTGAAATCAGTGAGATATTGTATTTTGAATAAATTCTTGTATTGGAAGATTCAGGTGGAATACTTCTTAATTGTCTATTGGAAGATGAAGTTGTAAAAGTGATCAAAGAGTTTCATAAAGGTGATTGTGGAGGACATCATTACTGGAGAGCAACAATGAATAAGATACTCAGAGAAGGATTTTATTGGCCTTCAATTTTCAGAGATGTATACAAAAAGGTTGCTTCTTGTCATGAATGTCAAATATTTGAAGGGAAAAGGAAGTTACTCTCATTGCCTTTAAAACCTGTTTTTGTGGAAGCCCCTTTCCAACAATGGGGGTTATATTTTATTGGAAAAATACATCCTACTTCTTTAGGCCAACATCGATGGATCTTAACAGCCATTGATTACTTCACAAAGTGGATTGAAGCAATTCCCACAAGACAAGCTACAAACATAGTCATTATTAAATTTATGGAAAATAACATCATGTCAAGATTTGGCTACCCCATGAATATCATCACTGACAATGCTCAAGCATTCAAATCAAAAAGGCTGGTAAGTTTCTGTAACCAATATAATATCACTCTTGGTCATTCTACAACTTATTACCCCCAAGGTAATGGCTTAGTTGAATATTCAAACAAAAGCCTAGTTAGAATCATCAAAAAGATTTTGCAGGAAAATAAAAGGTCATGGAATTTAAAGCTTAAATTTTCTCTATGGGCTGATAGAATTTGTACTAAAAGATCTATAGGAGTTTCTCCTTATGAGTTAGTCTATGGAACTGAAGCTATTTTTCCTAGTTCACTTGGAGTTCTGGTCATGAAACTATTATAGGGACTAGAGGAAGAACCAAATGCTATCCAAAGGAGGATCAACCAACTAATTTCTCTGTAGGAAAAAAGAGAAGAAGTTTATAGCAATCATCAACAATCTCATAACATAATCAAAAATACTTTCGACAAAAAGATCAAAGCAGAAAATTTCAGTCCTCAAGATGTAGTTTTGAAGTGGGAAGCTAAGATTGAAGATAAAGGAAAACACAACAAGTTTGAGAATCTCTGGAAGGGGTCGTATAAGATTTCAGCTTATCATGGGAATAATACATTTATATTGCAAGAGATGGATGGTCAAATATATGTAGGAGGACCTATTAATGGCGGGTTTCTCAAACATTATATCTCTTGATCTAGTTGAAAGAAATACCATTGTATATATTCCATTTTTCTGTTTTTCTCATTTGTAGGTGTGGATGATATATTTAACAAGTTTGAGCCCGAAGTGAAGGCCATAAAAACTTGGAGATTATGTTTTCACTTTTAGTTTTCAATAAGGCAATTGGTCTACTGGTTCTTTACTACACCACAGGGGCACAACATCATGATTGGAGCCATTGTTATCCATGGTAATATCTACAAATAATTTTTAGTTTGATTAATCATTTACATCTGTCTACTGCTTTTTCGAAAAAGGTTGTTGTACTTTGCAAATTGGATATTAAAGAAGGAAAGAACAGGTCCAGTTTGAATTATTCTGGATAAATTCTCATATTCTCTGAAACCCATTTTCTTTCACAAACCCCATTTTTCCCCTTTGTTTTCTAAAAAACGCTAGCCGAAACGCTAGCCGCTGTGACCCATTTTTTAACTCTAGCCGAAATCCCTTTGTATTTCCAATTCTATCCATGTTTCCCCATTCCCCCTTGAAATTTATTTAAAACATTAATAAAACATGTAAACCTTTTAAAAGGCTTGGACCCGCAGTCTATATCACAATCGGCCTTTTCCCTTTTGCAAAACCATATCTGTCACGTCCCTCATCCGCTTGCATTGCGATATCACAAATCACAAAGTCTTTCTTCCGCTGATATCACACTTTCTCCCCGTCGATTGCAATATCGCATAAACCTCCCCCGCCATTTGTGATATCACAAGTCTTCCGCTGATTGCGATATCACATAAATTTCTTCTGTTTCCGATATCGCATATCGCAGTTTTCTATTGATCGTTATATCCAAGTCCCGTTACCACTCCACTCGCCGATTGCGATAAAGACCCACCCACTGATTTCGATAAATACCTTCCTGCTGATCGCAATATTTCCTCCTCCCCACTGATCGCATAAAGTTTCGTCCCCTCGCTGATTGCGATGTCGCAATTGGGGATCACATAGACATAACTCCCTCCTTCGCCGAACTCCCTTTTGAATTGTGATTACGATGGATCAGAAAGGTTATGTATTGTAGTTTTGAGAAATTTCAAGTTCGACATAATGGGAAATCATCATAAAATCAATGTTAAAGCTCCTTTTTGCTTTCCGGTGGCATATTGCGATTTTGATAACAGCAGGCCCAGATCAACAACCTAGATTGAATCAGCCCGAAACAATGGCCCAAATCAATGAATATTAAATTTCCCTTTTCGCTTCTGCTTAGTGGGACAATGAGGATGCTTTCTAGCGGCATGGTCATCAAACATAACGTAGAGAAAAGAGGACAACGAGACATAGAAGACAATGAAGGCACTTTCAAACACGTTTAAAACAATAAACAACATGCCTACCTGCAAAACAAATAATATTTCTTATTTAAAGGCCCATAAATAACAAAACAAAATTCAAAAGGCTGCATGCTCTGAATTTCCACAAATATAGTGCCAACATTACAAACAGTTGCAAATTTTTTTCCTGAATTATTGTAACAGTTGGATGAATTCTGTTTAGATGTGACTCCTATTTGTATTCAAACTCTGTTAAAATAGAAAATTCCTATGAAAACTTTGTTAGTTAGAAGAAAAGGAGGAACAGGTCTCTAGAACAATAAATCGAATTTGGCCCAAGTGGCAAGATATGTAAAGGGATATTTTCTCTATAAATAGGCAGATTTTCGACTCTGAGAAGGGTTGATGGAGAGTGTGAAAAACTGACCTTTTGTAATATTTTTTTCTTTTAATAGAAAATCAGCAACAACTCTATTTTTGTACCTGGGATTTGTGTTATGGCTTTTATGAGTTTTTATTATGTTGTTTCAAGTTTTACATAGTATCTTGATTACTTGGAAATCTGTCAAACAACTCCAATTTCCTTCATTTACTATATATGACTGTGGGTTTCCATTTGTATCAGTTTTAAAGCCATAGATGCCTCAGCTTCCATTAAACACTATTGTTGATCATAATCTGTTTTAATTTGACTCCATGCCCAATGGTGGCAGTCATCACATTTTTCTTCACCTACAAAATCACAAAAAGAGATTAGAGTTAGTCATCTGAATTTTGAGTTTATCACAAGTCATTTTATAAATATTTTGAGAGAGCCCTCTCAGATTGGAAGGACTAACTTCCAGTCTAAAGTTGGTTTGAAATAGTTACACTTGGTTGAAGGTTGATACAACCCAATCTGTCCCAACCTAGTGATAACGCAACCTAATTTCTACATGGTATCGAAGCTGGATTCACATTAGAGTAGGAAATTTGAAGTTGTTTCTTAGAGGTTCTAATTTCAAGATCAGTGTAGCAAGATGTCTTTAGAGCGGAGAAGATAGCTTTTAATGGACTAAGGCTAGAGTATGCCTTGGAAGGCACCTCAAATTTTGTTGCATGGAAAGACCACATGGAGGAAATATTAGATGACAATGGATTGCTTGAATATGTCAAGACATATATTCCAAGAGCACCAAAAACTGAAGTCCAGGACCTTGCATAATGGAAGAAACATGTAGCTAAGGCAAGGAGAATAATTTTGGAGGGAGTACCACATCATATTGTCTCGATTCTCCATGGAAAATAAAATTCGTTCGCGATGTGGAAAGCACTGACAAAATTGTTAGAGAATAGTAGTGACCACATGAAGCTAGTTCTCAAGGATAAACTTTGAAGTATCAAGATGCAAAAGAATGACATTATACCACAATATTTGAGTAGGTTCACACAATGTCATGATGAACTGGGCGGGGTCAATGTTATTTTCCCTGGAGATGACTTGGTAAGCTTAGCCCTTCTAGGCCTTCCTAAGAGTTGGCATAACTATAAAGATTCGGTGAACAAGAGGTAGAAACTACCAAATTGGGAGTGGTTATGGTCTGATTTGCTATAGGATGAGATAAGGCAGAATAACTGAGATGAGATTTCATCTAAGGGTGAGGATGAAGAAATTTTTTCATTGGATGGAAAGACAAAGAAGGGAAAAGGGAAGAAATCCCAATCCAAACCAAAATCCAGTCAAGGGGGCAACAAGAAATATTTGTCTAAAATTAAATGCTTCCATTGTCATGAATTCAGGCACTATGCCATGAAGTTTCCACAAAAGAAGGAAAGAAATAAGACCTTAGGAGGAGTACCAGGTGAAGCCTTGGCTTCATAGTTCGAGGTTGACTTTACCTTGATTGCATGCATGGCCAAGACAATGATGGGGAGTGTCATGTTTGTTCAGGGCCTAAAGAAATATATCGTCTCTGTTGTAGTTTTGGAAGACTGTGGTTATAATGTGATCTTCAAAAAAGGAAAGGAATTCCTGAGACACATAGCCATGGGACAGGTGAAGAAGATTGGGGTTCATGTGAAGAACCTGTACAAGCTAGATGTGGAGGATTGTGCTGCATTGAGCACAAAGGCAGAGAAGGTGCAGAGTCACGATGTCACTGAACTTTGGGATAGAAGAACTAGCTATTTGCATCATGGCGCTTTGAATATAATGCAATACATAACCATAGGCTTCCTCAAAGGAGCCCTTAAGAAGCATGATGTATGCAAAGGATGTAATTTTGGGAAGAACACAAAACCCACATTCCATGATCGGGACAACAAAGCACATGCAGTCCTTGAAAGGATCCACTCTGATGTCTGTGGACCTTTCTCGACAGCCTTCACTGGCAAACACAAATATATTGTCATTTTTATTGATGATTTCTCACGGAAGTGCTGGATATTCTTCATGCAGAAGAAGGATGACACATTCTCTAAGTTCATAGAATTCAAGGCACTAGTTGAGAAAGAAGCAGGAAAGAAGGTAAGGCTCTCAGGAGTGATAATGGAGGTGAGTACATGTCGAATGAATTTAAAAAATTTCATGCAAAAGAAGGCATTCGATGAGAGTTGACAACACCCCACAACCCACAATAGAATGGGGTGGTTGAGAGGAAGAACTGTAGTATTGTGGGAACAGCAAGGGTGATGTTTCATGACCAAGGCTTACCTTGACATTTGTGGGTTGAGGAATGCAACAAAACAATCTATTTGCAGAACCAGAGTCATCATCAAATTCTTGGCATGATTACAGCAGAGGAGGCTTTCTAAGGCAGGAGGCCATATATGTCGCACTTCATGATTTTTGGAGCCTCTTTTTATTTCTATGTCTCCAAAGAATCAAGGAATAATCTTGAGTCAACCACAGAAACTCCCCACAACTACCATCTGTAATTTACATCCCTCAGAATGACATTTGTGCGAATGGATGTAAAATTTGATGAGGAGAAAGTGATGCGGTGCTCTCTTGAGAGGGAGCTATAGATCCCACTAAAAGAGGATCTTTTAGCTGAAAAGGAGGAACCTCGGGAAGTTGTGGAGCAGCCAAAAATTGAGGAGCGGAGAGTGTAGATAGCCACTCAAGTAAAACCATTCAGAGAAGGCAAAAAAATAACCAGGGAAACTAAAAGACTCGTGTAGGATGGGAGGGAGAATGTGGGTTCTCCTTCAAATCAACTCAGGCATAGAAGGTCACTTGATTGGTACACTGGCCACATGTCTCTAATGAATGAGCTTGTAGATACCGAGCCATCCTATTTTGAGGAAACAATAGAGAAACCTATATGGGTTGATGAAATGGTGGAGGAATACGAATATATTGTAAAGAATAGTGTTTGGGAAGTGGTCCCAAGACTAGTAGATAAATTAGTTGTGGGTTCGAGATGGAACTTCAAGGTAAAGCATGTAGCAGAAAAAAACATGGAAAAGTATAAGGCCTTATTTGTGGCCAAGGGGTACTCTCAAGTTGAGGGAATTGACTATGATGAGACCTTTTCTCTTGTAGTAAGGTACTCATCCATTAGCTCAATTCTTGCCTTGGCTGCACATATGGGGTGGAAGATCCACCAGATGGATGTAAAAAGAACATTCCTTAATGGAGTTATTGAGGAGGAGGTGTACATTGAGAAACCAAAAGGCTTTGATTTGATCGAGGGTCTCATGCGTGCAAATTCCAACGAGAATTGTACGGTCTTAAACTATATCTATCTCACCAATTTGGGCTTTACCAAAAGTGAAGCGGTTGCAAACCTATATCATATCTTGGTAGAAGGTAAATTTCTTATTATTGTCTTCTATGTTGATGACTTGATTTTAACTTGTGATGAACAACTAATTAGATCTTGCAAGGAGGAACTTACAAGATAATTTGAAATGCAGGACATGGGACTCATGCAATATATTCTCAAGTTGGAAGTATGGTAAGGCGATGGGGATCAATTTGTATCTCAAGGAAAGTATGAAAATGAGATACTACAAAGATTCTGCATGGAGAGTTACAAACCATGGAGACACCTCTAATGACCAACAGGAGGAAGGAAGATGCCACTTCAGGTGAGGAAGTGGATGCTACCATTTATTGACAGTTAGTGGGTTCACTCATGTATCTTGTGAACACATGACTAGATATGTGCTATGCAGTCAACTAGCTGAGGCAAGCTATGGTTAGGCCAACCAAATTATTTTGGAAGGAAACTAAGCATGTTTTATGGTATCTCAGAGGCACTACCCATTTTGGAATATGGTATAGACGAATAAAGGGAGCAAATCTATGTGGCTTCATAGATGTAGACTGAGCAGGAAATCCATCAGACTGAAAGAGTATACGAGGTGGAATTTTTGGTGTTGGGTCTGTAGTTGTTTCTTCGTATTGCAGGAAGCAAAGATATGTGGCGCTCAGCTTGGCAGAAGAAGAATACATGGATGCAAGTCAAGTAGCATGTGAGGCGATCTAGATGAGAAATATACTTATTGGAATATTTGGTTAGATGATGGATCCAATTGTGATCTACTGTGATAATCAGAGTTTCATCAAGCTCTTTGAAAATCTTGTATTTCATGATTAATCCAAGCATATAGATATCTGATATGACCATCTAGGACTGTGTGTAGAGACGGATAATGTTGCTTCAGTACATTCCAACAGAGGAACAATATGCTCACATTTTGACAAAGGACTTGTCAAGAGGAAAGTTCGAGTTCCACAGGTGAAAGATAGGGGTGGTTGATAATCCCTTTCTTGCTGAGAGGGAGTGTTAAAAAATGCAGCAAGAAATTCTCAATTTTATTTTTCCTTTGATTAAACTGAGAAAATTCAAATTTCCACATCAAGAGACAACCTGGATGTAGTTAACTTATGTGACATGGCTTGTGTCACCCAATTTACTCAGTAAATTCGAGTTGGAGGAGTTAGAGTTCATTTAAGCATGTGTGATTGCTAATTTGTAGCAATCAAAGTCATCTATCTCAAGTTGTTTTCAATTAAAATAGTTCCAACTATTGGAGGAACTATTGGAAGGTTAGTTGTGCAGTGGGACTTCAATCAAAATCAGTGATCATATGGTTAGCTGATCAATCAAACCAAAATAGATAGTGTGTGTAGAGAATTCGAGTTACCCATTTGAGATGGAGATTCAAAGGCAGCGTAATATCAGTTGTAGACTATTCCAGAGTGTACAGGTGTTCCATGCAACTTGATGATTGACCTTGGGAATTGCACAATCCGTTTTGGAGAAATTCCTAAAAAATAGGGGCCTAATTTCTCAAGGAATTGCGTAAGGAAATAGGGGCTCAAGCAGAGGCATACATTGACTAAGTTTGGGTCAGATCTTCTCAGTGAAAAGAGAGATAGGTTATGCACTTGCAGGTTGTTCTCAATTGAGAAAAGAAATTGTAATACATCTATATTCATCAGATTAATGCAAGTAGACATTCGGGTTTTTAGCAGATTGCTTTCCCCAGGAAAAATATTATGTGCATGTGTGTTATTTCTTATTGCATGTCTGAAATTTTTGTTCTAAGTTGTGAATTAACTTCTTTAGAGGAGTGGAGTAGGTTCGTGTCTTATGATTTTGATTAAAAATTCATGAGAAATTGCAAATCTACAACCTAATTCTACAGTTTGAACATGGATGAGATTCATTTTGTATCCAAAAAGAAAAAGGTCCAATTCAAACTAAAGGCTCAAATTGGTTCATTCATAGTAAATACCAGAGCAGCTGATAAGGAGGTGGAAATTTTATTGAGCCAAATGAATTTTAAGTTAAGTTTCAGTTGGATTTATGATCCTTTAGGAGTAATTTCATCTATTAGGGTTGAGAAAAAATCTACTCACACCCATATCTCAAAACCAGAAATTGAATAATATGAAAATAAAGAGGTATGGGAGGAGAACACTTTGCAGGAGTTTGAAGAAAAAATTTCTAGTCAAATAGCCTTAGAAACTCCAATATTGAATGAGAAAGAGTTAAAGAGACCAAGTGAAAGTATGTCTTGTTGAAGAATCTAGGGCTTCTAGGTTAGGATGAGATTCTTCTAACGATGATAACTATTTGTAAGTTACTTTTTACTTTTTCTTATTAGCACAATATTCTCTTATTATTATTAATGCATGCTCTCTTACTTCATCAAACAATTACCAAAAAAAAAGAGACAAGAAAACAACATGTTGGTTCTCATCCATGGAAAAACCTCTCTCTCTCTTAGAGAGAAAAAAACCTTCTGCAAATTTCTCTTATTGAAGCTTCAATTGACAAATTCCAAACCCTAGACCCTTGACAAGTAGATCCTCCAAGCACAAGACACAATCTCTCTTTCTTTTGTCCTTTAACTGATGCCTCCTTCTGTACTGCACCCTGGCCTCTTCCTTTGCTCTTCTTTCGACAACTGATGGCACTTTCTGTAGAAACCCTAGGTCTCCTTAGAGACCTCTATTTTGGTATCTTCCTTTCCTTCTCAAACTCGCTTGGTAATATTCCTTCTCCTTGATACTTAGACTAGAGAATGAGGCTTTTCTTGGGGTATATCTTCAAGTTAGAGGCTGATCCTCTTAACCTTATTGCAGCTCTGATTTCTTCACACATGTGGCTGATCTAGGGCTTGAAATAGACCCTTTTACTTGCTCCCTTTCTTCGATTTAGGTGGGACCTACTTCGCTTGAGATGGAGGCCTATTAGGAGCCTCTTCTTAGCCCAATCGAACTTTATTATGTTGCTGCACTTATGAATCTGATGTGACCACAGAAATACCCTTCTTCCTTTGCATGTGTGACAAAATTTGGACCCAAAACAATCCTTCAAAACTTAGATTCCTTTCTCTCCTTCTTTGCTGGCCTAGAAGCACCTTCTTGCTCTTCTTCGCATCTCCTTCTTGACTCTCTTTCTCGCTGATTTCAGAGATCACTTGATGATCCTTTTGTGAGGTTGAACTGCCCTATATATAGGAGTCTGTCCCTCCTATTTGGGCTGACTTGAGCTAGTGAGGCTGACTTGACTTTAAGTGCACCAAAAATTCATTCTTTGAGCTGACATGAAGAGGAGACTTGTCTTTTCTTTGGAGGATCACCTTTGACATATTTCTTTGACTCTAGTACATAGATTTACATAGTGTAACATGCCCACATGGGTCTTCAACAATTACATTGACTCTTTGACTTTCCTAGAAGCACTTAAACATGTGCTTGACCTATCAAATGGGCAAGAAACCCATTCTTGATAATTACAAAAATAATAATTCTTTTCTTTTACAAGTACAAAGATCAAATTACATTTATGAAGACTGAACCTAGTTACACTTTCTTCAACATGTCTCCTACTAGTTCAGGCTCCAAATCAGCTGGATTCAGAGTTTTTAAGAGGAGGAAGACAAAGAATACAGAGGAAGAATGATCAGAGGGAAGGAATATAGAGGTGTCTAAAACAATTGTGTTATCAACCGAGCTTGTGTTTACTTTGCAACAAACTGAAGAAATAATTCTTGATACATGTGTGTCCCCTTCTCCTCGTGAGCAAAGTATTTTTATAGGTTAAAAGAAATGAAGAAGAAGAATGAAATGATAAATACTACCACCTAGTCTGAGTTTTGGAATAAAACCTCTACTACTCAAACCAGAGTCTTATCTACATTGGACCCTGACAGAGGACAATTTTAATTGGCATTTTTGAACCAAAGGTCCGAGTCCAAGATTAGAAAAGGATTACAAAAATTTAGTGTTCTCTTTTGAAACTAAATATATTTTTTCACATAGATAAGATTGATATACACAAACAAGCTGGTGAAATGATTTATTCTTCCCTAATAAGTTCTGCCATGACAACTTCAAAGCTACATGCTTCTTTAAATAATATTCATTCTCAGCTTAAGTTAGAAAAGATGTCATCTTTAGCAAAAGATACAAGAATAAAATCTTTATAATATATTGTAATCAAATTAGGATTAGATCCTAACGATGTTAATGCTGCTCAAGAAATTATTAAGAACAAGAATGCAGACATTCAAGCACTGAGGAAACAATTGAAATTGCCTACAATAGAGCATCCTCAAGCTTAGGAAGTAGGGAAATTAGAGAAAGAGAAAGAGAATATGTTGCATATGATTGTTGAGAAAAACATCCAAATTCAGAAAATGGAAGCAGACATGGAAAAATTTCCGAAGGAGAGAGAGCAACTAGTAATTGCAGGAACATCTATAGCAAAAACATGAGCATCCAACCAGGATGCCACTGAACAATTATCTAAAGATATGGGATATCTGTTACTGAGGAATTTTGAAATTGAGAAACTTAAAGAATCACTATAGAGGGCAGAAGATAGTAAACTCAAGGCAGATAATGCATATCTTACATAAGTATAAAATAATTTCAAGCTCACTAAATAGCTTGAAAAATATATGGATGAATCAATCAGTGCACAAAATATGTCAAAAGTTAAGGGGAAGATCTAGATAGACGTCAATTCAAACATTTAAGATGTTTGGATCTCAATAGTAAATATTTTTGAACAAGAACAATTGGTGCATAAAGAAAAAACAACTGTTGCTGAGATCAAAGAGGAGCTGGACAATAAACCTGGAGAAGCAACAAGGATTATCAAAGTTTTGTATTAAAAAACTAAAGAAGAACTTGAAGACATGGGTATTGAAGATAGAATGAATGCAGTCCTTGAAGTAAGAAAATTATTGACAAAGAGGAATTTGATGCTACAACTAGAAAAAAAATGCCAAAACCTAGAAGTTCAGATCAAGAGGTTTCATAAAACGTTTTCTATTCTTTAGCAAAAAGGACTCCCATCATTAAGGGATTCTCGTGGCCAATTGATCCAGCAAGAAGATTATCAGAAAAAGTTACACGATATAGCAATAGATAACTCAAAATTTTCTAAAGTAAAAGGAAATGTTGGTGGTAAAACTTTTCTCCAAGGTTTAGAAAATGATTTATTCATTTCATATGAAGTTCACCATCTTTTTGTAACCAAGCCCACATTTGAAAAATACACTGAGGTAGATGAAACATACAAGAAAGTAATTAAATTTTCATATCCAGATGATGATAAGTGGGATAAGTTCCATGAACTTATCGAGTAAACAAAAAGAATATTTGAAGGTAGAATTTGGACAAAGCAATAGGAGTAGAATTAGATTTAAAGGAAGTAGTTGGAAACTAAGTCCTTGAATAGTGTGCTGATTACACTAAATCAGTTCCATAATTTCTATTTTGAGTTGTATTAATTCAAATTATCCAAATCATTTAGGAAAAAATCTTTATTTTTATGTAAAGGATTGTAATAGATTATATATTTTTGAGAATACTCTATAAATACTTTGTAATTCAAAGTAAGAAGGGTTGATACTTTGATAGAACTAGAGACATTATTATATTTCTGGAAATTTTGAAGATAATCAAAGGCTTCTAGCTTTAGTTTCTAGCAGCATTTGTGTTCATGTGAGTCTCCTTTGTGTAATCATTTATGTTATTCTTCATATATTTGAGGTAATATAGAAGTACTAGGTAAGGCTAGGTCGAGTTTTGACCTCCTTGATAGCCCCTACAAAGTTATTATCATCACTGAGATTAGCTAATTAAACAGTTTGTTTAAATTAATACCTTTACATCATTAAATTATTTCCTTTTGTCATCTCTCAAATGTATAATTGTTAGCTATAGAAATATTTCTATATGCCTTTGCTTTGTTTGATAATATAAATATTTAGGAAGGATATTTAATTATCAGATATCTTCTTTTTCATCTATCATAAACATTTAAAGATTGCATGTTGTTAGTACTGGAATCAACACTTTGAGAAATATTTAAGATATCTGGGTAATGTACATGTGAATGATTTGATTCATTTATCATCCCTTTAACTAAACTCTCATTTAGATGCTTTGGCACAACTCCTGAGGTTAGAATTGTCTACAAAGAAACAACATGAGATTGACTACGTTTCTGGGGAACAAATTTTGAAGTTCATTTTCCTGGGACAAATATAAGACTTACCTCTTAATGAAGTTAATTTCCTTGGGAAAACTATAAGACTTACCTCTTAATGGTGAATAACAGTCTAGCAAGCTATAATTCTTCACCTAGTGACTTCATAAATTAAATTTTCTTCACGCAGGCATACCAGATCTCATTATGATCCTCAACTCTTTACTCCATTATCAGATCCAAAGAGACTTGTGTGAATTTCTTCCCTTAAATGTAGACTTGAAGCCTCTACTTCTACTTCTCTTCCACCAGAATTAGTTTCACAACCTGAACAATTTGAATCAATTCCTATACCTTCTGATTTATCTGATTTACCACCTAAAGTCTTAGAACTTCTTTCTAAGGGAGTAGATCTACAATATGCCTTGTTAGTTCATCAACTTGAATCCTTTGAGCTTCCTGTCTCCCTTTCAGAGTCATCTGATATAAAAGCAAAACTAGAACTAAAGTTTCCTAAGCTTAAACCTGGAGATTTTATATCCTTTATTATCCACACTTATCCTTCTACTTCTGATAAACTTGAAAAGGAACTTAAAATCTATACAAACCCTTTAGCTTTTGAAGATCAAGAGAAAATTGTTCCTAAAGTTCAAAAGTTAATTATTCATCCTCAATTTTCAAAGAAGCCTATAATTTCAGGACAACCATCTTCCAACAAGCCTTTATCCCCTAGACAATCAATTTCAAAACATCAACAAATGTTGGATTGAGACCTATTGTGATAGCCAGGTATGCAACATTAGTGTTACCATCAGAAAATCATATTCATAATTTTACTTAAGGTTATCTAAAACATCTCCCTATATTTAATGGAAAAGCATGACCATCAATAAAAGATCATTTATCTGCATTTCTAGATTTTGTAGATAATATGAACATAGAACATGAAGATGTTTATATGAGGTTGTTTTTTCAATCATTAGAAGGAAATGTTAGGATTTGGTTTAGGCAATTACAACCAAATTCTATTAATACATGGACAAAATTAACAAATATCTTCATTAATCAATGGGGAATAAAGAAAGATCATGTTTATTATTTAATAGAATTTGAAGACCTCAAAAGAAATCCTGGTGAACTTGTTTCATAGTTTATTAAGAGGTTCAATAAAATTTACAATAAGATGCCAACATATTGTAAACCTCCAGTCACTGCAGCTAAGGTTAGATTTTCTAAAGAATTTGATGATGATTTTGCTTTAATGTTGAGAGAAATAAAATATGTAACCTTGGAAGACATGCAAACTGATGCAATTGAGGTAGAAGCTAATAGAGCAGCATTAGGTAAATTGAGAGCAAAGGCAGAAAAAGCAGAAAGGAAATTGAAAGCTAAAACAAAAGTTGGTTCATCTTCAAAAGTTAAGGAAGAGGAACATAAAATTGATGAAATCATTTCAATGTTGAGGAACTTGTCTAATAGAATGTCAAGGATGGAAACACAACCTATACAAGTACAACAAAATGTGAATAGACCATTTGGAACATATAGAAGACCTTTTTAGCCACAAATTTTATAGAGGGAAAGGCAGAATAACGATCAAAAGATTCAACCCCCACTAATGATAAATGATCAAGATGTGTTAGAAGTAACACCTGTTATGGATGGCATAAATTATTTTGGTGATTATCCTTTTGGAAATACAATTGTTCCCGTGAATCAAATTTAGCCTACAATTTAGAATATATAAAATTTTTAAATTTATAAATCTGAAGTTTTTTCTGAATTTCTAATTGCGGAACTAAACAAAAGATATGATCTAAGACTAAGACAAGGTCTAAATAGACCTATTAAGAAAGTTACCTTTGATCTCTCACAAGGTAAAACTACTGTTACACTAAAAAATGTCACCATGACTATTTACAGTTAGTATGGCTCTATCAACAGTCATGCTATCCTCTTAGGCAAGTCTTATGCCTCTGCTCTCCATGTCAAACTCCAAAAAGAGAGAAAGTCTTTATAAATGTATTTATCTCTGGGTACGCACCCAATGTTCACAAAAGCTGCGTACTTGTACGCTCTGTATGTAAAGGGGCAGGTGCGTCCCCCTGTAAAGGTCAAAATGCGCAAGTTTCATCTTTAAAAAGTTACTTGTGGTCATTTCTAGAGCATTCTAGAAGGTTGTTCGACGTGTATTGAGCGCCTCCAGATGGTTCATGTACCCCTACCAAAGAGGAACTTATCCCATCAATAAGGGAGCTATCCCATCCAAAGAGGGGATTATCCCATTGATGGTGGACCTGATTAACTTCCTCTTGAGCACTATAAATACAGGCATTGGGCCAGAAGGAGGGGAGGTTGAAAGCTAAACATTTCTAAGGGTAGATGCTGCAGGAATTAGGACTCCCATTTAGAAGCTTGTGAGGAGAGATTGTCATCTTTGCTTGTTCTATTTTGGAAGTGGGTGAGCTTTGTCAAAGTAAAGGAGAACTCTTGATGGACCCTGGGAGGGACTTGCACAACACCAAGGCTCAGGTTGTAATTGTTCCTTTTGTTTCCTATTAATGCAAATGAGTCCATTCTTCTCAATAACTTGTTATTTATGAGTTGTTTCATGTACTCCTTGGTCTATGTGTTAAATATGTTTTATTCTATGAGATTATCAAGTGCTATTTAATCGTTTGATTGTTAGTGAACGCAGGTTTCAAAGTGAAGGAGGAGCTCATCCGGATCAGCGAGGCTGGACTGCTACAACAGCGTTGGACTACAGGTAGGATCTAAACACTTGATTTCTTATATAGTAAATGCATGTTTAGAGAAGGATTGCTCTTATTTGTCTTGTTTGTCACTAGAGAGTCTTAGGCTCCTAGGGAGGTTGGTTGTGTCCACACTATCGACTCTTTCTGCCTGACAAAATGGCGACCATACTGGGGAATCCATTGATGTGAAAGTCTTTTCCTTTGTATGCAACTTTGATCTGAGAAAAGTCATTTATTTTCTGGTTTTTGGCTCTGTGACTTTGTTTTTGGGTGGGTTAGCTTAGGGTTAGATTGAATTTAGTTTTTCTTGGTTTTTTCAGTAGGACGCACCCTATGTGTCTTGCACAGTGCGTACTTGTACGCACTGTTTCTGTGTGCACAAAGCGAGCCCGCACCTGGCTTAACAGGTTGCCTGCGTCCCCTGCTAAAAATTAAGAAAATTCCATTTTTTGCATTTTTTCTCTTAGATTTTGCTTTTTCTTAGATTTTACTGCCCAGATCCATTAGTCTCTTGTCAAAGATCTTCACTTGAACTTGTTTCGATAGCATTGAGTGTTTTAGTGGATTTCATAGAAGTTTAAGCCCTAGGGTTTGATTTTTTAGTAGGTCTTGTAGTGACTTTGGCGGTAGAAGTTGTCAAGCCTTAGATCTCTCTGGTTTTGTCAGCCTTCTTAGAAGTCGGACCTGTCATAAAGTCTACCTGTGAGAGCAACTTACTTTTGAGTGGTCTCTTTGGCAAATTTCGAAGTGCTTGTTGATTGAGTATTGAATTCCATTTTACAAAAAGAACAAAAAGATTTGAGTTTTGTTTTGACTGGTCTTTTGATTCTGCATTAGCTGGTCCTTGACTTGATTGTGGTCAAGTAAAACAACCTAGAATCATCCTTGTAGGCTTTTGCCTCGTTAGGTTTGCTTAGAGTAAATTTCTTTTTGATTTGCTTGTGAGTCAAGTTTTCATAGATTTTATAGATTTTGAGATTGATTTTTGTTAAAATAGATTTATATGCTTTATTAAATAAGAGAAAATACAAAAATATCTCCTTTGAAAGTTTTGTTTCAAGTAGCTTTGAGGGATTTTGAAAGAAAAAGAATTTTTCGTGCACGTAAGGAGTGGTCATGTTTATATGCTTGGAAAGATAAAGAGAATTGTTTCTTTGATTGTCTTTACTAAGAAAGTTGTTTTCTATAAAATTTGCATTTCTCAACTCTCTTAGTTAGGAATTTCATTGAAAGAGAAAAGTAGCGTAAATCATCCTAGGTGCATTTTTGTAGTGGTTTGAGTCGAGTCTACACACCATTGGTTTCACTTTCGCTACCTTTTGTCTTTAAGAAAAACCATAAAATTAACGCTTAAAGTAAAATCAACGTAGTAACTTTTATTTACTAGGGCTCTGAAACACCAATTTAGATCAGGCTAGTGTCTTGGAGTAGGAGAGTAATTAACTCTCCAAGACAACAAAACCAAACAAGTAGCTTATCTTGTGATAGAATAAATCCAATTGTCTCATTTGTACTCTGGGAAAGCTCCTCTTAAAGGAGAAGCACGAGCTCGTGTCCGAACCAGTGAGGGGATCAATCCTCCCTCGTTGGGAACGACGCCAGACACGCATGTATTACAAACGGTAAACCTCGGATTAACCATTGTCGAGGAGCCAGGGGTCACTTGTCAGAAAACCTTGGATTATTGTCAAGGAACCGGCAAGGGGATTGAGCTTGATACTCTGCCCTTGCGTGCTGTCGGAGTGTAGACTGTTCCCCCAGGTGCATTTGTTGTGGTTGGTAACCTTAGTGACCATTATCTTTAGGATTCTACCGAGGTGACGGTGGAGGGAAGATCCCACTGTACCTGGAGCAGACGTCGGCTAGACTCACTTGGATTTTCCGGGGGGTTCACTTCACTCGAGACGGTTAAAGTGGAGGAACTTGTGCCGGTCTATTCATTAAGACCGGCAACCTTGTCCACTTACGAGCAATCTTTATGAGGTGTCGGCATTATCGTATTCGGTTGAATCCACACAAGTGTGTTTTCTGTATAGAAGCGGGTCGATTGCTGGGATTTGTTGTTTCAAAAGCCGGCATTCGCGTCGATCCCTCAAAGGTCGAAGAGGGAGGTTGATTTGTGTCCGCACTATCGACTCTTTCCGCCTGAGACTCTCTAGTGACAAACAAGACAAATAAGAGCAATCCTTCTCTAAACATGCATTTACTATATAAGAAATCAAGTGTTTAGATCCTACCTGTAATCCAACGCTGTTGTAGCAGTCCAGCTCCGCTGATCCGGATGAGCTCCTCCTTCACTTTGAAACCTGCGTTCACTAACAATCAAACGATTAAATAGCACTTGATAATCTCATAAAATAAAACATATTTAACACATAGACCAAGGAGTACATGAAACAACTCATAAATAACAAGCTATTGAGAAGAATGGACTCATTTGCATTAATAGGAAACAAAAGGAACAATTACAACCTGAGCCTTGGTGTTGTGCAAGTCCCTCCCAGGGTCCATCAAGAGTTCTCCTTTACTTTGACAAAGCTCACCCACTTCCAAATAGAACAAGCAAAGATGGTAATCTCTCCTCACAAGCTTCTAAATGGGAGTCCTAATTCCTGCAGCATCTACCCTTAGAAATGTTTAGCTTTCAACCTCCCCTCCTTCTGGCCCAATGCCGAGATTGCCCAACAATCTTTTGATGCACTTAAACACGCGTTGACCCATGCACCGTTGTTGCATCCTCCCAACTACAACCAGGACTACTTCTTATACCTCGCAGCTTCGCATTCCACTATTGGAATGGTGTTAGTCCAAGAAGATGAATTCGGAACGGAACATGTGATATATTATCTTAGTAGGACGTTAAACCCCACTGAGCTAAAATATTCGCATGTGGAGAAATTGGCCCTGGCAGCCGTTCAAGCTGTCCAGCGTTTTCGTCACTACATTCTTCTTCGTAAAACTACAGTTATTTCGGATTGCAACCCTATGATTTATATTTTGACAAAACAACTGCTAGGGGGCAAGTACTCTAAATGGATCGTTATCCTGCAAGAGTTTGACTTGGAGTTTGAGAAGTCCAAGTCTAAGAAATCCTTAGTTTTTGCGGAATTGATGTGTGATTTCCCGCGTGCTGACACAGAGACTGTGGCAGAGGAGTCCATTGTGGACGAATCTTTGTTTCTTATCAGTACCTTAGATCCGTGGTACAGGGATATAATCATCTATCTCCAAACCCAAACCTTTCGGCCTGAAGCTTCAAAGTCGGAACGTCGAAAAATTCGGTTTCAATCCCAGCAATACAAGATTATTGGAGATACACTTTATCGCCGGGGGGCAGACTTAGTTTTTCGACATTGTTTAACTCACGAAGAGGCTGAGAGGGTTTTGAATGATTGTCACTCTGGAGCATGTGGCGGTCATATGTCTGGGTATGCCACAGCTCAGAAGGTGTTGCGCGCTGGCTATTTCTGGCGGTCCATGTTTAAAGATTGCATCATTGCGGTCCGAAAATGCCACAACTGTCAAGTGTTTGATCGCAAGATGTGCGCACCACCTGCTCCTCTCCACCCTATAATTGCCGTTGTTCCATTCGCCAAATGGGGTATCGATTTTATTACTTGTAACCCTCACTCGGCCGGGGGGCATCCGTATATCATCCTCGCGGTTGATTATTTTACTAAATGGGCCGAGGCGATGCCTACATTCAACGCAAGCGGCAAAACAGCTGCAGTTTTCGTATTCAATCATATTATAACTAGGTTTGGTGTCCCACAAGCAATCATCACTGACCATGGGAGCCATTTTCGAAACATCATGATGACTGAGCTTACAAGCCAGCTTGGTTTGTGCCACGATAGCTCTACTCCTTATTATCCGCAAGCCAACGGTTTGGTTGAGTCTATCAACAAAGTTCTAGTTATCATGATCCGACGAACCATTGGTATTCATCGGTCGAATTGGCACAACATGTTATTTTCAGCGCTATGGGCATACCGAACTTCAGTGAAAACTTCAACAGGGTTCACTCCTTTCCAGCTAGTTTATGGGTTGGAAGCGGTGTTACCCATTGAATGCGAAATCCCATCACTTAAAATGGCTGTCGAATTACTCCCAGCTACTTTCGAAGAGGAGAAACGTTTATTATACTTAGCTCAGTTAGATGAGACTCGACGTAACGCTGCATTGGCAATCGAGACTCACGCAAAGCGAATGAAAGCTCAGTATGATAGAAATGTGACCCCTCGAAGTTTTTCGGAGGGAAACCTAGTGCTATTATATGATCAAGCTAACGATAAGCTAGGTGCTGGAAAATTCGTTCCTATGTGGCATGGACCCTACATTGTAAAGCGAAAGCTAGCAAAAGGGGCCTATGAGCTGGTAGATTTTGATGGGGACTCTTTGGGTAAACCCAGAAATGGACTTTACCTTAAGAGGTATTATGCTTAAATGGTGGGTATGGAGAATTGTTAGTTAGGTTAGGTTTTCTTTCTAGCTAGTATGTTTGTTAGTTTAGATAGTGTGCCTAGTTTAGAGAGTGTGTTTTTAGTCGTTATTCTGGCTTATCTTGGTTTTACTCTTGATATTGTAGATGTCGACGCCTCTCCAAACATACATTGGATTTGCTGATGGTGCTTGTCGTAGTACACGGAATATCTCTTCCGCAACTTGGGTTATCTATTCGCCCTCTGATGAGTTAGTTTCTATGCATGGGGTAAGCCTCGGTCAAACGACGAACAACATTGCAGAATACAGTGCAGTGGTTGAATTATTGTCTGAATCTATTACATTTGGAATTCGACGTTTGATAGTGAGGTTAGATTCTGAACTCGTTGTATTACAGCTTAATAGAGTATATGCCATTAGAAATCCTGTGTTATTAAGGTTGTTTTTGAGAGTGCGTCTCTTGGAACGTGAATTTGATTACATTGAATATCAGCATATTCCAAGGTCTTTAAATACATTAGCAGATGCAATTGCTTCTCTAATGTTGGACAGACATTTGCGATAATCATACAAGTAAATTTAAAAACATTTCATCACATATGTTAAACAAGATAAGCCGGTAATAATGATATATTTATAGATAGGAGTGTGTCAAAAAATATACATCGTCTTCGATCATAGGTTGAAAAACACCTTATGATCGGCAAAATGATAAGTACAAAAAACCAAAAATGACATATGTGTCTACAAAGTGACTAGCCAGTCACTGGTGGTGCTCTCTATACGAGACCACTGCCCGCGCTACCCTACACAGGAACCCTCTGATGGGTCCTGGGACTGCAACCACATAGCGCTGAAGTCGAATAGGAATGTCATCTATGGTGGCCTCTGGTATATCCGCCGTCAGACGCTCTAGATCCCGTTCCAGCTCGACTAAGGCCTCTGCGGCCGCATCCTGTGGGGCAGGTGCTGGTACAGCTGGTACTCTTCTCTCAAAAGCCCGGAGATTGGCCGGACGCCGTGGACCTACATCTGCATTTTGAAAATTTACCACTGTCAGTTTTGAGACGATATATATAAAAAACAAAAAAAAATACATAATTTAAAAACTCGTGGAAAATGAAGTACCTCTGTCGTCCCATTGTTCTCCCTGTGGAAGAACCATGTCCAGATCACCTCGAAAATCTACTCCGGCATACAGAAAGTCCTGGATCGCAAAAACCTGGTCCTCTAGCCAGTGAAAATAACCAGCAGGGAATCGAACAACTGCCGCGCCCTCGTCAGGATGCCGGGCCATCACCGTAACCCATCGTATCAGCTTTGGCTCCCGAGGACCCAAGATATCAACAGTAAGATGCTGAGGGATCAGCATCGGAACTCTCTCTAAGGCAAAGCTCACAACTAGAGGCCCATATCCAAAGGTCTTCAGTTGTCCGTTCTTTGCCCTAGTCAGTTGGGCCTTCATATTGGCCGACACAGCATCGCACCAGTTGAAGATGGTGCCTCGGAAACAGTCAATCGCCATCCGCATTTGGGACCCGGTGGCAATATGTAAAGCGGCTGCACCGAAAATTCTGGTAACCGTGAAAGCTATAACCTTGAGTTCACGCCGAGAGATGTATTTGATTTCTACGCCTTTCGCATGGTTTTGATTGGGTATGCACCAATCTGCCCGGAGACTAGCAAGGGATTGGCCACCCGGCCTGGTCCCGGCTAGATTGAGTTGCTCGCCCCTATTTGGCAAGCCAGTGAGAAAGTATATGTCAGAGGGCTCTATCTCGAGCAGGTGCCCTCCGATGTAAAAACATTGCTCATGAATGTTCCATCTCCCAACCAGCCATTCCAAGAATCTCACCTGAGCCCTCATGCCAGGTATGGCCCAGTATTTATATAGTCCGCATGCTTTTAGGGCATCAATGGAAGGTTGATGATTGATTGCAGCTAAATCAACGTCCTCGTTCTCTCTTTCTCTCCAATCCAACATGGTGAGTACCCTACACACCAAGAAATGAAGATTAGAATTAATTTGGGAAAATTCAAATGGTTATTTTTGGGGTTTGGGGTTTCAAATTCCGCCCTTCGCGGGGGACGCACCCCGCGTTTAGGACACAGAGCGTCGGGACGCAGCTGGCCTGAAGGTGGGCTGCGTACCCCGACCTTTTTCCTGTGTAGGAAAAGGTCGGGGGACGCAGGTCACCCTTGGGGCACCTGCGTACCCCGCAGAGCGGTTTTTAAAACCTAAAACCCCCCAAAAACCAAAACTAAAACCTAAAACAAAATTTTAATCGGATGAAATTGAAGAGGAGGATGTTGTGAAATACCTGGAAGAGACGACGTTCGATTCTGACGGTCGGATTCTCCGCAATGACCACGGGAAGTTTCTTGCCAAAAGCCCTTTTCTCAACCTCAACAGTAAAATGGTAAAAATGACATGGTAAAAAGTCTTTTTATAGGTTTTTTGGATGAATGAATGCTAGGTTTGTTTATTTTTCACCATGGAAGGATATTTTTCAATGTATTTTTGCCTATCTTAAACAGGTATGAGTAATGTGTCGTTTTTGTGTAGGACAAAGGGATTTAGGGGGAAAATTGTCATTTTTCACGAACCAAAATATCAGAGTCATCTTTAAGCCCTTTTCTGACTCCTAAAATATGAAAAGATTGCCGAGCGTTTCTTTTACACTCGTTAAAACGGAATTAAAAGACGGTCCCCTTATAGCCCTTTTCTGACTGTAAAAACAGGAAAAGATTGCCGGGTTTTTGTCGTTTCAAACTCGATACTGGAAATAAAACGACGTGTCCTTGATCGCTTTTTACTTTTCAGGTCAGTGGCACTAATTATGAAAGTACTCCTTGGTCGCAAGATCAAGCGGTTCTCCCAGGTATTATTTTATACTTTTTCGGGCTTGGGGGACACAAATTTACGAAAAAGTTCAACCTGGAGTCTTCTTAAGTTTTTCAGACTCTCTAAAATTGAAAAACGCCGAGTTTCTCCTATACTGGGCTCGTTAAAATTTCACAGTAAAGGACCTGTTCAATTACAAACAGGAACGAACCACTCCTTCCTAGGGTTCGAATCAAAACTAGGTTGGACTCATCCGAAGGATGAGCTTATAATCAAGCATATGTTATCCTCCTCAAGCTTGTTAAAAATAAAGAGGTACTTGCCAAAAATGGTGGGGGAAAAGAGAGAAGAATGAGCCTATTTGTTATCCTTTGTCTCAGAAGAAACCTTATTACCACTCTTGAACACGACACTTTTCATTCACCTGGGTTGGGAAATCCTTTACCTCACAGTTGATCAAACCACATTGAAAGTCTTCAACCGGGTTCCAGGGATTAACTTTGAGTCGTTTATCACCAAGCCATCTCTTGTGTCATTATGTGTTCAAGAGGTCTGCAAGCAAAACTTTCATCTGCAAAATACTTGTCATCCATTTGACCATCCCTGAGTCAGTCCTTACAGCAACATTTCTTCAACTTGAACAATGATTTCGTGTTGTGGGCTTGCCTGCAACGGGTCGCTTTCTATCGACATCAGCACATTATCTAGAGAGATGACTTAGAAATCGTCAGTACCTTGAAGTCTGCATGCATCAATGGCAGATTTCTCACCTTTGACGTCAGTTTACATCATTGACCTTCGATCGAAGGATTCCGTGAAATGTTCGACATCAACTCATTCATTCACATCTCATGGATTGTACTAGGTACTTTGAGAACCATTGACATTACTGGTGGCCTCTCTCACACTTGTTAACAGTTTACATCATCGATTGGTAATCAAGTGGTTTCTACCATGTTCGACATCAACTCATTTATTCGCATGGCTAGAATCGTACCAATTCGGGAAGTAGAAATGAAGACCCTGGATCTAGTTTCCACCATCCAGGCTGCGAGGAGTTTTGTATTCATTATCTAAGTAGACTAATCATAAACAGATGGCTGCGTCCGTACTGTGTCTACAAAAGTCTATGATTATGATGTACTGCAAGATCATTCCTGTATCAGAGTAGTTAGTCTGTTAGTTAAAGTTTTGATCTGAGTATGGGAATGTCTACCTCAGTGATGATATAATCTTATACATGTATTTTGTGTTGAAAATTGCAGGTTCTGACCAGGCTCTCCACGAGATAATCCTTGAAATGATAAAGCGCTTCACCCTTCCTAGATAATACAAAACCCTAATCTACTACAGGCTTCGCACTTTAGGGGGCAATCTGTTACACTAAAAAATGTCACCATGACTATTTACAGTTAGTATGGCTCTATCAACAGTCATGCTATCCTCTTAGGCAAGTCTTATGCCTCTGCTCTCCATGTCAAACTCCAAAAAGAGAGAAAGTCTTTATAAATGTATTTATCTCTGGGTACGCAGGTTCTCTCAACCTTACCTGTGGGTACGCACCCAATGTTCACAAAAGTTGCGTACTTGTACGCTCTGTATGTAAAGGGGCAGGTGCGTCCCCCTGTAAAGGTCAAAATGCGCAAGTTTCATCTTTAAAAAGTTACTTGTGGTCATTTCTAGAGCATTCTAGAAGGTTGTTCGACGTGTATTGAGCGCCTCCAGATGGTTCATGTACCCCTACCAAAGAGGAACTTATCCCATCAATAAGGGAGCTATCCCATCCAAAGAGGGGATTATCCCATTGATGGTGGACCTGATTAACTTCCTCTTGAGCACTATAAATACAGGCATTGGGCCAGAAGGAGGGGAGGTTGAAATCTAAACATTTCTAAGGGTAGATGCTGCAGGAATTAGGACTCCCATTTAGAAGCTTGTGAGGAGAGATTGTCATCTTTGCTTGTTCTATTTTGGAAGTGGGTGAGCTTTGTCAAAGTAAAGGAGAACTCTTGATGGACCCTGGGAGGGACTTGCACAACACCAAGGCTCAGGTTGTAATTGTTCCTTTTGTTTCCTATTAATGCAAATGAGTCCATTCTTCTCAATAACTTGTTATTTATGAGTTGTTTCATGTACTTCTTGGTCTATGTGTTAAATATGTTTTATTCTATGAGATTATCAAGTGCTATTTAATTGTTTGATTGTTAGTGAACGCAGGTTTCAAAGTGAAGGAGGAGCTCATCCGGATCAGCGAGGCTGGACTGCTACAACAATGTTGGACTACAGGTAGGATCTAAACACTTGATTTCTTATATAGTAAATGCATGTTTAGAGAAGGATTGCTCTTATTTGTCTTGTTTGTCACTAGAGAGTCTTAGGCTCCTAGGGAGGTTGGTTGTGTCCGCACTATTGACTCTTTCCGCCTGACAACTACCAAAACACTTCCTTCACAGTCTCAAAATCAACAATCAAGTGAGTCGACAGAAAAAAAAACTCGTTCCTCTTGTTCTTAATGTAGAAAAGGAACTAGAAAAATTCAAAATGCCAATTCCTTTATCAGAACTCAAGAGAAACCCTGGATATAAACAACAAGTGTCAAAATGGATTCAATCTTCAAGTGTGTATGTTGAAGGAGATGTAATCAGTTTACAAGATGAAAAACCTTTTGTTATTTTTGGGCCAAGTTTGGATGTTCAAGATGAAAGTGTTCCTTCTTTTTATTTGACTTTAAAGGTTCATGATTTTATCCTTTATAATTGCATACTAGACTATGGGGAATATCATAATCTTATTCCCAAAATTATTATGGATCAACTTTAGTTGCAAGTAACAAGGCCATACCATGATTTATGTACATTTTATTAAAAAAAGGTGTAGTGTTTGGGTCAGATCAAATACCCGGTGGTAACTTTAGCACAAATTCATGTTAAAAGTGTTGTGATGGATATAGTAGTGTGGTGAAGGTAAAATTCTAAGTGCGGACACAAACAATTCCTCTAGCCTGAGAGTGGGTCTAGCCACAAACAAGACATTCTATGGAAGATTTCCTTAGGTTATATCCAATTAAGAGGGCCTACCTCTTAGTACACTATTTGTTTGATGACAAACTTGTTTCCTTGCTCCAACTATCTTCTGTCTCTTCTTGCAAACGCCTAAAATAAGTAGACAATAGCAGACAACAACCGTGATAATATACAAATTATATTCAACCTACTTAACAAGTCAAGAAACCTTAAACCATAAACATGTGAAATGACATCTTATGTAAGGAATCAATCAATAGTTGCATCTTTATTAAATCAAGAAGAGATTACAACTGATGTCTTGACGTTGCTGTTCTCCTCTGACAAATCTAGGTTCCCACACACTTCTGATAACATTCCATTGATGGCCCCAAAAATGATAGTCTCAAGGCTCTTCCCTTTAGGCTTCACACAAAACCAACTCACAATTCTCCCTTAAACACAAACTAGAAAGCTACAAAGTATATATAACTTGTTGATTACTCCAAACAGAACTTAATTAGCACTAGCACACACACACACTCGCTTGTGCTTGGGAAAAGTGGAGGTTTATATGGCTTGAATAAATGGGAGATGGTTCCTCTTCTCATGGGAGAAGGTCTTATCTCTTGAGGTATTTCCATCCTAATAGGGGAAAGGAGCCCAATCTGACCTCCTCAGCTCCATCTGACCTAACCATTTACCAAACTTGTGTTATGAAGCCTCTAGAGTTGGAAGCTTTGACTCTAAATTTAATAACATTCCAAAAGAGGATCAATGAGACTGGGAAAAGGATCAGTCACTTTGGTCGGTGCGAGGGACAGTTGTAATCCCTACATATCAGCACAGGGAGGACACGGGTCATTAGCGTCGATCTTGTAAATTGGGAAAAACAGAAGAGTTTGGGAAAATGATGCAAAGGGGAATTGTTTTCTTCATGAAGAGGGACACAATGGGAGTTTCTTCATGATGGGAACGCATGAAGGGTTCACTGCTGAGGTCCTTCAAGATCAGGGAACGGGGAGTATAGGGACAGTGACAAAATGTTATGTAACAGATGCCCCCTAAAGCATGAAGGACGAACTAGAGTGAGGGGTGAAATGCTTTATAACTTAGTGCAAGGAACCAGAGTCTGTCGGTGGAAAACATGCAAGAAAGTACATATACATATACATTACTGAAAACTCTACCAAATGACACATGAATCATGGTATGGACACTTCCATCCAGATAATGATCATGTAAATGGATCCAGGCATGGGCACAACCATCCAAGAATAAGAAGGATCACATATGACAACTCATGGTATGGTCGCAGCCATCCATCTAAAAGATACATGTATATCAGTACAACCATGTCACATCGCCTTGCAACCTGGAATTTTGTAATTTGAGCCCAGGGTCTTGCGCTCCAACACGACCTGATCAATGTACAGATTCTAACATGTGAATAGATGTGTTGACGTCGAACATGCTAGAAATTCGCTTGATTACCAGTCAATGATGTAAACTGTTAACAAGCGCGAGAGAAACCACCAATAATGACAATGGTACTCAAGGTACTAGCAATACAATTCACAGAATGTGAATGAAGGAACGGAAGTTGAACACCCGTGAAATCACCCGATCAAAAGCCTATGATGTGAACTTATCGTCAAGTACGAAGAACTTGCTGTTAGGGCATGCAAGCTCTAAGGTACTGGAAGGGAGTCTCTCGGCCAAATTCCTAGATAATGAGCTGAAGTCGATAGGAAGTGACCGTGTCAAAGGAGGGCCATGATGTATCCCACATCATCGACATGAGACAAAGGGATGCTAATGATTTTGGATGATACAGAGAATCAAGAGTAAGTGTAACTGTAGAGAGACTAACTCTTGAACATATCAGCGACACGATTCCGGAGCTTGGTAGCTTTTGGATCCATGGGATCGGTGGTCAAGATGACATGGCAGAGATCAATTGGAAGGCAAAAATGAACGACCCAGCCCAGGAAGGTTAATGATGAAAGGAGGATATCCCACCATGACACAAAGTAGAAAGTGTCATGTTCAAGAGTGAGCAGTCAACATGACTGATCGAATTTCCAAAATTTTCCCCACCGTTTCTGGCAGGTACCCCAATTATTTTTTATCGCAAGCATGAAGGGGATAGCATATGTGTTATCACTCAGGTTGTCCCCCAGGTCAAAGTAAAGGGATACGGCCGAGGTAACCACAAACCAACTTTGGACTGCAGGTTCTAGCCCACTTGCAGTCAGAGAGGGCTCTCTCTTTATGATTTAGCTTTGTTGATGATGATTTTAGGCTAGCTATTGAGTTCAGGGATTTTTTGTTTGTGTTTTGGTGGGAAAATTGATGTTTTCAAGTAAAGAGGCAAGTGTAGTGTGAAAGTTTCAAACCATTGGGCATGGAGTCAAGGAAGTAAGACTGCTGGTGCGTTTTCTTGGTCACAAGAGGAATGAGGAGCAAGGTAGCTGCACATGAAACAATTTTGCAAATTTTAAAGGATGGAAAGAATGCTAAGGAAGGAGAGGCAATTAAGAATCTCTCAGTCAGCTTAATAGAGAAAGTGGATGATCTCTATCTAGGGGCAGTAAAGAATCCCTAGATAACTGTCAAACAGATGTGAATAAGAGTAAATATGAGCCACAAGGAATTCATATTCATGTCCAGTTCATTTCAGATGAAAAAAACATAAAGAAATAGCAGAAACTGAGCCTAGAGTGCAGTTTAAACAAGTTCTAAGCTAATCTTTCTTTTTGCTATTTAGATGGTGAAAAATGAAAAAAACAGAGGTAAGAGGCACTTATTGATTCATGTTGCAGCACAAGAATTCCATCATTCAGTCTTTAGAGACCAGTAACAACACATCAGGCAGTCATTCTTCCAATCTCTTTAGCAATCTTTGATTAAAGAAAAATATCAGACATACAGTGCGAGTCTCTAATGAAAAGTTATCAATCAACCAACCCTTGAAACAATACAGTGGGTGGTATATATAGGGAAGATTCTCCAAAATTGTTTATTACAGCTGTGACCTAAATAGGTCTGAAAGTAAATGATTACTTTAACCTAAACTTATAAATGCAAAAAATATCTATGAGCTGCACTGAGGGCAGCTGTATCAGAACTGAATCAATGCGTTGTCCTCGGAGGCTTGGTGCAATGCTTCTGCAATAACTGTGCATGGACTTCTGCTCCATTGTAGTTCGGTGGCTTTAAGTGCTTTAACTGTGATTTGAGAGCTGGGATGGGCTTACACCTCTTGATTTGACTCTGCTGGAGGCCAATTAATGCTGACCTGCCTTGGGAACTAAAGATTTCCATTAAAAAATTAACTGATACTCTTTGCCGCTTCATCTCTCCTTTGATACTCTTTGACAAGTGAATTGGGCTGGTTTCTCTCTCGCTGCGGGTCAAATCACAACTTAATGGCCGCTGTTCGGCCCTCTGTCTTCTTTAGAATTGTCTTTTGTTCATCTCTGCATGCCTCGTGAAGAAAAACGGGTCATTCGGTGCCTTTTGGGCTTGTTGGGGGCTGCGTAATGAGGGATTTTCCATTTCGGCCCTTTTCCCGTAGCCATGCGCGATTAGCGCTAGCGCTAGGCGCTAATCGCGCATGAAAAACTGCCTCGGAATTTGAATACGGGCCTCCTAAGCACGATTTTTGCCTTTCGCCTTAAAATTGATGATGACGTCAGCGGGTGGGACCATGGTACGGCAGATGACGTGGCAGGGTGACGTCAACAGGGTGACGTCAGCATGTACGGTCGATGACGTGGCAAGGGTGACTCGGCAGAGGGCCGACATGTGCAGATGACGTGGTGAAGGTGACTTGGCAGACACGCGGAGCTGGACAGGCGACATGGGGTGCGCGTACAAAGGGCGGAAAGCGGTTTCATCGGACTGCTTTCTGTACGGGGGCGGTATCCGTCAGAGCCCCTCCGATGCAATAGGAAATGGACAAGTGTCTTTGGGTACGACAGAAAAACCGCCTCGCTATCGGAAGCTAACGACCGAGCAGCGGGGCGCCTCCGAAAACGCCGAGAGCCGTCGGATGGGGAGGGCCCGATCCGACGGTGGACGGAGCGCGGAGCTGGCGGGAGAATAATGGACGGGCGCGCGAATATGCGAATCTTCATACGGCGCGGCGGGGGGGTTTAGAACTTAGGAAATGTGGGTTATGGGGTTGTTTAACGAGCGGGGTTAATGTTTTATGCACACAACTTTAGGTTAAGGGCGGAAAAGAGGGTTTTTCAGGGCTAGGGTTAGGGAAAAAGGTTGTTAGCATGACCAGGTGTCACACTAACTCCTGTTAGGACGCGGATGGGTTCATGATAGTCCCAGGTGGACTATTATGTCCCATAACTGATAAATACATAGCTATAGTGCTAGAGGGTGGGGTATGTATATAGGGGAGTTATTTAGTATAGATTTAGTAGGGGAGGGGGAAATAGATAGGGGGCTATATAATATAGTCAGGAGTTAATATGGAGATGATGAGAAAGCGCTAAGGTAAGGAACCTTAGGCCATTTTGGGGGAATAGGACTTTGTAATAGAAGAATGGAAATCCTTGAGTGAGGCAGATCTTCACCAAGGCCAATGATGTGGAAAATGATGACTAAGAGGCATCAAGCAGATCTTGACCTCTTTGGGAAAATTAGTGAGTGATTTGGGGAATAAGAATGAACAGGGGAGTTAGTTATGTCCAGCTTGACTTCCTTCAGATGAAAACTGCATCATGGCTGTGATCTGAAAAGATATAACACTTAGAAACACAAAATTGATCATGAATCATCATTCTGCAACCTCAAAAACTACCTACCCAACCTACCATCCTAACATTTTTTCTTCTTTTTGGTTTGGGTGCACTTAGACTTGCAGACCCATCTTTACAAATTTTTCTTTTTTCTGTTATCCTATCTAAGTCTACACTTATTTCTGCCAAGGGCCCAGATTAAGCAGTTGGGCTCCTTTGATTCTCTACCTATCTACAAATCTGCCAAGATTAAACTGTTTGGACAGATATCATTCTCTATATTCTAAAACAGGAAATTGAAACCTAGGGAGACCAAGTTTAAGCTGTTTGGCCCTCCCTTTTATAGAACAAAATGGTTGAGTCATCAAAATTGGAATTCAGCAGTGGCATTTGGATTGGCACACTTTCACAGTGTCTTCTTTAACCTCTTTTTGGAAATATGGAACACTGCAGCATGCAAAGTATGACATATTTGGCATGTAAAAATGTCAATCATGAAAAATGAACACCTGTCGCAACAGGAGGCTAACAGTGGCTCCACTTGGGGATGGCTTTTCCTTGTGAAAAGTCAAGAACAGCAGGTCAAACTGCCTTGATCTTCTGTGGTTGCTCTGGATTACAGGACCTTCTTTATGCTGGCTGTTAGATAATTAAAACTTTGTAATATAAACAACCTCCTCCTCAACTGAAATATTGTGCAATGCATAGCACTGCCTACTTTCTTCTGCGTGCTAGCTATTATGTAGAATGTTGCTTGAGCATTGCCTTTGAAACATTTTCAAAACATGGATCAAAACTGATATGTTTGCTTTACTTTGCTTTGACCAGGGTGCTGATATGTACTGAAATATTGCTCTGTTTTGATACCTTTGACTGAAGATTACCAACAACTTCCCTTTACCATGAGTTGCTGTGATGTGACTGTGCCATTTTTGCTGTTTTGTTTGAGGTTAGTGCAGAGACAGAGCTTTTAAACTGGAGCACTTGTATTGGCTGTGTCTTCTCAAAATTCACTGCTGCTCCCTTGACAATAGGTTTGCTATATAAAAAAAATGAGAACAAAGTGCTGATATATACAAATATCACTGTACAAAAGATATATACAAAGCTGCACTGTGTCCCTTAAAAGGGATCATGGTAATGTTTTAACATACGGCCATTGACAGGGCCTTCTTCAACAGAACTATCCCCTACAGACTTGAGAAAATAAGTGTTATTTCCCTGAACAACAGAAATAACGAATGGTCCCTTCCATAAAAAATCAAACTTGGCATGTTTCCCCTTGTCTTCTCTTCGTGAGTCCCACCTTAGAACTTTGTCACCAATGTAGAAATCCTCAGCTTTAACTCTCTTATCAAACATCTTTTTGAGTTTTTCTTGCAAAATTTGAGCTCTGTCATAAACTTTTTCTCTGGTTTGCTGAAGATGAATGGTCTGATTTATCCTTCTCTGAATGTCATTTGGTTCAGCCTGAATTTCTTGTAACAGTCTGATAGTAGGAATGCCTAGGGATGATGGAAATCTGGCCTCCATGCCATATACTAGCTCATAAGGGCTCATTCCAATGAATCTCTTGCTTGAAAGTGTGTCTGCCCATAGGGCATTTACCAGCTTTTTGTGCCAGTTCTTCTTCTTCTCTTCCAGCACTTTGTTTATGATGTTGATGAGGCTCTTGTTGGAAGATTTGGCCAAGCCATTGCCTTGAGGGTAATAGGCTGTAGAGTGGCCCAAGGTAATATGAAATTTGTGGCAAAAACTAACCATCTTTTTGGATTTAAAGGCAACAGCGTTGTCAGTGATGATTTTCTCAGGGCAGCCAAATCTAGAAAGGATATTGCACTCAAGGAATTGGATAATGACGGTGTCATTGGCTTGCCTGCAGGGAATGGCTTCGACCCACTTAGTGAAATAGTCGGTGGCTGTTAGGATCCATTTGTGCTGGCCTGAGGAAGAGGGATGGATTTCTCCAATGAAGTCAAGACCCCATTGTTGAAAAGGCTTCTTGGTAGAGATGGGTTTCAGGGGCAAAGGTAATAGCTTTCTCTTGCCCTCAAAGATTTGGCATTTGTGGCATGACATGGTAAACTTCTTTACATTTGCAAAAAGAGAGGGCCAATAAAAACTAGCCCTTAAAATTTTATCAGCAGTGGACTTCCAATATAGATGTCCTCCACAGTCACCTGCATGGAATTCTTTCATGACATTCTTAGTTTTGTTTATGGTTAAACAGTTAAGCAATATACCTTCATGATTTCTCCATAATAATGCACCATCTATGACACAAAACTTTAAAGCTTTCATTTTCAAAAATCTTTTCTTGGTTCTGGACAATCCTGGGGGAGCAAACAGGTTTAATAGTACAAAACATATATCAGCATACCATGGGGATTGCAAAAAGGTCTCACTGATCTATGGAGTCGCCAGCTCTTGTTCATTGTCCAGTTGGTTAATGTTTAAGGCTTGAAAGTTTGCTTCGGACATCAGTTTGGCTAAACCTTGTCCCTTTATCAGCTTGGTTGGTTTTATTTCTATGTCATACTCAAGGATGTATGCTATCCACTTGCCTCTTTTTCCTTCTAATCCCTCTTGGGTCAATATGTCTTTTATAGCAGCGTGTGGGACATAGGCAATCACATGGGAATATAAAATGTACACTCTGAAATCCTTGATGGCCTTAACAAGTGCATAGGCCTGCTTTTCCATGATTGGGTATTTCAAAGGGGCATCTCTTAAAGCTCGGCTGAAAAATGCAATCGGCTTTTCAGCTCCCTGCTCATCCTTTTGCAAAAGGACAACAGCTATAGTATGATCAGATGCAAAAGAAAAAATGATAAAATCTTTGTCGAATTGTGGGCTGGTGAGGACAGGGGTTTGTGTTAAGGCGGATTTGATACTCTCAAATGCCTGTTTGGTTTCAAGAGACCATTTTACCTTGGCATCCTTTTTTAACATATTGCTTAACAGTCGTGTCAGTTCGGCTAGATTTGGAATAAATCTTCTTAGGAAGTTGATTTTCCAAAGGAATGCTTGTAGCTCTTTTATGTTTCTTGGATATGGGATTTGGAGGATGGCTTGGATTCTTTCAGGATCAATTCTAATCCCATCTTTTGATATGATGTGACCCAGTAATTTGCCTTCTTCAAGGCCAAATAGAGACTTCTTGGGGTTCAAGGAAATGCCATATTTCCTACATGTGATGAATATTTTCCTAAGATGCTTGAGGTGCTCTTCATCAGATTTTGAAAACGGGGTTAGGTCATCAAGATAGACAACTAGGAAGTCATGTATTTCTTTGGCAAAAGCAATATCCATTGCTCTTTGAAAGGTTGCACCAACGTTTTTAAGTCCGAATGGCATCTTAACATACTTAAATGTTCCCCAGGGTGTGGTAAAGGCTGTCTTGTCTTGGTCATCCGGGTGAACAAGTATTTGATTGAAACCTGAAAAGCCATCTAGCAAAGAGATTCTAGATGACCCCACTACCCTTTGTAAGATGTGGTCCATTTTGGGCAAAGGATAGTGGTCTTTTAGGGAGACTTGGTTTAAATTTCTCAGATCTACACAAAGTCTAATCTCACCTGTCTTTTTTCTTGTAGGAACGAGGTTGGATACCCATTCAGAAAATCTGATGGGTGCTATTATGCCTGCTTCAAACATCCTCTTTACTTCCTTCTCAATCATGGGAAGAAGCATAGGGTTAATTCTCCTAAGTTTCTGTTTGAAAGGTTTCTGGTTTGGTTTTAAGGGAATTGTGTGTTGGATCACCGAGGTGTCATAGGATTTCAAATCCTCATAACTCCAAGCAAATACATCTTGGAATTCTTTGAACAAATCAATGTACTTGGGCTTTTGATCAGGTGGTAAATTTCTGGACAATTTGATCATTTTGGGATTCTCTGCTGTCCCAATGTTGTGTTCTTCTATAGCAGTGTTCAATGGTTGCAATTTTGGCTTTCTGGGAACATCATTGGCGTCAAACATGTCTTCTAATGGGGTTAGGCCAGCAGGCAGAAAATTATCCTTCAGGTCAATGATCTCTGCCTCTGTTTTGGCAATTTCCTCCAAATGTATTTGTTTCAGCTGTTCTATGTTTGTTTTGTCAAAAACAGTGGGGTTTAGGATTTGTTTGGCTGTTGTAGTTGTTACAACCTGCTGGTTTTCATTTGTTTGCTGTTGGACATCGTTCATAGCATCCATGTCAATGTTGATATTAGAGAACTCATGCTCAAGGGTGAGGAAATTGTTGATCTGGGCGTCATTTTCAAACACTTGCCAATCTTTCACGTTGTTTGGGACAGTGGGCCTATGTTTTATTTCGGCTGTGAAGTGATGGTTTGGGTCAAAAGGAAGCTTGCATGTACTAGCAAAGGTGGCTAGGCTGTGTGCATGAATGTTATGATCTCTTGAAATTTTGGCCAGTTTGAATTCAGTAAATGTATTGAGTATATTAGTGGCAGCAGTCCTATAGGTCCTCATTCTATTGTTATTGGTTACAAAGTTACCTTTCATCTGTTGTATGACTAGGTCAGAATCTCCTAAAATAGACACCTTTGCAGCTCCTAGAGCTTTGAGCAGTTTAAGGCCTAAAAGCAGAGCCTCATATTCTGCCATGTTGTTTGTGAATTTAAAGTTCAGTCTGTAGGCATGACCTTCCGCATGGTTATCATGTGTCTTGTGAATCCACACACCTGCCCCTGCTCCTAACTTGTTGACGGAGCCATCAAACTCTAAATACCATGTGATTTCTTGCTTGTGGTTTATGCTAAGAGTTTCAGCTATGTTAGGATTGGGCAGAGTTGAAATTTCTGTTTGGGAAGTTTCTTCTATCATGCTGGTTGCACTAATTGTTGTGACAGTCTCATGGGTATATGCAACCGATTCTTCATTGATTTGTGCTCGTTGTTCTAGAGCCAACGGCTCATCATCAGTTAGAGAATTTGTATTATCATTAAACAAAATAAAAGAATCCATATCAGAATGGATTGAGTAAATGGGAAAATTTTCAGGCTTACTCTCACTACTCACCACATATTTCATGAGGGTTTCTCTGTACAGTCTCTTTGGTTGCCCAAAGACTGAAATAGTAGCATAGGAGAGGTCTAGTTGAAGGGATCCTTGGAGCTTTGCTCCCCATGATCTTGATAGGAGCATACCATATTTTGGTGGGATGTCAGCCACTACGTCCATGAGGATGGTCTTATTGGGATATTGGACTAAAGAGACACACAAGTCTTTGATGAGGCCTAGACACTTGACTTGACTTGAGTCAAATGAGTACAAATCTTTGTAGGGTCTTGTAATATCAAGGTTCAGCTTTTCCATAACTGCTTTGGGCATCAGATTGTGTGATGCTCCTGAGTTAAACATAGCGTTGTGCAGAACTTTGTCATGTATATGCAAACTGACATAAAAGGGTGGAATAGGTCCATACGTTGATTTTCCATTAACTTCTAGGCCAAACAATAGTTCAGGGGTATCATCCAAGACATTCACATCGTCCTTATTCTCTGGGATTTGAAGTGATCTTTGAATTTGTTGCCTATATATATCATGTTTGGCAAGTTTTGAGAGGGGGATGGATATCTTCAACTTGGCTATTTTTGCGTCTAAATTAAATGGCTTTTCCAATGGAGTCTTGGTATTGATGCTGGTAGTTTTTTCTGTTTCATTTGAATTATCAGCGTTTTGCTCTTTTTTATCAGTGTTATGGGAATTGATTGCTTGTGGTTTTTCAACTTCAGGAAGGCCTTTTGGAACGTTGTTCGAGTTTTGCTCAGAGGAAGAAGGTGGCAAAAGCTGATCTACAGAAGGCTGCGTTTCTGTAATGTCTTCTACAGTTACTTGATGCGGATTTGGGACAGTTGTATCAGCTGGTTCTGTTATGACAGCCTTGCTCTTAATCTTGTTGGGCTGTTTGCCATCCTTTATTTTGTTAGGTTCAGAAATGTCAATGGTTCTAGTTCTCAGCTTGTATTGTTTGTGTACTTCATACACAGCAGTATCATATCCTTGTTTAAAATCAAAAGACTCGCCAGACTTAGTCTGAAATTGACTAAAGTTATGCTCATCTTGGTCTTCTTGGCTCAGAAAATTCTGATGCTCACTCTTTAGATCCATTAGATTCATGTGAGTGTCTTCTGTTTTCTCATTGGATGTAGATCCTTCAACATAATTATCTTGAAAAGGGGGTCTTATGTCATGGTCTGGGCTTGACCTACCAACATTTGTGTTCTGCGTTTTCCTAAAATTTGGGTTCCTTATGGTATTGGATTGTTGCCCTTCCCATGATGATCTTCTCTCAACATTTTCTACTCTTTCTCCCAGCTTTTGTAGGCCACTGATAATCGCATCAAGCTTGTGATCAAAGGCTGAGGGTTCTTCCTTAAAGGTGGTTCTTCTTTCCATTCTGGCTCTGTTTCTTTTGGCAATCAAGTTGGCCTCTACGCTGACAAAAACATTTTGCATGTCTGCAAGGGTTTGAGGAGCTCTTTCTTTTAACTGGTTTGCCATATCTGGATCGAATCCATCAGGAAATTTATACAAGGCAAGGTCAGGTGGGGGTCTTAAGTTCTGTGGTATTGCATTATAGACATTGTTGAACCTTGCACAGTACTCCAAGACAGTCTCCTGAGGACCTCTTTTAATTGTATCATATTCAGCTAGTATGTGCAAGGGGTCTTTCTTTTTCTCCCATCTGTTGGTAAAGGATTGGCAAAACTCATCTGGAGTAGTTATGGAATTTGCAGCAAGTGATATAAACCAAGTTCTTACATCACCGGTTAAACTTTGAACAAAAATTCTCATTCTCACGCTATCATCATCTATCTCGTAGTTTTCAAAATAGTCTTGCATCTTTTTGGTGTGCTGAAGGGCTGTGAAAGGACCGGTACTGTCAAAATAGGTAATTTTAGATTGGTACTCCTGAGGTAAAGCCCCGGGATTAGCAGGCAATTGCAGGGGTGCATATCTATTAGCCATATTGGCAGGGATAAGTGGGATAACAGGGATAAAAAGGATAATAGAAGTGACTGGAACAACAGTTGTGGTTTTTGTAGTATGTGCAGTGAATGGAGGTGTGGATGGAGTACTTTGAGATGTGGACGATGAATAAGGGGAAGTAGGGGTTGAACGAAATAAAACTTTAACAGGGGTTGGAACACAACTCGGAGGAGCTGCTTCAGGACTCAAATCGGCAAAATTTTGTCTTTGCTCTTGTTTCCTAAGGGTCTTTGGGATCAGGTTGGGATTTTCAAAAACAGCTGGAGGGTCTGGATCTGGATTTGACCTTGTATATCGTGGATTCTTCTTGGGAGCCAGTTTCCGAATGTTGTTTTTTTGGTATTTTTATGGGAATATTTTTTGAAATTGGCAAGGAACTATCAGATTTTGAAATGGCTGTGTATAGCTTAAAACTAGCATGAAGATTGACTGAAGCAGCTTTTATTTACTTCTGTTAATGTAAAACAGAAACAGTTTCAAAGGCTTCCTAGCTGACATTCAGGCTTCATCTGTAGTTTTAAGGGATATACAACAATTAGAAAATCGATTTGCTTAGTGGATTTTTCCAACCTTCTTAGTGAAATTAACTGAGGATGCTCCCCAGTGGAGTCGCCATTATGTTATCACTCAGGTTGTCCCCCAGGTCGGAGTAAAGGGATACGGCCGAGGTAACCACAAACCAACTTTGGACTGCAGGTTCTAGCCCACTTGCAGTCAGAGAGGGCTCTCTCTTTATGATTTAGCTTTGTTGATGATGATTTTAGGCTAGCTATTGAGTTCAGGGATTTTTTGTTTGTGTTTTGGTGGGAAAATTGATGTTTTCAAGTAAAGAGGCAAGTGTAGTGTGAAAGTTTCAAACCATTGGGCATGGAGTCAAGGAAGTAAGACTGCTGGTGCGTTTTCTTGGTCACAAGAGGAATGAGGAGCAAGGTAGCTGCACATGAAACAATTTTCCAAATTTTAAAGGATGGAAAGAATGCTAAGGAAGGAGAGGCAATTAAGAATCTCTCAGTCAGCTTAACAGAGAAAGTGGATGATCTCTATCTAGGGGCAGTAAAGAATCCCTAGATAACTGTCAAACACATGTGAATAAGAGTAAATATGAGCCACAAGGAATTCATATTCATGTCCAGTTCATTTCAGATGAAAAAACATAAAGAAATAGCAGAAACTGAGCCTAGAGTGCAGTTAAACAAGTTCTAAGCTAATCTTTCTTTTTGCTATTTAGATGGTGAAAAATGAAAACAGAGGTAAGAGGCACTTATTGATTCATGTTGCAGCACAAGAATTCCATCATTCAGTCTCTAGAGACTAGTAACAACACATCAGGCAGTCATTCTTCCAATCTCTTCAGCAATCTTTGATTAAAGAAAAATATCAGACATACAGTGCGAGTCTCTAATGAAAAGTTATCAATCAACCAACCCTTGAAACAATACAGTGGGTGGTATATATAGGGAAGATTCTCCAAAATTGTTTATTACAGCTGTGACCTAAACAGGTCTGAAAGTAAATGATTACTTTAACCTAAACTTATAAATGCAAAAAATATCTATGAGCTGCACTGAGGGCAGCTGTATTAGAACTGAATCAATGTGTTGTCCTCGGTGGCTTGGTGCAGTGCTTCTGCAATAACTGCGCATGGACTTCTGCTCCATTGTAGTTCGATGGCTTTAAGTGCTTTAACTGTGATTTGAGAGCTGGGATGGGCTTACACCTCTTGATTTGACTCTGCTGGAGGCCAATTAATGCTGACCTGCCTTGGGAACTAAAGATTTCCATTAAAAAATTAACTGATACTCTTTGCCGCTTCATCTCTCCTCTGATACTCTTTGACAAATGAATTGGGCTGGTTTCTCTCTCGCTGCGGGTCAAATCAAAACTTAATGGCCGCTGTTCGGCCCTCTGTCTTCTTTAGAATTGTCTTTTGTTCATCTCTGCATGCCTCGCGAAGAAAAATGGGTCATTCGGTGCCTTTTGGGCTTGCTGGGGGCTGCGTAATGAGGGATTTTCCATTTCGGCCCTTTTCCTATAGCCATGTGCGATTAGTGCTAGGCGCTAATCACGCATGAAAAACTGCCTCGGAATTTGAATCCGGGCCTCCTAAGCACGATTTTCGCCTTTCGCCTCAAAATTGATGATGACGTCAGCATGACGTCAGCGGGTGGGACCATGGTACGGCGGATGACGTGGCAGGGTGACGTCAGCATGTACGGTCGATGACGTGGCAAGGGTGACTCGGTAGAGGGCCGACGTGTGCAGATGACGTGGTGAAGGTGACTTGGCAGACACGCGGAACCGGACAGGCGACATGGGGTGCGCGTACAAAGGGCGGAAAGCGGTTTCATCGGACCACTTTCTGTACGGGGGCGGTATCTGTCAGAGACCCTCCGATGCAATAGGAAATGGACAAGTGTCTTTGGGTACGGCAGAAAAACCGCCTCGTTATCGGAAGCTAACGACCGAGTAGCGGGGTGTCTCCGAAAACGCCGAGAGCCGTCGGATGGGGAGGGCCCGATTCGACGGTGGACAGAGCGCGGAGCTGGCAGGAGAATAATGGACGGGCGCGCGAATATGCGAATCTTCATATGGCACGGCGGGGGGGTTTAGAACTTAGGAAATGTGGGTTATGGGGTTGTTTTAACGAGCGGGGTTAATGTTTTATGCACACAACTTTAGGTTAAGGGCGGAAAAGAGGGTTTTTCAAGGATAGGGTCAGGGAGAAAGGTTGTTAGCATGACCAGGTGTCACACTAACTCCTGTTAGGACGCGGATGGGTTCATGATAGTCTCAGGTGGACTATTATGTCCCAGAACTGATAAATACATAGCTATAGTGCTAGAGGGTGGGGTATGTATATAGGGGAGTTATTTAGTATAGATTTAGTAGGGGAGGGGGAAATAGATAGGGGGCTATATAATATAGTCAGGAGTTAATATGGAGATGATGAGAAAGCGCTAAGGTAAGGAACCTTAGGCCATTTTGGGGGAATAAGACTTTGTAACAGAAGAATGGAAATCCTTGAGTGAGGCAGATCTTCACCAAGGCCAATGATGTGGAAAATGATGACTAAGAGGCATCAAGCAGATCTTGACCTCTTTGGGAAAATTAGTGAGTGATTTGGGGAATAAGAATGAAAAGGGGAGTTAGTTATGTCCAGCTTGACTTCCTCCAGATGAAAACTGCATCATGGCTGTGATCTGAAAAGATATAACACTTAGAAACACAAAATTGATCATGAATCATCATTCTACAACCTCAAAAACTACCTACCCAGCCTACCATCCTAACATTTTTTCTTCTTTTTGGTTTGGGTGCACTTAGACTTGCAGACCCAGCTTTACAAATTTTTCTTTTTTCTGTTATCCTATCTAAGTCTACACTTATTTCTGCCAAGGGCCCAGATTAAGCAGTTGGGCTCCTTTGATTCTCTACCTATCTACAAATCTTCCAAGATTAAACTGTTTGGACAGATATCATTCTCTATATTCTAAAACAGGAAATTGAAACCTAGGGAGACCAAGTTTAAGCTGTTTGGCCCTCCCTTTTATAGAACAAAATGGTTGAGTCATCAAAATTGGAATTCAGAAGTGGCATTAGGATTAGCACGCTTTCACAGTGTCTTCTTTAACCTCTTTTTGGAAATATGGAACACTGTAGCATGCAAAGTATGACATATTTGGCATGTAAAAATGTCAATCATGAAAAATGAACACCTGTCGCAACAGGAGGCTAACAATATGATTGCACTGTAAGTTCATCCTTCAGGCAAATCTGATCTTGTAAGTTTAATGAGCCCTATGAAGGAGAAACTCATGTTCGTTATGGCAACGAATCCAATGTCATTTAATGTTTTAACGAGTCCAACAAAGGTGTAACTCGATATCTTTTTCATGTTTAAAGAGTTTGAAAAAGACATGGAAAAGAAAACTCCACATGGTCCCTTTTCATACATTTGTGTCTCTCGAGCCCGAAAAGGTAGAAAATGATACTTGAGAGAACCGCTTGACCATTTCAGTCAAGGCATACCTTTTTCGTAAATACTTTATCCCAGTTCAAAAAAGGGGTAAACGTATAGTAAGTAAATGACGTTTCGTAACCTTTAACGAGTTCAAAATGACAAGAGATTGATAATATTTTTGTGTTTAAAGGGTCGGAAAAGAGCTTGAAAGTAGACCCTCTATTTTGTTCTATTTTATGAGTCAAAAGGGAAAAATACGTGGCAATCTTTTGATTTGAGTTTTACGAGTTGAGAAAAGAGCTGAAACATGACTCAGTACCGCCATCGAAAATCCATGATCGTCGCTGCACAAAAAGGTAAATGCATTATCCAATTCCTGAGGCAAAATAGGTCAAAAATATGTAAAAACCCTAATATTTCATGAAAAAATGAATAAAAGGAGGGAAAAGTAATTATTTTTTACCATTTACCATTTTACCTTTGTGTTAAGAGCTTTTAACCCACTTTTGCCCTAATTTTTCTGGAGCAGATTGCGGGAGATCCGGGAGGTCATTCGTTGAGCCGTCAGTTGCAGGTAAGAGCCAAGACCTTAAGCTCCATTTACTGTGTTTTCCTATTTTTATCCAGTTTTTGGATTTCTGAGGGACGTTTTGGCAGAAAATTTTCGCCCTCGGTTGGCATGGTTTCTGGGCACAGAATCGCCCCAGCCAGGGGTTGCTAAAACAACCAACGGCGCTGTCGGTGAAACTGTTTCTAAAACAGGTGCGTTGACACCATGAACAAAGAAAAATTGATGTTTTCTCTTTAATTCACCGTTTAAATCCAAATTTCTTTGTCAAGAAATGATCATTGACCTTATTGAATGGTTGTTGCTGGAAGAAAAGCGTTGAAAATGGTGGATTGGAAAGAAAGAGAGCATGAGGAGATCGATACCCAAGCCATTGCTGATCCAAATTGCTTGGAGGCTTTGAGGAACTCTGGGCTCCTTAAGTTCTTTCTCACACCGGGGATGCGGGCTCAACCTAAGCTGCTATGGTACCTAATTAGTCTATGGGACATAAATCGGGAAATTTTTATCATTGGTGACCAAGAGTTGGAGTTGGAGACTTTAGATATTTATTTCATCACAAGACTATCCTAGAGAGGGGAACCAGTCAACCTATATGGGTTGAGGCCGATTGGGGCAAGTTTAAAGCCCTCAAATCCAATAGTGGAAAGATTGAGATTGTGACTATTCGAGATCTTGTATTGAGAGTCTTACTTTTGACCATCAACTGAGTGGCTAGGTCCCAAGCACCACATGAGACTAACAAATCAAAGTTCCTATATGCTTTCGAATGCACAATGCTCACTATTTTTAACTGGTCAGAATCTATGAAAGTCAACATGAAGCGCCAACTATCAAAAGCTAAGGCGGGAAACCTGAAGCAATTTTGCTTTGGGTCTGTGCTAGTGACCTTCTTTTTGGAGCAGGTTCCACTGTTCCAATACTAGCTGACTAAGGTAGATCCGCCGATACCACGAGACCCACAGATGGTCCGTTGGAGCGAGTTTATGCCCAAGGTTACGGGGGGCCAACGGATGTCCTACAAGCCCGCCTTCTTCTCATGGTTACGACAATAGTTGATCGTAAAGGAGGATTGGCCTTATAGCGATACCGACTTCCACGGAGATTCGGATATGCCGCTGCCAAAAGGAGAGGATTTTGATGATTGAGGTAAAAACAATCAATTTTTTTTAGTTTTTTTAGTTTTAATTGCTTTTGAAATATATGTGTTCATGACACTTCGATTTTATGAATGTAGATGTTGGACCAGAATGTCCTACTGGGATGTCCTTGATTTCTAGGCGCGTCGCTCGGTAGTTTGATGTCGCTCCTTATCAGGAGGGGAGTGACAACGAGGAGGAGATCGTGTGGAATCTCAAGGGTTTGACCCATGGGATCCCAGAGTATGCTCAGATGGGTGATGTCCCATGCCAGTACTAGAGGCATATGGTGGGAGTGTCGGATCAGATCCGCTAACTGCTAACTCGCATAGTCCGAGTAGTTACATGCTATCATGAGCATCATGTTGTTTAGTGCATAGGTCTAGCATTCCATATTTTTGAGGCCTGCGAGCCATAGATGTATAAGGCCTGCAAGCCATCGATGTATTTTGGAAACACATATTATTTTTGGGGTTTTGGATGTATCAAACACTATGGACATATATACATACATACATACATACATACATACATACATACATACATACATACATACATACATACATACATACATACATACATACATACATATATATATATATATATATATATATATGCTGTATTTTCTTGCTTACTATGGTACAAATGATTTGTTCTTGCTTTTCACATGTTTCACAAATGTCTATCCAGCACATAATTAGCTAATGCATCTATCAATGTATTCATATGTCTAGGAATATGATGATATGTAATATAATCAAAAGTTCTCTCTAGTAGACGAATATGTAGATACATTCTCAATATCTGAGGATTTCTGATGGAATATTTCCCATTGAGTTGAAGGATGACAAGATCTGAATCTAGGTTGACAAACAATTCCTGAATGTCAAGAGCGATGGCTTCCGACAACAATTTGATAACTGCGCTGTACTCAACAATGTTATTGGTTGTTCAACCGAACAAATACCTTGAAGATCAATCAACTCACCATGGGGGTCATAAATGGCCCATTCTGCGAAGGATAAATTTTGGGTAATACGACAAGCACCATCAACGAAACCAATGTGAGGAGTCACAGACATCTGCAAAGCAGGGAAAAACATAGTGAGCATGAAAACTTCTTGAAAACCAACACACCAAACCACATTTCACAAAAATGAACGACACACTAATGTACATAAGTGACCATGCAAGATAACCTAAGCATAGTACTTTGTGAGAGGGTCCATGCTCGGACTCGGGTAATCAATCAACATAGATGAACACCGAAGTTTTACCATTGACATGACGAGTAACCATTGACTCAGCCAAATAATAGAGTAGAACTCATAGAAGGTGTTTCCCCTATGCCCTCTTAGCGAGGGAGGGTTACGAGTCAGATGAAAAACCCATTGCAATAATGGGCAATTGGAAAAAACTCGGGGAGGGAGAAAAAACTTGAATCCATGAGGGGATAAAGGTGCCCTCAATTGAAAGATCTTGACAATGGCAGGTGACACTCACATGTCAATAGGCAACGGAGAAGAGAACTTCTCAAGACACATAGACATGATCGCTAGGCTAGAACTAAGCCACGGGGGTTGAGAAAAAATGTCGAGAGATGAACTCGAAATAGGAAAATCAGAGGATACAGAACTTGAGGCCGAAACAATTTCCACATAATTGATTTCGGCAGGACTAAGTGGCATAACCTCGCCTTAGGTATCAACAATATCTGGTGAAGGTATGACCTAAGGATCATATTTGACTGGGATCATGTTGACAGCGACAACATTAGGAGGTGGGAGTGGAAAAATTCCCATCAAAGCAGAATCTTTAAAATGTCCTACCCCCACACTTTCATAAGGAGCATCGGTGTGCTTGACATATAGAACATTGCCATTTGAAGAGGAAGAGGCAAAGAAGGACAATTGGTTGACTGTGACTATCTTCCCTTGATTGGGAAAACGAATCACGTGGAACAAGGAGGAGGTTACAATATGCATGGCGTGGGTCCAACTCCGTCCAAGTAGAAGATTATAATTGATATTAGCATAAAAAATATTTGCCTCAACATATACTGTCTTGCCTTCCAAAGTAATGGAAAGGTTGGGTAAGACACCGAATGGTCATGAATCGCGCCCGTCGAAAGCTTCCAAAGTGTTAGGGGATTGGTTTAGAGTAGGAGAACTAATTTCCTTCCAACAAGCGACTGACATGATGTAGGTAGAGGCACATTCATCGATGATGACCCTATGAATGGTTTTCTCATTAATGATTACATGAATGAGAAAGGCAATCTAATGAGGCAAACAGGGAATGTGGTTCTCTAGATCAAAACATATCAGATTAGAATCAGTAGGATCAATACCCCCAATAACCGACAGTAATGACTTCCGCTGGGACGGACAACTTTGAAGTACCTCAAGATCAGACATAGATGATGGCGCCTGAGCCAAATCCTCAACAATATTACAATGTTGAGTGGATTTAGTGTTGCTATTATATGAGGACTTCCTTAGCACACCTCGAGAAGGTGGACGAATAGCGGAATCGGGGATAGGTCACTCTATATGGAGAGGACCAGAACTCGACGGGGTAGAAGAAGAAGGGGAGGTCTCTTTCTCTTTCCCAGCTGTCAGAGTAGGACTTTGATAATCTTTTGATCTAGTAGCCACATTAATCTCCGTACTCATCATGAACACTTGTGAACATGAGGAAGCAGAAGATTGAGGCTGGTTTACCATTTGAGTCTGTTGAGATAGAAATGTCTCTCTCAGGATAGTTAGGGTCCCTTTGAGCAAGCGACTAACTTCAGATCATCGGGGACAATCCTTAGTATAGTGATCCTCCTCACAAATGAGGCACGCATACTTAGGCTTCCGTTGTGAAGCATCACCAGCAGATGACTTGGGAGGACCCTGTTTTGGGGCATCAACTTTACCCTTGCCTTTTCCTTTCTTCTTATCTTTTGAGGATTTTTCTGCTACGGTAGACTGGACAACGTGGACCTCTAAGGTTTTACCAGGGCTAGGTGAATTTTGAGAGGTACTATTGGAATCAATGTTTGAGACTGACTTCTGGTTGGAAGAAGATTTTGCAAGGGCCTGAGACACTAAACCAATTACTCCATTGACAGAAGGTGTAGCCTGTGACTTCGATGTCGTTGGATTGGATGATGGCCTTGGAGCATCGGGTAATAACTCCTACAAAGTGTCAGACTAGGAGTAAACAAGATCCAGGCATTGGGCACGAGAAATGGCTTTCTCCTCTGTAACGCACCTACCCATATCTATATCATGAGCAATAGGAGTGACGAATGACTTTGTAAACCATTCGGTCAGTAACTAATCAGAAATCTCGTACTTGATCAGGCGACGCCTACATCTCCATTCATGGATGTGATTAGAGGTATGTCGCAGTATTAAAATGTACTTTAAGGAATACTCACGATTTGGTCTTGAAGAGACTAACAAGAAATGTACTTTAAGGAATACTCATGATTTGGTCTTGAAGAGACTAACAGGATGTTATAAGATCATGGGCAACAATTTTTAAAGACACATAAATAAACTGGTGCTCTTTCATGTTTTAAGAGTCGAGAAAGAAGCAAAGATGACTCTATCACTTTTGATTGGAAAAGAGATCAGAAGGACAAATGATTGGATGATCTTTTAAGTTTAATGAGTCAAAAAGATCAAATGACTACTCTGAATGATCTAGGTAAAAATGATTACCAGGTAATTGTGAAATGTAGAATACCTCTCGGTGAACCGAGAAGTACAGGCAAGAAATCTCCTCGAATGTTGTGTTCGGTGTATCACATTTACAAGGTAGAAGATTCAGATTTCCTATGGATAAAGGATTGTAACCTAGTGGGGTCTCCCTTTATATACTCGACGGTATGGGAGCACAAGTCCATACTAGCGATGTCTAGTGCCGAAGTGAAAGACAATTGCTAGGTTTAAAGACACTGGAACACATCTCTAGCCTAGAACTTCTAGATGTGATTGTTAGGTTTCAAATGCACCCTAGGTTAATTGAGTTCATTTTAAAGTTTATCTTGAATTATGTCTCGTTTTTCAAGCCTTAGCGATGTGACTTGAAAAGTCCTATATGCAGCTAAATGAGACAAGACTCTTTCAATTTGATGAATTGTCTACACTAGAGAGGGTAGAAAACACAATCAAATGCAAACAACCAAGCAACTAAAAGAAAAGAAAGATCTTTTCACTATGTTACTTTTTGAAAATAAACGAATGAAAAAACTCTTTCCAATTCCTAGTTTCCTAACAAGTGCACTCCAAATAGTCCTTTCAAGAGTGAAGAGAATTCTTTTTTCTTTTCAAATGCAAATGAAACCCTAGTCTTCAATGATGCTAACTAACATAACATATTGATGCAACAAAATAGAATTATGTGCTTTTCATGAAATGATAAAATGAATCTTTCATCAAATACTTCAATGAAAAAGTTTTCGAGACAATAAGTCCTCAAGCAAATGAAAAGGCACAAAAGGGAATCTTTGTCAAACTAATGAAGCAATGACTCTACCAAAAATAAGACAAGTAATGTTACCTATGCCAGAAAGGAGATGTTTAAACAAGAAAACAAAACTTTTCAAACTTGTGTGATGGAGACCAAAGTAGTAAGAGGACTATAAACGAAATGCAAGGAGTAAATTCACCAACAGCTTGACTCACTGAGTTCATAATCAGCTGAATGGATGACAACCTATATGCCCTAGTTCTACAAACCATCCACAGACTCAAGAAATCAAGTAAAAAGAAGGCAAGTCAACAAGAAGATAAACCAAGTCAAAATGCAGCTTTCCAGTCAGGGAGAAAATAGTCTAAACAATTTACAAGGCAGAAATAAGGAGAGCAAGACACACTGGTCGAGATCTGGGGTAAACCCTAATCTTCACCTATAGGCATCGGTGTGACTGCTAACTGAAAACAAGTGCTAGAAGGGGATCAATGTGACTGTTCCTGAGTATATCACTCTATTTGGTGCGACTGTCAGTGAAGTAAGTGCGCTGGCCAAGGATACAAGGAAAAAATAAAAAACTTTCAAAGGCTGAGACTAGACTTGCTACTGTAAATTTCAAACCTAGAGCAGTAAACAAGGTAGAGCAAATAGAACTAAAGGGAAATGGTGATACTAGAAAAGTTCACACAAAACCATGGAATTACAAACAAGCAAAAAGAAGGATTGGTTCCCTAGCAGAGTCGCCAATTTGTGGTGTAGGTAAAATTCTAAGTGTGGACACAAATAATTCCTCTAGCCCGAGAGTGGGTCTAGCCACAAACAAGACATTATATGGAATATTTCCTTAGGTTAGAATCAATTAAGAGGGACTACCTCTTAGTACGCTATTCGTTTGATGACGACCCTATTTCCTTGCTTTAGCTATCTTCTGTTTCTTCTTGCGAACACCTGAAACAAGTAGACAACGACAGACAACAACCGTGATAATATAAAAATTATATTCAATCTAATTAACAAGTCAAGAAACATTAATCCATAAACATGTGAAATAACATCTTATGTAGGAAATCAATCGATAGTTGCATCTTTATTAAATAAAGAAGAGATTACAACCGACGTCTTGACGTTGTTGTTCTCCTCTGACAAATCTAGGTTCCCACACACTTCTGCTAGCATTACATGGATGACCCCAACAATGATAGTCTCAAGGCTCTTCCCTTTAGGCTTCACACCAAAACAACTAACATTTCTTCCTTAAGCACAAACTAGAGAGCTACAAAGTAGAGATAACTTGCTGATTACTCAAAACAGAACTTAATTAGCACTAGCACATAGACACTAGCTTGTGCTTGGGAAAAGTGGAGGTTTATATAGCTTGAATGGATGGGAGATGGTTCCTCTTCTCATGGGAGAAGGTATTATCTCTTGAGGTAGTTCCATCCTAATAGGGGAAAGGAGCCCAATCTGACCTCCTCGGCTCCATCTGGCCTAACCATTTACCAGACTTCCATTACGAAGCTTCTAGAGCTGGAAGCTTCGGCTCCAAATTTAAAAAAAATTCCAAAAGAGGATCAGTGTGACTGGGAAAAGGCTCAGTCACTCCGGTTGGTATGAGGGACAGTTTTAATCCCTCCATATCGGCACGGGGAGGACATGGTTCATTAGCTCTAGTCTTGTAAACTGGGAAAAATAGAAGAGTTTGGAAAAATGATGCAAAGGGGAATTGTTCTGCTCATGGAGAGGGACACAATGGGAGTTTCTTCATGATGGGAAAGCATGAAGGGTTCACTGTAGAGGTCCACTAGGATCAAGGAACGGGGACTACAGGGACAATGAAAAAATTCTATGTAACAAGTAGTTACATATATTCCCTAAAAATTTGGTATGTTGTTAGCAAGATCCCGATGTGCCAAACTTGGAGGCAGTTTACAAATGGATATGTCATATGCTACTATTCAAGTCTATGGAGGGGAACATTTAAGGATCAAAATAGAATTGAGATTCATAGACACTGTGTGTAATGCTAGTCAAGCTGTAAACCACCCTATATATGTTGTGGACCAAGATTTAGGGTGTTTCATTTTAGTTGTAAATGATGAGTCTAATGTAAAAAATAGAATTGAAGACACTGTAAATATTCCCTAGTCTTCAGAAAATGATGTATGGAAGATGTATTTTGATGGGGCTTTTTCCAGAGAAGGATCTGGAGTTGGGATTGTTTTAATTTCACCTGAAAAGAAAATTATTACTCAATCTTTTAAACTAGATTTTGAGGTCACAAACAATGTAGCAGAATATGAAGCTTTGATACTAGGATTGGAACTAGCCAAGAAAATGAAAGTTCAGAGATTGTTAGTATTTGGTGATTCAGAATTAGTAGTGAGATAAGTCATAAATCTCTGTCAGACCAAAAATCCTAGATTAAAATTGTTGGCTTGATGGGCCTTGACCGAGGTTCATCTTTAGTCAGCCAAGCAAATCCCTACACTACTGGCCCTTTTGGCAACAGTCCGGGGAGTGCGGACCGAAGTCTCACCCGAAGCAGTATGGGGGGATGCAGGAACCATGTTTCCGCACCCTGAAATGGTTGTGATTTTGGTTTTATACCTTAAACCCTTCCTTCGTGCAGATCAATAAGCCTTTAGGGCTTATCAATGTACTTTCTCTTCTGTATCTTAGAACCTCCACGAAGATATACAATCATCCTTCACGCAAGCCTAACCAGCGACTCAAACACTTATGCGCCTTTGTTACAATGTTATTGTATAATTTCCCAAAATATCTTAAGTGTTCGCCAATTTCACCATGCAATTAAGATTATCTTTGCATAAACATATATCCTTATTTGTGTTCATATAACAGATAGAAACATATATATTTGCGCATCAAATTAGCATTATAACATAAACCCAGAACTTAACATAACATAATCGCATGCAATCCACAGAGACAAAATACACAGTAATTTACTCAGCTGCGGACTTCTACCCTAGGCCTTTGTGCACTCAGCTGCAGAGCCTCTTCCTACGCTAAGACTCTTGCTCTTAGCTCTTCACAGACTCATCAAGAACTCAAACTTACTTAGAACTCTCCTTCTCCCCCTTAGACTCTTCTAAGACTCCCTTTTTATACAATTCCATGGTCCACGGACCAAGGGCAGATCTTTAAAGCTGACAGATACTGTCTAAACTAAGGGTGAAAACCCTTTTTGACTCTTGATATCTTCATGCTCTGCGGCCAAAAAATGCAGAGAATTTACATTCCTTTATACAAAATTCAGGTTTTTTGCCCCAAACTTAGGCTTTTAGTCCCAAAAATGATCCCAGCAAACTCGTTCCCAACAAGCCCCCAACACAAACATGGTGACTCGCCCTCGAGGCACTCAGCTGGCATAGAGATCTTGTCACAAAGACCTCCTAGCTCTACTTGGACTACTGCAACTTTGACGGTACATTGTGTTGCCGCTTTCTTCATCTCCTCGACCAACTGCTCTGTTGTTGGCCCTGCACCGTTTGACTGAATATTTTGCTGAGTCTCCTATAGACTAGCCAGCTTGCCTTCAATAGTGGTCGTGATCAAATAAGCCTCGTCCAACCAAGGCTTTAAGTGAGCCTTCAACACTGCTTCCTTGTGCTGAGTTGCATCTACCTGCTCTTTCAAAGCCTTGGCCTCCTGTAGATTTTCCAGCCTCTGCATGATGGCGACAATGCGCGTCGTCACTTTAGCTTTGTCGTAGCACTGCTGTAGCTCCTGTACTTCTGTTTCCAACCTCTGCACAGTGGGGTCTTCTTGTAGGATGGTGACCACCTCGAGCGACTACTCGAAAAGTGTTGTACAGTCCTTCACTGCGTTGTACACTGCTGCTACGACATCTTTCATAGCTGACTCGCGTTGTTCTCTGATTTTTGGTAGAGTCGAAGGTTGGGCCTTCAACTACAACTCTGTGATTTTGAGGTTTAGTTCCAACTGGACCTTTTCCAATTCGGTGCGTGCGTCGTGTACTCCAGCAATGAGCTTCCGAACCCACACATCTACTGGCTCAGCCTTGGGAATGTCCAGCTCCGGGACAGATCTGCATGCCTCAACCACGACCTTAGCCATGTACTGATTCTTGTCCATAAGGTATTTCACAAGGTCAATGGTGGAGTCTCACTGTACAGCCATCTGGGCATTGTTGACCTTCTACTCATTGATTACCTGTAACACGCGTTGTTCGCGGGCCCGCAGTTCCGCGATCATGCCATCCTGCAAAAGGTGAAGCGCCTCACTGGGAAGCGCGGCCAAGTTAAGTCCAACTCCCTTGAGGGTGCTAACAACGGGCCTGTTGATCTAGGTGGATCTCCAGACACTAATGGCATGGAAAAGGCTCAAAATTCAAAGTGATGGAAAGATGATTAACTTGACATCAGATCGAAGTGCTCGTCGCCCTGATTCCAATGGTGCTAACGACACTCCAATCCGAGTCCCGATGAAGGAGATAGAGGCAGTCAAAGCTTGGTTGACTTTTGTTAACTAGGCAGAATTAATGGAGACACAATTTGGACTTTTTCCGGCAGACAGAATCTGGCCAACTCCAGCCAGATTCTGGGTGAAATTGTCGCCTGGTTAAAATGACTCCTTCGTCCAAAATCCAGATTTTTCAAAAATGTCACGCTGTTTTATGTAACAAAAAAATATTAAAAAAGGGGGTGGCAGGCCACCAACCCCGCTACCCAAATCCTTATCACATAATGTTATTAGTGGAGGGGCGGGCCACTACCCCTGGCCCCTCCCATGAAACCACCGTAACTGAGCACAGAATTTTGGGTGGGCCGGCCCTTGGGGCATGGTGTTGTTGGGAAAAGTATCCAATACGGAATGACCCTATCCCACTCTAAGGGTGATAGTACCTCAGCAACAATCGAAGCAAAGCTATCTAAGATTTCTTCTTTATGAAAGTAAAATAGGGGAAAAAGGGATCCACTAACCGATGTCTTTCGCTAATGGTTGATCCAATCTTCTCTCCTTGCTGCTTGCTCCCAGCTCCTTGCTCTTTCACTGGCCTAGCTACACCAAGATCCTGCAAAATGGAAAGAGAGGGAAACTACAAGAAGCATACATTCATAATTGATTCAAGGATTAGAATAAATCAAATACACAAGTATAACAATACATCATTGAGACACATGCATATATAAGAACCTCAAATGCTTTATTAATGGAAGAAGTAAAGTTCAGGAAGTGATACAACCATAAGAGGCCCAATCCAGCATCACCTTCCCAGCAGAAAGAAATCTCCTCTTCACCTCCTTCAAAGCAAATCACCCAATAGTTCTAAACTCAAACCAACAACACTTCCTTACATTCACAAAATTCCAGCCTCCTCAGACCTCATGAGAGAGCTCTATATATAGGAGTTTTGGAGAAAGGATGAGTCAGCTTGAGAGCTGACTAGTGTCCTCTCTCACTTCAGTTATTCTTCAGTTCTTGAGTCCACTTGGAGATCCTTGCTTCCACTTGGAGTTTTAGAACCTCTTACTCATCACTAGGCGAATTCCTTGATCCAAGTGTCACTTTGGAAGCTTCCTGGGCACTGACACATTGAGGAATGAGACCTCCACATGTCAAAACTCGCTCAGCGCAGGTAGCCTTTGTTGGAGTTGACATTCAACGCAGGTAGACCATGGAGAAGTTGACATTCAGCGCAGATGCTCAGTGGAGCAGTTGACATGATCCAGAATTGACTTGTTTTTGAGTGTTTTTCAGTGGAGAACTGATTTGAATTGCTGTGGTTTGCTGACCTTGTTCCTCTAGGGGTAGGAACAACATGTTTAGGGACTTTGGATCCCTTAGATTATTGACATTTCATGCTTCATGCTGTAAGGCACAAAAATGTCTATAACAGTTGCCCCCTAAAGTATGAGGTCGTTTATCGGGTGAAATGCTTTATCAGGAGGATCCGAAGTTCATTCAATCGCTGGGAGGTGACCTGTAATAAGATACAATACAATACATTATTTTTCATACTGCTTTCATGATCTAGCTGAGGCGGGCATTCCCATGCTCAGCTTTATAAATACATTTTTCTGTACATAGAACAGACAATCGTCTGATGGTAGACTGATAATTCTCTGCTGATATTATCATCCTTCGAGTAGGATGATCATCTGTTGTACATGTCAATGTCTTTATTTCCTGAATATATATCGCAGCCCAGATGGATGAAACTAGATCCGGGGTCTTCAAACTCGTCCGATCTTCACTCTAAGCACAAGTCGATCCATGTGAGAATTTCTTGGAGTCGAACATGGAAAGACATCGCTTGATTACCAGTCAATAATGTAAACTGTTAACAAGCGCGAGAGGAATCACTGATAATGATGATGACCCTCAAGGTACTGCAGTACAATTCACGTGGTGTGAATAGAGGACTTGGCGTCGAACACCACGCAAAATCTTTCGGTCAAAGGTCATTGATGTATACTTGTCGTCGGAAGTGAGAAACTTGCCATTGAGGCATGCAAGCTTCAAAGTACTGAGGGGGTGTTCCTAGATCAACTTCTTGGATAATGAGCTGATGTCGACAAGAAGCGATCCGTCACAGGAGGGCCTTAATGAATCCCACATCAGTGACACGGAACGGAGCTAATGATTGTGATGAAGGTGAAAACGATCTTGAAATATGATTCAGGGTGGCGGTCATGAAAGGATGAAAGATGATGTATGGCAGTGGATGGGACACGGTTGACTCTTTCTGAACGACATCTCTTGAACATATAACGACACTGATGCAATGGATCGGTAGCATTACCCCAAATGTGGATGGTTTGGCGAGACCATGGTGATGAGACCGATGAATGAAACAACCCAACCCGATGTGGTACGGAGGAAAAGCGTCATGTTCAAGAGCGACTTGCTACCATTAAAGCTTTGAGGTTCTCCCAATTTTTCCCCAGTCATTTCTGACCAGTACCTCTTTATTTTTGTCAAGCTTGAGGAGGATAACATATGCTTGTTCTATAACCTGCCCTTCGGGCAAGCCCATCGCTATGTTTTAACGAGCCTAGCGATAGGGAAACTCGTTCTCGTCTAAAGACAAGTTTGTCGCTATTTAATGCTTTTAACGAGTCTAGCGACAAAGACAACTCGGTCCTTTTCATTTTTAGAGAGTCTGAAAAGGTACGTAAAGTTAACTCCAAAGGTACTTTTTCGTCATCTAATCCCTTAAGTCCGAAAAAGTATAAAACAATACAGAAGGGATGAATGTTCGATAGTTTTATCGAGCCGAACTAGACAAGCACTCGATCTTTTTGTGCAATAATCCCTCAGGTCCAAAAAGATTAAAATCTAGAGGAGGGATAGCTCTTCCGGTCACTTTAATGAGCTGGAAGGCCAAAACTCGGCAAACTTTTCACATTTTACGAGTCAAATGAAAAGAGCTCAAAGAAGACTCGTATTTTGAGGAACGAGTGATAAACAGGGATAGCAGCAGATTCCAGGTACAGGTTGGAATTTTCCAATCACGGCAATGTCACAAGGATGGCTAGGTGAAATCACTCTTCGCAGCTGTTCCTCAAAATAGGTAAACAATCATGTGGAAGTGAATGATCGGCCAAATGAAAAGTGGAGGTGACGGTGCAAACACGACCAAGGCTTTTATGGCTGATGAATTTACGATCTCAAATGGTTATTTACCGGTTCATTTTTTCTGGATGAGCTTGAACTCTGGAGGAAGCTTGCTCACATGCTTATGTTTATTTTTTAACGAGCATGAATTCCGCATTAAAACTGCTCGATTTTGCGTTTATTTTTTAACGAGCATGAACTTTGCCAAAACTTCTCGTTCTTTGCATGCCCCCAGCATAATAACGCAAATCGAGGTGCATGCCCCCCAAGCTTCATTGCATTCAACTTGGTGGTTGGAATGAAGGTTTACCTTTGAGATTCGGAAAGGAGATTTGTTTCATTTTTTAATGAGGTTGACACAGTAAAAGAACTATCCTCATAACTCCTTGTTTCATTTTTTAACGAGGTTGACACGAGATAAGAACTGTCCTCGGAGCCCACTGTATTTACAGTATTTCAATTAGGGCGATGATCCATGCTGACAAAATATTTAGGAATCTTCCGAATCCATTAGATATGGAAAATTTCATATTGTAGGTTTCCACTGTGGCTACTTCCGCCAGATTACTCGCAGGCGGTAGGGCAAAAGTACCCATTAAGGCAGGGTCTTTTAGGAGACCTACTCCAATATTTTGAAGCGAATGATCACTTCCATGGATCATTGAGCTGCTTCCCGTAACTTGTGAACTGTTGGGGAGAAATGTTTGTTGGTCGACGATTGTAATTCTTCCTTGAAAGGGAAATGCAATCTTTCTGAAATAGGTCGACACAACAGTTGCCATGGCATATATCCATGGTCTTCCTAGTAGGATGTTGTAATCGAGGTTTCCGTCGATCACTTCAACATCAACTTCTACTGTTTTTCCCCCCAGTTCAACTTGCAAGTTACTTAAAATCCCGTATGGAGTGTATGATCGTCCATCAAATGCTTTTAACGTTGTTAACGATTTCGACAAGGGTGGTGAGCCTAAATTTTTCCTGCAACTCATCGACATAAGACATGTAGATGCCCCCTCATCAATAATTGTTCGATGAACAGTTTTGTTGAGGGCTTTCACTTGAATAAGGAAAGCTAGTTGAGCTGGTAACTGAGGGTCATATCCTTTATGATCAAAGGCCACAAGATTGGAATCCATTGGGACAATCCCACCTATTGCTGATAATAAAGCTTGCTCTTGGGAGGGGCAATTTTGCGGTACCTCAAGTGTCGACATAGCGGACGGCGATTGAGCCAGGTCCTCTATTATATTATAATTCTGTGCTATTTTTGCACGAGGATTAAGTGTCGATTTGTGTACTACTCCCTTTGGCGACTTTATCATCTGTTCAGGAATGATGGGTGGCACAACTTTGGTCAAAGTTGTCGTCGAACTACTAGGTTGTTCATCAGCCTTGTTATTCGACCGCTGTGGATTCCCGTAATCTTTATTCCTTGTCAAAGCATCATTCTGCTACTTTGAGGTAGACAACATAAGCACTTGGGATCGAGAAGTATTTTGATTAGCAACCAGATTTTGACCTGGATTAGGAAACGGATCAGTCAATACTGCTGGGGTTTTTGAACTCTTAAAGAGTTTCTTAACTTCAGCTATATGTGGACAATCTTTCGTCCAATGATCCTCATCGCATATATGACACCCTGCCGGGGGTTTCCTTTTTCTCCCTTTCTTTTTCTTCTTGCCCCCTGGTTGCTTCAGTTGTTTGCCCTTGTCGGTCGACATGGCATTTACTTCTGAGGCAAGAAGTTCTTCATTTGCATTTTGACTAGAAATTTTGTGTTCGCCAATCACGCCATTGTCGGCGTGAGAGTCATTGTTTGATTTAGGAGGAGGAGGAATTGAGAATTCCGGTCTAGGGGCGTCAGGTATTTTGTCGTAGAGTGTGTCGGACTGAGTGTAGACCAAGTCCAGATATTGCGCACGAGCGATAACCTGCTCTTCCGTTACGACTCCCCCCTTTGCCACATCTTCCGTGATGGCAGGAAGTAATGACTTGATAAACCATTCAGCTAATAGCTGATCGGGAACGTACGTTTTTACCATCCTACGACGACGTCGCCACTCATGTATATGATCAGATATGTGGGTGGCAGTCGTTTGTTTGAAGTTGGTAAGGAGTTCTGTTCCCGTTTCATACCTTATCGGTAATTGAAAATGGGTTAAAAAGGTTGTGGCTAAAGTACTGAAGTTGTCGAACGAAGCTCTAGGCAATTCAATGTACCATTTTGCCGCTGGACCCGTTAACGTCCTCTGAAAGAGGCGAAGTCTTATCGAATCATCATTCAGGGTGTTCGATGAACACCATAGATGGAATGTCATCACATGATTCGACAGATCTTCACCTGAATTTCCATTAAATTTAGGAATATCTGATGGAAGTTTATGCGGAATCGCTGGCCACCAAGGGGCATAAGCAATTGGGTCATTCGTCAGTCGGTTTAGATCTGGTAATTCTAGAGTTGCTACAAAGGGCAACTGCTGATTCAGGTTAGGCGAAGCATACCCAGGATAAGATGGGATCGCCTGAGCAATGGGTCTTTGCAAACCAGCATAATGCTGGCAAATTTGACAAGGTTGATGGGCATAACCATTATAGCATGGTTGCCCATTACTTACAAAGACTTGTTGCTCAGGTCCTTGATATGATTGCTAGAATGGCAGTTGTTGAGATTGAACCAGCTTTGGTTGTTGGACCATTTGCTGTTGACCAATACTGGATGATTGACCAAGATGAGGAGTCACAGTACTTGTTTGAGCCTGAGTCACTCCAGATAAGGAGGCACTATCCTGAGATTGTGTTTGAGTCGCTGAGACAAGAGGCTGTTGTATTGAAACCTGAGAAACCTGGGGTTGACATACAACAGGTAGCGCTTGTACTTGCGACGCATTCACCATAGCAGGTGTGGTGGGAATATTCGACACAGGGTGTACTGGTTGCATTGAATATACAACCCCTGGTTGTTGAGGCAGTATTGGTACCCAACCGCTGGATGTAATTCCAGTTTGACCTGAACCTTGTTATAAACTCCCATATGGTTGTTCTCTAGGAGGGAACAATGAAAGAGCATACTGCCCTCCATATGGGAGAAATCCAGTACTCAAAGGGTAAGTTGGCCTTTGAAGACACATTGGATCCATTTGTTGAGTTTCAATATAAGAAATACCAGATGATAATCCGGATGAAGAAATAGGAACTAACCATGTCGTCATCTCTGATTGGACTCCGGCTTGTTGTTGACAATTTGCTGGGACAGATGGTATACCAGCGAACATCGTTGGAGTAGCAGCAGGAGGCTCTGCGGCTGCTGTGTCGGATGACACAGTCCTGGATGTCGACGGTTTTTCAGACATATCTAGTCTATCCAAAAGATTTCTTAGCGATTCTACAAGAACTTACGATGCCAAAAGACTAACTTCGAAGATCAACGAGGGAATGGTGATGATTATTCCGTTTAAAATAGATTTTAACGACGCTTAGACACAACTTGCTTTTTCACTTTTAAAGAGTCGAGAAAAAGCTAAAGATGACTCTAGTCTCCTTCGATGTTTTAACGAGCCCGAAGTGACAAATGCTCGGATGGACATTTTCAGTTATAGAGTTTGAAAAAGGCCAAAAGAAACTACTCTAGAGTTCTAGGCAGAGGGTGTGCCAAACTTTTCGCAAAACCACAGAATACGTTTTACGGTACGGGTGGTCGATCTTCGTGAATGCTGTGTTCACTGCATTGCGATCAGTAGGGCGGCCGACACGGCTTCCTATGGATAAAGGCTTTGTTCCTATAGGGGTCTCCCAATATATACGCGACGGTACGTGGGAGCACAAGTCCGTATTGATACTTATCGCTTCACCGTGGAGGAATCACCCAACCACTCAACGCTAAGATATCACGTTTAACGACGCCGGAACACGTCTCTAGCTTAGACCTCTATGTGTTTGCGTTATGTTTCAAAGCGTTGTTATGTAAATTCAATTCATTTTAAGTTGATCTTGTTTAGCAGTTTACCTTTATGGATCACCACGAGATGTATAATACAACTTCCTAAATGCAGTCTAAGATGATAAGCAAGCTTTTCAATCTTTCAACTTTGAAAATCTTAACTACTGAGAGAAAAGAAAGACATCATCTTTTCACACAGATCATAGAGCACACACTAATGCACTTTTCCCTAAATCAACATACAAGCTGTCAAAATGCACATGCACAATGCAGGTATTTCTTTTCTCTTCCTTAATGTTGATGTACTACAAAAAGAAAGCTGTTGTATAACTTTGAATTCAATTTCAAGTGAAAGCAAACAAGCTTTGTCCAAAATCAAAAGACACCTTAAGATTTACTTGTTTCAACACTAGAAATACATAAATTCAAACCATATGACGAAAGCAAAAGCTCAATCAGCTATGAACAACAAACAAACTAACTCTTAAGATCGATACGACACTTATCACAGGTCTAGATCTAAGAGGCCACAGCAAGACTAGTTCACTTTTCGTTATGGGAAACTGCCAATGATATAAGAAATACAAAGAACAAATACAGTTTCTTTATACAACCGAGGCGGAATAGTGGCAAGGAAAGGTGGTTTCAGATAGGTACATTGACTGATAACAGGCTGCAAAAACAAGGATGAAAACAGGGCAATAAACAGCAGGGAACCGCAGTTGCACAAGGCAAAACTGGTTCAGCGCAGGTAGTACACCGTCAATTTGACATTCAGCGCAGGTAGTCCCTTCGGGACCTGCGATGAAATGCAGACTGCCTTCACAGTGCCTGCAATGAAGAGAGAAACTCTCGTTTCTCTTGGTTTCCGGGTCACAGATTGCTCAAAAATTCACAGTTTTTGGCCAAATCAAAAGCTATCAATCAAGTACACACTAAAGGGTAATTAGGAGGATGAAAAGCTATCACTAAGAGCTGTTCAGAGTCCTTGTGGATCAGCTCTTCAAATCTAAACATGCCCAGAAACTGAGCTAGAGTAGCTGCCCTCTACTTTGCATTTGAAAGATCCAAATGCAGTTCGATTCAGTACTCCCTGTATTTAGGAAATGAATAGCAAAAACACAAACAACCAAACAAGATACGCTCCCCAGCGGAGTCGCCAATTTGTTGTTGGGAAAAGTATCCAATACGGAATGACCCTATCCCACTCTAAGGGTGATAGTACCTCAGCAACAATCGAAGCAAAGCTATCTAAGATTTCTTCTTTATGAAAGTAAAATAGGGGAGAAAGGGATCCACTAACCGATGTCTTTCGCTAATGGTTGATCCAATCTTCTCTCCTTGCTGCTTGCTCCCAGCTCCTTGCTCTTTCACTGGCCCAGCTACACCAAGATCCTGCAAAATGGCAAGAGAGGGAAACTACAAGAAGCATACATTCATAATTGATTCAAGGATTAGAATAAATCAAATACACAAGTATAACAATACATCATTGAGACACATGCATATAGAAGAACCTCAAATGCTTTATTAATGGAAGAAGTAAAGTTCAGGAATTGATACAACCATAAGAGGCCCAATCCAGCATCACCTTCCCAGCAGAAAGAAATCTCCTCTTCACCTCCTTCAAAGCAAATCACCCAATAGTTCTAAACTCAAACCAACAGCACTTCCTTACATTCACAAAATTCCAGCCTCCTCAGACCTCATGAGAGAGCTCTATATATAGGAGTTTTGGAGAAAGGATGAGTCAGCTTGAGAGCTGACTAGTTTCCTCTCTCACTTCAGTTATTCTTCATTTCTTGAGTCCACTTGGAGATCCTTGCTTCCACTTGGAGTTTTAGAACCTCTTACTCATCACTAGGCGAATTCCTTGATCCAAGTGTCACTTTGGAAGCTTCCTGGGCACTGACACATTGAGGAATGAGACCTCCACATGTCAAAACTCGCTCAGCGCAGGTAGCCTTTGTTGGAGTTGACATTCAACGCAGGTAGACCATGGAGAAGTTGACATTCAGCGCAGATGCTCAGTGGAGCAGTTGACATGATCCAGAATTGACTTGTTTTTGAGTGTTTTTCAGTGGAGAACTGATTTGAATTGCTGTGGTTTGCTGACCTTGTTCCTCTAGGGGTAGGAACAACATGTTTAGGGACTTTGGATCCCTTTGATTATTGACATTTCATGCTTCATGCTGTAAGGCACAAAAATGTCTATAACACATGGACCCAACCCATTTAAAACAAACAACATGCATTAAAGGTGGGCCGGTCGTTGGGGTGCGGACCCAACCTTCACCCTCCGATTATTAATTAAGACACAACGCCATAAGGAGAGGGGACAGGTGAGGTGGGCGGGCCGCCCAAGGCTAGCCCAGCCCGACCTCCCTTCCCATTTTAAGTTTTTGTTATGTAAAAAAAGGGAGGAGGCGGGGTTTGACTGCCCAACCTCCTCCACAATATTTGGATCCATAACCACTGTGCCACAACTGATTTGTTGTGAAGTCCACCACCATATTTTTTATTTAAACATAGTTCATCAGTGCGCCCAAAAGGAGGAGGAGAGTGCACTTAGTTCAAGGCAGGATTTTGTAGGTGGCCAGATTTTGACAAATTTTATATGGTTTCAGTGTTTCTTGATGCCACGAACACAATGGTGCTGTATGTTTCTCCATCAGAGTTCTGCATTTTTTGGCCATTTTTTAGTATGGAGTTATAAAACTCCTTTTTGTAACTGATGCTTGTACTCTTCTTTCTCATGACACTTAATGAATGAAGGCCTCCCCATTGATCGAGCAGGGCCCGGAGATGTAGTCCAAGTCGGACGAATTCTGTTATCAAGTTTTGTTGTCTTCTTTCATGCTTTATGTGTTTCTCCTCTTCTCTTATGTGCACATTAAAATTTTGTGTTTAAGCTACAATTTATGCATGTAATTATTTAATACATCTATAAGCAAAAGATCTTGGATCACCTGTCAGTTTCTATCTATGTAGTCAGTGCTCCATCCGAAAACCCTATTGCTTGGGGATCCTGTGTGCGCAACATCCCTGTGGCTTCGGAGGTGCCAGGTTCCAAACCTGTTGATGCCGCACTTGTCTGTGCCTGTGATGCATGGATCTATAGCTCGTGCAGACCTGTTTGGATAGCACCCAAAGCCTGCTGTTTCTGTTGCTCGAATTGCTGTAGTAGTTCCGCGGTGGCATCCCTCACCATATCACCTATGTCATTCAAGTCCCCCTTTGTTAGGGTGATCGGGTTGAGAGACGTCTTGCTAGCCTTGGACTTCTTCCGCGACCCTAATTTTTTTGGATCTCTGTTGTACTTGGTGCAGAATGAAGTCGTCTCTGGGTCCGCTCCTCCCTGCTCCATCTGTTCATCCTCTTCTTCTGTCTCTAAGGAAGGTGACTTCTGACTCCGGTCAGAGCCGTGCTCCTCTTCCTCCGCTTTCCCACCCATCTGCTTCATGATAGCATGCTCTGCCTTAGCCTTATCCTCGGCCTCCTTTCTTTTCTTTGTGGCCAATTGTTCCATCTTTAGCTTGGCTTCTTCCTTCTTTCGCTGTGTGACAGACTTGCTAGATCCCGCTGTCAAGTCCGTGGCAGTGTGCCAATCTACTGGCCAGCGGTCAAGGACTACTACAATCGTGTCATCTGTGGCCAAGTATGGCAGGTCATGCCACTTCTGTTCAGGGTCCTTTCACACACGTATTGAGACATGGTGGAAGTCGGCCTTGAATTCCACGTACTCCTACAGCTTATCAAAATTTGTTGGTGACAACCGCGGCTTGCGGTTGATGGCCATATGGATGCTCATCTCCATCAAGATCTAGAAGATCTTGTTGTCCTTGATCCACTGAGGATCCTTCGTAGCCCACAACGAAGCGAACTTCGCTGCTTCCAGTAGGTCTGGCGTGACAGGAGGAAACTGGCTATCCTCGGGTAGCTCCCACACAACCAGCACTATGGATAGCAATAGCCATGCATAGTGGAATGTCTTACTATGATCCTGCACCTCATGACAGTTTGCGAGGAACTCACCACAGAGGTAGCGCACCCAGTTAAATTGTACGCCCTCCACGCACTAGGCCGCCAAGGCTATCATTGGTGCCAGCACTTCATCTACGTGACACTTACTCATGACCTTTCTTGCCAATATTTGCGTCGCCAATTTGACCACAGGGTCATAGATAATCGTGATGGTGTAACTGCGCGGCTTCTTTACTAGCTTGAATTTTACCTTCATCGCCTCAACAAGGGCATGCTTGTCGGCCTTTCCGCCAAATGCCATGGCTGAATTTTCTCCTAAGTGTAGCAGCCGTGTGATCCTATGGATCAACATGTTAGTGATGGGTATCGGCTCCTCCAGCCACAAACACCCATCATGCACCAAGCACAACAACTGCTTGATCATGATCATCGTGATGGGCGCATGGTTGTAATGCGGCACCCACAACAGGTTTAGCAGGCCTGCCTTGTCCACGCCTTTCAGCCACTTCCTCGGCTCCAAATCGGTCACTCCAGTGTTTTTGTGGAAGACACGGTGCATAAGTTGGTTTGTCGCTAAATGAGGGAAATGCTCCATGTTAGCTAAATTCCAATATTCCAATTTTAGAAGGGGGACACGCCCTAAGCACAGTCCCTCAAAGACAATTTTGTCTCGCTGTAGGGGTGTGTGCAGGGTGACCTCACTCTCATCAATATCCTTTGGCACCTTCGTTTTGCCCTTGCATGGAAGAATGTACTTAGGTAGCTTAGAAATGGGGTCAAGCCCTTCAACCTCAATATCCTCCATTTCCATCGCAATATCTTCGTCATCCATGGAGATTTCTTCAACCTCTTCTTTCGGCTCTAGGTCAACCACCTTGTCCTTTTCCTATGCGATGGGCTTATCCTTCTGTGGGTGCTTTCTAGGTGATGCACGCACCGGCTATGTTGTCGTAGCCTGCTTGCCTTTCTTGTTCTTTGGACCCTCTTTGGTCGGGGTAGGTCTCGGCTTGGGTGACCATGGTGACTTAGGTACTTTAGCTTGTACTTCTGTAGTTACAACCTTCGAGGCATCTCCCTCGGCTATCATGGACACCTCTGGAACAGCTCCTTCGACCGTCATTTCTTCCCCAACATTTACAGTCTCAGTCGGCGTTGACATGATGCTATTCAACAACTCTTGTGTCTCCTTTGGCAACTTCTCAAATGCTGAAATCACTATCAAAGCTTCAAAGTATTCACGGTTCATGCACGCCTGAGAGCTCAAAACCTCAATTCTCAAAATGCCAAGTGTTTTCTGTTGGGAAACCCTTTGTAATTTATAGGCATTTTCGAAATCAAATCTGACCGTTCGCCCCACGATCAGTTCATTAATGCTAGATTAGCACCATTTTCTCTTTCAGCACATCCAAGCTCTTTTGACATTCATCATTCCAACAGAACATAACATCCTTTTTCAATAATTTCTCCATAGGCGCGGTGATCTGGGCATAACTCTTAATGAACTTCCTATAGTATCTAGTATGCCCCTGAGTTGCACACAGCTGTTTCACACTCCTCGGCCCCTCCAAATTGATTATCACCGTGATCTTCATGGGGTCTACCATCAATCCTTATCTATGTACCACATGACCCAACAAGATCCTAAAAGGGACACAAAACAAACACTTCTTTAGATTGAGCACGATGTGGTATCTCCTACATGTATCTAGCATAAAGCATAGACTTGCCACATGGAACTTGACCAATCTAAACACTGCCCAATTGTCAAAGTATACCTCCAGAATTTTATGAATGAAGTCTTTGAATGCTGCAATGACTACGCACGAAAAGATATCTAGCACATTATTCAGCCCAAAAGGCATTACGGTGTATTGAAACATCCCCATTCAGTCGCGAAGGTCATCTTGCTTCTATCCTCAGGTGTGATTTTGATCTGATGGTACCCAAAGAACCCACAAGTGAAAGAGTTTTCTTCTTGGCCGCCTACATTATCCAAGACCTCATCAGTGAACGGAGTTGGGAAGGGATCATGCACACAAGCGTCATTCAATTTCCTGAGATCTATGCATATCCTTATTTCTTCCTTCTGTTTCTTCTCCTGAACCACTATTGGGATTACCCAATCATATTCTTCCACCGGTTCAATAATACCTACTGCGAGCATCTTATCTAACTCAACACATACCCTTTCCTTATACTTCTGTCTGAGGCAGTAAAGTCTTTGTTTCACAGGTTTCACGTCCGATTTTAGGGTGACCTCATGACACCCATGTCTCCTATTATTCCTTTCAGGTTAGAAAACTTCGTGGGGAACAAATCCTGATCTTCGTGGAGTAGTTCGACGACCTTATCTACTGTCACGTTGTCCCAATAGTCCCCAATCTTTGGAAACTTCAGCTCTGCTTCTGTACTAATGTTCACCTGCCTAGTTTTGAGCAGTGCAGTTATGTCTGGGTTTTCTATCCGCGGTCCTTCAACTTTGTGGTGACCTTCAGTGTCTGGAATATTAATTTTCCTAGGATCCTCGTCTTCTTCTTCAATAGTCACGTTATAGCATTCCAATGTGTGGCTTAGTTAAATGGTCCAATTAGGTTGAATAAGATCTAAAGGATCCTGTGGTATCCTAAAGATCCTTGCTTGAACCTCTTGTAGTGCTTCGTCAATTCAGTCAAACCGTCTTCAAAGTTGAACGTCATTACGAACCCCTGTCACAAAATATCCCATTCTTGAGTGCCATGGCAGAGCTCTATCTTCAGGTACCAATTCATTGGTATGACATCCAAGGTATGATATAACAGATGCACCCATTTAGGTTGAGGCTTCACTCCATAAGCTTTAGTCCATTTGGCTAAGTGATCGCGTGGATCATCCCTCCCGTCATACTTGTTTATCATCCGTACTTTTTTATATCCAAAGCGTATTCTCATCATCCTCTTATATTCATGCCAATCATTGAAACTACCCTTGTGCATACCCCACCATCTTGCGGGTGTAGAGAGCAGTGGCCAATCCAAGGCCTAGAAGCAATGCACTCCTGGCACTTCCCTCTCAAATGCATCCAAAAATATATCCACATCAATCAACCCATCATAAGAAGGCAAATTCCTTACCTTTGATGACACACAACGTAGCGTTTTAGTCATCATATTACAATGCAACGTAGATACTTCATGTAATCGATTCTGCCATGTAGAAATTTTGAATAATATGACACTTATTCACAGAGATTATCCTAATTATACACTATTGCGGAATGCATGCATAATACATAACCTCCTCTACGTTGATCATCAATTTTGCGGAATTAAAAACAATGAAACATCAATCGCATGCGCACATTAACACAGTATGTAACCCGGGGAAAGCATACAGCTGAAAACCCCCAACTATCTGTATATTATAATGATTGAGAACATGTAACAATACATAGTACAATACTCCTCACAAGTACTCAGTACTATCTCCACCTGTTACACACAAACTAGCTCAGATCTGAATCAATCATAGGTTCAAATCTCCTCCGCTGCTTGCCTGCCTCCACTGTGCAATCCTGCATGAGAATAGATGAGAATGGCTGATCCAAACTCGTATTTCCCTTGGCTGAACCACACAATCCTCATTGGCAATACTCAATCCATTGATTGTGCAAATCTCATGCACAACTATAGTCACAACTGACAGCTGTCTTGCCCTTTCACTCACCTCTAACACTTGTCTCCACTGAACTGTCCATGCACTGAGTTAACTAATGTATTATTTAGTTAATTTATGAGTTAATAATTAGTGAATTAATTAATAATTAATTCACATCACTCATCACTAGTGTATTCTGCAGTTAGACTAAATACAACTAGCTCAACTAAGTCAAACTGAACACAACTCCATCAACTCCTCAATCAACTCCACCAAACTCAATCACTTGAGTTCTGACTGAAGTCCATCATGCAATAGCTCAATTGACCCATAAGAAAAGTGTATTTCCTTCTGACAGCTGCATGTGCCACATCCGTAGCTCGAATTGAAGTGCTCCAAGAGGATAAGATAATGTTTATAGTCCAAATATTATTATGAGCTAATAATATTCGACTGTTCTATTTTTAGCCTGGTAGTATAAAAATAGACTCTGCCCATATGTCTAAAAATAGAAGTCCATCTATTTTTACCAACATGAACAATCATCCACAAATAGAATCCTGCAACTCATAGACCATGATCCATATGTCTAAAAATAGACATAGTCTAAAAATAGACTTTGCACCAAATTTAGCATGCGGACCCACTTAGTGAAGGAGACTCCTTTTCACTAAGCTCCATCATCTTGTTTCATTTTCAACACTCCCTCTCAACAAGATATGGATTATCTACAACCCCTATCCTGCAACTCTGGAATGTTCTGCATGCAACACATTTGCCCGGTCCACTTGCTCCAATAACACTTGGAACAAAATTACTCCCAACTGACCACTCTGTTGGGCTAGGAACATACTCTGATGCTGAAGCTCTACCTGCTGCTGACAAGTGCTCCCTCTCTGACATCTGTGCTACTGCAACATCTCCATGCATCTCACACCATTGCACACTTCTCTGTGCCACCTAGCATTGTGCAAAACACTTGTGCCTCTCGCATTGTTGCAGCCTGCTAGCTATGCGCTGTCCTGGGATTCCCTACACTGTCGCTCTCTCTACCGCTCCATCCGCATCTATCTCTACCCAATCAGTCAGTTCCTACTACTCCACATCGGGGCTCCCGTAGCAAGGTCTCATCCAAGAGGTTGGGTACCTCAAGGATCCTGCCCCTCCTCCTTGGGACGATCACTCTATATCGCCCCACCTCCTACCTGGAGGTATGGCTGCATGTGATCCCTCAGCCCACCTGGCTCGAAGTTTCCCCCTATTGGAGTTCTCTGCATGAGTATATGTCTTTACTCATTCTCCTCTTAGATTCCCTTGTTGTGGCTGCTCCACAACCTCTTGAAGCTGCTGCACCAATCATGGCTCCTCCATAATCGTCTGAGACTTCTTCTGGCTCTGCATGTTGAGAGGTAATATACGCTCCCTCTCAACCACCAAGTCTCCATCAGTTGCCTCGCTGCTCAAGGTTTTGCATGCATCTTGAACCTCAAGAGCATATAGGTTCTTGACCCGTGAACCAATCTGCTTCACCTGTCTAGTGATGATGTGTCTAAGGAAAACCTTTCCCTTACTGAAGACTACATCATAGCCTCTGTCTTCCAACATCGCGATCGACACCAAGTTTCTCTTCAGTCCTAGTACATACTTGACATCGGTCAAGGTAAGGCGAGCTCCATGCTCCCTCTGAAAAATAACCGTGCCTACACCTGAGACACTATACTTCTCATCATTACCCATCGCTATGAGTATCTGGAGATCTTTCTCCTCCAAAGTACTGAAAAAACTCTTGTCGCCGGTCATGTGGAAAGAAGCTCCACTGTCAAGAAACCAACCACTTCCCACCATGGATGAAACCATGCATGCGAAGAGTGTGAAATCCAACTCAAACTGTGAAGCAAGTGCCTCACCTTCAGATCCTTCCCCGGATCCCTTCTTGGACTTCTTCTTTGGGCAATTAGTAGCATAATGGCCCAACTCATGACAACGAAAGCATCTCACTTTCGATTTGTCAACCTTCTTCCCATCATTGGAAGAACTGGATTCGGAAAGAGAACCCTTCCCCTTCCCCTTCTTCGCCTTACTCGCTAAGGCACAGTTCTCCTCATCATGCATGGATGAAGAACTGTCTCTGGTGCTCCGTCTGATCTCCTCTTGCACAAGATCCGACCAAAGTCTCTCCCATCCTGGCAATTTCTCCGAACCATTGACAAAGTCCTGATATGAATGCCAACTCTTCGGAAGACTAAGGAGAGCCAAGCTCACCAAGTCCTCATCATCGACAGTCACCCCCACACTTCCTAGCTCATCTCGGCATTGGGTGAACTTCGTGAGATACTTGGGCATACTGTCTCCATTCTCACACTTAATGTTTATGAGTTTATCCTTGAGCACCAACTTCCTCTGGTCGCTCTTGCTTTGGAATAAATCTGTCAATGCTTTCCACATCAAGTATGGAGAAGCCTTTCCATGCAAGCTGGACACAATGTGATCCTTCATGCTCTCCAACAGAATCCTTCGACACTTTGCTATCTTCTTTTGCCAAACCTCAACGTGAGCAGCATCAGTAGGCTTTGGGACCTCAGCCTCTATGAAATCCTTCAGCCCATTGTCATCTAACACCGCCTCCATCCTGTCTTTCCATGCAATATAATTCGAGCTGCCTTCAAGGGCATACTCCAATCGCAATCCGTTGAAAGACATTTCAACTTTGACACCAAGAAAACACTGCTGCAAATTCGAATTCAACCAGCTCAAAACTCAACTGCTTCTGATCCAAAATTCATGAGAACAAAGTATTTCTCATACAAAGATTGACTATATGGGCTTTTACCGGATATCTCACCTTTCAAAAGAAGGATGAATCTAGAGGCTACCTGGGCCGATTACAGACTCTACCTGAAGAAATAAAATGTAAACACTTTATGAATAATAGATTTGATGATCAACTTCACTCTGATACCATCTAGAAATTTTGAATAATATGACACTTATTCACAGATATTATCCTGATTATACACTATTGCAGAATGCATGCATAATACATAACCTCCTCTACATTGTTCATCAATTTTGCGGAATTAAAAACAATGAAACATCAATCGCATGTGCACATTAACACAGTATGTAACCCGGGGAAAGCATACAGCTAAAAACCCCCAACTATCTATATATTATAATGATTGAGAACATGTAACAAGACATAGTACAATACTCCTCACAAGTACTCAGTACTATCTCCACCTGTTACACACAAACTAGCTCAGATCTGAATCAATCACAGGTTCAAATCTCCTCCGCTGCTTGCCTGCCTCCACTGCGAAATCCTGCATGAGAATAGATGAGAATGGCTGATCCAAAATCATATTTCCCTTGGCTGAACCACGCAATCCTCATTGGAAATACTCAATCCATTGATTGTGCAAATCTCATGCACAACTATAGTCACAACTGACAGCTGTCTTGCCCTTTCACTCACCTCTAACACTTGTCTCCACTGAACTGTCCATGCACTGAGTTAACTGATGTATTATTTAGTTAATTATGAGTTAATAATTAGTGAATTAATTAATAATTAATTCACATCACTCATCACTAGTGTATTCTGCAGTTAGACTAAATACAACTAGTTCAACTAAGTCAAACTGAACACAACTCCATCAACTCCTCAATCAACTCCACCAAACTCAATCACTTGAGTTCTAACTGAAGTCCATCATGCAATAGCTCAACTGACCCATAAGAAAAGTGTATTTCCTTCTGACAGCTGCGTGTGCCACATCCGTAGCTCGAACTGAAGTGCTCCAAGAGGAGAAGATAATGTTTATAGTCCAAATATTATTATGAGCTAATAATATTCGATTGTTCTATTTTTAGCCTGGCAGTCTAAAAATAGACTCTGCCCATATGTCTAAAAATAGAAGTCCATCTATTTTTACCAACATGACCAATCATCCACAAATAGCATCCTGCAACTCATAGACCATGATCCATATGTCTAAAAATAGACATAGTCTAAAAATAGACTTTGCACCAAAAATAGCCTGCGGGCCCACTTAGTGAAGGCGACTCCTTTTCACTAAGCTCCATCATCGTGTTGCATTTTCAACATGCCAGTGCTCTAATTCTTCATCCGAGTTTGATGTGCAGGAACTTTTGCGGTCCCATGCAATATGACCATCCGCTATTGGATTCACCCAATCTTGATCTCACGCTGTTATCTTATATATATGGTCCAAATCGTCATCGCTTTCGTAATCGTGGACCGGTTCAGTATAGCGCAGTCCTTCTGCAGGATCTAGGGGTACTACTATGCGAAGCGATTTCTTTTCAAATGTCATATTTCGCTTCTTCAGGTTGATCACCCCATTCATGTCAGTAGCCCAATCAATCCCAAGGAGTGCAAGGTAGGGGTTGTTGTCATCCACAATTTCTATTACTTCAAAATCAGCCAATGCGCTCGCGCCTTCAATATCTACAGTTACTCCCTGCAATCGTCCTATGGGGATAATATCTACTAATTTTCCATTCTTAACTAAATTAGAGACCATAGTAGCATAGGTCTCCCCATTCGCTCCCATGTTTGCTTAGGCAGAACATTCGCGTCCGACCCTAGATCCAGAATAACTTGATCCATCTCATATTCTCCTATATGCGTGGTGAGTCTCATATAATGTCCCATCCTTGCCTTATGCTTACCAAGCTTTCTGACTATGTGTGGTTCACCAGTAGCACTGTCTTTGCCAGTGCACCAATTGATCAGTTGTTGTAGTCCCTTCACAACCTTACTATCGCGGAGTAGTTTCATGCAGGTCTTCAAGAACGTGGTAATCATGGATGGTTCCATTTCTTCAACCAGTTTCTCCTGACTTCCTGAGGTAGAGGCCTCAACGAAGATTTTATTTTCTTCCATAAATGTTTCTTTTGCGCACTCCAGATCAAACCCAGTCTCCTTTTCTGGTGCTTTGTGGACCCACTCACCTTCTGCAGGCTGCTTCCCTTTATCCTCACCAGTCATCGTTCCACTTCACAGCATAATGTTTACCTTAGGGTCTTCCTCGCGAGGCTCAACCCTCATCATCTGGAGGTTTTGCATCAGTTGCGGAGGCTGCGCCCCCTTTTCACGAATCTTAGCCAACAATATAGGGCAATCCTCAGTCGCATGGTCAAATTGAGTACAATAGCGACATGACAGTCACATCAGGTTCGGGCAATCTCTCGCGTAGTGTCCTGGTCCTCCACAATTGTAACAAATAAGCTGCCCTCGGCCTCTACCAGGTCCTCCTCCACCTCAGCCTCGGTCGCACCCCTGATATTCACCTCGCGCGCCCCCAGTACCTTGGTTTGGAGGCCGTGTTCCTGCCTACACCCTGTATGCAGGTGTCATGCCCATCAATAATTCATAACTATGGAAATTGCACTCATCATGACCTACTGATTGACAGAAATTGCAGAAGAGCTATTGTGGTGTCTGTATGAATTTCTGCAGCAAATGGAAATTGTAAGTCACATGATTCCCAGATACCTAGCATATAGCACACCATAGCGCGGGCCTTGTACTTGGCCTAGCTACATCCTTCGGCCTTAGAGGCATTGGTTCCCTTGCTGCAACATAATTTGCAAATACTGGGTAGTGATCCTTGTCATGCCCCTGACCTTTGCATTTCAGGCACTAGATTTCTTTGCGCACCTCTGACCGAGTTGTTCTATCTTTCTTCAAGATTTTCATTTTAAGGCAAAGGTTCGTGAATCTGCTAAACCCCTAGATTAGCATCATGCATTGGTGTCTTGTGCAGTCTCATCGTGATTTCCAGAGCTCCCGCCTGGGTCCCAATCTTCTGTTGTGATAGCGCAACCCTTAGATGAGGCATGAGCGAGGCCACAAACCATTCGTGGTGCTTCCCATCAGTTAGGTTCATGTTGGCTTCACTGATTGTACATTTCAATCTTTGATCCAAATCATAGGGTGTCTCCCCAGGCATCATCATGATCTCATTGAATCCCACAATGGATAGTGCTTGAGACTTAGGTCTACTAAATTCCCTATTTAGCGTAGTCTGTATATCTGCCAACATGGATGTCGGGTTATCAGTACTGTACTTAATGTACCACGTTAGTGCGTGGTCCTGCAAAGCACTAACCAACGTTGCTTTCTTCATTTGTGTTGGAAATAATACCGAGAGGGGGGGTGAATTAGTATTATCAGATCAATAATTTAATTTTCCAAACAGATTTGTATACTCTACTTTAGCTAAGTGACCTAGCGTGTATACGTGACTGTACTTAAAGAAACTAGCGTATATGCAGAGAACTTTTGATTTATCCAATTTATCATGCATCGAACTTTAACCAGTATATCAGAGCTTTATTAGACAGTGCGGTAAAAGTAGAATAAAGCATCACACATAAGCAACACACATGAACACCAAGATATAAGGTGGAAACCCAATGTGGGTGAAAACCACCTGCTGCTGTCATCTCTGCCTTCTTTTAATAATAAGAAAATCTATTTACAATTTTGTACTAGTGCAGGTACACAGGCTTCTACCTGCAGAAGGTTACAACCTTCTCTCATTCTCCAGCTTCTACTGGAAGGGAGCTACAACCCCCTAACTCTTGTACTGGCCGATATGTTTACTAGTACGTAGGTTGCGACCTACAGAAGGCTATGAGCTTCTTTCTTCCTCCAAGGACCGCGTTTGATAAATTTTCAGACTAGATCCATCATAAAATACATATGCATCAACCAATCACTTTCTTAACCAACCACAACCGAACCAATCAATCACTTTGACAACCCATCAATCTGATCATTCAGAATACTGTCACCAGAATACAGTAACTAGAACCCAAACCAGAACCCAGAACTCTACAACAGCAAACAGAAACAACTAAAACATACTTTATAAGGTATACGCTACTTCCATGTGTTGAACTTGCATGTATATGCGCTTTTCTCAAAGACAACCAACGTATACATCTACAAATATTAATTCATAATTCTACGGCTGTTCCAGACTTCAGTTATACCTAGATCATAATATTTATAGAACAACACATGTGTCAGTATTCAGATCTAGAATAAACATGATCAAACCATATAAAGATAATTCATTTCAAGCCTTAAGATCCCGATCCATCATTAGATCTTATCCTCCATCAACTGCTAAGGTTCATCCATGGTTTAGATCAAGCACAACACCATAAGCAAATAACTTGCATAATAGATCTCACACTTCATCAAATATTCGATACTTGCACACTTGGCCTAATTATCTTCTCCTCCTTTTATAGTTTTAGGCCTTTCCCAATACCATGGACCATAAACCACTTAGGACCAATACCTTGGATCAAATACTTAGGGTCAATACCTTGGACCAGATGCCTTGGACCAATACCATGGATCAAAATACCATGGACCAAATACCTCGGACCAAAAACTTAGTTTTCCAAGGTATACGCGCTTTTCCTTCTGTGAAAGTGCATGTGTATGTATACTCTACATGTGGTCAGTGAACTTGTGTGTATATGCAGTTTGGTCAAGGTGAACCCACGTATACCTCTCTTTCTTCATTCTGTGTAGTTTGATCTGTAATTCTTTGCTGTTAACTTGCTATATTGTGATCTTTCATCTGAGTGAGTTTCCATCAAGGACAACACCTGTATCATAATATCAACAATCTCCCCCTTTGGACTTGATGGCAACAACAACACCAAGTCACTCTCCCCCTTTGACATTAAGGGCAAAGGGTCATGCTCCCCCTGAGTACATGTTGAATTCTTTGATATGCTGAAATGTACTGATTGAGCTCCCATGATTGAGTCCATGCTCCCCCTGAGCACAAGCAAAGTCTAGAAAAATATTTTCATGACTTTATACATACATCACCAATGACCTTCCTATCACCAAGGACTCATACATCCATCTCCCAACCAAGTGGGGATATACCAAATTTGACTCATCCACCCAACCAAGTGGGGATATACCAATTGTTTATACATGAAAAAAACAAGAAATATTACATCATCCATCCCATGCATAGTGGGGTTACAAATTAGGTCTTTTCATGACCTTTACATTAAATGATATACATGACATTTATAATAAGGACAATCGATAAGACCATGATAGTCATCAACAACTATCATACACCATATATGATCTGCACCATCAGCAACATCAGGATCAACAACCTGTATATTTCCATCATCAAAAGAGTCACCTGAATCAAAACAATTATGCGAATCTATACCAAGATCTTCTAAGATAATGCCAACAATGCATTATTAGAAGCATATGCTCCCCCTGAACCTGTGCCAGATGTTCACTGTTAGATCTGATTATTGCATATATTAGTAAGAAATATCAAGGCATCATCATCAATCAGATATACATCAAGTTATCAACAACTTATGAGGACCAACATATTTCCACATGTTATCAACAGATTGTAACCATCATCAAACAGAGTAGATAATTGATAGAACCATATCAGACCCCTTTTTCCTGAGTTTGGCCCACTGCTTTTCTTCAAACCAACATATACGCGACTGTGCCCACAGAAACCCGCGTATGTACATGACTACGCTTCATGAAACTCGCGTATAACAACCTTTCTTTGAAAAATAGGATTTAACAGTAGGATGATGTAGCAACTACTCCCAACTTTTGTCTGAGATATTCAAATGTCTCTCTGGGCAGTGATTTAGTGAATATATCAGCAACCTGTTCTTTAGAGGGAACATACTCCAATTTGACCTTTTATTCAAGAACTTGTTCACGTAAAAAAATATATTTAATGGGTATGTGCTTGGTCATGGAGTGCATGACTAGATTCTTTGAAATATTGATGGCACTTGTATTATCACATAGAATGGAGATGGGTGGAGTACATGTGATCTGAATGTCTTGCAAGGTTTGCATCATCTAAAGTAGTTGTGTGCAACAAGATGCAACAACCACATATTTTGCTTCAGTTGTAGATAATGTAATTGAACTTTGTTTCTTGCTGAACCAAGACACTAACCTGGAACCCATATAGAATGCACCACCACTAGTGCTTTTTTTGTCATCAACACTTCCTGCCCAATCTGCATCTGTATATGCATGAAGAGTAAGATCTGTATCTCTAGGATACCATAAACCAAAGTTCTGTGTTCCTTGAAGATATTTGAAAATCCTTTTCACTGCCTGAAGGTGTGATTCCTTTGGATTTGCTTGGAATCTTCCAACTATTCCTACTGCATGCATGATGTCAGTTCGGGTACCTATTAGATAAAGCAGACTACCAATCATGGATCTATAAGTTGGTTAATGTACTGTTGTTGATTCATCATTTGAGCTGAGACTGCATCCTGTCACCATTGGGGTACATACTGGTCTAGAATCTTCCATGTCATATTTTGTCAAGATCTATTTGAGATATTTGGTTTGTGGAAGAAAAATACCATCTTTATTTTGTTGAACTTGTAGACCAAGTGTTATAGACATATTTGGGCACTGCAAGCCCAATCTTATATGTCGATAAACTAAGGGCTCTTTAACCCCTAAAAGTGTTGTTTCATACCCTAAAGGATCATGGTCAACTGATTACATCATTCCCCAGAAGTTCCACCTGAAAAACCACTCAGAACTGGCCAAAACTGGACCATACTGATTGCTCCACTGTCAGGGTGCGATGCATACTGGCTCCTACACTAGCCAAGTGCGATGCATACTGAAAAGGCCTTCTGTGGCGTGCTATGAGTGAGAATGGACAAATGTTGGAGACAATTTGCTAAGTGGATGCCCATGGAATCTTCTAGAAACTTCTCCTATGACACTTGCCTCTTTGAATTCACCTAGGGATGAGTAGGAGAACCAAGAAATCTCCAAGTGGAACCAAGAACTACAAGTGAAATGACACTAATAAAAAACCCAGAGATGACTCACACATTTGCAGACATCTATAAATGGATCCCTCATCTGAGAGATCTGGAGGCTGGAATTTGGTAATTTGTAAGGAAGTGCTGATAGTTTTGTCTTTGAGAAGAAGCATTATATTGTTGGGTGATCTTGCTTTTCATGAGGTGAAGAGGGCTTTGATGCTAGGAGGATGATGCTGGATTAGACAGCTGGGTTGTAATTCTCCATTCTATTTTAATAATTTTCTTTGAGTTTTCCTCCATACAATCGTGTACTTGTGAATCTTGTTATTTGTGAATGCCATTGTATGTTTAATGTATTTCTGATTCTGCATTGTTTATGATATAATAGATCGAGATGCTTTGATGGTGTTTTGTTACTTTGTTTCTACAGGTATTCTCTAAGCAGGACAAGTAGGAGAGGAGTAGCAAGCTCTATCAAGGGGGAGAGAAATCAAGCAAGGATTCAAGCAGAAGATCCAGGTTGGTCCCTTTTCTTCTCTCTTATCTATCATACATAGAGGAAATTGCAAATTGCTTTGATTGTTTATTTCTAGGATAGCTGCCAATCATAGTGGGACTAGCAGATAGAAAAGACACTAGTTTTCCCAGAAACAAAATGGCGACTCCATTGGGGAGCAAATAGTTTGTTTGTTTGTTGTTTATTTTTTGCTTTATAAACTATAGACGGAGCCTGAAGTTAGCTAGATAGCCTTTGAATTGCTCTTGCTCTGCAATTGCAAAGTAGATGAATGCTGCTTTAGTCAATCTCCAGTTTAGTTTATGATTTGAACATCTAACTTACAAGCATTCTAGATGCCCTGTTGGTAGCTTAATAACCTCCCAAGATCATACCCTTGTACTTTGCTGTTTACTGTCCATAATAGCTCAGCTTAACTCACTGAAATCAGCTGCAAATTTGAGCCAAAACCCATCTTAGTTGCACTCCCTGGCCCATCGCACTGTCTGTAACTGGAAGCCAGTATGCATCACACTTCCCGAGTGTAGCAGGTGAGATGCATCCCTATTTCTGTGAAGCACAGGTGCGATGAATGAGTAATCCTATTTCTCTCCTTGAAATTTGGGGTTTTTGTCCTTTTTTTCAGCGCTGTTTAATTGTTTTTGCTACTTATCAACAGTATCTCATTGCTGAAGCCTCTTTGCATTACATAGACCAGCCTCCATTAATTAGGATTAGTAAATGTTTTTATGTATTTTTCCATCATTTACAGTCCTTCGTCGAAAAGTTGCGTAAATTGAACTGTCATTTTGGTGCAAAAAGTGTCGTAACTGTCGTTTTGTGTCAAAAAAGAGAAGTGTTGTAAAGTCTTCCTTCTCTAGATAGTTGATTGAACTTTTTGTCATGTATTTGATTTGAATTGTTAATATTTGAAGTGTCGAAAGCATTTTTCTATTCGAAATCGAAAAGTGTTGTTTAGTCTTCCTTTCATTTTGAAAAGAAATTGTCGAAATGTCGCTTTGAAGAAAATATTTCAGATCTATACTCAGTTTTCCTTTTTGGCATTCTTCACATTAAAGGGAACGAAAAACAAATACATGCATTTTCATTTGCATTTAGACTGTGTGTGAAAAATGATTTAGGAAAAGTGCATTTAGTGTGTGCTCTTTGCTCTCTGTTTGAAAGAATTGTAATCTTCTTTCCTTAGTAGCTAGGATTTTCATTGCTAAAAATAAACAATGATTGTTTATCATTCTAGATTGCATATTTAGGAATTTTACATCTACATCACGCGGTGAACCTTGAAAGGAAAACTTCTAAACAAGATCAACTCTAAAATAAATTTCAATGAACTTAACAACGCTTTGGAACCTAACGCAACACATCTAGAGGTCTAGGCTAGAGATGTGTTCTGGCGTCGTAAAATCTAGTAACTATCGTTTTCATCGAAGGTTGGGTGATTCCTCCTCTTTGATACGACAAGTGCTAGCATGGACTTGTGCTCCCCGTACCATCGAGTATATATTGGGAGACCACAATAGGCTTATATCCTTTATCCATAGGAAGCCGTGTCTGCCACCCTATCGATCGCAATGCACTGAACACAACATTCAGGAAGATTGACTGTCGTACATAAGTCCTTGGTAATTTCTCTTTAATTTACCACCAAGGTGTATATTGCAGTTTTGTGATTGGTTTGGTAATCCCTCTATCTAGATTTCCAGAGTAGTCACTTTCGTTCCTTTTCGACTCCTTAAAAGAAAAGGTCCATCTGAGCACTTGTCACTTCAGGCTCATTAAAAATCAAAGGGGACTAGAGTCATCTTTAGCTTTTTCTTGACTCTTAAAAATTGAAAAAGCAAAGTTGTGTCAAAGCATCATTAAAATTTATTAAATTCAGAATAACATCCCTGTTCCTTCATTGATCTTAGGTTGAGATAATGGAGTCTACCAATCAAGGAATCCCTTTTGAGGGGAATCCTAGTCCTTTCTCCTCTTGGGGAGATATTGGTGCTCCATATATGGCCACATTGTCCCTTCCAGGAATCACAATTGGCCTGCCGGTATGGCTATTCTCAACCTCTGTCGTTCAAAATACCGTAATTCCTCAGCAATCGAATCAGCAACCAGTTAATACTAGAGTTGACCCTTCACCTTCTTCTTCGTTTGTTTCTCCCTCCCCTTCTTCCTCTTCGCTTGGTGAAAATAGTGATGTTAGTAACCAAGTGACTAAGAAGAAGAAGAAAGGGAAGGAGAAGAAGAAGAAGAAGTCAGTTAAGCAAGGGGGCAACCATGAATCATCTGGTGAAAATCCGCACACTAAATCTCCCAGATATCCTTGTGTAATTTGCAGAGGAAACCATTTTCATCGAGATTGTCCTTGCCTTCCGCGGATCTTGAGAGAATGGTCTCCCCGCTCGCACCATCCGGTGTCATCAACCTTTGGTGATCATGTTGACAGCACACCATCAACTAGTGAAAATGAAGTTCATGGACAGAAAGGAAAGGTCAAAATTCCATGTGGATTATGTGAAGGGGACCATCACCTTCCCCGTTGTCCTTTTTTGGATGAGGCCAAAAGAGTCTTGTGTAACCATCCTGCTTCACCGCAGCGACTTCCATCTGGATACAAGAAACTCACCTCAAGTCCTTTACTAGTTGAAAATTCGACTGACATAACTCAATCGTCGGTCAAAACACCTATCGTTGAAATTGAATCTTCCGAGTCCATACTGGACCAAAGTCAATAGGTTGAGATGGCAGTTGACCCAGTTTTACCTTCAGAAGATCCACCTTTAGATGATACCATTCACAAAGAGAGTGAGAACGATACTGTTCAAATTCTTTTTGTTACTTCGGAGTTTGATGAACTTGGGGGAAATTCGCCCGTTCCTTCACAACAGAAAGAGAATCCCCCGGTTCTCGCTACTCAAGGGGTTCATTCGACCGTTTATTCGGTACCCCCTCCAAGTAGTCTAATCGCTTCCTTTGATTGGGATTGACTAGCAAGATCTCGTCTTCCTTCTAATGTACCATTCCGGATCATAGTACAAGTTTACAAAATGATTGTGTTTGGCACTATCCTAGATGAAGGGGCATCAGTGAGTATCCTTTCCTCAACTGCTTGGAAAGCGCTTGGTTCACCATCGCTTATGCCTGCTACACAGAATTTGTCAGGCTTTAATAAAGGAACCAATCGACTGTTAGGGATCCTTCCTAAGTTACCCATAACTTTGAGAAGGAAAAAGTTCACTTGAACATGATGGTAGTCCAAGGGCCGTTAGATTACAATCTACTCCTTGGACGTGACTATGTTTATAGCATGGAAGCTATAGTTTCCACACTCTTTCGAGTAATGTGTTTCCTGCATGAAGGAAAAATTGTCCAGCTTATTGACCGACTTTCATTTCACGGTTCAAACACAGCTCCAAGTCAAACATCATCCCTAAATGGTCTCTTTGCATCAAGAGTGTCTCTTCAACCTTCATTCTATCCACCTGATTGCAACGAGTAGTCTGGTGAATGTAACGAAGCTTAGGGGGCATGCACCCTTGTCCATTTGGCGGACGAACCCAGCTGAAAAGATAGGTTTCCCTGTAGGTTATGTGATTGGAAGTGCCATCCCACACCATTCACTTTTGTCCACTCTATGGATGAAGCCAAGGAAGTGTTTTGTCTAACCACTGACGAAACCATCCTACCATATGAATTTCCCTGTAAGTTAAGTGATTGGTCTGACACACCACTCACCTTTGTCTAATTGGCAGACAAAGCCAAGGAAGTGTTTTTGTCTAACCACTGACAAAAAAAATCCTGCTTAACCACAATTATTCCCATATGGTTACTGGAGACTCTCCTTTTCTCGATGCCTGGGGGCATGCAAACCTTTTTATGCAAGCGAAAAACAACCAATTTCAATTTTTAGCTTTTTAGTTTTTTGAGATTTTTAACTTTTTAGTTTCAAATTCTTAGGTTAGGTGATTGGTCTAACACACCATTCACCTTTTTCTACTCTACAGATGAAGCAAAGGAAGTGTTTTGTCTAAATGCTGAAAAAACTATCCTACCTAACCTCAGTAGTTCCTTAGCTTTCTAGTTTTTCTAGCTTTTTAGTTTGGTCGTTCCTAGCTTACATAAAAAGGAAACTGAGCATATGTTATTGTAGAATTCAAGCTCATTAAAAAATGAACCTACCACTATGAGCAATGTTTCCGCAAGGTTCAAGCTCGTTAAAAAATAAACCCACCGCTGAGCATATGTTCCCCTAGAGTTCAAGCTCGTTAAAAAATGAACCCACCTTCGGTAAATAACCTTTGTGATTTCCATTCTATCAGCCTTTTGAACCTTGGTTGTGTTCTTGCCATCACCTCCATTCTTTTGGCTGATCATATGCTTCCACTTGATTGTTTACCTTTTTGAGGAACAGCTGTGATGAGTGGTCCTGTTAGCCACCCTCTTCACATCACCATGTTTTGAGAAGTTCCAAGCTTACTCGGAACCAGTTGCTACCCTAAACGCCACTCATTCCTCAAAAAACGAGTTTGCTTTAAACTCTTTTTAGAATCGCTAAATATGAAAATATTGTCGAGCTATTAGCCTTTCCAGCATGCTAAAGTGATTGAAAGTGCCATCCCTCCTGTATATTTTAAACTTTTCGGACCTGAGGGATTATCTCATGAAAAAGTTCAAGCGCTTGTCTTTTCAGCTCGCTAAAGTTATTAAAAAATCATCCCTTTCATATTATTTTATTCTTTTTTGGACTTAAGGGATTATGCTATGAAAAAGAACTGCCGGAGTTTCCTTTTTGTCCCTTTTCGAACTCTCTAAACATGAAAAGGACTGAGTTATCCTTGTCGTTAGACTCGTTAAAACAATAGCGACAAACTTGTCCACCCAGACGAGAATGAGTTTCATTGTCGCTAGAATCGCTAAATCATAGTGACATGTTTGCCTGAAGGACAAATTATAGAACAAGCATATGTTATCCTCCTCAAGCTTGACAAAAATAAAGAGGTACTGGTTAGCAATGATTGGGGAAAAAGGGAAGAAAACTTGAAGAATTTTATTGGTAGCAGGTTTCTCTTGAACATGACACTTTCACTCCATCACCATGATTGAGTTGGGTTGGGTTATTCCATTCACCGGTCATATCACCATTGGTCCTCCATACCATCCATCTTTTGGGGTTAACGCTACCAATCCATCTTAGTGTCACTGATATGTTCAAGAGAAGTCATTCAGAGAATTCACCATCCAGTTAATGCCTCATCCACTGCAATACCTTCACCCTCCATTTTTCATGACCGCCATTCCTGAACCTTGTATCATCAGATCGTTTTCACCTCCAAAAAATCATTTGCTTCGTTTCATGTCGTAGATGTGGGATACATTAAGGCCCTCCTATGACGGGTCACTTCTTGTCGACATCAGCTCATTATCCAAGAAGTTGACTTAGAAACAACCCTTTTAGTACTTTGAAACTTGCATGCCTCAATGGCAAGTTTCTCACTTCCGGCGATAGGTTTACATCAATGGCCTTCGACCGAAATATTTTGGGTGGTGTTCGACATCAGATCACAAATTCATACCACGTGAATTGTACTGTAGTACCTTGAGGGTCATTATCATTATCGGTGATTCCTCTCGTGCCTGTTAACAACTTACATTATTGGCTGATAATAAGGCAATGTCTTTCCATGTTTGACTTCAGAACATCTCTTCACATGGATCGACTTGTACATCGGGCAAAGATTGAACGAGTTTGAAGACCCCGGATATAGTTTCATCCATCCGGGCTGTGATATATTCATGAATATAAAGACATCAAATGTACACAGAAGCTGCACAGATGGTCACCTAAGCCAGGGATGATGACTCTCCAGTCTGCAACCACAGACGGTTATCTGTTCTATGTACATAAAAATGAATTTATATAGCTGAGCATGGGAATGCCCACCTTAGCTAGATCATGAAAATAATATGATGATGATGTATTGTATTGTATCTTATACGGGTCACCTTCCAGTTCGAATACCTCGGATCCTCATGATAAAGCATTTCACTCGACATCAAAAGATTTACAACTTCATGCTTTAGGGGGCAACTGTTATAGACATATTTGGGCACTGCAACCCCAATATTATATGTCAATAAACTAATGGCTCTTTAACCCCTAAAAGTGTTGTTTCATACCCTAAAGGATCATGGCCAACTCATTACATCATTCCCCAGAAGTTCCACCTGAAAAACCACTCAAAACTGGCCAAAACTGGACCATACTGACTGCTCCACTGTCAGGGTGCGATGCATATTGGCTCCTACACTAGCCATGTGCGATGCATACTGAAGAGGCCTTCTGTGGGGAGCGATGAGCGAGAATGGACAAATTTCCAAGACAGTTTGCTAAGTGGATGCTCATGGAATCTTATAGAAACTTCTCCTATGACACTTGCCTCTCTGAATTCGCCCAGGGATGAGTAAGAGATCCAAGAAATCTCCAAGTGGAACCAAGAACTCCAAGTGGAATGACACTAATCAAAACCCAGAGATGACTCACACCTTTGCAGACATCTATAAATGGATCCCTCATCTGAGAGATCTGGAGGCTGGAATTTGGTAATTTGTAAGGAGGTGCTAATAGTTTTGTCTTTGAGAAGAAGCATTATATTGTTGGGTGATCTTGCTTTTCATGAGGTGAAGAGGGCTTTGATGCTGGGAGGATGATGCTGGATCAGACAGTTGGGTTGTAATTCTCCCTTCTATTTTAATAAAGTTCTTTGAGTTTTCCTCCATACAATCGTGTACTTCTGAATCTTGATATTTGTGAATGCCATTGTATGTTCAATGTATTTCTTATTCTACATTGTTTATGATATAATAGATCGAGATGCTTTGATGGTGTTTTATTACTTTGTTTCTACAGGTATTCTCTAAGTGGGACAAGTAGGAGAGGAGTAGCAAGCTCTATCAAGGGGAGAGAAATAAAGCAAGGAGTCAAGCAGAAGATCCAGGTTGGTCCCTTTGCTTCTCTCTTATCTATCATACATAGAGGAAATCGCAAATTGCTTTGATTGTTTGTTTCTAGGATAACTTCCAATCCTAGTGGGACTAACAGATCGAAAAGACACTAGTTTTCCCGAAAACACCAAGAAAATAGGTAAGCTCACCAAGCAAGGACATTTTAAATTATTGCTGCATCGCTGAGGAAAATTTTTGACTCATGTATTCTTCATTGCTACCAAAAATGATATCATCAACATAAACAACAATTATTAGCAATTTATCCGTGTCAATCTTTGTATATAGATTGCTATCTGCTGACCCCTTTGAAAAACCCTGTTGGTGGAGATATTTGTCAAGATGGTAATACCAGGCCCTTGGAGCTTATTTTAGACCATAGAGAGATTTTCTGAGTCTGCATACAAGTTTTGCATCATTTTCAAGAATGAATCCTTCTGGTTGTTCAATATAGACTTCTTCTTCTAAGTCTCCATTAAGGAAGTCAGATTTTACATCCATTTGGTATACTTTAAATTTCTGAGAACTAGAAAGAGCAAGAAACATCCTTATGGCTTCAAGTCCTTATGGCTATACCACATCTTTCTATTTGAGGTTCTTTCCTTCTCCATATTTTGGGATTTAATGGAGTTTGCTCCTTTTGAGATATTTGCCAAAATTTACTCATGCATTCAGATTCTTCATGGCCAAAGTTGTTACAGATTGAGTATTCTATTTCATTTCAAGAAGAGAAAAGTTATTATAGGAACTTTTCTTGATCCCTATCACATCCCTTTGATTTCGTGCTTCTCTAGTCATAATGGTTTTGTAAGCAACACATTGAGCAACTTTGTGTCCAAAATTATGACATGAGAAACATTGACCATTAAATAAGTTCCTGTGATTATCGAATCTATTGACCTGGTGATTGTAGTTTCTATTGATATTCATCTTTGAAGAAAATTGAGTATGATTTACCTGAGGTTGGTTGTGGCTTTTGTTCATCCTTGAAGCAAATTGAGTCTGATTTACCTAGTGATCTACTTTATGCCTTTGCTGACGATTGTCATATTGTTCATTGTTCTTTGCTGCATCAAGATAACTTTTAGTGGAGGTTGATGGCTTCTGTGATTGAGATGCTTCTTCAATATATCCAAGACCTGTCTTTATCAGAGGAGAACGCTGCACTTTGATAATTTCATTTAAGGTTTCTGATCCTTTAACAAATCTAAGATTGAGAGATTTTGTTTTCTCAAGATCCTTTCTTAGACCCACAATTTCACATTCTAGTTTTTCATTGTGTTTTTCTCTTTCAGCAAGTTGGTATGTCAAGGTATCTATAATCATATTCTTTTCTTATAAACAGATTTTGAGTTTAGAGATTTCTTCATGAAGGTCATCTTCTTCTAAATCATCCCAAAAATTATCATCTTCATAAGCCATTAGAAGTCTATAGTCATTACTATTTTCATCTTCATCACTATTTGATAAACCATCACTATCTTCATAAGTATAGTAAATCTTCTTACTTACACTTTGTTTTCTATTCCATTTTTTAGATTCGTTCCCTTTATCATATTTATCTTTATGAGGACATTTGGCAACATAATGGCCGACTCTACCACAGGCAAAACATTTGAAAGGTAGTTACCTCTAAATCTTCCGGAGCCCCGTTGAAGCTTCTTGACAAAGTTTACTTCATATTCTTCTTCTAAAATATGTCCTGATTCATTGAGTTCTTCCTTTCCTTTTGTTGAAGCTTTAAATGTAGCTTCTCTCATATCTGATAGGCCTCCTTTTCTCAGCTCAAAGGCAGTTAAGATTCTGTGAAGCTGTGTCATAGTGATAGTCTGTAGATCCTATTTTTCTTCTATGGTAGATACTTTCGATTCAAATTTAGCAGACAAGGATCTTAAAACTTTCTCAACCAGGGTAACTTCCTTTATCTCTTCACCCAGATTCTTCATGCAATTAACAACCTCATCTATACGTAAGAAGTAACTAGCTATACTTTCATCATTGTGCATCTTAAGAGTTTCATATTGAATTCTGAGAGTTTGCAGTTTAACACGTTTTACCTGAGAGTCTCCTTTGTAGCTTAGAACAATTTTGTCCCATATTTCTTTGGCTGATTTGAGTTGCATAACTTTGACAAACTCTGATTGTGACAGACTTCCCAATAATGGATTGACAGCCCTGGCATTGGTTTCATATTGCTTTTTACCTGCCATATACGTAGGAATTGCTGATGGAAATGTATATCCTCCTTCCACAATTTCCCAGAAATTTGTTCCAAGTGATTGTAGATACCCTTTGGTTCTTATCTTCCAATAAACAAATTTGCTCCCATCAAAGATTGGCGGTCTGATGGATCCCACGCTTTCTTGATTACTCATGATGATGGATCTCCCTTCAAGTGATCATGCTTCTTTTGAAGGACCTGCTCTGATACCAATTGTTGGAAATAATACTAAGAGGGGGGGTGAATCATTATTATTAGATCAATAATTTAATTTTCCAAACAGATTTGTATACGCTACTTCAACTAAGTGAACTAGCGTGTATATGCGACTGTACTTAAAGCAACTAGCGTATAAGCAAATAACTTTTGATTGACCCAATTTATCATGCATTGAACTTTAACGAGTATATCAGAGAGTTATTGGACAATGTAGTAAAAGCAGAATAAAGAATCACACATAAGCAACACACATGAACACCAAGATATAAGGTGGAAACCCAATGTGGGTGAAAACCACCTGCTGCTGTCATCTTTGTCTTCTTTTAATAATAAGAAAATATGTTTACAATTTTGTACTTGTGCAGACTTATACCAGTACGTAGGCTTCTACCTGCAGAAGGTTACAACCTTCTCTCATTCTCCAGCTTCTACTGGAAGGGAGCTACAACCCCCTAACTCTTGTACTAGCCGATATGTTTACTAGTACGTAGATTGCGACCTACAGAAGGCTATGACCTTCTTTCTTCCTCTAAGGATCATGTTTCATAAATTTTCAGACTGGATCCATCATAAAATACATCTGCATCAACCAATCACTTTCTAAACCAACCACAACCGAATCAATCAATCACTTTGACAACCCATCAATCTGATCATTCAGAATACTGTCACCAGAATATAGTAACTAGAACCCAAACCAGAACCCAGAACTTTGCAACAACAAACAGAAACAACTGAAACATACTTTATAAGGTATACGCTACTTCCATGTGTCGAACCTGCGTGTATATGTGCTTTTCTCAAAGCCAACCAGCGTATACATCTGCAAATATTAATTCATAATTCTACAACTATTCCAGACTTCAATTATACCCAGATCATAATATTTATAGAACAACACATGCATCAATATTCAGATCTAGAATAAACATGATCAAACCATATAAAGATAATTCATTTCAAGCCTTAAGATCCTGATCCATCATTAGATCTTATCCTCCATGAACTGCTATGGTTCATCCTTGGTTCAGATCTAACACAACACCATAAGCCAATAAACTACATACTAGATCTCACACTTCATCAGATATTCGATACTTGCACACTTGGCCTAATGATCTTCTCCTCCTTTTACAGTTTTAGGCCTTTCTCAATACCATGGACCAAAACCACTTAGGACCAATACCTTGGACCAATACCATGGATCAAAATACCGTAGAACAAATACCTCAGACCAAAAACTTAGTTTTCCAAGGTATATGCGCTTTTCCTTCTATGAAAGTGCATGTGTACGTATACGCTACTTGTGGTTGGTGAACTTACGTATATACGCAGCTTGGTAAGGTGAACCTGCATATACCTCTCTTTCTTCATTTTGTGTAGTTTGATCTATAATTCTTTGCTGTTAACCTGCTGTACTATGATCTTTCATCTGAGTGAGTTACCATCAAGGAAAACACCTGTATCATAATGCCAACAATTTGATCATCTGTGATACCTTGAGCTTCCCATACAGCCTTCACGACGAACCAAAACTAGTTTGGGTCTTCATTTCCTATGCCCTTGAATATAGGTAGCTTTACGGAGTTTTCCATGTTGAACAATGGTGGAGGTGGCAGCGGTGTGGGCGATGGGGTAAGTGGTGGAGGTGAGGATGGAGGCGGTGTAGGTATTCGTAGGAACCCTTGTCTTATCAACTAAATAGCGCTTAGCAGAGAAGCATGTGATGCTCCTTCATCGTCGCTCAAAGGAGGCTCAATCAGCGGGCTATACTCATGACCTTTTCTCCTCCGTCCCTAAAATAACTTCCACTTCGCGTAGCTCCAAACATCAAGGTAACTGCATGAACCGCTTTTCACACAAGAGCATCTTAATCCAAGTATTTAATGATTTCAAGTACTTACCTCGCAGCCCCTGGAAGAAGCGGTGCTCTGCTTCACTAGAATTGACCGAAGTATTGACCGCGAACTCTATCACAAACCCTCCAATGATATGGTCGAGCCAATGATTGAAAACATGCGCGATCTTATCTTCAGAGGCTTCCAATCTCCGCACTAACTCCGGGGTCCAGAAAATCGAATTGTCAACCCTCCACCTCCCTTGGACATCTGCCAACTTCCTAATCCACTCGTATAGTTCAACTGGGAAAGAACAGAAGAAGATTTCGTGAAGTTCTGTGTACAAATACCTGTCCGACTACTGTTCCTTTTTCAATTGTGGATTCCTATTTTCTTGCACCGTGAATTCATGTATCTTTCTATCCAACCAGTCTTCAGTCTCCTTCTTAGTTGGATTCCAATGATGTGACATCAAACATCTCATTACGCATATCCCAGTCCCGACAATGGAACCATTTGTTGGCTTGATGGGCCCTGAACGAGGTTCAACGTTAGTCATCCAAGCAAATCCCTACACTACTCGCCCTTTCGGCATTAGTCTGTGGAGCATGAACTGAAGTCTCACTCGAAGCAGTATGGGGGGATGCAGGAACCAAGTTTCCGCACCTTGAGATGGTTGTGATGTCAGTTTTATACCTTAAACCCTTCCTTCGCATAGATCGATAAGCCTTTAGGGCTTATCAATGTACTTTCTCTTCCGTCTCTTAGAACCTCCATGAAGGTATACGATCGTCCTTTGTGCAACCCTAACCAATGACTCAGGCACTTACACGCCTTTGTTACAATGTTATTGTATAATTTCCTTAAATATCTTAAGTGTTCGCCAATTTTACCATGCAATTAAGATTATCTTTGTGTAAAAATATATCCTTATTTGCATTCATATAGTAGATAGAAACATATATATTTGCGCATCAAATTAGCATTATAACATAAACCCAGAACTTAACATAAAATAATCAAGTGCAATCCACAGGGACAAAATACACAGTAATTTCAAAATACTTCTCTTTATTGATGATTCAGATTTCCAATACAGACTCTATCTGCCCTGCGCACACAACTATAGGGGTCCGCACACTCAGCTATAGACTTCTACCCTAGGCCTCTACGCACTCAGTTGTAGATCTTCTTCCTACGCTAAGACTCTCACTCTTAGCTCTTCACAGACTCATCAAGAATGCAAACTTACTTAGAACTCTCCTTCTCCCCCTTAGACTCTTCTAAGACTCCCTTTTTATATAATCCCATGGTCTGCGGACCAAGGGAAGATCTCTAAAGCTGACACAAGCTATCTAAACTAAGGATGGAAACCCTTTTTGACTCTTGATATCTTCGCACTCTGTGGCCAAAAAATGCGGAGAATTTACATTCCTTTGTATAAAATTCGGGATTTCTACCCCAAACTTAGGCTTTTAGTTCCAAAAATGACCCTAAGGGACTCGTTCCCAACAAAATCTTATAGAAATGAGACATGGGATTGTGTAAAAATCTACTTTCAATCGTTTAACATTGAAGCCATATCAAGAGAGGATAACATGCAAGTAGACACTTTGGCAATTTCTGTAATTACTTTTAAAATTCCAAAATCCTTTCAGTTGCAATACCAGATTGAAGTTAGGTATAGACCTTCAATCCTTGATAATGTAAAACATTGACAAGTATTTGAAGATGATGAGAAATTGAAAAAGTTTATGCAGGCTATTGATGAATTTTCTTTCCTACATATTGATGAAGAAAACAATGAAACAACCATTGAAATTATTGTCGACTCATAAATAAATTTTAAGTAGAAAATCACTGACCATGAGATTATTCAACTATCCAACAATCATATTCCTAAAGGATTAGTTCCCTTGGAAATGTTGTTTGACTAGAATGATGTTGTAAAACCTTCAGTGCTAAATTCACAGCAAGATGATGTGCAAGATTACAATATTGGTACAAAGGAAGAGGTTAGAAACATTAAACTCTCAAAAACACTACCACAAGAGATTAAAGACAAATATGCTCAATTATTTAAGGAATATAAAGATGTTTTTGCATGGAAGTATGAATATTTGAAGACTTATGATACATCTATTATTGAACATAAGATTCCTTTAAAACCAGGAGCTAAACCATTTTAGTAGAATTTGAGAAGAATAAATCCAATCTCACTGCCAATGATAGAGAAGGAAGTGAAGAAATTACTAGATGCAAAAACCATTCTTCCTTCAAGATTTTATGAATGGATAACTAATCTAGTTCTTGTTAGGAGTAATAATGGAGAAATCAAATTGTGTGTTGACTTTAGAAATATGAACAATTGTCATTAAAGGATAATTACCCACTACCAAAGATGGATCAATTACTTTAGAGAGTAACAAGCTCTAACATAATTTCAATGTTAGATGGTTTTTCTGGATATAATCAGATATTAGTCAATGAAGAAGACAAAGAAAATACAACTTTTACAACACCATGGGGTACCTTCATGTATGCTAAGATGCCATTTGGCCTAATAAATGCTGGTGCAACCTTTCAGAGAGCCATGGACTTGGCATTTGTTTGTAAGGTAAATAAATTCATAGTAATTTACCTTGATGATTTGACTGTATTTTCAGAATATGATGCAAAGCATATTAAACATTTGAATAAAGTTTTTGAGAGATGCAGAAAGTTTGGGATTTCCCTTAATCCCAAGAAATCAATTTTTGCCTTGAAGGAAGGAAAATTTCTTGGCCATATAATTTCAAAGGAGGGAGTCACAATATATCCCAAAAGAGTATCAGTTATTTAGTTAATCAATTTTCCCAGAACAAAGAAAGAAATTCAAGCATTTTTAGGGAAAATCAATTTCTTAAGAAGGTTTATACCTAATTATGTAGAGATTGTAAAAGATATTACTGATATGCTTAAAAAGAACCATGAAGTTAAATGGAATGCACAAGCCAGATTTTCCTTTTCACAAATTAAAAAGGCTCTTATAGAAGCACCAATATTAGCCAATCTAGACTATTGAAAGCCTTTCAGTATTTTATCTTTTGCATCAGATAGGACAATAGAAACTATTTTGTTACGGAAGAATGAATCTAATTATGAGCAACCAATTGCTTTATTTATCAAAGTCATGAGGGATGCCGAACTAAAGTATGATATAATTTAAAAACAAGATTATGATTTAGTCCAAGCTTTGAAAGATTTCAGAATTTATGTGTTGTATTCTCCAATAGTATCTTTTGTAGCCAACAATGCAGTAAAAACAATGCCAAGTCAACCTGATACAAATGGGAAAAGAGGAAGATGGATAGCCAAAATTTTATAATTTTATTTAGATATCAGGCCAACAAAATTAGTAAAAGGACAAGGATTGGCTAAGCAGTTAGCATAAGCAAATTATAAAGTTCTAGGCATAGATTCAATCATACAAATTTCAAGAGTCCTAGAGGAGAAGAATCCACAAGAACCTTCTCCTATCTTAGAGGAGAAGAATCCACAAGAACCTTCTTCTAGTTTAGTGCCACCCCCTCTCCCTTTGCATATTGATGAGAAGTTTTTATTATCAGAATGGTATAAAGATATTGTACATTTTCTGAGAGATTTTTAATATCCTCTTGAGTTCAACAGAAATCAATGCAGGTCTCTTAAACTTAGAGCAATGAAGTATTGTATACTTAATGCAAATTTGTATTAGAAGGATCCATTAAACATTATTTTTCTATGTTTAACTGAAAGTGAAACAGAGGGTGTAATTGAGCAGTTTCATGAAGGAGTATGTGGAGGCCACTATGCTTGGAAAGAAACTACACACAAGATACTGAGAGCAAGATTCTATTGGCCTAAACTGTTTGCAAAAGTTGGTATGGAAATACGGAGTTGTATTCCTTGCCAAATATTTGTAGGTAAACAAAAATTGGCTGCTCTCCCTCTTATTCTAGTACTAGTTGAAGCTCCTTTCTTACAATGGGGTCTAGATTTCATTGGCGAAATAATTCCTTCTTCTAGTAATCAACATAGATGGATTATAATGGAAACTGATTATTTCACAAAATGGGTGGAGTTCATTCCTGTAAAAAATGCATCTGAATTTGGAGTCATTAAGTTTATTGAAGAAAATATTTTATCCAGATTTGATTCTCCATGACAGATAGTTACAGATAATGCATAAGATTTTAGTACCATTAGAATGATTGAGTTTTTTCAAAAGTACCAAATTTATTTACATCATTCTACACCTTATTATTCACAAGGGAATGGGATAGTAGAGTCATCAAACAAAAGTTTGATTAAAGTTGTTATGTAGAATTCTTCTTGAATGTGTACGAAAAGAAACTACTTTAGGCTTTGGATGACAAACAACCCTAACAATAAAAATGGTTGTTAAACAATGTAGATCTGTAGTCAATGATAGAAACAAAACCTACCAAAGCCTTGATCTATGCCACAGTCATATTTAAACAACAAAATGGGATAGTAAAATAAGCGCAAATAACTCCAATAATCCAATGGAAACCAGATATATAAAGAATATATTTTATTAAGCAACATCTGTGAGGGAACAAATAATGTTACCGGTCCCCCTCTATGGGATGGGTTCCTAGCTATCCTCAATATCTTCAGGTTTTGTAGAGTCTCTCTCCTCTATAATGTGTAAAATTCAGCAAACAAAATGTTTTAGCTCAATGAGAACTCAAATAAAAATAAGATGGTGTGCGACATTGATACTAATAAGAGCTACAATAGTGAGTGAAACAATGAAAATAATCGAAAGTGAAGAATGAATGTAAAACCCATCTATTTATAACAAAATATTAGGTTATTCTCGAATAATGAGCAATAATAAAATATTATTAACCCCATTTTCGAATTAACCATTTGGAATATTTTATTATATTTGGTTTAGAGGGAAAAAATATTTAAACTTTTATTTAGAAATAACAAATAAATAAATAAATGATTTATTTATCATCTCAAGAAATATGGTTAAGGAATAATAAAAAATTAATGATTTTATTTAATTATTCCTAAGGGAATTAGTCAAACTTGACAAGGAATAATAAATAATTAGTGATTAATTAATTATTCCTGATAAAAATAAGATAATTAATGATTTATCTATTTATTTCTCATAACTCGGTCAAATGTGACAAATAATATTAATTAAAAAATGGTTTAATTAATTATTCCTAGAAGATAATTAAATAAATAGTGATTTATTTAATTATCATTCATGGGTTTAATTATAAATGACTTAATAAATGTAGTTTATTACGTAATTTCTCACAGTGAAAATAGTTTTACTATGGTAAAATTGGCCCTACATGGTGTACTTCAATCCATCTAGTACATTATGGCTAAATGATCATTTTTTTTGTGGTAAGAGATTTCCCCCCAATGTATGAGTGTTAGGAGAAGAGCGTATGACAGAAGTACATTGTAAGGATACAATCACTAGACAAAGAAGTGGAGTTAGAGAGAGAGAGAGAGAGAGAGAGAGAGAGACCAACGGAGCTAAAGTGAAAGAGGATAGTGACAAAGGGGGCGAGACCAATGAAAGTCTCCTTTTATGTTGTGGTACCAGATCTCAGTGAGGCGGGGGAGGCATACCTATACCCGCCGAGATAACTTAGTACAAAAATAATGATGCGCCTAGAAACATGAAAGTGAGAAATAAAATACATTTTGAATGATACCTACCATGATGGAACAAATGAGCCAAAAAATAATATCATGTGTCGCATATACATAATGCGCCTGGAAATAAAATGAGACAGGACTGAATACAATAACATCTGAGTACATGAGATATAATGGCCCTTCCAAATGGGTGGGAGGGAGGGTAAAACAACCAAATAAGCCTTGTTGAACAGGAAAGGGCTTTGCAAAATTGAATGGATCATCTGAAGGAGACATTCATGCTATGAACACTACAAGCGGTAGGAACCGAACCCATCGAATCTGCGGAACTGCATCTAAGGTTGTAGCATAATAGGAAGGAATCTGGGCATGTGGGGGGATACCTGAAGGGCTACCCCTTCATGAGGCCTGAAATATCTCACACACACCCGAGAATCACTAGTATAATCTACTGCATCACTGGACCATCATGTGTATGAGTCACGAACATGAAACAACCAAGTCGAAGGGCAATGATGATTCCCTTTGCTTGATCCAAGGCACCAAATAAGAGTGGAAGTTGGAACCAATATACACCGCCCCCTAGGCTGTTCTTCTAGAATAAATGTGATGATGTCGACAGAATAGAGCCCGCCATAGGTGAGGCAAAGAGGATCCTCAACTAAGGCACGAGGGGAAATAGTAATGTGACTGATGACATGACACTAAGGACAATGGCAAAAATGGGACTGATGGACAAACATATGACTTCCCTTGTCAAAGCATAAAGTGCATGGTTGACCTGGTAGTGACTAACTCAGCTCTGGAGGGGACGGTGGATAGTATGATTGAAGGCCAAAATGGCCAACATGGGATGAATTGTATACAAATATGGATGGAATACTATGACATGATACAATGGGATGCGAAACAGACTCCATGGATGCAAAGGTGACTCATTGAAAATGCTCTGAACAAGGGTGACTCGATGACGCTGCCACGTAGAGGAGGCCTGGTGGGGACCATGAAAACATGAGAAAATGATGGTTTCCCATAACGAAAATCAACATGTGAGATGACAAGTGCCAAGGGAAAGTGGCCCCCAAAGTAAAAGTGTCGCTTATGAAGAAATCCGATTGTGAGAGGTGACGAAGTGACCCTTCTTGGAAAAATGACTTCGTAGTGAAGTGTCAAATCATCAAAAACTAAGAAAGATCCATTATAGTACTCGATGAGAACTTTTCAATGGTATCGATGGTTCGTCAAACTGAGCTATGGTTTGGTCACAATGGGTGATCGAAAAATGTGGGGTTTTATCTAAAAGTATGTTTTCCCTCCAATTTGAATTCATTTGCTAAGTGAGATGTGGTGAATTTGGAGAGGAGGAAAAGGCTCTAAATCTTGTGGAGATTGTAGTGGACAAACTGACCATCAGAATTAAGATCAACGACTTTTAGGTAGGTGGCCTTACTTATCTCTTCAGTTTCAGTGGTTTATTTCCTGATTTTTGTACCCTGCAGCTCCCTGGGAGACCCCTGCTCTTCTTCTCGTCTGGATCACACTTTTTGGGCCCAAAACTATGATATAGCTCACAGGAAAGAGGTGAAAACCTATGAGCTCGCACTTTCTGGGAAGAAAACTGCGATTTTGAGCTAAGAGGGAGAGTGTTCTGTTGGCCTAGTGGGGGATGTAGGTTGATCGGTCTAGGCCAATGTTTTCTTCTCGAAATTGACAAGACATGTGATGTTTTGCAGGTATGGTAGACTTGAAAATCAACTGGCATGAGCAAGATTTGGACACCCTTTGATCCGAGATTCAGAGGGATTAGGGGGTTTGAAGGGCGTTAGCTCACTACGAGATTCTCAAGTTGGTAGAGAACTCATTGATTAGGGTGGGTGAGACCTTGTTATCGAGGATCATGAGCTACTAGGATCCAGAACATGAGGTCTTTGTGTTGCAGGGGCACAGGACCGAGTTCACGTTATAGGATATTTAATTTTTGGTTGGACTCCCTCCCCTAGGGGTGGTAGGGATATACATCCGGTGTTGCCTCGTGGGAGGAACATTACAAAGCTTGTGGAGTGCCATTGTCCACAAGGTGTTCATGTGAATGGCACGACCATCTAAATCAGTGATCTAGATAGGCTAGAGACACAAGTTGTTGTCACAACAGTGCTACGGGTCCTGGGCAGCCAGGAATTCTACCACATCACTGGTGGGCATATGATGCTTGTTGAGAGTGTCTTGGCAGTTTGCTACTATGGGTGGGCCCAAATGATGCTGTGAAATGACAACTGAGTCTATGTAAGAGATAAGTGAACCATGAATGTGCATTTGGTACAATTCTATGTGCTTTCTTCTTTGAGAAGATACCCAATCTCCCCCCTCATGTACAGATCTAGAATGGGGGCCCATAGGAGCTTAGGATGCGCTGCTGGGGGAAGCTACTACGAAGAGGGGGAGGACGGGGGATTGGGTGTGTGTTCCGACATGAATTTTTCGTACACTGGGATTAGATGCTCCTTTACATATATGATTATCCTTATAGTAGGATGAACTATCATGGTGATCTTGACCTACCATTTCCACCCGGACGAGCATGGGGACTAGGCGGTAAGTGTTAAGTTTCTATTTTATGGTGCATTTCATTTTATCACATGTATATGGTACTGAGTGTAAAATATGTGGTATAAAGATATAGCACCGTAAAACTAGTAGGGTATGCAGGCTGAGTCGTAGCACCAGGGGCTATAGATCAGGGAACATCATCATCACGCCAGGGTCTAGACAACAATGCTCTACTTTCTAACCTACATCATAGGTGTGATGTGCTCCTAATCAGAGTTTCTGATCACGGGTGGCATGAGTTAGAATATTGGTACATGGATGAGTGTACAGGCCTTCCCTTAGAGTGGAAAGGGATCATGCGGTGCATGGCGATGGCTGGTTAGGCAATATGTGATCTACGAGCAGTTGGAGTAGAGGCTTTGGCATGGGATCTACCAGACAGTGACTAGGGACGAGGACATGTGGGTCCCCTTTGTTTTGACTTTTGTAACATTCTATGGGAATGTCGGATGTATTTAGAGCTATGGGCTCCAAACACTTATATGTTTTATGTGGTACATAATATGATTATGAATTTATATATGATGATGATGGTTCGCCATGTGTTTTGTTTATGGTTGTCTTCTGTGGTATACATGTGGTAAATGCCAATCTAGAACGTTATTTACAATGGTATCTACATAGTTATTTTGGGTTCTAAGAACATGACCAAAAGTAATGGTTTCAAATTCACGTACCAACAACTTAACCCGTAGATATTTTCTAAATAGGACTTTGTTATGCACATGATACACACCATTCAATTGCATGACAAGAAACAAGGAACCTAAATGAACATGAAGATGAAGGATGTGATGAGCAAGGGCATTGACTAACAAACCTATCACTGCATCATATTCGACCTGGTTATTGGTGGTAGATCCAATGCACACACTGTTCTAATGGACTAACGTATGCAAGGGGGTGAAAATGGCATAGGTTGCCGAGGCTAGATTCCTCGAGAAGCGACTCACACTATTGGCGTAACTGATATATGGTGTGGATGATGGATCCATCTGAAAGGTGTAAAAGACAACATATAAGATGATGCAACCTACCTAGCTTCATGACAAAAATAAAGACACATAAATCAATGGGATATGCTATGAGTGAAATTTAATGAAGTAGGGTGCATTGGGAGAATTAGGAAGGAGGTGGCCTTCAAAATCCTCCAGAAGATATGCCCCCTTGCCTAAGTGCAAGGGTAATCAGGGGTAGACATAGCTTCCATGATATCCTCATCAGAATGGAAGATGGGCGGGAGAGAGGAAGAATGACTACATGATCCGGTGGTGTAGCTGGTGCATCATTATGAGAAATAAGGTTCACATATGCATCATTTGGAATGGTAGATGACGAGCTAGTAGATGGAAAATCTACCGATGTTGAGACCTGGGTTTCCGGCAAAGGAGGTTCGATAGAGGCGTGCGCAGAAACCTCAGAAAGGTTTTCCTGTGAGGAACTCAAGGATGATGATAGGTAAAGGATATTGATCATGGAGTTCGTCATCTCGACATCAGGGGGAGGGATCACAATTGTGGGACTAGAGTCCCCGTATGTTGGTGTACTAGTGGTATCAAAATCCATAAGTAGAGGAGTAGGTGATCGACTACGAGTGGCCTCGTATTTGCAAAGTGCTTGAAGGAAATCATGAAATTCATTGAGATGAGGGAAATAATGGGAATAGTGACCATAATGATCGCACAAGGCACAAGGGTGATTTGTGCACAAATTTTTGAGTTTCTTGGTTGGTCTTGGTAAGGTAACTTGGACCTTAGGGATACTTGACTCAGGGAACGTTTCATGAACCAAAGGTTTGAGACGAGGAAGCTCAAGACAGTTATTGGTGGCATGCCCAACAACCTCACACACAATGCACGGAGGTGTCGTCTTTGGATATTTTGGAGATGGAGGTGCTTGGGGAGCCTTGTCCTTAGGTTAGTTCTTCTTGGCTTTTCCCCCCTATCCAAAAGCTTTCATAATAGGAGTGGACTCCTATTGAGGTGTTGGTGGAATTGGAGTAGTGACAGGGGTCATAGGGACCAATTGAACCAGGGTCAAAGCATGATATGGTATGAGCTGACTAGGTGGAGTGTTCGCTAGGGGATAAATGTGCCACAATGGGATCCCCAAAGTCATATTAGGGAGAACCAACGAAGCCATGAAATGGACATAAGATATTCCAGGAGGAGGAAACAAGAAAGGTATATATCCTACAGGGTAATGTCCTGACGGAACAACTCCTGGATGGTTGAGACCTGGAGGAATAGTTCCTGGTGGGAATAAAGGGTAGGAAACCACAAAAAGAGGAGGTCCTTGGGGGTGGATATAGAGGGCTCTGCTGAGATGGTAACCATGAGGTGATGAGGAGCTAGTTGCGGATTAGATGTACCAAACTTCCTTGGAGCAACCCGTGACACTTGTAACATGGAAACACTTAAAGAGATAGGCTCAAAGATAGGAGGGGGAGGAAAGGGGAAAGCACCTAATAATGAGGAATCTTTGTAGACTCCGGGTGAAACATTGGTGATAAGAGTAGAAGACTACTTTTTATACATCAACGAGATAATGGACTTAGGGGAGGTCAAGGATGACGACTCGTAGTATGTTAATCGATTAATGGTGATGATCTTACCTTCATGGGGGAAGCACATCTTTCGGAAAACCGCAGACACGATGGATGACATGGAATAAGTGTAACTACGACCTAAGAGAATGTTGTAATCTAGAGGGGCATCAATAACCTCGATGTCTACATGAACAGTCTTTCCTGCAAGAGTCACGAGACAATTGTGATACATGCCGAGAGGCTGGGAGGAGTGAGCATCCCAAGCATGAAAAGTGATCGTTGATGGGGACAACTTGGTTGACTTGAGTTTCTTCCAAATAGTAGTGAACATTACGCAGGTGGATGCGCCTTCATTAATAATGCATCAGGAAATGATGGCATTATGGACTTAGACTGGTATTTGGAAATCAATGGATGGAGGTAATGGAGGATGTTCTGGCGTGTCAACAGTAAAGACAATGAAACGATCGTCTGAAGGATCTACTACACCCAAAGAAGTTAGTAGATCTTTCTTTTGAGATGGGCACGACTGGAGCACCTCTAGCGTCGACATGGAAAACAGGTGATTATTCCAAGTCATCTACTATAATGTATGTATGGGAAACTCGGTTAGAAATTGCGTTACGACGTAATGGTCCCTTTGGGATCTTAGGAATCGACTCAACTTTAGGTTGAGGGATCTGTAGCGGACCATTTGGTGTCGTAAGAGGCTCAGTAGATGCTTTGGTTTTTTATTCAGTGGTGGACGAAGTTGATGTCTTGTCATATTGACGTGACCGAGTTAGAAAGTTGATATCAGAGGTATTGACCTCGTTAGAATTCATCACGAGGATTTGGTAGTCACTAGGAATAAAAGGTTGGGGAAGGTGGGCTGCTTGACCTTACTGAGGTTGAGTAGCAACAAATCCTTATTGAGGGAACGGATTTGTGAGCACGTCCAATTGAGATGGAACAAGATTTTGAGGCGGTTACTACATGGGAGGTTGACCTCTAAAAGCTGCTTGGGCTTCCCACATTTGGTGCATCTGGGGTAAGAGAGGACACTCATGAGTATAATGGCCATGTACACCACAACATGCACAAGGCTTGTTCGTACGAATAGCCTTGTTGTTCTTGGGCTAGTCACCTTGCTGCTGGTTGTTGGTGTTAGGCTGGTTTCTTTGGGGTTCATTAGGTTGATTACCTTGGTTACCCTGGTTAACCTTGTCACCTTTCACCTTATTTTTTTCTTCAAATTTTTGGGATTGATCGCACTTTGCTGTGCAAACATTTGACCTTGAGGGGGTGGTGGCTGCTGGGGTTGAGGATGCATGGGAGGTTGCGGCGCTAATGCCTGAGGGGCTGGAGTGCTCGGCGGTGCATACGTATAATATGGTGAGGGGGAAACGGTCTCGTAGACAGGTTGAGCACTAACTAGCCCTGACATCTACTGATGTGGTTGGGTAAATGCATAAGAGGTACTTTGTCCTGAACACACATTGCTGGTAGGAGGGGCATAATTGTTGGAGGAACTGTTGCCCCCCTATGGATAGCCATAACTCTACTGAGTATATGGTGAAGGATGTGAAATAGCTCCAATGATACCGTTAGCAGTGTGAGATGTCCCTGGTGCATTGGCACCACCAGGATGGGGCAGGTCTGGGATAACAATATAGACATAAACAGATTGAGAATAAATTAAGTCATATCTCAGAGTGGTTTGGAGAGCCTCTTCCTTTGTCTAAGGAAAATGATACGCGACATCTTTGGAAATAGGCGCTAAAAGAGTCCTAAGAAACCAATCAAGGTAGACACAGTCTTCGAAGGGAGGAGCATGACACATGCTCCTCCTTTTACGCAATTCCTAGACATGATCGAAAAGACGGGTGGCAGAGGATTGACAGAATGTGGTTAAGACCTCCATACCAGTGTCGTATCGAAGATGTAACTGAAAATATGAAAGGAACACTTTAGCAAGTGTCGCGAAAGTGGAATGAGAGGTAGTGGGCTGATCAACATACCACTTTGTAGCATCTCCAATGAGCATTCATTGGAACAACCAAAGATGAATGGAATCATCAGTGATGGAATTGGATGAACACCACATATGGAAGGAGCGGACATGATTGGTGGGGTCCTCTATAGAATTACCCTCAAAATTGGGAATGTCTGAGGGGAGCTTAGTCGGCATAGATGGCCAAGCAACATCATGGTGTATAGGGTCATTAATCAACTAGCTAAAATCTGGGAGGCTTAACCTAGCCATGAAAGTTAGCATGGGAGTTTCTGGAACTATTCCTGAGATGGTTCTGTTCGATGTGACTACTGAGGTAGTACTGGATCCAACACCAGGTTGGTTTCTTGCACCTGCAGTGGGTCCTGCCATGATGGCAGTATGCGGTGAAGGACGCTTAGAATTAGATGAGGAATCAGATGAACTAGATGAGGAGTCAGTATGAGGACTCGGGGGACTATGAACTCGAACCCTGTGGAGAGAAGTAATATGCCCAAGTGGAAACTGTTGATGAAGGCTTAAGAGTCTCCGCAACAAACACCTTGGTGGTGCAATGGTTGTAAGACACAAGTGACACGAAAATGGTGAAGGGAGATCAACAAGATGTTTTTGTCTCTGTGTGCGAAGATAAATTAATTAAGTTAAGTCTTAGCTTGGTGGTGTAAACCAAGTGCCCTTCGCTTAAGGTTTGCTTTTGTGTGTAAGTGTGTTTATTAATTAAGCCCATATCGTGTTTGAAAAATAAAAAGATTGCTGAAATAAATTGAAATTACAAACAGAAAATGAATCGCAAAACAAATCTCTAAACCCCACCCAAACTGGGTTTGAAAACACTGTGCTGGTTGGTGGCAAGATCATTTGAAAACACATGAAAAATCCCAAGAGATCTAAGCGTTGATGTGACTGGGATCAAATGACACTATGTTGTTGGAAAGTGGTGCAACAATAACAAAAAACCAGGGACGAATATTGCTGCAAAAAGATACGGATATGGGTGTGAAACCTAGGGAAAACAATGGTGCCCTAAGGAAAATGACCAAACAAGGTTTAAGATGAAACTTTGGATGGAAACAACCTATATTTGAAGATCTGAAACAAAAAGGTACAGATCAGGAAATTATGGATGAAAGCTCTACAGAAACTCAGACTTCTTACTCAGCTAAAACTCCTCTTATAAAGGTGGAAGCGTACTAGAAGCCCTAAGGGGCTAAATTCCACTTCAACGAGTGAAACAGATTATATCAAGGCCTAAGTGGGCTAAGACAATGGTCAACCAACCGAGCAGACAACTCTCGACAAGATCCAGAAACAGATCAAAAAAGATCCCAAAAACCCTAAAATCGTAGGTACTTGCATGTTTAGGGGGATATCGCACTTTTTGGGCGAGAAAGTGTGCTCTAGACCTCCAGATCACACTTTTGGGGTAGAAAAGTGTGATTCCTACTCCTTAGTTCTTGAGTAGTAAGTCTCGGAAAAATTTTTCATCTCTGTCGCCATTGGTTCATGTGACCTGCGGAAATGACCAAAAAACTTACAAAAGTTAGAAATTTGACTGATCTATGGTTAGAGTGCTAGTAAACAAAATTAAGAGACTGAAAAAGAAAAACCCTAAGCTGAAAACTGAAGGTCACCCAGGTTTTCGGATCAGAATTAAAAATGGAGTGGAGTTGCCAATTTGTTATGTAGAATTCTTCTTGAATCTGTATGAAAGAAACTAATTTAGGCTGTGGATGACAAACAACCCTAACAATAAAAATGGTTGTTAAATAGTGTAGATCTGCAGCAAATGATAGAAACAAAACTGGGCAAAGCCCTGGTCTATGCCACAGTCATAGTTAAACAACAAAATGGAATAGTAAAATAAATGCAAATAACTCCAATAATCCAATGGAAACTAGATATATAAAGAATATATTTTATTCAGAAACACCTGTGAAGGGAAAAAATAATGTTACCAGTCCCCCTCTATGGGATGGGTTCTTAGATATCCTCAATTTCTTCAGCTTTTGTAGAGTCTCTCTCCTCTATAATGTGTAAAACCCAACAAAATTTTTTTTTGAGCTCAATGACAACTCAAATAAAAAAGAAGATGGTGTGCGACAGCGATAATAATCAGAGCTGCAATGGTGAGTGCAACAATGAAAATAATCGAAAGTGAAGAATGAATGTAAAACCCTTCTATTTATAACAAAACATTAGGTTTGTTATAGTGTTTTCTTGTCATATGTGTATGAAAAGAAATCACCTAAGATTGTGGACGAAAAACAATCTTAACAATATAAATCGCAGCTAAACATTGCAGATCTACGGAAATGATAGAAACAAAACCTTCCAAAGCCCTGATCTATGCCACGATCATAGTTGAACAACAAAATAAAATAGTAATAAATGCGGGTAACTCCAATAATCCAATGGAAACCAAATATATAAAGAATATATTTTATTAAACAACACCTGTGAAGGGAACAAATAAATGTTACAAGTCCCCCTCTATGGGATGGGTTCTTATCTATCCTCAAATGTCTTCAGCTTTTCGATAAAGTCTGTCTCCTCTATAATGTGTAAAACCCAACAAATGAAATATTTGAGCTCAACGAGAACTCAAATGGAAAATAAAAATGGTGTGTGACAATGATAATAATCAGAGTTACAACAGTGAGTGCAACAATGAAAATGATCAAAAGTGAATAATGAATGGAAAACCCTTCTATTTATAACAAAATATTAGGTTATCCTCGAATAATGAGCAATAATAAAATATTATTAACCCCATTCTAGAAATAACCACTTGGAATATTTTATTATATTTGGTTAGGAGAGAAAAATTATTTAAACTTTTATTTAGAAAGAAAGAATAAATAAATGATTTATTTATCATCTCAAGAAATATGGTTAAGGAATAATAAACAAATAATGATTTATTTAATTATTCCTAAGGGATTTAGTCAAAATTGACAAGGATTAATAATTAATTAATTATTCTTAGAGAAAAATAAGATAGTTAATAATTTATCTGTTTATTTTTCATAACTGGGTCAAATGTGACAAGTAATATTAATTAAACAATGGTTTAATTAATTATTCCTGGAAGATAATTAAATAAATAGTGATTTATTTAATTATTCTTCATGGGTTTAATTATAAATTTCTTAACAAATGTGGTTTATTAAGTAATTTCTCATAGTGAAAGAAATTTTACTATGGTAAAATTGGCCTTACATGGTGTACTTCAATCCATCTAGTAAATTAAGGCTAGATGATCAATTTTTTTGATAACAGATTGCCCCCTAATGCACGAGTGTTAGGAGAAAAACATATGACCAAAATACGTTGTAAAGAAACAATCACTAGACAACAAAGTGGAGTCAGAGAGAGAGAGAGAGAGACCAATGGAGCTGAATCAAAAGAGGATAGTGACAGAGGGGGCAAGACTAATGCAAGTCTCCTTTTATGTTGTGGTACTGGATCTCAGTGAGGTAGGGGAGGCATACCTATACCCGCCCATATAACTTAGTACAAAAATAATGATGCGCCCAGAAACATGAAACTGGGTGATAAAGTAGTTGATGAATGGTACATGACATGCTGACATAAATTGTTGACACCTAATCCTTCTAATTGGGTAAATATATGTAAATAAATAAATGAGAAATGTAAACAATCTTCGGGAGATGAACTGAACAGTCTCTCCCTCATGTATATAACAGACCTACCTGATTGAATGAATAATACGAATCAGTTTTCTTCCTAATGGAGTTACTGCCTGGCCTGACATGGTATCAGAGCCAGCCCTTTTTTTAGCTTTTGTGTCCCTTGTAACTCCCTGTCTACTCTCCATATAGCTGAGCAGCTCCTCCATAAAATTAGCTGCTCCTGACATGGTAGTCGCCCCACTGTCCATACTACCCTACACTATTCAGCGCTGTCCATCCTGTCTGATTATCCAAACGTTCAAAGAAAAAAAGGGCGCTGTCCTGACAAGCACTGTCGTGTGTGTTAAAGTTTTTTGAAATTTCCTGAAATTCCCTGACTTGCGCCTGCCGCCTCCATTGCATGAATTGATTCCCTATTCTGATTACTCGCTCTCCCCTGATACCTGGAGCAGCGTTAGCCTTAGGTCCTGCGCTGGAGTGTCAGGCCCGTTTTTCTTTGGAATTGAGAGCTGTGAACCCGACGTGAAGCGAGAAGACTATCTTGTCGGTGTTTGCTGGACGCTGTCACATGAATTGCTTCACCTGATTACTCTGTCCTCCATTACATACTATGACTGTGCGTTCTAGCATCTCCCGCTCGCTGTAGGTTCTATCAACAGAACCTGGAAATCCAACCGCCTCAATAGATAAAGGAAGATCCAGCCGCCTTGGAGCGCACCGAAGAGAAAAAATCGACACAGGGTTGGACAGAAGGCTGAAAGCGTGGACGCCGAAAGCAAGATGAGGTAATTCACGCGGAAGTATGTCTTGTTCTTGTGGACCCTGGTGACCGCTTCTACCATGGACGCGGACTTCTGCCATGAAAATCCTCTGCGATCCTTCAGAGTCGAGCATTATTTGAATGCTTTCCCGACGTGTAACACAATACATGAAGATGAAAATCCACTATTGGCGCCGCCCGGACGGGTACATTTGAATGGTGTTAAAATTTAAAACAGTATATGCGTGTTAGCCTTTTTTCACATTGACTTTTATATGATGGACATGGCATATATGCGGTAAAGATTTTTAGGGCAGCGAGGTATAATGTTTGTATTATTTGATAATACATACATATGTATTATACCATAGTGTTGTTTGGGCTACCATGGTGTTGTTTTCATAAAGCCGTTTTCAAAGTGACTAACATAGTTAACGCTCCTACGTTTGACTATGTTTAATATATTGTTTGAGGCCATAATACATTTTGATATCAGAATCAATTTTCTTTTAGCAACAGAAGTTTTTTTTTTCTCCACAAAAGCACATTTTTTTCCAGCAAAAGTATTTTTTACAGCTCTCGTTTTTTACAATGCATTCAATCATATCTATGGTGGGAATAGTTCTCACTGGCAAGGACAACTATCCTGAATGGTCCTGGATGATAAAACACACCCTCATTTTCAATGAGTTGTGGAAAGGAGTGTGTGTCGGAGAAGGAGACAATGACCCAGTACAGCGTACCTCAGACAAAGAGCTCGTCATTTGGGAAAACAAGAACAACAAAGCTTATGCATTAATCGTAGCATCGGTAAATGAAGAGGTGAGTCGCCATATTTCGTCATATTCAACTGACTTTGAAGCCTTACAAAAGCTGAAAGAACTCTATGACTCACATTCTGCACTTGAAGTTGTTCAACTCATGATTAAACTCTTCACTCTTGAACTACAAAATAATGATCCTCTTGCTCTTGCATCTGAAGTAAAGTCTATAATGCATGATATCAAATCTACTAAGGTCGAATTGGATATTCCTCTTATCGCTTTTATCAAGGCACTTTATCCTACTTACTCCAATTATCCTGCTGAAAGAGAGAAAGCTTTTGGAAAGAAGATAGCCCCTGAATCTTCTAAAGACACTGTGTGCCTTACTCATAAAGAAAAAGCATCCTGCTCAAGATTCTACAAGAGGAAGAGGTGGACGAAGAGGAAGAGGAAGATATTTCAGAGGTAGGGGGGGCAGACATTTTCAAGGACAAAAGGCAGATTTTCATTGCATTCGCTGCAAAAGAAATGGATCACATGATGCCTCTACATGCAAGCTACCATGGGACAAAATTAAGCAGAAAAGAAACCAACAGAAAGGTAAAACTGATGATACAAACAAAGGTAAAGCACCTGAATCCAGTCACTATGTTGAGGCACAATGTAACATTGGAGTAAATGAAGATTTGTTTAATGCTTCACTTGCTTCATGGAAAAATGATTGGTTGCTTGATTCAGGAGCAACCTGCCACATGACTCATAGAAAATATTTTTTTGAAGATTTCACTGAGAATGTTGATGGAGCAGTATACTTTGAAGATCAATAAAAAATCAAGCCATCAGGGCTTGGCACAATCAGGCTTAAACTGCCTGGTCTTCCAGACTTTCTTCTGGATCATGTTCTATATCTCCCAAAGCTTAAGAGAAACTTGTTGTCCTTGGTCCACATCCGCCAGCAAGGTCACTCCATTCATATGTTTGATGGCAAGCTTGAGGTAAGAAAAGCATCTGACCACTCACTTGTCATGAGGGGAATAGAAGAAGAAAGCCTTCTCAAATTGCAAGGAACATCTGCTCATGCACAACATTTCTCATACAATTCTCATCATGAAGAAGGTACACTTCCATCAAGTTTATTATGACATGCTAGATTTGGACATTTGAACTATGACAGTCTCTGCTTATTGAAGAAAAATGGTGTTGCTGGTTTGCCTACAATTCCTAGAAAACTTAAGCAATGTGATGCTTGCATTTTAGGAAAGCATAGCAAACAGTCTTTTCATGATTCACATTCAAGAGCACATAGGAAACTTGAACTCATTCATTCAGATTTATGTGGTCCAATGCCTGTTCCTTCTGCAAATGGAAATAAATATATCATGATGTTTATTGATGACTACACCAGAATGTGCTGGGTTTATTTATTGAAGAACAAATCTGATGCTTTTCAAACATTCAAGAATTTTCATAAATGGATTGAAAATGATGCACAATCTCATATTGGGTCTATTCACACTGATAATGGAAAAGAATACACATCAAATGAATTTGAAAACTATCTTTTCCAACATGGGATCAAACATCAAACAACTATGCCTTATAATCCCCAACAGAATGGTGTAGCTGAAAGAATGAATAGAACAATCTTGAATATGGTACGATCCATGCTTTTCTTAAAAAATGTAAAGATAATGTTTTGGGCTGATGCTATTCTATGTGCTGCATATATAAAGAATAGATGTCCATCTAATGCTATAAGAAACAAGACTCCTTATGAAATGTGGTATGGACATGTTCCTTCGGTAAAACATCTCAAGGTCTTTGGTTCCACCTGTTATGCTTTGATACCAAAGGTACATAGAAACAAACTTGGTGCTAGAAGTCGTAAGTGTATCTTCCTGGGGTATTCAAACACCTCCAAAGCATACCGCCTCTATGATGAAGTAAATAAGAAGTTTGTTGTATCTAGAGATGTAATTTTTCTTGAATCATCCAAAACTGACAATGTTGTTGAGTGGCAACTTGATCGCTTGGATAGATTCGCAAAAGCAAAATCATTTCAAGAATTTGATAATCAGATTCCACATCTTGAAGGGGGGATTCCTATACTAGATCAACATGTGGAATCTTCTTCTGAAGAACAGTCTCCCCCGCATGAAACTCTAACAATGGATGATGCTTTAAGTGATGTAATTGATAGAATTGGGAGACTCAATCTTGATTCAGTCCCAACTCAATCAATAGAGCAGCCTGGACCATCTGAGAAAGGTTCCCCAAAGTGGCTGACAAAGACACTTGAAAGTGTTCATCCTGATGAAGTTGGAAAGACAGGAACCATAAATTCAAACCGGCAAAATGGAGGTGATGTAGATGACTCTAATTCACCTGTTGATATGGATGTTTCTTATGATTGTGAATTGAACTTGTCTATAGATTTTGAACCAACTTCCTTCAAAGAAGCTACTTCTCATGATGAATGGAAAGAAGCAATGCAAAAGGAGTATGATACCCTCATAAAGAATGGCACTTGGAAGCTGGTTGATCCTCCACTAGGAACCAAACCAATTGGCTACAGTTGGGTCTACAAAAACAAGTATAAAGCTGATGGCTCACTTGACAAGCACAAAGCTAGGCTTGTGGCAAAAGGTTTTGCATAGAAGGAAGGGGTCAATTATGAGGAGACTTTTTCCCCCATAGTAAAATGGGCTACCATCCGGACACTCTTTGCACTAGCAGCTCAGAACGGTTGGAAAGTCCATCAAATGGATGTAAAAACTGCTTTCTTGAATGGAGATCTAAAAGAGAATGTTTTTATGTCCCAGCCTGAAGGATTTGTTGTGAAAGGACATGAACATAAAGTATGCAAACTTGTGAAGTCCTTGTATGGCCTCAAACAAGCACCGCGAGCCTGGTATGAAAAACTAACTGAGCATCTTCTGAAACTCAATTTCAATCATTTTGATCTTGATGATGCAACTTTATTTGTCAAGAAAGTTGGCAAAACAGTTGTATATCTTGTGGTATATGTAGATGATATTTTAATGACAGGGAACAATGAAAGCTACATTGCATCCATAAAGAAGGAATTGGGGAAATGTTTTGAAATGACTGATTTGGGCTATGTTCATTACTATCTTGGCATTGAAGTAACCCAACATCCAAAGTCCATATTTATTTCTCAAAAGAAATACATTGGAGATTTCTTGAATAGGTTTGGCATGACAGAGTGCAATCCTCTCACTACTCCAATGGAACAAATCTTAAAGCTCACATCTATTGAAGGAAAGGAATTTGAGGATGCAACAAAGTATAGACAGCTTGTAGGAAGTCTCAACTACCTAACTACTACCAGACCAGACATTTCATTTGCTGTTGGAATCCTCTCCAGGTTTATGCAAAAGCCTTGTGAGGGACATTGGTCTGCTGCAAAAAGAGTTCTAAAGTACTTGAAGGGAACTCAAGACTTTGGAATCAAGTACACACAGGTGGATGACTTTAGCTTGATTGGATACTCTGATTCAGACTTCGATGGACACAAAGAAACTGGGGTATCTACTTCAGGATATGCGATGAGTCTTGGATCAGGAGCTGTCTCCTGGAGATCATGCAAACAATCAGTTCCAGCAGATTCCACAACAGAAGTAGAATACGTGGCAGCAACTGAAGCAACAATAGAAATTGTGTGGCTCAGGAAAATTCTTGAATATTTGTAGGTAAAACAAGTACAATCAACTCCACTCATGATTGACAACACCTCTGCAATAAAGTTGGCCAAGAACCCAAAGTTCCATGATCAAACAAAGCACATCAATACTAAATATCATCTGATTCGACATCATGTTGAGGCCAAAACAATCCATCTCCGTCATTGTTCCACAAATGAGAAAATTGCAGACATCTTCACCAAAGCGCTTGGAAGAGAAAAGCTTGAATGATTCAGAACGATGCTTGGACTCACCAACATCCCTTTAGATTAAGGGGGGAATGTTGACACCTAATCCTTGTGATTGGGTAAATATATGTAAATAAATAAATGAGAAATGTAAACGGTCATCGGGAGATGAACTGAACAGTCTCTCCCTCATGTATATAACAGACCTACCTAATTGAATGAATAATACGAATCAGTTTTCTGCCTAATGGAGTTACTGCCTGGCCTGACATGAATCAACCAAAAAATAATACAATATGTCCCATATACATAATGCACATGGTAAAACACGAGCCAAGGCTAAAGACAATATAATCTGAGTACATAAGATATAATGGCCCTTCCCTGAAAAAATGGGTGGGAGGGAGGGTAGAACAACTGAAGAAGCCCCGCTAAACAAGGAAGTGCTTTGCAACACTGAATGAATGATATGAAGGATACGTTCATGCTATGAACACTGCAAGTGGCAGGGACCGAACCCATCATATCTACGAAACTGCATCTGAGGCTGTAGAATAATATGAAATCATCTGGGCATGTGGGGGGCTACCTGAATGACCATCCCCTCATGAGGTCTGAAACGTCTAACACCCACCCCGAAATCATTGGTACAATCTGTTTCATCACTGGACCATCAAGTGTATGAATCAAGAACATGAAACAACCAAGTCAAAGGGAAATGCTGAGTCCCTTTGCTTCATCTGAGGCACTGAACAAGGGTGGAAGCTGGAACCAGATACACCATCCTCTAGGCCGTTCTTCTGGAATAAATGTGATGATGTCAATAAAATAGGGCCCGCCATAAGTGAGGGAATGAGGATCCTCAACTAAGGCACAAGGGAAAATAGTAATGTGATTGATGGACTGACACCAGGGAGAATGGAAAAAATGGGATTGAGGGACAAACAGATGACTTCCCTTGTCAGAGCATAAAGTGCATGGTTGACCTGGTAGTGACTGACTCAACTCTAGAGGGGATGGGGGATAGTATGACTGGAGGCCAAAATGGGAAACAAAGGATGAATAGTATGCAAATATGGATGTAATATTGTGACATGATATAATGGGATGTGAAACAGACTCCATGGATGCAAAGGTGACTCATCGCAGATGCTCTGAACAAGGGTGACTCAATGACGCTGCCACACAGAATAGGCTCGATGGGGACCATGAAAACATGAGCGAATGATGGTTACTCATGAAAAAAATCGACATGTGAGATGAAAAGTATTAAGAGGAGGTGGACCTCAAAGTACAAGTGTCGCTTTATGAAGAAATTCAATTTTGAGAGGCGATGAAGTGACACTTCTTGGAAAAATGACTTCCTGGTGAAGTGTCAAATCATCAAATGAAATGATGCAACCTACCTAAATGCATGAAAGAAATAAATACACGTAAATCAATGTGAAATGCTATGGGTAAAATTTCTTTTGGTAGAGTGCATTACGAGGATTAGGAAGGAGTTGGCCCTCAAAATCCTCCAGGAGATATGCCCCCTTGCCCAAGTCCTTATGGATGATGTAAGGTCCTAGCCACAATGATTCAAACTTCCCATGTCTGAGGGTATCATGGGCCTTGTTATCAAGGTTAATCCTCTCCGTGGACAGAGATGATCCCTCTAGCCTAATGAGTGCGTCTAGCAACTGAAGTGACAATCTATTAGAAACTTTCCTAAGTTGCAATTGAAAATATAAATGAAGAAGATGGCCTACCTCGTTCTGATGCTATCTTGATATCCTCTGTTGAAGACCTTGAATCACTCGTGTAACGGACTCGTTCTTGCTACTCTCGGCATTTATGCACCTACACAAGGGATCAAGACACAACAAGACATGCAAATACAAATAGCAAATTCAGACGCAACCTACTTAACTGATCAAGGAATGTTAAGCTAAATGATACATGAGCATACACATTTAAGGAAAATTAAACAACAGTTGTATATTAATAGAAAATAAGGGGGAGCATAAAACCAAGCCTTGATGTTGATAGGATCTCCTTGAATGAATATCCAAGTCCAATCTAGGATCTCCAATCAGTGCTTCTCCAAGCTAAATGAGTATCATATAGGCACAATCTTAGCATAAGGGTTCAAATAGGCATAGACCAACCATTTGGGAATGGGAGAGGATGAATATATAGGCTGGGAAAGGGAGTTAGGACCTATCCAAAGATAGGATTAGGCTCTCATCTCAAGGAGGTAGCTCATAGGGATAAGAAAAAGAGGCTAGGTTGGGAGAATTTGACATCATCTATGCGAAACAACCTCCAGCTTGCCGGTCTGGAAGCTTCTAGATCACGAAGCTTCTCATCCTCTTAAGGAAAGTTGCCTTTTTGGGATCATCATGGGTATACAAGTTAACAGAGCGATTACATTGCGGTTAAGTGTGGTGTAATAGGCGATCATTGCTGTTTTGAGTCTCATAAGCGTGATGATGCTCAAATTAGGGTTTTATAGCTATGTCTTCTAGGGAAATCTCAAGGAATTTTCTAGTCAATGTCTTAGGAAGGATCTAAGCTGCATATATGAATGAGTACATTGCATAATGGTCATGTTTCGGGCAGTTCGGTGTATGTCACAAGGAAGCGCAGGAGGTGTGACAAAATACTGTGTAACAGATGCCCCCTAAAGCACGAAGGAAGAACAAGGAGTGATCATTGAGATGCTTTACGAGCTTTTGCAAGGATGAGGACAATCATTGTCAGGAGACCTGCAAATCAAGGACACACATACATATACATATATGATATCATGAGTCCACAGTATGGACGCAACCATCCGGATGATAAGGACTATATGAAAGGATCCATGGTATGGGCGCAACCATCCAAATGAGAAGGATCATATGTGAATATAGTATCCAAGGTATGGTATCAACCATCCGATATAGAAGGATCATCATAAATGTAAAGTCCCATGGTATGGTCACAACCATCTGTATAGAAGAAACATGTGTACAATCATTAATAACATATAACACCACGTAGCCTGAGTCATACCAGACAAGACTGAGGGTCTTGCGCTTCATCCCGACCCAATCAAAGTACGAATTATAACATATGAATGAATGTGTTGAAGTTGAACATGCTAAAAAATGACTTGATTACTAGCCAATGATGTGGACCGTTAACAGGTATGAGAGAAACCATCAATATTGACAATGGATCTCAAGGTACGACAGTACAATCCGTGAATGTGATAATGAAACTGAAGTTGAACACTCATGGAATCATCCAATCAAAGGCCAATGATGAAGACCTGTCGCCAGATGTGAAGAACTTTCCATTAGGGCATATAAGCTATAAGGTACTGAAAGGGAGTTTCTAAGTCATCTTCCTAGATAATGAGCTGAAGTTGACAGGAAGCAACCTTTCGAAGGAGGGAAATGATTATCCCCCATCATCAAAATGAAACAAGGAATAATGTGGAATGAAATGAATAAGGTCCAAGACTGTAACCAAGGGTTAGACAATGTATAGGTAAATAACTGCAAAAAGGACTTCTCTTGAACACTGGCGACACGACTCCAGAGTGTGGCAGCATTTGACTCAACATAGGACTAAAGGTCATGATGAAAAAATGGAATAGTCAAATGAGAGGAAAAAATGGATCACCCAAACCTGAGAGGACAAGTGACTGAGTGAGGATATCTCAAACCCAACACGAAAGAAGAAGAGTGTTATGTTCAAGAGCGACATGTTGCATATACAAAGGATGTTTCATCTTCATTCCCCCCCTCTATTTCTAGCGAGTACCCCAATTATTTTTATCACAAGCTTGAAGGGGATAACATATGCTTGTCATGTAAGTTCATTCTTCGAATGAATCCATCCTAGTAAGTTTTACGAGTCCTAGGAAGGAGAAACTTAGTCTCATCATGGTGATGAGTCTTTCGTAGTAAAATTTTAACGAGCCTGACGTAAGAATAACTTAGTGTATTTTTAGCATTTAGAGAGTTTGAAAAAGAGATGAAAAAAGAAAACTCCATCTTGTCCCTTTTCGTAATTTGCCTCTCGAACCCGAAAACATAGAAAGCAATATCCGAGAGAACCTCTTGACCATGTTGACCAAGGTGTAACTTTTTTGTAAATATTCAATCTCAACCAGAAAAAGGGGTATACGTATACTGAGGTGACGTCAATTCATTTGATTTAACAAGTTCGAAATGACAAGTACTCGACGATATTTTCAGTTTTTGAGAGTCATAAAAGGGCTTAAAGATGACTCTAGGGGGGTTCCTTTTTTGTTTATTTTTAACGAGTCCAAAAAAGAGATAAAACAACAACTCATGAGAATTAGTAAAAAATAATCATTGTCCACTAAAAGCACCTGTAACTGCACAAATAAATGCACCCATCACTGATATCGAGATATAATAATAAAATATTATTAAAATATTGACAAAAATGACTTCAAAACTTATAAATAACCAAAAGTAACATTATTTTTTACCATTTTACCATAGTAAGTTCTGAAAGTGCATTTGTGCCCTAATTTTCTCGATTTTCAAGTGACCATTGTGGAAGATCCAAGGTGCCATTTTGCGAACCATATGCAATAGGTAAGAGGTCTGTCATCGCTCTTGCATTTCATCAAATTTTCTTGTATTTTTAATGGAATTTTATGTGCTAAAAGGGAGGATTTTAAAATTTTTGAGCGTCAGTGATCATCGCGGGTTTATTCACCAAACTCATGATAATCTCCCTTGAGCTCAAATACGCCTGCGATGACATTTCTCTATTTATAAAAACAGGTGCGATGGCACCGAGGCAGATTTTTTTGAAGAAAAAACCCTTTTTAAAGAAAAATTTCTTGATTTCAATCCATGAAAAAGGTTCTAATTGGTGTTAAATGATGTTTTGCAGGAGATCATGGTTCTGGAATGGAAAGAAAGAGGCCATGAGGCCGAATATCATGAAGCAGCTCAGAATCCAGAATGCATCAATGCCTTGAGAGATTGTGGGTTGCTAAAGTTCTTTAGGACCACAGGACTGAGGGCTTAGGTGGAATTGCTGCCTTATTTGATCAGTCTTTGGGATGTGGATCGAGAGATATTTATCATCAAAGGCCAGGAACTAGAAATAGAAGAATCAAACATCTATTTTATCATGGGATTGTCTCGAAGAGGAGAAAGAGTCCAACTCTTCGGATCTCGCCCAGGTGGTGAGAGTACTAGTGCTCTGATTAGGAGGCATTGCCCAGGTGCAGAGATGATGAGGGGTGGGAAGGTGAAGATCGCCACAATCACCAACAACCTTCCTCTATGAACCATCCTATTCACCATAGCTCACGTATAGGGGACGCAAGCCCTAAATGAGAGTTCAAAATCCCAATTCGAGTATGGAGTTGAATGTTTGACCCTTACCATATTCAAATGGTGTGGAGACCTCCTGGAAAATATGAAAAGACAACTGACCAAAGGGAAGCAAGGGAACCTGAGACAATTTGGGTTCGGCTCAATACTAGTGACTTTCTTCCTAGAGCGGGTGCCCCTATTCTGGTATTAGTGGGCAGAGGTACCAGATCCTGCCCCCCAAGACCCGAGGTTAGTGAGGTGGAGTCAACTCATGCCTCGAGGAGGGACAGGTCAGCATATGCACTACCCTCCACAGTTCTTTAGTTGGCTGCAGTGCCAATTACTTGTGGTGGATGATTATGCATACACTGGCACATATTTCCAATGGGATCCAGATCTACCTCTACCACCGGGAGAACAGTGGAGTGATGCAGGTAAAGACTTATTTTTTGGATTTTTTTAAGTCTTATATGATTTGTAAAAGTGTAAACTAAGATTCAGCTTGTGATAAACGTGCAGATGTGGGACCAGAGAGATAACGTGGCATGTCACCAATAGCATGATGGGTTTCTCACTAGATAGTGGGCGCAAACTATGAAGAAGGGGCAGACCCCTTAGCTGAGATGTAGTGCAAACTGGAGGTGATTACTCGAGGAGTCCCGGAGTATGCCACTATTGATGAGGTGCCACTGTGTTGGCAGAGACACACAGTGGGAGTATCCGCAACACTGCATCGACTATTAGGTCGGGTGATCAGAGTAGTCTTGTGTTACCATGAGCACTGTGCAGGCTGATAGACTTTCTAGCTCTTTTACACATTTTGTAGGCTTTGAAAGCCAAGTGTCCTAGAACACTTTATTTTTGATATGTTGCTGTAAAAACTTCGACAAAATCGATATATATATATATATATATATATATATATATATATATATACATGTTTTATTTCCTACTTATGTGTCAAGAATATGATCAATTTTGTAAATGACGCAAATGTCGATTAAGAACATAATTGGCTGATGCATCTATTAATGTATTCAAATTGCGTTGAATGTGTTGATATGTGATAAAATCAAAATTTCTTTCTAATAATTGAACACATAGATACATACGCAATATTTGTGGATCTCTCACTAAATAATGATTGTTTAATTGTAACAAAACGAGTTGTGAATCTAACTTGACAACTAAATTTCTAATGCCAAGAGGAACTGATTACAACAATAGTTCAATGACTGCACTGTATTCAACAATATTGTTAGTTTTTCGACCGAGGCATATACCTTGTAAGTCAATCAACTCGCCATCAGGGGCAAAGAGTGCCCAAGCTGCAGAGGAAAAATTTCATGTGCTACGACAAGCACCATCATCAAAACCAAGATAATGACTTAACGACATCTGCAAACTGAGTGGAACACAAGGTAAGAATAAAAACACATGTCTGCAAAGAAAACAAACACACCAAAAATAAAAAATGCACACTAATGAATTCACACACTAATGTACAAAAATACATTACACGAATTTCACGCATAATATTTTTTCAAATACAACCCATTTCAGGGCTGTGACAATGCATTTCCTTTGTAATAAACTAGCTCATAGGTGCCTTTCTGCAAAACACGTTTGAAAATATATGGCCCATACCACATAGGTTCGAACTTTTCAACACCTAACTTATCATTAGCCTGATCATAAAAGAGGACCAGTTTGCCTTCGGAAAAGTGTGGGAAGAAATGGTTTGGTCAAAATGAGCTTTGACACATTTCTTTTAGGCTTTGATTACTATCGCGGCAATGTGACAGGTCTCATCAAACCTCTCAAGGTAGAGTAACTGCTCCTCTTCAGGCGAGGTGTTAGGAAGTAGTTCAACAACTAATTTTAGCAAAGGGATCTTGCATTCGATTTGAAGAGTTGCCTCTAAACCATAAACCAGATGGAATGGAGTGAATCCAGTGGCTGTCTTAGTGGAAGTTCTATAAGCCCAGAGAGTTGAGAATAGCATCAAATGCCAGTCCTTTTTGTGCTTCCCAATGGTGCGTTGAAGCATAGTAATCAAAACTTTATTAATTGCTTCAACTTGGCCATTGGCCTATGGATAGTAAGGAGTTGAGCTATCATGACGAAGGCCCAACTGAGCAGTCAGCTCTGCCATCATGTACTGACAAAAATGTGATCCATGGTCAGTTACAATGGCTTGAGGAACACCAAAATGTGTTATGACGTGGTTGAAGAGGAACTGAGCAGCAGTAATACTATCAACATTGTATGTGGGCATCGCCTCGGCCCATTTAGTGAAATAGTCGACAATGATGATAATATAGCCATGCCCCCCAACCGAGTAAAGGTTATGTTATCACAAAATCACTACTGAGGGCTGCAACCAAGCAAGATTTCATGTAACTCTTTCAACCAGACTTTAGACCAAAGATTAGCCTCTTTGGTCAGAGAGGGCTCTCTCACAAACTCTTGATAAAAATCCTTCACTACAACAGATGGCTAACTCTTTACTCATTCATGAAAACAAAAGCTGGTTGGATACATATCAAACTGGTCCTCATTGGGCTATGGAGTCTCATACACTAAGTAAACAAGAAAAACATAGTCATTTCATGGAAGTCAAGGCTCTTTGCATTAAATGTTCAAACATACTCCATAAAAACCACAGCTTGCCAAACACACAGGAAGTCAGAGCATAAGATATGAATTCTGAGTGATTGTGCTATAACAAGGCTGTAAAAGAACATATAATATAAAACACCACCATTATATTTGAACACAATAATCCATCGAGAATCTTGAGAAGAAATCAACACTGTTTTACTATTACTGTAACAAGTCTTACAATGGCCCAAATAACTCTGTTTTTGTATAAAATGTCCAACCCTTTCTACATCCAACATTGATTCATATATAGGCAAGCAAACTCAATCACCTCGAGCTTCCTCCTCCAGCATGAGGGGAGCCTTGAAGGTGGCTATTGACTATCCTTATCTAGTGCATAACTAATTTATTAATTGCATAATGGCTAAACTGAAACTACAAATGGTTTTCATTTAATCAAAATCCAAAATCTTTGCTCCTCGTAGCATGATGCTTTTCTGGCTCTTGACACATGTCCTTTTGCTGCTTGGGTTGAGATGACTGAGCTACAGATGCAATGAATGCTGACTTTGGATGCTTGAAAGCGCTGATGGCTCATTAATTGACCAAAAGATGTGCTCCTATTTTAACGGTCTCTGTCTCCCAACATTCTCCGAAAGTTCAGCAACATGTCTCAGCTCTTTTAATAACCCCAGGTATGAAATGCTGCCATGTTTCTGATGTGCTGTAGGTGGTGTTGATAGACAGGTGTTTCTCTTCCTCAACTCCCTCTCACAGTATCACACTAGCTGCTCTGCGCTTAAAATCATCACCTATAGCAGTTTCGTAGCGCGCTACGAAACTGCTGTGTGATTTCAAAAACATAGTCTTCTTCCCCGCCTTTAAAAAATTCACCATGCCTAATTGATGCTATGGACAAGGTTATGAGAACAACCTGTAAATGAGTATGGTTAATAGCCTCAACCTTTCTTTAGGGTTCATCTATTCTTCCTTTAGTGCAGTCTCACAGCCACACTCTGTACTGTCTTCATTTTTTGCCTTCATAGATCTGTTCTTTGTAATCTCCATCTTTCTTTCAAAAGGGAAGGTTATTATTGACAAGATTTTCCTTTGGCTAGTGCTTAAACACAATGAAGACATTACTATCAAAACAAACCGAAAGCAGAAATATGTTTATCATAGAAAATTCTACTTCATGCACAGGCATCATCTTGAAAAGTTGACCAGCCAATGCTCTTAGCAACAGAACACGAGCTCAAATGCTGAGGGTCCCCTGTATTTCTTAGATCCATCCATGGTGCCATAGCTGATCTCATACTATCATAATGAATGGCAGTATTCACTAGAACGGAATTGTTTAAAGCGGTAGGCATAAAACTTCTGACATAAGAGCTATTCGGAGGCATTAAATAGAATTAAAAACAAGTCTGCTACCAAAGGACTTGTTGTTTCCAAACTGAATTCTATTGGCATAGGATCCATGTATCCCCAAATCTTCTAACACTGGCATAATTGTCTCTGTTGGAGGAAACCTGTGTTGAATGTTGGAATCGACGTCCATCCAAGGCTGCAAAAGGTCTGGTGAAGGATAACCGCCATTGATTGGTGGATAAAACAGAGGAGAAACCTCATGTTGAAAAACTGGTAGATGATATCTGGCAACCTTTGGATACAAGAGTTCTCAATATCCTTCCAATACATGTCCCTGTCTAGCTGGCTGGAGCATATCTGTGCTTGAGCTGTTTTGCGAATAACCGTTTGTATATCACTTTCTTGCCCAACTCTCGGAGACTCAGGTTGTGGAAGTATGAATCTCGCTCTATCAGCTCTTCTTGAATTTGAAGTTTGTTTCCATTCGTGAGTAACTCTGACGAAGACATCACTGCATTTAGACCATATTTGGTTGCGGCCATGCCATAAATTTTTCATTTTCTTCTCTCGACCTTTTCTTATGCACTCCTCAACCCATACAAAGCAGGCTCTGACTTCATTATTTTGTTCATAGTTTGGGCCGAAAGAGGTGGCTTTGAAACAAGAAAGCAATTACCAAATGCAGAATGTAAATTGCAAACAAGATCGATTGCAATCATAACACCAGTGGGTGATGAATAAATGAATATATTATCTGTTGTAAAGTCTAAGAATTTAGCTCTCGTACACCGTTCACGGTCATGAGGATCCAATCTATCATGATACCGATTATGTGGACGCATATAGATCAACCAAATGGCCAAACCTATCTCCTTCAGCGCCATCTGTATAATCACTTATGTTGGTGTCAAACAAACGTCCTGAAATTTCGGCTCTTATTAAAAAGTGCATTATGTCCACTTTATGATCACCGCAACCTTTGCTTGTACAACCTTCTCTTCAGAAAAACCCTCTTCATTTTCTCCAGTAAGCGAATAAAATTCATCATCTTGTGTTGGCGGTTTATGTTCAGGCCGTCATTCCTCAAAACCCTTTAGTAGCTCAACCTTAATATCCCTCAGTTTCATGCCAAACTTGCTGAATCATTGCAGATATATATATAACGCTTTGAGTTACTTAAATTGCGTCTGCAGAGTGAGGAATTGTTGGTATTTCCCATTCAACTGTATTTTTCTCTGGATGCCACTGTACAGCAGTCACTGGATGATTAAAGGCCTCCATATTTGAGACATATGTCATGGTGACAGCGTCCAAAGGTGTAGCATTGTCACAGCTTAGTTGAGTTTATTTGGTGATATTTTCTCCACACAGCTTGAGAAGCCAAGCAATGTAACCATGCCAACATTGATAGATGACACCGATGCTTTTTTAATCATTTGTATGGGATTGTGGTTTCTGTATGCGCAAGAGGGCGCCACAGTAAAGAGCATTGCTAGGCAGAGGCAACTCAGTTTTGTTGTTTTATCTCTGAATTCACAACCCTTACATATGTTTCCTGACCCAGATACCAGGTATCTAGATTTTAAGTTCGGAGATTCCACATGCCAACATTATCTAGAGATACTAGAATTGCTGTCCAGGCATTGGGGAAAACCTGCGCTGTGGCACGAGCAACTCCATCCCATTTATTGTATGTTCCTCAGCTGTCTTCGATCCAATCTCCATAGTCCATCCCGAGAACGAAAAAGGCATAACCATCCATGTGATAACTTTGCACAGTTGTATCATTTGCAACTTCAGAGATACCTCTCTCGGCCCTTTCCAGAGCAGGGAAAACAATTCTCTCTTCCATTTGAGCATGTTCCATTGAAACCTTCAATTCTCTAAGAAGTGGACACTCCCCCGCGCAAACATTATGGCAATCATTTTTGAGACACTGAATGTGGTCTTCCCATCTGTGAACACTCGAGCCAATGTTCCAGCTCCTATGGACAGCAAACCACCTTGTAGGCCCTTCGTGCTAACCTTGAGGACATGACTTTTGATAATAAGAAAAAGTTCACACCTTCAATAACTTCTGGTAGTATGCTGTGACAACACTCGACTCAGGAAACAATATGACCATTGCATACTTGAGCATAAAATATATCAAAACTTGCACCTTTACATGCTTCGTGACTAATTTATATGTCTCAACAATTGAGCTTGCAGGTTTTCGACTGTCCTTTGAAATACATCATAGACTCACAACCTGTTGGCATGAAGCAACCAGCAATTCTGCATTCTCCTCGAAACTATACTCAATCCAAAGCAGCAGAAAACCTCTGTTATCCTTTGTAATCAAAGATACTCTAACATATTCCTTTGGCTTAAATGGGCCTTTTCATCCGAGCATTAGCTGAGAAATCTTCAAGATTTAGCCAATAAGTAAGACTATCAAGAATACCACCTGCAGTTTGCATTACTTTGTTTGGTGATTGCTCATGTGTGTTTATAAAGATATTCCTTGTTGCGCTGACTGCCTTTGTTCCAAGGGTCACAAGCAATCTTGGGTCAAGACCATCTGCAACAGGCTGGGAGAAATAGCCCACTAAAGGAGCCATATGTATCCTGCCTATAGTTCAGAACATCATCGGAATGTCTGAGTTGTTTATTTTCAAGCCTGTACTCATGCATAACTCAATGGATTTTGATAAACATGATAGCTGGTGAAAATGGCAATGGTTTCGGACAAATTCCCAATTTGGTAGCGCAGCCAGTGCAAGGTCAGTGTTTTCGCTACGAAATCACTAAAACAGATAGCGCTGCTAAACTGCTAACGAATTTATGCGCTGCGAAACTGCTAAAAAGAATTCAGACGCTGCGAAAACACCCTGGTCTTTAAACTAGGCTAAAAATTTTTGGCAACAGCATTTTCAGTGATAACAGGTTACATGTCATGAAGTCTATGCCCCATTTAGCAAATGGGCCAATGGTAACTACTGGGTGTAAGGGTGCTGGTAGGGTGCGCTACTTGCGGTTAAAAATTTGGCATTCATGGAATTTATGAACAACTAGAATACAATCCTTGAAGATAGAAGGCTAGAAATAACCAATGCAAAGGATTTTCGGAGTAGTGGCGTAGCTAGATATGTGACCACCACAGGCACTAGAGTGGCAGTCATTGAAAACCCGTTCAGCCTATTCAAGTGTTAGACATTTGCGAAGAATAGAGTCTACATTGACTTGGTATAATGTATCACCAATAATCTGGTAGGGTTGGGATTGATGCCGAATGTGGCATTGGTTAGATCGAGACAAATCAGATCAAAAAGTCTGGGTTTGAAGATAAAAAATAATATCTCCATATCACAGGTCGAGAGTGCCGGTGAGAAACAAAATTTCATTGGGAATTTGCTCAGTAAAATTAGTAGGAATGCTTGCAGACAGAAGGGCACATATTAATTCAGCAAAACAAGTGTTTTCTTTAATTTGGCAGCATAAACTCCAAATCAAACTCCTAGAGGATAACAATACATTTGGAGTATTTCCCCCAGTAATTGACGAGTCAATATATAGGTCATGGGGTTGCAATCAGAAATCACCGTGGTTTTCTGTAAAAGGATATAATGTCGAAATCTTTGGACATCATGGACTGCTACCAAGGCAAGCTTTTCGATATGGGCATATTGAGACTCAGTATCGAGAATATTTCGGCTTAAGTAAGAAACCACATGTTCGTTGCCATCATCGTCATCCTCACCCAACACCATAGCAATGGTAGTATTAGTTGCAGCCAAGTATAGGAAATAATCGCATCGACAATTAAGTGGGTACAGTAAAGGAGCACTGATAAGTGTGTCTTTCAAATCATCAAAGGATTTTTTGGAAACTTCATCCCAAACGAAAAGGATGCCCTTCTTAAGTAAGCAAGTAAAACCCTTGGCATGTTCAGCGTAATTAGGAATGAATCGACGAAGAAAGTTAGTCTTTCCTTGTAGGATTTGCAATTGCAGTAATGAGTTGGGGGGGCGTAAGTTGACAATGGCCTCAACTTTTAAAGGATCGATTTAGATACCTTTGCGAGACACCACAAAACTGAAGAGTTGACCAGATTCAATGCAAAAAATGCACTTGTACGGATTGAGACGGATGTTATAATGCCGAAATTGAAGAAAGATGGATCTTAAGTGATCTAGATGGTCATGATGCTTAGCAGAATGGCTGGTAAGTCATTAAGGTAAGGCTGAACAATGTGTCGAATATCATGAAACACATAAGACATTTCTGTTTGGAAGGTAGTGCCAGCATTTTTCAAAACCGAAAGGAAGATTTTTATAGGAAAAAGTGCCCCAAGGATAGATAAAGACTGTTTTATGTTGATCAGCAGATGAAATGTTGATCTGGTTGTAGCTAGAAAAACCATCCATGAATGAGAAAATCTCACTCCCAACGCACTCGTCGATGATCTGATTGATAAATGGAGTGGGATAATTGTCTTTTGGACATGCACAATTGATATCACGGTAATCAACACAGACACAGATCGTGCCCTACTTTTTAGCAACATGGACAATGTTGGACACCCAATCTGTCAATGGGATGGGATAAATAAAACCTGCTTTTAAAAGCTTCTCCACTTCTGCTTTAATAACAACAACCTTTCGAGGATGCATGGGGCAAAGCCATTGGTGAATAGGCTTGGCACCAGGATAAGTTGGTATTTCATGCACCACTATTGCTAGATCAATACCAGGCATTTCCTCATATGACCACGCAAAAACATCTCAAAATTATTTAAAAAGTTGAGTGTAAATCCTGATCTCATCTAGAGAACAGGAAACCCCAATATGAATGTTCTCGACAATTCCAAGTTTAATGGAAATGTCAAGAGGCATAGTAGTAGTGATGTTTCGCATATTAATTTTCGACAGGACTTCATGTACCAGGACAGGTGCTTGGAGTGGATGCGTTGGGCAATGAGAAACAAACGCTTCAAGACATGAAGGCATCTCACTGAGGCTAGGAAGAAATGAAGAACGATGATGAAGACCATTCCAAGGAGTTTCATCTAGAGACATAACCTCAACGATACTCTCGTCGGTGGGGAATGTCTCGTTCAAAGGATTTGGAGAATCCCAAGAACCAAGCCAAGAAGATGGCACAAAAGTGTCTAGGTTCATATTGAAAACAATATGACTTTCTGAAATGGCCATCGAGGCCAAGACGATTTCTTGATAATTTTGCTCCAATGGACTTAAAGGCATAGAATCGCTAAAAGAATCAATTTGATTTGGAGTAGGAATAATCTAAGGATCCGTAGAAACCGAGATCATATTGATTGAAGTAACATTCGGAGGTGGGAGAGTAAAAGTACCCATTAAAGCGGAGTGTTTGAAAAGACCCCCCCAACAATCTCATAAGGAATATCGGTATTTCCCACATAAGGGACATTGCCATTTGATGAACTGGAAGAGAAAAAGGAGAGTGGTCAATGGTGACAATTTTTCCTTCATGAGGAAAACGAAGCACCCGAAACAAAGAAGAAACCACACAAAACATTGCGCGGGTCTAGCTTTTTGTGAGAAGAAGGTTGTAGTTGAGATTCGCATATACAACTTCTACTTCTAGCTCAATGGTCTTCCTTCCAATGTAATCGACAAGCTCAGGAGAATACCATATGGACGGAAGCCTCTTCCATCAAATGCCTCCAAATTGTTTGGGGACTGGGTAAGAGGAGGAGAGACAATGGCCTTCCAACATGAAATAGACATGATGCAGGTGGAAGCAACTTCATCAATAATAATCTGGTGGGTTGTCTTTCCTTTGATGAGGACCTGTATCAGAAAATAAATCTGATGGGGAAGATGAGGAACATGGTTTCAATATCAAAGGTAATTAGACTCGAATCAGTAGGATCAATAATGGCTATAACATACAACAATGATTTCTGCTAAATCCTCAACAATATTGTAGTGATGTGCTGCTCTAGCATTTGGATTATAAGATGATTTCCGAAGTACACCCTTAGGAGGTGGTCAGATTACGGACTCACTGTTAGGGTGCTCAATATGGAGTAGACCAAAACTAGACAGAGTGGAAGTAGAAGGTATATCGGTAACTTCTTTCTCCACCATCTACTTATGCGGGGTTTGATAGTCCTTTGTTTGAGCAGCAATCGAAATAGGTGATGAACCTTCCATCATGAAAACCTGGGATCTAGAGGAGGTAGAGGACTACAGTTGGTCTACCAATTGTGTTTGATGAGATGGAAAAAGTTCTTTCAAAATAGCCGTAGTCCCTTTCAATAAGCGGTTAACTTCAAAACGTCGGGGACAATCCTCGGTGTAATGATCTTCCTCACAGATGAGGCAAGGGTATTTCATCTTTCTCTTAGAAGCATCATTAGCATATGATTTGGGTGGATCCTGTTTTAGGGTATCGGTTTTGGCTTTACCTTTACCATTTTTCTTACCTTTTGAGGCCTTATTTGTTTTGTAGATTGAACAACATGTACCTCAGAGGTTTTACCAGGATTTGATGAATTTTTATAAGGATTATTCGAACCAGTGTTTGAAACAGATTTCTACTTCGAGGAAGCCTTCGTGGAAGTTTGAGACACGAAACAAATTACACCATCAATAGGCGGTACATCAGGAGACTTTAATGCTATCAGATCTGAAGATGGTCACAGAGCATCAGGAAACATCTCATATAACATGCCAGATTGTGAATAGACTAAGTCTAGATACTGAGCACGGGAAATAGCTTGCTCTTCAGTAACACATCCACCCATAGCTATATCCTTAGCAATCTTGTTAACGAATGATTTTGTGAACCATTCAGTCAACAACTCATCAACAATCTCGAATTTGATGAGGCGACGCCGACGTCTCCATTCATGGATATGATCGAAAATGTGGGTCACGGTATCTTGCTTAAGGGATGTGAGAAAATGAGTGCCAGTTTCATACCGAACCGGAAATTGGAAGTGGGTGAGGAAGGCCATAGCTAGAGAGTTAAAGTCAGCATAGGTAGCTCGAGGCAACTCGATATACCATTTTGTGGCAACACCTATTAAGGTTATCTGAAAGAGGCGAAGATGGATAGAATCGTCAACATATGAATTTGAAGAGCACCATAAGTGATATGTCATCACATGGGCTTGCAGGTCCTCTTTAGAATTTCCCTCAAATTTGGGGCAATCGCTTGGAATTTTAGTTGGAACCGGAGGCCAGTAAGGTGAATGAAAAATATGATCATTTGTGAGGTGTGAGACATCATGCAGCTCCCACGTAGCCAAGAAAGGAAATTGTGTGTTGAACGGAATATAGGGCCTTTGAGGAGACCCAAAATGCGGGTTCTAACCTTGTTGGTAAGGATTTCCCCCCCACAGTGGAGGATTTTGTCTAGGGTAGGTTTGATATTGACCTACCATAGGCCATTGATAAGAATTGTATGTGGAATATGGGTTGTAAGATTGTTGAACTTGTTGACCCTGAACCTGAAGAGATTGACCCTGCTGCTGCAGGGGTTGACCTTGGGCTTGCAAGGGCTGACCTTGTTGATACACATATGAAGCTTGCTACTACAAAGGTTGACCTTGTTGCTACAAAGGTTGACTTTGCTGCTGTAAAGGTTGACCTTGCTACTACAAAGCTTGGCCTTGCGAGTGCAAAGTTTGAGTAGATTGTTGAACAAACTGAGTTTGCTGCTGCAAAGACTACTGAGACTGCAACAAAGGTTGCCCGTGCTGCTGCAAAGTTTTCCCTTCCTGCTGCAATGGTTTCCCTTGCTGCTGCAAAGGTTATCCTTACTGCTACAAGGGTTGTTGGAAAATTCCCTGGGATATACCCTGTGGGTATTGGTAATTTCCGAATTGAATCTGACCATATCCACCAGGAACAACGAATTGACCAGGCTAGACATAAGCTCTTGCTTGAGGAATGTAAGACGGATTGACCAAGGCTTGCAAACCTGTTGAAGCCTCAAAATTTGCTACATCAACATGGGGGATGACCACCCAGTCCGAACCTTAAAGCAACTCATTTTCCGTTTGGAATGGTGGTTCTGACTCGTTCGACTAGGTACAGTTACCTTCTCTCAATCTCCAATGGCTTTAAAATATGACTTTCATTCACCAATAGAGAAGACACATCAAATCAACCTTCTTGTTGATCAGGTAAGAAATTGATCCTTAAGCTGATTTGGGGTTCAGCCAAGCCACTACTAAAGTTTGCCTCTTTGGGAAGAGGACTTAAAATAATGTAGAAATTAATCTAAATGAAAACTTGTTCTAAGATGCAAGAAAAAAAACTAAATCAATCCTATCTCAATTAGGCAGATATAAATCTAACCCAATTAAGAACAAGATAGTTTTAAATAATTGGGACTTAAATATGTTTGGTTTATAATGAATATCAAGTTAATGAAGTAGTTCAATTAACTGACATTATGAATATCGAAACACATCCTATTGAGACCTCTTAACTGAAATAATCAATCAACAACATTCAAGAAGAAGTTCGCAAAATGATATTGATCATTTAATCAGTAATTTGAAAACTAAATAATAATATGTAGAATAAGTTCACAACATATCACTATTCAATAAATCAGTTTTATAAGACAAATTTCTGATTGAATAGTTACTCAGAAATAAGAATTTAATTCATAAGAGTAGAGATACATAATAACATAAAATTGAAACAAATTACCCATATCGACAAAAGTGCACAAATATGGAAATAAATTGACACATTCCTGTCATCATAAAATGAAACAAGTATTTAAAATAATAGTATTTGAAATACCAATTTTATTGAATCCATTCTCTAGCTTTGGTCTCCAACAATCTTTTACAGTGCTTGAGCTTCTGCTTTCAAAAGAAGAGCTACAATAGTGAAAACTCTGTTCATTATACATAACTCAGAATGTAAAAGAAAAACCTCAATAATCTCCAGATCTGAGATTCCTCTCCTCCCACCTACAACTCTAAATCCCTATTACAAAAGTGCTTTTAGAATTCCAGAATTGCAGAGGAGAGAAGCCCTTATTACATTTTGCAATCTGCTATTTATAATATTTGCAAAGGAATTCTTAACAAGAAAGTTTGTTGAAGAAGAGATCTGCTCAATCAATTTTCATTTGCTCAAAATTCCATTCTTCAATTGTTGGAGCATTCTCATTGATTGAGATCTTGTTCTCCTCATCTTTTCAACTGTTTTCCTGTAAAAACAAATCAAAACAAAATTAAAATGTAAAAATAAAATCAAAATGCCAAATCTGGAATTAAAACAAATCTAATCAAATTCAATTAAATAAATAATTGAAAAGGAAATCCAAGCTTTCTATTAATGCCTATGATGATTTAATTGGCCAAGGATATCATTGACGAATGGATTTGCATTCAGAAGAGGCTTGGGCAAATGAAAATGCAGAAAATAAAACTCAGGAAAATTAGTTTTATTAAAAATTTGGAGCTTGATCTTCTACTGGATTTTAGATCCAATAAATGATCAAATCTGTTAATGAAACCTCCTCAAAAATGTTCTCCATGATTTTATCTTTTCAATGAGCCGTCCTGGGCCTCATTTGGCCAAGTAAAACTCAATCTATGAGCCTCCAAAGTTAATGAGTCAAATGTGACAAAATTCTAGAAATTCTACTGCCTAGGCTAAAAATCAGTTTTTTTTTTTTTAAGTAAATTTTAATCCTGAATTAAATTATAGTTATTTATAGTTATTTATCTAATTAACACTAATTAATTAAAAAATTAATTAAATTACAAAATTTAATTAATATAAAAATGTTTTGAAAGGATTAATTTAAAACATAATTAATATTATAGTTCAAATTATATTAAAATTATAATAAATATTATAATTATAATATAATTATATAATACAAATATAATATTTATTTAAAAATTAATATACAAACCATTGGAATCAACCAAACCAAAATTCAAAATATTTAAACTAAAACCCACATTACGTGAGTGGAGTTATATGAGAGGGTTAAGTGAGGGAGGTATAAGGAGTGGGGAGAGTAATGGAGGGACAAGGTAGAGTAAGGTGGAGTGGAGTGAGGTGAGGATGAATGGAGTATGTCATGAGGGTGAGTGCAGTGGAGGTACGGGAGGAATAAGGAGTGAACCAAAAACTTAGGTTAAAAAATTGTTACCCATTGCATAAAACCAAAAATCGCGTATCGGAGTTTTAATACCTTTGCATAAAAAACAAAAAATTTATTTGCAATATGCGATTTGCAATATATCGCATTGCAATTTTTGATCGCATTTTTTAATCGCAGTTTTTGGAAGGAAGAAAGTGATTGTTATGAAACCAGCTTAAGAAAAAGATAGAAAAGATAGATCAACGCCTTAAAATTCAGCCTCTTCGAGGGGGCAACCTCCTTTACATTACATAAATGAACAATTCTTTGATGATATAAATGAAAAGACCTCCTTTCTATATATAGGAGTCTAAGGGGTCATAACATAATCAGAGCCGACATGACAATAATAATGTAAGGGCACAATAATGACAATAGTGGGCTTCTATGGAGCACAATAGTAACAATATGGGAACTACATGGGTACATCAATATAATAAGTGGGTTGTACTAATAACAATAAGGGGTTACACTAATAGTATAGGGGCCTAACACGCCCCTCTCCTTCAAAAAGCGTTGTCCTCAACGCTTGAGTAGTTCTTGATGCTTATGTATAAAATTCTTGTCCTCCCATGTGGAATCTTCAGTGGGTAAGTTCTTCCACTTGATGAGATACTCTGAAATTGATCGATTTTGTAGCTGTTGGGTTCTTGTTTCTGTGACTGCTCCAGGTTCCAATATGATTTCTTCTTCCTCTTCAATTTCTGGCAATATTGTTTGAATTGGGATCTTTTGCAACTTTTGAATAAGTGGCCATACTTCTTCGTCCTTCTTCCATTCATCCCTTGCTTCGTTTATCCAATCTGGTTGGATAATAGAAATAGCACAAAACAATGCTTCCACATCCTCATCCTTGAAGAGTCTTCCCGTTCAGTAAGGTCGCCATTTTTTAAGTGCATGTAGTATTGCCAACATTTCCTTCTCATAAATATCTTGCTTGAGATGTAGCAGTAAAAATACCCAATCACCTACATCAAAACATTTTTCACTACAATGTTGATCTACCTGTTGTTTCGTTTGATTTTTCACCGAAGTGGCGTTATCCTTTAAAAGTTGGAGAACTTGTTGTTGATGCTCGATGTGATCTTTCACTGCTTGAACCTTTTTCTTCTTGATATGTGCTTCTATCTCTAGAGTTTGAGGAGTGGTAATTTCTTCCAATCCTTTACAAGATATGGTCGGATTCATTTCTTGATGCTTGATGTGATCTTTCACTTCTTGAACATTTTTCTTCTTGATATGTCCTTCTATCTTGATAGTTTGAGGAGTGGTAATTTCGACCAATGAATTACAAGATATGGTTGGATTCATTTCTTCTTTCTCGATGTGATTTTTCACTTCTTGCACCTTTTTCTTCTTGATATGTCCTTCTATCTTGAGAGTTTGAGGAGTGGTAATTCTTGCCAATGCTTTACAAGATATCGTCTGATTCATTTCTTCTTTCTCTGGGGTGGGGTCCTGACGTATATATTCTTCTTTTGACGTTTCTTGATCCTTTTCTTCCTCCTCTTCATATTCTATGTAAAATAATTTCTTCTCAGCACACTTATGACCTTTAGTGCATTTGCTATCACAATTGTAACAAAGCCCTTTTTCTCTTTTTTCTTCCAGTTGTTGTGGTGTAACCCTTGTAGGTTGTGGAAGACTAGGAGAAACAACACTTCCATCTTTATAGTTGTGAGGGGTATGCTTCTTGGTTTCCATAATTTTTCTTTCCACTATGTCACAAGCCCTTTTACTCTTTCCAATTGTTGTGGTGTTGCTCTAAAGAAGGTGTTGCTCTTTGTATCCTCATAATGTGCTATCATTTCCTCCGTGAAAATTGACCACGTAACAAGTTGTTTACGAGAACAAAGCCCTTCATACCATAAAAATTGATCCGGTTCTAAATATGAAGATGCAATATATACCTTTTGTAATAGTGATACACCATGTAGATCAAAATATTGCTCCATCTGAAGTATCCAATTTACCGGATCCTTGCCATCAAACTTCCTCATCTTGCTTTTTCTTGATTTTAGGAGCTCGATCTTGAAACAACTGTAACTCTGGAATTTCAGATCTTTAAGTTCTGAAATTACGACATGTAGTAGCCCTTTGTGTCCTCTTTCCAATGCCACTAGTCTGATCCAAATTGGATTCTCCAAGAAAGAGTTATGCACAATCTTCCAAGATGACCTGATTATAGACCTTTCCAGAAGAGTGAACTTGTATGAAGTGCCACGTGTCACTGTTTCAACATTTTTCCCTAAACAATATATAAAAAAAAATATAGTCCGTCCTCTTTCTATACCTTCTTACGAAATTTCAATATGATGCTCAGAGAGAAAGTTATGACGATTTCCCCAGGTCACTTGTTTGGAATGTAATTCAGGAGTCTGCAAAAAGACCAACTTCCTCAGATCATATCTCCACAAATATAGCACAAAAATATCGGAAATTCAGACCCGAGATTCAAAACGATTTCTTCTCAAATGGGTTTTTTTTTTAGCTTCTGAAATGTCACAAAAACAAAGTTATAGCGAAAATTCCACGATGACCTGTTTGGAGTAGCGAAACCCTAGAATCCAAAGCTCTGATACCAAATGTTATGAAACCAGCTCAAGAAAAAGATAGAAAAGATAGATCAACGCCTTAAAATTCAGCCTCTTCGAGGGGGCAACCTCCTTTACATTACATAAATGAACAATTCTTTGATGATACAAATGAAAAGACCTCCTTTCTATATATAGGAGTCTAAGGGGTCATAACATAATCAGAGCGGACATAACAATAATAATGTAAGGGCACAATAATGACAATGGTGGGCTTCTATGGGGCACAATAGTAACAATATGGGAACTACATGGGTACATCAATATAATAAGTGGGTTGTACTAATAACAATAAGGGGTTACACTAATAGTATAGGGGCCTAACTGTGATATGAAGTGGGGCTCACGTGGAATTAATAATACTACAAATTAAACTATACACACTTTGCAATTTTGAGAATCTGGTCTTGGCAATTTGTTTTGGAATAATAAATTGGAGTAAATTACCAAGATTCTGAAACACGTTTTCATCCATTGTATGATTTAGCTAGGTCATTTTGTAGGATCGTTAGTGAAAAATGAAAAATTAATAAAAGTTAACTAAAAGTCAATATTTACAATGAATGACTATTGAACTTAATTAGTTACAAAAATTGAAATATTTTACAGCTATTTACATTTTTAGTCCAGGCGAGAAAACGATAAAATTTCATAGGAGTGTCATTTACAACCCTGTTGACCAAATGAGGCGAAACAAGTATCGATGGAAAGCTTGTAAAAAGTCGGATTCAATGAAACAATCAAAACATAAATTCGACAAAAAAAATGATAAAATTGTAAGACAATCTTAAATGAAAATAAAAAAAGATTCTTAGCCAAAAATTTATAGCAAGGGTCCTCATTATCTGAGTACAAAAAAAAAAATGGGGGGGGGGTTTGTTTTACCACAACAATGGCGACACACGGGAGAAGAACCAATTATCTCTGTTTTATATGAATGAGATTTTCCTAAAATTAAAGTAAAAATAATTAAAGAAGAGATAATTATTTTTGAAATGTTTGACTAGACTCATTAGTCTGAATAAAAACAAAAATCATCTAACTATAATTTTTCTTAAAATTCTTCATAAATCAAAATATATCATAACTCTATATCAGTCTTTAATTAGTTGTAAAGATAAAGTAGGGGCCACTTTACAACTTAGCTTTAAAAATATACTCATTTATCTATAGTCTCGATAGGGTTACCTTTTAATCATCAACAATTCAGAATCCCATCTATTTAAGAATTATTGACCTAGAGATAAATCCATTTATATATGTTTATTTTCTTTGTATTTGTTTTTATTTTTTATTTTTACTTTTTTATTTTTAGTTCTTAAAAGCCATTGTCCTGGTTTGGTATCCAGATAGTTGACAATGCCATTCACTGGTTATAATTGAATTGAACAAGCTGGCTTGTGATGAGACCCCTTGTCTTATAATTGTTTGCAATCATAAGCCATTACCCTGGTTTGTTTAGTAGTGTTGGTAATGTCAGCTTATTTTTCCCCTATGATCATGGTAAGCAGGCTCATGATGAGACCTCTTATCTTTTAAGTTTAAATATATTTTTGGATTACACTATAGAAAAACAAGACTTTTTTGGACAGGGAGAATTATTGACTCCTTAAGAGTTAAGAATGACAATTTCAGAGTTAAGGGTGATTTGCTGTAAAGTGTCTTTACTTGGTTAAAAATAACTTTTCTTGACTGATAATAGAATTTTGAAAGAACTTAATAGAATATTGAAATTTCAAAATAATTACAATTTTGATGAAAAAGAAATTTCTTAGAATTTATGACAATTTGTCAACTTCTCTTGTTTTGTAATCTCTTCCCTAAGTATGTCTACCTTTATAATAAGAAAAACAAACTTTATTAAGAGATTTAAGAAAAAGCCAATAGTAGACTATTAACATTCTTTTTCTGCATATGTCGACCATTGTTAGGTAACAAAAAGGCCTTTCGTATAAATTATGGCAGAGTCACCAAAATCAAAACTGAAAAATAAAAGGAAAAGAATTCCTAACCTGAATTGATAAAAGAAATCAACAAACAAAAATAAAAATGAAAAAGGTAAGAGCAGAAAGGAAAATCCAAGTTTTTAAAAGATAAACTCCAACAAGAATGTTTATACCAATGTCTCAACAAAATGAAGTAAAAGAAAATAATCATGTAATCATTCCTTCTTATGTTGAGATTCAGATAAATTTTACCTGTAGGGTTATAAGCGTTTTAGGCTTTAGATAGCAGTGATGATAAAATTCAGCCATAATGAAAAAATTTCTGTCTAGTGTCAATCTTCTTGTTTCAAAGCATCATCTTAATCATTTTCTAATAAAAGGAATGCTTAAAGAAACAAACTAAAGGTTCAGAAACTTCCTAGTGTAGCTGTTTCGATGAAGATTATCGTTGCTTCTTGAAAGCAAACTAGGAAAAGAGTATATGGCTTCAAAATATGATATTATGGAGGATTGAAAGCTTTTATGAAGAGTTGAAAAATAGATTTTTATATCGGCAGAATTTAAAAACAAAAATGAAACTTAAGTAAAGTAATGAAAATAAATGAAAGTGGTTATATGAAACTTACCATTGGAGAATTGCATTTAATCTTACCTGTGAGGTATCATATTCTCTAATGCTAGCTAACTTCTTCTTTTAATTAAAATCAAAAGCATGAAGAAGTTGAACTAACCATAATCTTATAACCCAAAATCATTATTATTTTTATTTAAATCAAAGAAAGTAGTAAACTATGAGGAGATAATGCTTTGTGTCCAGGGAATAAAAAGTAAAACAAATCCATCAGAAATGAGAATGAAATTACGCTTCTTAATGAAGTGCAACGATGAATGTTCTCATAATATTATTGGTTTCATATCAACTCCATTTCCATAAATTGTCCAGAATTAAGACCAAATCCAAGATAATGAAATTTATATATATATATATATATATATATATATATATATATATATATATATAGATGGGAAGGTCTTAAATTTCATATTAAATATGGAGTGGTATATCTAAAACTGAAATATAAGAGAAATTGAAATGATCTAACCTTGTTGCAAATTTCCTATCAATTGCTTTAATACCATAGTGATTACCCAAGATTGCCTTAAAATATTTTATACAACGCAATGCCTTAGCGGATGTTTCGCATCACAAGTTTCTTTACCATACTTAAATTTCAATCCATGGTTTTTTACCTTTGCTGATATTGGATATAATGATTGAATGTTAATGGAAAAGGGGCATGTATCAGAGTCTATCACATCGGAAAATCTTAAGATAAGGTTTCATTTGAGTTTTGCGATGCGATATATTTGTTGCGGTGGAAAATTTGTGATATGGACATATGCTATGTGAAAATATGTGATGCGATGGGGCGATGGCAATATCAAAGAATCATTATATTGGGGATCAAGGAATAGTCACATCACACATCACACTTCGCACATCGCACATCGCACATTCAAAATTGTGATATGAGCATATATAATAAAAATTACGATGAAGCAATTGCAATATCAGCATATTGGGACATTGGGAAATAGTCATGTCAGAAATGTTGATATTATTCTACGACTGCGAGGATGTGATGGATGATGTGGCAAATTGGTGGGACCGGCTTTGGATCTCAAAAGAAATCGGCGATCGGCAAATTTAAGTACATAATGTAACATTGTTGATACGCCTATGTGCAATGAAGAACGGACCCGATAAATTTATTATGTGAATTTAATATCGTATCGGATCTGGAACATCGGGACTTTTAAACCTATGCCCCTACCATTATTGCGATTGAATGGACACGATATTTTTAATGAACTTGATTTAAATTTTATATCGGGTCTAGAATTGTGTGAACATAACAATATTGGCAAAGTCAACTATCAGATATGCGAAATGCAATATACGATATGATAATTGTGGAATTTTGCAAGAGAATGAGTGTAAAAGAACATCAAAGGTCTTGTATCAGCAATTTTTTTATCAGTAAACGCTAAGAGTCGCTTTCGATGGAATATTGCAATACAAATAGTTGTGATATGGATGATGTAATATTGAAAGGAAAGAATTGATGAAGATGAGCGGGAAGGGAATATCACAAATGTATATTCATCGTAGTATCAGTGATATGAAAGTCAAGTTGAAATATTCCAATATGAATTTTGTGATAATGTTTTAAAGGCCTATTGGGTTTTCTAATGAATGAAAGCAAAATTAAAGAATGCTCAAATTCTAATGAACAACAAATAAAATTTCCCTGAACCTTTTGTGGATTTGAAATGGGTTTGCTACTTACTTCAAGTTTCGAAAATGAATGAAAACCTACAAATGAAACAGAACAAGAATAAGAAATAAACTAAGGAAAAGGAAAAACCAACAATAGATGAAAATGAACTGATGAATGTATACTTGGAAGAAAATTGTCTGTAAATTTTATCTCATGAATCTTCAATTTCTTCCATGGATTTCTCAAAATTCGGATTTTGTTCAAAATCATCTCATTATTTATTCTAAATTAGAGTGTGCAATTAGCTTAAAGAAAATCAGTTATTCATGTTCAGGAAATTTGAAATTCATAGAATTTACTAGAAATGTAAATGAAAATATGCTCCCCTTTGAATTGCAATAGTAATTATTACCTTTTCTCATTCCAAATTAACTTAACCAAAGTCTGTATTATTAAGGTGGTTGTTCAATAATGTCTTTAGCAAATTGATATGGTGCATATTATAACATCAAATAATAAACTAAAGATCGGAATAGAATAAAGCCACTGACTATGAAAGAATATCAATACAGATTCACATGTGTGCACACAACAAAATGGACACCTTTAAGGTCATTTTAACAAATTCCGAGGAAGATGACATAAACTTCATGTATTCACAAAAAAAAAGTAAGACTGATTATTAATAATCAGATTGGAATTAATCTTGCGAGCATAGACAATCATATATTTTACGGGACAATGATATCAGGAAGCTTTTGCATCATCGAAATTTTCAACATAACAATCTAAGAAGAAAATCTTAGAAGGAAATGTCGAAATAGAGAAAAGTGGCTTTGAGGTGATGTGTGCCAAGTGCATACTCAATTAAATTTAGTCAAGACATTATTCGAAATAGGTAGAGATGTAGTCATGGGTAGAGGTATTGCTGCAAGAATTTTTTTATTTAAAGATGGGAAGCAAAAATCAAAAAGTTTCCGATGAGAGGAAAATATTTCTCTGAACATGTATATGATATGAGAAGGGTTGATTGCTTGCTTTATTTTTATCTGCAGAATTGTTAAAAATAAATTAACTATATAAGCAAACTAACTACATTAATTCTACTCCTATCCTAACTATATACATGAAAATGACTAGGTATAGTCATATTTCCAATGTAACCACTCTCTCATTTTAATTCCTGCATATATGTATAGTTCAAACATTAGTAATAGAAATACAAATCTAATTAAAGTAAGAAAGCTAAATATGAAAGCAGAATGTACAGTTATTGTTAGCAACTTATTTAAAATCTCCTTATTTTGAAATGCCCTTTCCAACTGGATTTCAATTGGATCATAGAAATCTGAGTGGATTTCCATTAATGATTGGAAGAGATTAAAAAGAGAAGATAACAAGCCAGATTGTGGATATGAGATTTTAGATTCACAGGCTTGAAAAAATTGTTAGTGTTATGTGTAAGTGTTAAACTATTAACAATCTTCCATGAAGGAAAACTTTCCAAATATTTTTCAAATGAGTTAATGAAAAATGGATGGAAATATGTTAGATACAATGGAAGATTATTAATTGAATTAGATTGTTGGTCAGATTGTAAAAATACACTCTCTTGTTGATATTGCCTCTAAGAAGCTAGAATCTTTTGATAAAAAATTAGCATCGATTGAAATTGAAATATTAATAGCTTTTGATGTTCATGATTATAATATGAAACTTCAATTTCCCAATAGGGCAATGCATCAATTGAGTGTTTGATAGTGCAATGTTCAATATGCCAGCGTAAAGTATCAAAAATTTGAAAAATAAAATCAGAAGTTAAATATGATTTTAAACAAAATAAGTGAGGAAACAAAAATAAAATAAAATCACTAATGGTACAACTAATGTTACAACACAATTGGGATTGTTTTGAAATAATTTTTTTTTCACAAGATTTGGCCAGAATAATGGAATTTGAATGATTGTCAATTCCAACTTGTGAATTAGAAAGAGAATTATGACCATGAATAGGAATGAGAGCTTGATCATGATATGAATCATAAATTGGAATGATTTCTTGGATGTCGAAATCATGAAGATAATTTGCTGCTTGAGAATGAGGATTAGTTGGAATAATTTCTGAATTAAAGCGTTCTTCATCCTCATATGTGTTTTGAATTTTCTCATGAGGATTGACTTGAGAAGAATACAAATCAACATCTTCATTGTTAGTGCAATTATCATAAATGACTTCACAATATTTATTAGAATTCCCTTCGATCTCATCCAATGTATCAAAACAAAAAGGAATATAAAGTACATGTTTATTAATGGCAAAAGAATGATCAATATCAGGATAAAGGGAAAAATGAGAATCATAAATAATGTACTTAAAAATTTCTCTGTTTGAGAACTCTTGTGCATTATGTTCATTATAAATTTTAGATTCTAGATTATTCCTTTGTGTACTCATGCTTTCTTGAAGAAGGTTGCTTTGCTACTCTAATTTTGGCATTTCTCATCATGAAAGAATTCATAAATTTGTACACTAGTTTGTGTGTTATTGGTTACTTTGATCGCTGCTTGTACTTGTTTATTTGAGATCTAATTTTCTGAATTCAATACAGAGTAAGTTTCAGATTTCAAGGCAGCTCTTTCTCCAAAATTATTGTTGTTGTCTTCTTGCATTTGGATAGAAATATTTTCCAAGCTTTGTGAAACCACTTCATCATAATTTATTTGCACATCCATATTGGAATTCCCATTTATATTGGAAGGGGTGGAACAAAGCTTGAACTAGCTTCATATGGATTATGAATGGGAGGAAGAGAACAAATATGTTCAAACCAATCTAATGATTCTTTTTCTGGAGGTTTGTCTTCAATTTTAAATTTTAAACAGTTCAAATGAAATTGAATATTAAAATCAATAACAGACTCATTTTCATACCTTCGTAAATATTCAATTTCATCACATACCTGTTCATAATCATAGCCATCAAATTTACAAATGAAAATTGTAACAAATTGATCCCAGCTATGAATTGAGGCAACTGGAAGAGTTCTACACCAGTTTCTGGCTTTTCCTGCGAATGTGAGAGTAAAATTTTTGCATAAAATTCCTTCATCAATTCCTTGAAAATCATAATTTGAAAATTTTTGAGTAAATTGAAAGGTATGATTAAAAGCAGAGGAATTTCTCTTACCATTAAACTTTCCCTGAGCCAAGAGTCTTAGGACTTCGGGCAGAGTATTGGAAGATGCACGTCCATGGATACAACTCCAAATTGGAAGTTTAATAGGAGTCATTGTGATAAATAATAAAATGTTAGACTAAAAAGACTCCACTTAGACAACAAGTTTCAGGCCCTCCTTCTAGCGCCAAAATGTTGAAGCCTCAAAATTCGCTACAACAACTTGGGGGATGACCACCCGGTCCGGACCTTAAAGCAACTCCTTTTTCGTTTGGAATGGTGGGTTTCACTGGTTCAACTAGTTCCAGTTACCTTCTCTCAATCTCCAATGGCTTTAAAATATGACTTTCATTCACCGAAGGAGAAGAGACATCCGATCAAACCTCTTGTTGATCAAGCAAGAAATTGATCCTTAAGTTGATTTGGGGTTTAGCCAAGCCACTACTCATCTTTGGGAAGAGGACTTAAAAGAATGTAGAAATTAATCTACATGCAAACTTATTCTAAGATGCAAGCAAAAGAAACTAAATTAATCTTATTTCAATTAGGTAGATGTAGATCTAACCCAATTAAGAGCAAGATAATTTTAAATAATTGGGAATTAAATATGCCTGGTTTATAATGAATATCAAGTTAACGAAGTAGTCCAATTAACTGACATTATGAATACCGAAACACATCCTATTGAGACCTCTTAACCGAAACACATCAATCAACAAAACTCAGGAAGAAGTTCACAAAATGATATTGATCATTTAATCAGTAACTTGAATATTTAAATAATAATATGTAGAAGAAGTTCACAACATATCACTATTCAATCAATCAGTTTTATAAGACAGATTTATGAGTAAATAGTTACTCAGAAATTAGAATTTAATCCATAAGAGTAGAGATATATAATAACATAAAATTGAGACAAATTATCCATATCGACAAAAGTGCACAAATATGGAAATAAATTGACACATTCCTGTCATCATAAAATGAAACAAGAATTTAAAATAATAGTATTCAAAATGCCAATTTTATTGAATCCATTCTCTAGCTCTAGTCTCCAATAGTCTTTTACAGTGCCTAAGCTTCTGTTTTCAAAAGCAGAGCTACAATAGTGCAAACTCTGTTCATTATATATAACTCAGAATGTAAAAGAAAAACCTCAATAATCTCCAGATCTGAGATTCCTCTCCTTCCACCTACAACTCTAAATCCCTATTACAGAAGTTCTTTTAGAATTCCAGAATTGGAGAGGAGAAAAGCCCTTATTACATTTTACAATCTGTTATTTATAATATTTGCAAAGGAATTCTTAACAAGAAAGTTTGTTGAAGAAGAGATCTGCTCAATCAATTTTCATTTGCTCAAAATTCCATTCTTCAATTGCTGGAGCATTCTCATTGATTGAGATCTTGTTCTCCTCATCTTTTCAACTGTTTTCCTGTAAAAACAAATCAAAACAAAATTAAAATGTAAAAATAAAATCAAAATGCCAAATCTGGAATTAAAACAAATCTAATCAAATTCAATTAAATAAATAATTGAAAAGGAAATCCAATATTTCTATTAATTCATGTGATGATTTAATTGGCCAAGGATATCATTGACAAATGGATTTGCATTCAGAAGAGGTTTGGGCAAATGAAAATGCAGAAAATAAAACTCAGGAAAATTAGTTTTATTAAAAATTCGGAGCTTGATTCTATGCTTGAGTTTAGACCCAATAAATGATCAAATCTGTTATTGAAACCTCCTCAGAAATATTCTCCATGATTTTATCTTTCTAATGAGCTATCCTGGGCCTCATTTGGCCAAGTAAAACTCAATCTATGAGCCTCCAAAGTTAATGAGTCAAATGTGGCAAAATTTTGGAAATTCTGTTGCCTAGGCTAAAAATCAATATTTTTTAAGTAAATTCTAATCCTGAATTAGATTATAGTTATTTATCTAATTAATGATAATTAATTAAAAAATTAATTAAGTTACACAATTTAATTAATATAAAAATAATTTGAAAAGATTAATTTAAAATATAATTAATATTATAATTCAAATAATATTAAAATTATAATTATATTATAATTATAATATAATTATATAATACAAATATAATATTTATTTAAAAATTAATATACAAGCAATTGGAATCAACCAAACCAAAATTCAAAATATTTAAACTAAAACCCACATTACGTGAGTGGAGTTATATGAGAGGGTTAAGTAAGGGAGGTATAAGGAGTGGGGAGAGTAATGGAGGGATAAGGTGGAGTAAGGTGGAGTGGAGTGAGGTGAGGATGAGTGGAGTATGACGTGAGTGTGAGTGAGGTGGAGGTACGGGAGGAATAAGGAGTAAATCAAAAACTTACGTTAAATTTTTTTAGTCATCGCATAAAACCAAAAATCGCATATCGGAGTTTTAATACTTTTGCATAAAAAACAAAAAAATTATTTGCGATATGCGATTTGCAATGTATCACAATCGTAATATCGCATCACAATTTTTGATCGCATTTTTTAATCATAGTTTTCTGAAGGAAGAAAGTGATATGAAGTGGGGCTACATGGAATTAATAATCCTACAAATTGGACTGTAGCCACCTTGCAATTTTGAGAACCTGGTCTTGGCAATTTGTTTTAGAATAATAAATTGGAGATGACATAGCGGCTGGGGCGGATGGCTTTCGCTCCCCCCAGTTGCGATCGAATCCTGCGGCGGTTGGTTGTGGATTCCACGATTTGGTATCTGCTGGCTTCGGCCTTCAATTTGTAACGACTATGCCGTAAATATTCTGCGTTGGTTATCTGCTGGCTTCGGCCTATGATTTGTAACGGCTATGCCGTAATACTCTAAATTCTGCTGGCTTCGGCCATATGTTGTAAATATCTGCTGGCCTAGGCCATATGTTGATTTTCCCTCTGAAAAAAAAATTACCAAGATTTTGAAACACGTTTTCATCTGTTGTATGATTTAGCTGGGTCATTTTGTAGGACCGTTAGTGAAAAATGAAAATTAATAAAAGTTAATTAAAAGTCAATATTTACAATGAATGACTATTGAACTTAATTAGTTACAAAAGTTGAAATATTTTACAGCTATTTACATTTTTAGTCCAGGCGAGAAAACGATCAAACTTCAAAGGAGTGCCATTTACAACCCGGTTGACCAAATGAGTCGAAACAAGTATCAATGGAAAGCTTGTAAAAAGTCAGATTCAATGAAACAATCAAAACATAAATCCGACGAAAAAAAAATGATAAAATTGTAAGACAATCTTAAATGATAATAAAAAAGGATTCTTAGCCAAAAATTTATAGCAAGGGTCCCCATTATTTGAGTACATAAAAAAAATGGGGGGATTGTGTTTTACCGCAACAGAACCATATGGGACATAAGCCTCTTGGAGTGGAAGCTGAGCCATATAAGGTTGTTGATATTGGATGTTACCTGACCCGGATGGACAAACAGGGTTAGGAATACCACCATAATAAGGTTGATTAACTCCAACCATGTGAGTTTGTAATCCACTCACATTGATTTCATTTCACACAATAGGAATATTCGAATTCCCCCCCCCAGGCAGTGGCACATTCAGTCCACTTGACGGAGGGGTAGAAGAACTAATTGAAACCTAACCTGAAACAATCTGTTGCATTAGAAGGGTTAGTTGAAATGACGATACAGGCTGCGATGTAATCATAGGTTGAACAGGAACTGACATGACAACAGTTTGTACAAAAGTTCGAGAGGTCGTGTGTGGAATGAATGGACCGGATGTAGGCATAGCATTTGAAGATGAAATGGGATTTTGATACAATGACAAAGCACTAAGATTACCCAAAACTAACTGAGCTAAGGTTGTATAACCTGGTGGGAACATGGGTCCGCTAGTTTTAGGAAGCGTGAGAGATGGGACTCTTCCTGTAAAAGGAAAGACTTTTGGAGGAAATTCATACCCTTGTTCATCATCGATATGAGGAGTATGGGTAGCGGAAACTTCCAAATGACTCGAAGAAGAGGTTGGAATTTCACCCTCTGATTCCATAGATGGAAGAAAATGGTGATGAGGAACCCGAGATGTGCAAGGAGATAACTCCAAAGGAATAATAGGCCAATATTAGGGACTGTAAAGACGTTGAGGAGATATCACAACATAATCAAATAACGACTTCGACAGATGAATAAAAAGCCTCTGTGGACTCTTAAGGGTCTGCGGACTCTTAGGTGTCTGAATAGGATTGTCTGGGGTCTCAGGATCAGATTCTTGAGGTGACCAGGAATCTGATGGAGGTGGACAAGAAGACAGGGGTTGGATACTTGGAATAATCCCAAGTTCAAAACCTTGATCTTCAAGTGACTGAGGAAGCTCCAGATGAACTCCTTGGGAGGACCCTTCAGTATCAGACAATGAAGGGGAACTATGAGATGAACTCAATGGTTCAACCATGATGACTTCCTCTCAAGAGCATAAAAGGAAAGGAGATTTGTTGAGGGCTTTATTAACAATCTTGAAATTAACAGGGAATTACTCAATATTGGTCCAAGAAGCAACTACTTGGGTTCAACATGTTTATCGTGGGAAGTTATTTTTAGAAACAAAAAATTTTCCTTTTCATCTTTTAAGAGTCGAGAAAAGGATGAAAAGGTGACTCTAGTAACTTTTGATGGTTTAGTGAGCTTGAAAGGACAAGTGCTCAATGATCTTTTCAAATTTAGTGAGTCAGAAAGATCTAAATGAGCACTCAGGTAACTCTAGGGAAAAGGAGTACCAAGTAACCGTGAACTATAATATACACCTCAACAAATAAATTTACCAAGGACTTGACGTACATGTAGGCAATCTCCATAAATGCTGTGTTCAATGTATCATGTTTATAGGGCGGCAGACTTGGCTTCATATGGATAAAGGTTTGCAACCTATGAGGGTTTCCATTTATATACTCGACGGGATGGGGAGCACAAGTCCATACTAGCACTATTTAATGCAAAAGCAAACGATAGCTGATAAATTTTATAGACGCCGAAACACGTCTCTAGCCTAGACCACTAAGTATGAACGTTAATGTTTCAAATTCTCCTTATATTAATTGATAGATTTTAAAGTTGATCTTGAGATTATGTTTTGATTTCAAGGCCTTGACAATGTCATCTATTCCTAAAATGCAACTAAATGATGCAATTGAAATCCTTTCATTTGATGAAAGCTACCTATGTAGGGAAGAGAAACACTCAAATCATGCATCAAACAAGCAACAATGCATCAATGACAATTTTCAAATGCTAAATGCAAAACATGAAATCTAATTTCCTTTTCAATTTAATGCAATCAATGTAACATAGTTCAAAAAGCAAAAGAGAATGCAAACAACCTCCATAATCATGAAATTCTATTTCGAAAACTACTTAAAACATAAACACTTCCGTTTTCGCTTTTCGAAACATAAAATTCAAAGAAAATACTTCCTTTCAGTTCAATCGAAACAAACAATTTTGTAATCTATTGCTTGTGAAATGGAACTAAAGTGACTTTCATAGCATCTACTCAATTCGACACTAATGAAAACAACTTAATACCCATGAACCAAAAGTGATTTGCAAAAGACGTCCAAACACAAAAGACTCTTTTAACAAAGGTAATCGATCTTTGAAGAGAAGACCAATGAGTGAATTAAGGATGACCTAGAAGATCTAAAACCCTAGAAGGCAGATCAAGCCCTAAACACACTTAAAACCAAATAAAGAGGTAATTGTAAGCAAAAAAACATGTCAAGCAAGAAAAGGAGACTAAAATCACAATGGTAAGCCACTCACAGAAGGCAAAAAACTGAAAACAAGAAGACACACCCTAATTTTCTTTAACCTCTGTTATCATCGCACCCATTAAAAGAAAAGAAATGATCATTGATACTATAATCAACATATCCACGATGTCATCATGACTATGAGAGCCAAAACCGAGATGGTCGAGAAAGATAAAGAAAAAACAAAAAATCTTCAATAGCAGCACAAATAAAAAACTTTCAAGCATTTACCAAAAAGTGAAACTAGTTACGGACAAGTAAACAAGTTTGGGATTGGAAGGTTGGTCAAAATCATCATAAAAACAAAGTGAAGGATGGGATGGAAAGGATCATAGGCTTCTCAGTGGAGTCACCATTTTATTGTCAAGGTTAATCCTCTCTGCGGACAGAGACGATCCCTCTAGCCCAATGACTGGGTCTAGCAACTGAAGTGACAATATACTAAACACTTTCCTAAGTTGCAATTGAAAAGAGAAATGAAGAAGATGGCCTACCTCGTGTGATGTTATCTCGATCTCCTCTGTTGAATAGCTTGAATCACTCATATCATGGGCTTGTTCCTGCTGCTATCAGTGTTTATGTACCTGTGCAAGGGATCAAGACACAACAAGGCATGCAAATACAAATAACATATTCAAAATCAACCTACTTAACTGATCAAGGAATGTTAAGCTAAATGACACATGAGCATGCACATTTAGGGGAAATTAACCAACAGTTGTATATTAATAGAAAATAAGGGGGAGCATAAAAACAAGCCTTGATGTTGATAGGCTCTCCTTGAATGAATATCCAAGTCCAAGATAGGCTCTCCAAGTACTCCTTCTCCAAGTCAAATGAGTAGCATATAGGCACAATATTAGCATAAGGGTGCAAATAGGCATAGACCAACCATTTGGTAATGGGAGAGGATGAATATATAGGCTGGGAAAGGGAATTAGGACCTCTCCAAAGATAGGATTAGGCCCTCATCTCAAGGAGGTAGCTCATAGGGATAAGACAAAGAGGCCAAGTTGGTAGAATTCGACCTCGTCTATGCGAAACAACCTCCAACTCGCCACTCTAGAAGCTTCTAGATCATGAGGCTTCTCATCCTCTTAAGGAAAGTTGCTTTTTTGGGATCATCGCAGGTATACAAGTTAACAGAATGATTCCATCATGGGTCAAGTGCAGTGCAATAGGCGATCATCATTGTTTTGAGTCTCATACGCATGATGATGCTCAAATTAGGGTTTTAGAGCTACTTCTTCCAGGGAAAGCTCAAGGCATTTTCCAGTCAATGTCTTAGGAAGGATTTGAGTTGCATATATGAATGAGTACACTACATAATGGTCATGTTTCGGGCAGTTCGGTGTATGTCACAGGGAAGCACAGGAGGTGTGACAAAATACTGTGTAACAGGTCTGGTCATACACTAGAACAAAATCACCTTCTTGGAAGGCACGAGGGTTGAATTTTTGGTCATACTGGGCTTTGGTGCACTTTTTTTCCACTTCAATGGTTTGCAAAGCAACATGACAGACTTTATATGCACGTTCAAGCATGACAAGTATTTGTACTAATAGTTGGGTTTCAGGGAGAAGTTCGACAGCTAGGTGAAGGGAAGGTATCTCACACTCGATTAGTAAGACTGCCTCCTCACCAAAAACAAGGTGGAAAGGAGTGGACCTGGTGGTGGTTTTGACAGAAGTTCTATAGGCCCACAAAGATGGGAAGAGAATAAGGTTCTAGTTGGTCTTGTAATTATTCACCATCTGCTGAAGCATTATTTTGAGAATATTGTTGACTGCTTCAACCTATCCATTACCTTGGGGGTAATAAGATGATGAATATTGGCGCTGGAAGCCCAACAGTGAGGATAACTCATGCCAAACCTCATCTTCAAAATGTCAACCATGGTCCGAGACCAATTGTTTTGGAACCCTGATTTGAGTGATAACATGGTTAAAAGAGAAAAGGGCCGCGGTAGCCTCCATGTTATTCAATGTTGTCATGGCCTTAGCCCATTTGGTAAAATATTCAACCGCCACAATAACATACTTATGGTTATTAACATATGGTGGTCAACACTCCATAAAATCAATGGCCATTTACAGAAAGGACCAGCTGCGATGACAGGATGGAGGGGAGTTGGTGGGGCTCTTGCCTTTGGGGAAAAATATTGGAAATTGGGGCAGTGTTTGACTACCTCAATGCAATCACTGAAGAGAGAAGTCCAAAAGTAACTAGCGCACATGAATTTTTGGGTTGTGGCCATGCTAGAGAGGTGACCACCACAAGTTCCACTGTGACACGCATTTAGCACTTGTTCTACTTCAGGATGGGTGAGACAATGACGAAGAATAGAATCCACACCACGACGATAAAGATCATCATCGATGAGAAGGTAGTGAGGGGCTTGGTATCATATTTGTCTTTGATCATGACGAGTAAGATGGGGGGCGAATTTTTGGGTTCACAAATATGTGAGCATATCTCCTTACCAAGGATCGTCCAAAGTGATGACGAACAATTGTTCATCTGAGAGCCCGTCATTAACCGATGGATCATGTGCACTGGTGGGTAGTTCAGAAATGAGTTCAGCGAGCCACAAAAATTTCTTACTCTTAGGCATAAAAAACTCAAGATCGAATTCTTGGAGGATGACGATCCAACGTGCGTACTTCCCATTGATGAACTGTTGACTCAGTAGGAAGGTCATGGGGTTGGAGTTTGTTACGACCTTGGTGGTACGTGTAAGGATATAGTGATGGAGCTTTTGGACGGAGAACACGACAACCAATGTCAACTTCTCTTCATGAGAGTAGTTCACTGGGGGACCTACGAGGTTTTTACTGACATAGTACATAACATGCTCATTTTGATCATCGTCTTCCTGAATAAGGACCCCAATAACCGAATGGGCAGAAGATGAGATATGCAGGATGAAATCCTTGGTGAAGTCAAAGGGACCAATCAAGGGAACGAAAGTGAGAGAATGTTTCAAGGCGTCAAAAGGCTATTGAGCATGATCATCCCAAACAAATGGAATGGTTGAGTGAAGGAGTCTAAGAAACCCATGCATGGTGGTCGCATAGTCAGGCATGAACCTATGAAGGAAGTTGGCCTTGCCTTGAAGGCTTTGTAACTAGCACAATGTACAAGGAGGTGGTAGCTCAAGAATGGGTTGAACTTTTAGGGGGTCAAGAGTGATACCATCCTTCGACACAATGAAGCCTAACAGATGGTTGATAGGAATAGAAAAGAAACATTTCAACAGATTAAGGTGGAAGTTATACTTGCGAATCAGAGGAAAATGGTGGGGAAATCATGAATATGTTGCACACGAGACTTAGAGCAAGCGGTGAGATCATCAAGGTAAGCAAGGATAAGTTACGCCAAGTCATGAAAATAGTATTTCATGGCCCGTTGAAATGTGTGTCTGACATTCTTTAAGCCGAATGGCATGGCCCAATATGCAAAGGTTCCCCACGGACTAATGAACACATTATTTAACTGACCAACATGACATATACTGATTTAGTTATACTCAAAGAATCCATCCATAAAGGATAGAATCTCATGCCCCACACACTCATTAATCATCTAATCAATAAAGGGTGTGGGAAAGTTGTCTCTAGGACAAGCTTTGTTCAGGTCACGAAAATATGTGCAGACATGAATGGTGCCTTGCTTCTTGAGAACAAGAACCTGGTTGGATACCCATGTGGTATACTCAATGGGATAGATGAAATTAGCTTGCTTGAGCTTTTCGATCTTGGATTTTATGGCCTCATGACAAGAAGGGTGAATCAGTCTCAACTTATGACGGACAGTAGTGGCATCAGGTCATGTGTTGATATGATGTTCAATAATGGCGGGACCAAGTTTGGGCATCTCTAAGTAAGACCAGGCGAAAACATCATGACATGCCTTGAAGAGCTTGGTGTAAGCTTGAATTTATTCTAGGGTGCACTTTTCCCTCAAGGTAATGTTTTCTTCAATCCCTGGTTTATCTAAAATGTTGATTTTGATAGTAGGAGAGATGTTGGCCATATTCTCTTCTTCGAAAGCATCTGGGGTAGGGATGGGGTTTCGAAACCAATCATCTTCATCATGGATGAAGTCTTTAGATTCCACAACATATTGGTCATGAGATTGCCGTGGCAGGAAGTACGCATTATGGTGCATATCATCCCAAGGGTAATCAGGGGTAGACATAGCTTCCATGATGTCCTTATCAGAATGGAAGATGGGCGGTCAGGAGGAAGACTGAATACATGATGCAGCGGAGGTACCTAGTGCATCATCCTGAGAAAGAAGGTTCACATACGCAACATCTGGAATGGTAGACGATGAACTAGTAGATGGAAGATATACCAATGTTGAGACTTGGGATTCTTCCAAAAGCAGTTCGATAGAAGCACACGCAAAAACCTCAGAAATGTTTTCCTTCAAGGAGCTCAAGGATGACAACAGGTAAAGGATATGGACAGTGGAGTCCGTCATCTCGACATTGGGGGGAGGGATCACGATGGTGGGACCAGAGTCCCCCTGTTCTTGTGTACTAGTGGTACCAAAATCCACGGGTAGAGGAGTAGGTGATCCACTACGAGTGGTCTTGTATTCGCAAAGCGCCTCAAGGCAATTGGGAAATTCATCATGACAAGGGAAACAATGGGAATAGTGACCATGATGATCGTACAAGGCACAAGGGTGATTTGTGCGTAACGTTTTGAGTTTCTTGGCTGGACCTGGTAAGGTAATTTGGAACTTGGGGATATTAGACTTAGGAAACGTTTCATGAGCCAAAGGTTTGAGATGAGGAAGTTCAGGACAGTCATTGGTGGCATGCCCAACAACTTTACACAAAGTGCATGGAGGTGAAGGATTTGGGGCTTTGGGGGTTGGAGGAGCTTCGGGAGCCTTGTCCTCAGGTTATTTCCTCTTGGCTTTGCCCCACTATCTAGATGATTTCGCAACAGGAGTGGGTTTCTGTTAAGGTTGCAGTGGAACAGGAGCAGCGGCAGGGGCTGTAGGGACCGATTGAACTAGGGTAAAAGCATGATATGGTCTTAGCTGACCAGGCAGAGTGCTTGCAAGGGGATTAATGTACCATACTAGGATCCCCAAAGTCATATTAGGGAGGACCAATGAAGCCATAACAGGGACATAAAATATTCCTGGAGGAGGAAACAAGAAAGGTACCTGTCCTGGTGAAACAACTCCTTGATGGTTGATACCTGGAGGAACAGTTCGTAGTGGGAACATAAGAGAGGCACCCACAAACAGAGAGGGTCTTGGGTGGGTGGATCCAAATGGCTTGACTAAGGTGGGAACAACAGGGTGCTGAGGAGATGTTTGTTGTTCAGATGTACCAGACTGCTTGCGAGCATCCCGTGACTCTATAACATTCAAACACTCAAAGAGATAGGCTCAATTATAGGATGGGGAGGAGCAGGGAAAGCACCTAATAATGAGAAATATTTATATACTCCAGATGAAACACCGGTTAAAGGGGTAGAGGACTATTTTTCAGACATCGATGAGATAATGGCCTTAGGGGAGGTCAAGTATGTAAGCTCGTAGTATGTCAATTGATTGATGGTGACGATATTCCCTTCATGGGAAAGCACATATTGCGAAAAACTACAGACGCGATGGTTGACATGGTGTAAACATAACTACAACCCAATAGAATTTTGTAATATAAAGGGGCATCAATAACCTTAATGCCTACATGGACAGTCTTGCCCGCAAGAGTCATTGGACAATTGTAATACATGCCAAGAGGCTAGGAGGAGTGACCATCCCAAGCACGCAAAGTGATGGTGGATGGGGACAGTTCAAGTGACTTAAGTTGTTTCCAAATGATAGCAGACATCACACAGGTGGATGAAACTTCATGAATAATACATCAGGAGATGATGGAATTACAGACTCAGACTGGTATCTAGAAAGCAACAGATGAAGGTAATGGGGGATGTTCTGATGTATCAACTGGGAAGATAATCAAATGATCGTTGGAAGGATCTACTGCGCCTAAAGCAATTAGTAGAGATTTATTTTGAGATGGGCACGACTATAGTACCTCTAGCATTGACATGGCAGCAAGTGATTGTGCCAAGTCATCTACTATACTGTATGTATGGGTAGCTCGGTTAGAAGCAACGTTACGATGTAATGGCCCCCTGGGGATCTTGGGAAGTGCCTCAACTTTAGGCTGAGGGATATGTAACAGATCATTTGGTGTTGTAAGAGGCTCAACTAATGTTTTGGTTTTGGACTCAGTGGTAGATGAAGTTGATGGCTTGTAGTATTAACGCGACCGAGTGTGAAAGTTTATATTAGAGGTATTAACCTCATCAGAATTCATCATCACGATCTAGTAGTCACCAGGACCAGAAGGTTGGGGAGGATGGGCTGCTTGACCTGGCTAAGGTTGAGTAGTAGCAAATCCTTGCTGAGGGAAAGGATTTGTAAACACTACCGGTTGAGATGGCGCAAGATTCTGAGGCAATTGCTGGATGGGTGGTTGACCTCTTAAAACTGCTCGAGCTTCCCACATTTGGTGCATATGGGGTAAGAGAGGACACTCATGTGTATAATGGTCATGCACACCACAACATGAATAAGGTTTGTTCATACAAATAACTTTGTTCTGCTCAGGCTGATCGCCCTGTTGCTGGTTGTTGGTGTTAGGCTGGTTCCCTTGGGTTTCACTAGGTTGATTACCTTGATTACCCTAGTTACACTTGTTACCCTTCCCCTTATTCCTTTTCTTTGAATTTTGGGTATTGGAAGCAATCTGTTGTGAAAACACTTGACCCTGAGGGGGCGGTGGCTGCTGGGGATGAGGATACATGGGGGGTTGTGGTGCCAGTGATTGAGGGGTTGGAGTGCTCGATCATGCATAGGGATAAGATGATGGAGGGGCAACGATTTGGTAGACAAGTTGAGCATTAGCTGGCCCTGAAAACATGTTGCTAGTAGGAGGGGCATAAGTGTTGGAGGAACTGGTGCCCCCTTGCGGACTGCCATAACTCTGCTGAGTATATGGTGAAGGATGTGAAAGTCGGCGGCATGAGATGCCCTCGATGCATTGGCACCACCATGATGGGGGAGGTTTGGAATAACAGTATAGACATAACTAGATTGTGCATAAATCAAGTCATATCTTAGAGTGGTTTGGAGAGCTTCTTCCTTTGTTTGAGGAAAGTGAGACGCGACATCTTTGGTTATGGGCGATAAAGGCTCCTAAGAAACCAATTGAGGTAGACATGGTCTTCGAAGGGCGGGGCACGACATGTGCTCCTCCTTCTACACCATTCTTGAACATGATCGGAAAGAAAAGTGGTAGAGGACTGACGTAATTTGGTCAAGAGCTTTGTACCAGTGTCATATTGGAGATGTAACTAAAAATATGAAAGGAATTCTTTAGCTAGTGTCGCAAAAGTGGAATGAGAAGCAACGGGCTGGTCAATATACCACTTTGCAGCATCTCAAGTGAGCGTGCATTAGAACAACCAAAGACTAATGGAATCATCGGTGATGGAATTAGATGAACACCACATATGGAAGGAGCGAACATGATTGGTGGGATCCTCTCCAGAATTACCCTCAAACTTTGGGATGTCGTAGGGGAGCTTAGTCGACATAGCTGGCCAACGAGAATCGTGATGTATAGAGTAATTTATCAACTGGATAAAATACAGGAGACTTAACCTAGCCATGAAAGGTAGCAGAGGAGCTGCCAGAATGGTTCCAGAAGCAGTTCCACTAGATGTGACTACTGGGGTAGAACCAGAGCCAACACCAGATTGGGTTCTTGCACTAGAAGTGGGTCGAGAAATTGTGATGGTATGTGGTGAAGGAGGCTTGAAATCAGATGAGGAATCAGATGAACTAGAAGAGGAGTAGGTATGCGGACTTGGGGGACTATGAACTCAACCTTGTGGGGAGGAGTAATATGCCTAAGTGGAAACTAAGGTCGAAGGCCTAGGAGTCTCCACGACAAATGCCTTGGTGGCGCAATGGTGCTAAGACACAAGTGACACGGAAATGGTGAAGGGAGATCAACAAGATGTTTTTGTCTTTGAGTGGGGAGATAAATTAATTAAGTTAAGTCTTGTCTTGGCGGTGTAAACTAAATGCCCTTCGCTTAAGGTGTGCTTGTGTGTGAAATTGTGTTTATTTATTAGATCCATATTGTGTTTGAAAAAAGAAAACAATTTGTTGAAATAAACTGAAATTAAAAACATAAAATGAACATCAAATCAATTAACTAAACCCCACCCAATCTGGGTTTGCAAACATTGTGTTGGTTGGTGGGGAAATCAATTGAAAACACACTAAAAAGGCCAAGAGATCTAAGCATTGGTGTGACTGGGATCAAATGACACCATGTTACTAGAAAGTGGTGCAACAACAACAACAAAAACCAGGGGGGGAAATCACTGCAAAAATATAGGGAGATGGGTGTGGAAACTAGAGAAAACAGTGGTACCCTAAGGTGAATGATCAAACAAGGTTTAGAAAAAAAAATTAGATGGAAACAACCTATATTTGAAGATCTGAAACAGGAAGGTACAAATTTGGAAAATATGGTTGAAAGTGCTGTAGAAAATTAGACTTCTTAATCAGCTAAACTCTTCCTATAAAGGTGGAAGCATACTAGAAGCCCAAAGGGGCTAAATTCAACTTCAATGAGAAAAATAGAGTATATCAAGGCCTAAGAGGGATAGTTCAATGGTCAACCAACCCAGCAGAAAGCTCTCGGTAAAACCCAGAAATAGATCTGAAAAAATCCCAGAAACCCTAAGAATCGCAAATTTTGACCTAATTCCTGGGAGATCACACTTTTTGGGCTAGAAGGTGCGCTCTGGACCTCCAGATCGCACTTTTGGGGCAGAAAAGTGTGATTTCTTCTCCTTGATTCCCGGTTGGCAAGTCTTGGAAAATTTTCTATCTTTATCATGGCTGGTTCCTTTCACCTGCGGAAAAGACTAAAGAACTTACAAAAGTTAGAATTTTGACTGATCTAGGGTTAGAATGCTAGTAAACAACATTAAGAGATTGAAAAAAGAAGAAACCCTAAGCTGAAAACTGAAGGTCACCCAGGTTTCTGGATCAGAAGTAAAAACCCAGTGGAGTCGCCAATTTTGTTATAGTGTTTTCTTCTCATATGTGTACAAAAAGAAATCACCTAAGACTGTGGATGACAAATAGTCTTAACAATATAAATGGCTTCTAAACATTGTAGATCTGCAGCAAATGATAGAAACAAAACCTGCCAAAGCCCTGATCTATGCCATGATCATAGTTAAACAACAAAATGAAATAGTAATAAATGTGGGTAACTCCAATAATCCAATGGAAACTAGATATATAAAGAATATATTTTATTAAACAACACCTATGAAGGGAACAAATAAATGTTACTAGTCCCCCTCTATGGGATGGGTTCTTGGCTATCCTCAAATGTCTTCATCTTTTCGATAGAGTCTCTCTCCTCTATAATGTGTAAAACCCAACAAATGAAATATTTGAGCTCAGTGAGAACTCAAATGGAAAAGCAAAATGGTGTGCGACAATGATAATAATCAGAGTTACAACAGTGTGCAACAATGAAAATGATCAAAAGAGAATAATGAATGGAAAACCCTTCTATTTATAACAAAATATTAGGTTATCCTCGAATAATGAGCAATAATAAAATATTATGAACCCCACTTTAGAAAGAACCCCTTGGAATATTTTATTATATTTGGTTAGGAGGGAAAAGGTATTTAAACTTTTATTTAGAAATAATAAAAAACAAATGATTTATTTATCATCTCAAGAAATATTGTTAAGGAATAATAAACAAATAATGATTTATTTTATTAGTCCTAAGGGATTTAGTCAAACTTGACAAGGAATGACAATTAATTAGTGATTAATTAATTATTCCTGGAGAAAAATAAGATAATTAATAATTTATCTATTTATTTTTCATAACTGGGTCAAATGTGACAAGGAATATTAATTAAACAATGGTTTAACTAATTATTTCTAGAAGATAATTAAATAAATAGTGATTTATTTAACTATTCTTAATGAGTTTAATTATAAATTGCATAACAAATGTGGTTTATTAAGTAATTTCTCACAGTGAAAGCAATTTTACTATCGTAAAATTGACCTCACATGGTGTACTTTGATCCATCTAGTAAATTAAGGCTAGATGATCAATTTTTTTGTGATAACAAGATTATTCTTGAATAATGAATAATAATAAAATATTATTAACCCCATTCTAGAATTAACCATTTGGAATATTTTATTATATTTGGTTTGGAGGGAAAAAGTATTTAAACTTTTATTTAGAAATAATAAATAAATAAATGATTTATTTATCATCTCAAGAAATATGGTTAAGGAATAATAAACAAATAATGATTTATTTAATTATTCCTAAGGGATTTAGTCAAACTTGACAAGGAATAATAACTAATTAGTGATTAATTAATTATTCCTAGAGAAAAATAAGATAATTAATGATTTATCTATTTATTTCTCATAACTGGGTCAAATGTGACAAGGAATATTAATTAAACAATGGTTTAATTAATTATTCCTAGAAGATAATTAAATAAATAGTGATTTATTTAATTATTCTTCATGGGTTTAATTATAAATGACTTAATAAATGTGGTTTATTAAGTAATTTCTCATAGTGAAAGCAATTTTACTATGGTAAAATTGGCCCTACATGGTGTACTTCGATCCATCTAGTACATTATGGATAGATGATCAATGATTAAAAAGGTGTTAGCAGATTATATAAGAAATTGGGATAGTCATTTGAAGTATGTAGTTTGGGAAAACAGAGTTTCACCCAAGAGATCTACTGGTAAATCTCCTTTCCAACTTGTTTATGGCACTAAAGTCATTTTCCCTACTCAATTGGCATTTCTAGTTATGAATCTCTTATAGGATTCTTATGAGGAAATTGATGCTTTCTCAAAAGGAATAAATCAAATCATTGGACTAAATCAGGAAAGAGAAGAAGTTCAACAGAAACTCCTAAAATATCAAGATAAGATGAAGATTCTATTTGATGGAAGAGCGAGAGAAAGAGATATTTAAGACAAGGAGACTTAATTTTAAGATGGATGCAAGAAGATAAGAGAAAGGAAATCATTGAACATTTGATAATCTCTAGTTAGGACCTTTTAAGATTGCAGAAATTGAAGGGAATAATACATTGATTCTTTAGAACTTACAGTGAGAATATTTCTAATTGCTAGTCAATGGGCAATATTTGAAACATAAAGTTGCATAAATTAAAGGGAATAAAACATTCATTCTTCAAAACTTATAGGGAGAATATTTCTCATTGTTAGTCAATGGGAAATATTTGAAACATTATATTTTGTGTTGAGTAGTTGTTTTTCATTATCAGTGTAAATAGCGGTGTGATTTACATTTTCAAACAAAAGTTTAATTTTCTACAGTAATGACTCCATATCCCAAAGAGAAGGCACATGGAGTTGCATGTTCTTTGCATCCTGCAAGGGAAAGCAGTCCCTAGATGGAGCCAATGTCGTAACTATTTTTACCTATGCAATTTATTTTTAAATTGTATAGTTTTTCAAAAGAAAAAAAAATTAATTTTATTTGCACTATGTAATAAAGTTTAGCATATGTTTATAAATGTCGCTTTAATTAAGTTTTAGGCATAAATAAAATTTGTTTAAGAGTTATTTAAATAATGTTGCCAATGGTTATCCATCAAGCATTTTTTGACGACGTTGATTGCCTCCACCCAAATCAATGTTCAACAAACAATTGCAGGATCCCCCGCACTCCCGACATTTAATGAAGCAGGGGTGATCCGAAAAGATATTTTATTGAAACCACCTAGCCATACGTGTCAAGCATTCAATAATTGCAGGACTCCCCCTCATGAAAAACACATATCGCCACACCCCACTCGCCCACCCGCCCACCCCATAAACCACCTCCCCCGCAAACCACTTTCCACTCGTTTTCTGCTTTATCACTTCTGCCAAGACGACTACCAACTTGACCTATGCCATTTCTTCCATTAATTTAATCATTTAACCATTAAATTCATTAATGCATTTCTTCCAACGTTCCGATAGCTGTTTGGTAACGCATCAAACATTAATTTTGAAAAACGACTATCCGAGCTCATTTTGTCAACCAATTTATCCTCCATCAACCTGTCATTTTCCTTTATTTTTCCAATGTTTGTAAAGGTGCTCAATGAAAGAATAGTTTTGAATTTCACAGTCAAACGCTTCAATCAATCAACAGATCATCGGGTACTATTAATTCCTCATTCTATTCTTAATTAGAAATGGCTAGCTAGAAGGGAAAGGTTAAGATTTCTATTTGTTGAAAACCCAATGCTTCCCCTTGTTCCCAATCTAGATGAATTCCCTTTGGTAGTTGTTGATTTCAAAATCATATAAAATAAATGTGAATTCGATTTATATGAAATTCGTAACTGGGCATTTCAGAAATTTGAAGATGCTAGTAATGAATTCAACTTTTGGGAATCCATGTGTTGTAGTTGTTAGAACCACCCTCCAAAATTTTTCCCATGCTTAGATTTTGGAGCCTCCCTTCTGCCTACAGGAGCTCATCATTCACTGTCATCAAGTATTCATGTTATCTTAAAGACTTATCATTCCATGCAGTGCTTGTGATGTCATATTTTGATCTCGAATGGAACCTTTTCGAACACAAGCCATCTCTTGCCTTGACTTTGCAACTTTGCCAGACTTCCCTTTAGAAATTGCACAATATTGGAAGGTAGGCCAACTTGAGGATATGAATTGTGAAATCTATAGAGGAAGGCCAACCTTGAGCTCAGAAAATATGTAATCTTGAGAGGTAGGCCAACCTTGATCTTAGAAATTGCGCAAAATCTTCCCTTGCCCTCAAAAATGCGCGATTCACTGAGCCAAGGAGTTGCCTAGTGCCTTGTGGTTTGGAATTGTGCAATCCTTATTGGCAGTATGAATGGCTAGTTTCTCAAAAAATAAAAAATAAAAAAAGTGAAAAATAAATCCCTAAAAAATAGGGACTGGATAATTAGTTTCTCGAGGAGTGGCATAAGTTGTTATTTTTGACTTTTTGCCAGGTGTCACTTTTTCCTTGATTTTAGGCACGCATGTCATAAACCCTAACCAACCTAGATCTATATACTAGGCACCCCAAGATATCATTTGTAAATTCGATCTTGGATCTCTAATCTTCCAAAGGAGATTAAGGAACCTTCAGTGGAGTTTATGGTGCTTTTTCTGGGTGAATTTTTCTTTTGTTGTCTTTTGTCGCTTTTTCTATCTATTTTTATCGTTTCGCTTATGTGAGTCATTTTTTTCTTGTTTCTTTTCATAGTTGCTGGAAATTTATCTTATTTTAGCTTTTATAAATGTTGGTTTGGTTCGTTGTTTGCTTTTTACAAGTGTCACATCAACTTCTTATTTTTACCCATTAGTGGTCACAGTTTCAACGACTCCCTATGTATGCTCATTTTTCCTTTTGCATGTTGATCTTCTACACTTGATTTTTACTGATCTATCTTTCCTTAGTTAGATCCACACTCTTACTTTCACTATCACTCAAATATGCCACTTTCCCGTCCTCTTACCTGGTAGATCTTCCCCTTACTTGGCTAGCAGTTTCTATGATCAACTAGCATTGCACAACTCCAAGGATCAAGCCTTGTGTTTGGCCTTAAAGATTGCACAATGTGAAGTCCCGAGCTTATCCATCTGTGAATTATGTCATTCTAGGGCTCAAATCCCATCCCTGGCCACTGAGATGGCGCAATGCATAGTCCCTCCCTCAGTCTTCCCAAGTTGACACTACACATTGCGTAGTCTCAAGCATCAAGCCTCTTTTTGACTGCTAAGACTATGCAATGTGTAATTCATGAGGTCAGTCTCCTCCCTTAGTCAAGGAATTGTGTAATTTTCTCTCTCAGTCTTATGGTTGTTACCTCGATCTTGCTTTATGAGTCATTTTCCTTGAGCTTAATTTATGTTTTCCATGAGTGCATTTTTCTCCTACAAGTACTACTATTTTTGAGCAGTTCTCTTTATTAGTGATTGTCATGATCACTCCCAAAAGATATATCTCAAAGGGCACTACAGAAAGTGGAACTGGGAGGTAGTTGAGAGTACTCCAATAAATTTTCCAGTTTTCTCACACACTCAGTTGTTTATAAAGAAAGAGTCATACATTCCATGGAAAAAGGTGAATTAGTTATTCTCAGTAAAAAATTTCAAAGTAGATATTGAAGACCAACATGTTTACATCAATGTACTAAGGTCAGGATTACACAAAAGTACATGCAGGTACCAATTTTTTCATGTGCAGACATTATTAGTTGGATACTGTCACATATGGATAACAAGAACATGACTCTTAGCAGTGCTAGTGGAAAATGGATTGACTCTTTCCTGACACATGATTACCAACTTATCTATCATTTGTCGATGTCAGTATCACTCATGGATTCCCACTTTTATGCGGTTGCTAGCTACCTGATCACAAAGGATGTCAACATAGGTTGAGTGAAAGGGCCTTCCAAATTCCTCCAAACACCGAACAACACTTACAAGACCAAATCTCGTAGGAAGGCTTATCAGTACTTGATAGCCTTATGTTGTCAAATCTATGGACAAATAGTACTAGTACATTTCCAGAAGGCTAGGGATTCTTTCCTAATCAGGTTGTGAATGAAGGAAAACCTGAGACCTTTCTAAAAGGCCAAGAATTCTTGCCTAATCAGGTTGTGAATGAATGAAAACCATTCAAATAGTCAAATTTGTTGGCTCAACAGTTGAGAATTCATGTGACTAATGCTAAGAACCCTCCCAAGGGTAAGAAAGCTAGATTCTACATGTCTGCTTACTTGTTGGATACAATATGTGCTCAGGATTCATTTACTGACATGAATTGGACCTATCCACTAAGAGAAACTACCATGCACATTCACTGCAAGCTACTTTCAGAGTGTTGTTACAAAGGAGTAATTGAAAAGCTTATTGATCTCTTCCGCATTCCATTGTACAAGTTAATATTTGAGGAAGAGCCACCTTGCATGTCCTGTGCAGAAATGGAAGAAATGTCAAAACTAGCAGAATGGTTTGCCTCATCGAATGTCACTTTCCTTAGAGTGTTTGGTGGTCAGAAGTGTCCACATATTTTGTTGAGGTATGCCACCAACAAGTTGGTCATGCAAGAAGTTGATTATCATCTTTCCACAAGGTTATCAGGAGTTTTGAACAGGAAGAAGAAGACACCTTGGCCCGTTCTTCATTTGCAAATTGGATTGTATGAGATCAATAATTTGAAGGTTGTAGACCCCAAAGGCAAGGAGATAGAGAAATTTGCATTCATTCATTTGGAGTTCAATCCGTATGATCGTAGGAATTTTTGCAAAGAACATTGTGTGAGGATTCATTTCCAATGGACAAGCTGGACATTTTACAGGCTCAAGGAGGAAAATATGAAGAATTGTTACAATGCCTTGAAGTCCCATGAGCTAGTCATTTTAGTGGGAACATCGCAAGCTACTTCTCAAAAAGAATTTACTCTAGAGGCAGAACTAGCAGAAAGGCGCAACCCAGTGCGCGAAAAAGGGCAAGAGGAAAGTTGGACATAGTCTACTAGAAGAGCAGAGCTAAAAGATGAATACAAATCCAATCATCCTATAATCGTCCATAGTAGAAGAAAAGAGGAGGAAAGAGAGGAAGCAGGAAGAAGAGATGAAAAAGAAAGAAGGTCTAGAGTAGAAAACATTGGAAGAAGAAAGGAATAAACAAGAAGAAGAAGAAAGTTGGAGAATAGAAGAAGAAGAAGCAACACTCAAACAAACCGAAGAATAAGAGCAGAACTAGCTACTAGAAGAGGAGAGAAAACAGTTTCAGGAGAAAGAACTTTCTCAGGAAGTTGAAGAACTGATTGTGATTCAAGACATGGAGGTGGAACCAGAGGCGCCAAACCAAGATTTGGATATTATGTCGAGTACTCAATAGGTCACCATTTAGTCTCCCCCTCCTCTAACAATAGAGCAATCTCCAAGTGAAGAAGAGAAAATTTTACCTCTTGGTGATGGTATGATGATGGATACATATAATCTAAATTACGATGAGATTCAAAAGAAGATTATACAAGCGATAAATAATTATTTTCTAGATGATCTTACATATCATACATTCATTAGAGGAAGGGTGATTATAACGCATACTAGGAGAAATCCAGAAGCCACTGCTGTAGCCAACTTGGCCTTCATAGGTCCTACTAGGTCAAATACATAGTATCTCATGGCTGAGAATAGGCAGATCTCAAAGAACTTTGAGGCTGCAAGGCAACAACTTGAGCAGCTTCAAGCAGAGGTCTAGAAAGAAGCTCCCACACAAGTTTATCTAGAAGAACTTAAGGTAGCCATACTTGGTGAAGTATCGACATTGGGAGAATCCATGCAAAGCCTTTATGAGGAGCTTGTCACCATTCATAAATTAGTTGTCTGCTTGCACGACATGCAACAAAAATTCAAAGATAATGCTAAATCCCTCAAGGTTTTCCATAAATCCATCACTATCGTTCATGAGTGGTCAATACAACACAAAGGGGCATCGTCCAAATTGGAAAAGAAAACAAGGCAATAGGTAGAGTTGGAGAAAGAACAAGCTCAGATGATCATCCAAAGTAACAAACAAATCACCTCATTAATCGCAAACATTCAGGCCTCATATGCACGATTATATAAAGCACAGATTTCATCATGAAATTGTTATGAAACTAGCTCACAAAAAGATAGAAAAGAGAGATCCACGCCTTAGAATTCAACCTCTTCGAGGGGGAAACCTCCTTTACATTACATAAATGAGCAATTCTTGGATGATACAAATGAAAAGACCTCCTTTCTATATATACGAGTCTAAGGGGTCATAACATAATCAGAGCCGACATAACAATAATAATGTAAGGGCACAATAATAACAATAGTGGGCTTCTATGTGGCACAATAGTAACAATATGGGCACTACATGGGTACATCAATATAATAAGTGGGTTGTAATAATAACAATAAGGGGTTACACTAGTAGTATAGGGGCCTAACATGCCCCTCTCCTTCAAAAAGTTTTGTCCTCAATGCTTGAGTAGTTCTTGATGCTTATGTATAAAATTCTTGTCCTCCCATGTGGAATCTTCAACGGGTAAGTTCTTCCACTTGATGAGATACTCTGAAATTTATTGATTTCGTAGCTGTTGGGTTCTTGTTTCTGTCACTGCTCTAGGTTCCAATGTGATTTTTCCTTACTCTTCAATTTCTGGCAATATTGCTTGAATTGGGATCTTTTGCAACTTTTGAATAAGTGGCCATACTTCTTCGTCCTTCTTCCATTCATCCCTTGCTTCATTCATCCTTTCTTGAGAGTGCATCTGCCACCACATTTTGCTTCCCCTTTTTTTAGATGATTTCAAAGTCATAGCCCAACATCTTTGTGACCCACTTTTGTTTCTCTTCAGAGGATAATCTTTGTTCTAAAAAGTATTTAAGGCTATCATGATCCGTTTTTACCTTGAAGTGTCTTCCCATTAGGTAGGGTTGCCATTTCTTAAGTGCATGGGGTATTGCCAACGTTTCCTTCTCATAAATAGCTTTGTGTAAAAACTTTCCTTTGATTGGACGACTTTCGAAAGCAATGGGTCTTTCATCTTGCATTAAAATAGCACCAATTCCATTTCCTGAAGCATCACATTCCACAATAAAGGTTTTTGTGAAGTCTGGTGTAGCTAAGACCGGTGCATGGCACATTGCCTCTTTAAGATGCTCGAAGGCCTTTGTTGCTTCTGGAGTCCATGAAAATGCATCTTTCTTCAATAATGTTGTTAGAGGTGCTGCTATTCTCCCATAATTCTTAACAAACTTGCGATAATACCCTGTCAACCTGAGAAATCCTCACAGATGCTTTATGGATGTGGGGATTTTCCATTCCTTAATGGCTTTAATTTTGCTAGGGCCTACCTTAACTCCTTCATGAGATACAATATGACCCAGATATTTCACCTCTTGTACTCCAAAGAAACATTTGGATCTTTTTGCATATAATTGTTTCTCCTCCAATAATTGTAGCACCCTGTCAACATGTTCAACATGATCCTTCCAAGACTTGCTATAGATTAGTATATCATCAAAAAATACTAACACAAATTTTCTAAGGAATGGTTTGAAAATGGAATTCATCAAACCTTGAAATGTTGAAGGTGCATTGGTAAGGCCAAAAGGCATGACCAAAAATTCATAATGACCCTCATGAGTTCTAAATGCTATTTTCAGAATGTCTTCAGTCTTCATTCTGATTTGATGATATCCTGAATGAAGATCCAACTTGGTGAAGTAAATTGATCCATGCAATTCATCCAGTAATTCATCAATGACTGGAATGGGAAACTTATCTTTAATAGTGAGCTTGTTGAGCTCCCTATAATCTGGACACATGTGCCATGATCCATCCTTCTTGTGCACCAATACTACTGGAGCAGAGAAAGAACTTTGACTCGGTTGAATTATACCAGCCTCTAGCATTTCTACAACCATACATTCAATTTCACTCTTTTGGGCATAGGGATATCTGTACGGCCTGATGTTTGGAGGAACACTTCCTGGAATCAGATGAATAGCATGATCATGATCACGAATAGGTGGGAGACCTTTGGGAGTCTCAAATACCTTGGAATGATTGTATAAGAATTTTTGGAGATCTGGAGAAATAGATGATTCCAATGTGGAAACATCTAGCGAACATAATTGTGCAATTGCACCTCTTTGTTCCTTTTTTAGAAGCTTTGTCATACCGTTAGAGCTGATTATCTTTCCCAGTTTCCCTCCATTACCCCTTAATTCAACTTCCTTTCCTTCCACAGAAAATTTCATGAAAAGTTCTTGAAAAATAAAAGCTATTGTACCCAAGGATTGTAGCCATTGGACTCCTAGTACAACATCAACACCTCCCATTGGAATGGAAAGCATTGGGATATTCAATACATATTCTCCCATGGATAGCTTGATATTATGGCACTTTCTAGAGAAATTTATTGTTCCTCCATTTGCAACCATCACTTGACACTCTGGTGCTAGATATAAGAAGCAATTCAATTCTTTTGCTACTTTACAATGAATAAAATTGTGGGTACTTCATGAATCAATCAACACTATTACCTTTTTCTTCTTGATTTGTCCTTCTATCTTGATGGTTTGAGGAGTGGTAATTCCTGCCAATGCATTACAAGATATGGTCGGATTCATTTCTTCTTTATCTAGGCTTTGTTCCTAGAGTATATCCTCTTCTTTTGATCTTTCTTGCTCCTTTTCTTCTTCCTCTTCACAATCTACGTAGAATAATTTCTTCTTAGCACACTTATGACCTTTAGTGTATTTGCTATCACAACTGTAACAAAGCCCTTTTGCTCTTTTTTCTTCCAATTGTTGTGGTGTCAACCTTATAGGTTGTGGAAGACTAGGGACAACAACATTTCCATCTTTATAGTTGTGAGTGGTATGCTTCCTGGTTGCCATAATTTTGCTTTCCATTTTTCTTGCTAACCTGAATGCCTTCTCTAATGAATCAGATTCCCAAAGGCGAACATCATGTTGGATATTATCCTTTAAAGTCCCTATGAACACATCAATCCTATGCTCCTCTGGAATATTTTTTACCCTTATGTTCAATTTTTGGAACTCCTCAATGTGCTCCATTATTGAACCCTTTTGTTTGAGACTTATCAATTGGCTAAAAAAAATGTTGCTTTTTGTATCCTCATAATGTGCTGTCAATTCTTCCGTAAAAATTTCCCAAGTGATAATTTGTTTACGAGAGCAAAGCCATTGATACCATACAAACTGATTTGGTTCCAAATATAAAGTTGCAATATGTACCTTTTGTGTGTTTTGCACATTATTGAGATTGAAAAATTGCTCCATCTGTAATATCCATGTTGCGGGATCCTTGCCATCAAACTTCCTCATATCGATTTTTGGAATATGGTGGGTCTTCGATCCAACATTAGAGTCTATGGAATCATGATTAACATTTCTTTTGTTCTCATCATGAGTTTTCTTTACCACCCTTTCAGCATTAGTGACCATTTCTTGTAGCAACTTTTTCATATTTATCTTCAATTCTTCCATCTTATCATCCATGCCATCAATTTTAGCGTCCATGCCATTCATCTTAGCTTTCATGCCATCCATCTTAGCTTCTATGCCTTTCTTTAAACAATCCATCTTTAGCTTCTACACCTTTCTTTAAACCATCCATCTTAGCTTCTACATCTTTCCTTAAACCATCCATCTTAGATTCTGTTGCTTTTTGTGCAAGTGACACTTGTTGCACTTGGTCTCGTAATTTTGATATATCATGTTGCATTTCTTCCTCTTCTTCATAAGTCATGCTAGAGATTTCAGGTTGCTTACTAGGTGTTTGCATTTTCTTTCCTCAGGGCATCAATTACCGATTCAAACTAATTTTTCAAACCAAGCTTATGCAAAAATTTAAGAAAAACTACACACCTTTTTTCATTTTGTAGAAGCTTGATATTGAATCTGATGTATCTCTGCAATTTCAGATCATCCAATTCTGAAATTGCGATTTATAGTAGCCCTCTGTGTCCTCTTTCCAATGGCACCAGTCTGATCCAAGTTTGGTTCTCCAAGGAAGAGTTATGCACAATCTCCCAAGATGACCTGATTATAGACTAGTTCAGTAGAGCTAACTTGTACGACGTGCCGCGAGTCACTGTTTCAACCTTTGGATCTAAAAAATATATACAAGAAACTACAGTGTATCCTCTTTCTGTACCTTCTTACAAAATTTCAATCCGATGCTTAGAGAGAAATTTATGACGATTTTCCCCAGGTCACCTGTTTGGAATGTAATTTAGGAGTCTGCAAAAAGACCAACTTCCTTGGATCATATCTCCTCAAATATAGCGCGAAAAGCTCTGAAATTTGGACCTGAGATTCAGAACGATTTCTTCTCAAATGGGTTTTTTTTTTTAGCTTTTGAAACATCGCAAAAAAAAAGTTATAGCGAAAATGTCACGATGACCTGTTTGGAGCAGCGAAACCCTAGAATCCAAGGCTCTGATACCAAATGTTATGAAACCAGCTCACAAAAAGATAGAAAAGAGAGATCCACGCCTTAGAATTCAGCCTCTTCGAGGGGGCAACCTCCTTTACATTACATAAATGAGCAATTCTTGGATGATACAAATGAAAAGACCTCCTTTCTATATATACGAGTCTAAGGGGTCATAACATAATCAGAGCCGACATAACAATAATAATGTAAGGGCACAATAATAACAATAGTGGGCTTCTATGTGGCACAATAGTAAAAATATGGGCACTACATGGGTACATCAATATAATAACTGGGTTGTACTAATAACAATAAGGGGTTACACTAGTAGTATAGGGGCCTAACAGAATTACACAAGACACCTTCAGTTGGCTCACTCATGGAAGCCAAGAACATGAATTAAGTCAGGCAGGAGGTTGAATAATACTTATACTATCTCAGGCAGATCACCACTAAGGAAGATATGGAGTTGAATAGAAACAATATGCAAAAGTACATTGGTGGCCCTATCTAGATCAACACCATGTTTCTCTTGCTAAGGAAGGAAATTAAAACCAGTTCCAAATCAGTCTACTCGGATGCAATGGGGGCTAGGGTCTGCTTCTAGCCTGACCCCATCACACAGTTTGGGGATGTCATTGCATAGTACAAGGCTTGGCACCACTATGTGACCAAGAAACTACAAGTTGAAGTGGTTGAGTTGGAGTTTCCCCAAAGTCAAGCTTAACTTGTTTTGTCTTATTAGGTTGTCTAGTTGAATCTACCCAATTTTGTCTTACATGGGTATGAGAATATTGTAATATTATTTTGTATAAATTGTAAGTGAAATTCCAAATGTCAATTGTGGATTGTGAAAAATCATTTTGTAATTAAGTCCAAAGGTCATGTTTTGAGAAAATCAAACAATCATAAGGGAAGTCAAAGAGTCACAAAGGGAGATGAATAACCACCCCTTTCATTGTAAATATATCCTCATTAGTCATGTAAATGGATTTTGGCTGAGCTTTTGGCTTAGGAGCAGAATATTGGGAGTTTTGTTGAGAGCCTTGGCTTCTCTGTAGCATAGAGGGCATATATTTTTGTGGAGGAGAAGGTGTTGGTTTCATGTTCCACTATTGGGACTAGTGGTTCATCAATTGTATATGTATTCTTGGTAGTTTCACTTTAATAAAGATTAGAGCCAACACATTTTCATGCATATGTTGTGAATATAGTAGGACTATTCTTGTTATGTTTGCAATATATGTTATTCCATTTATGCTAACGTTTATGAACTATTTCATTTGCATTAGTATGAATCATGTTGAATGTGTGTTGTTGTAGATTTTTGTCATGATTAAATTGTGAACTATTTTGTAGGCTAACTAGTGATGCTTTTTATGCTTGTGTGTTCCTTTCAAGATACGTACTATTATAGGCTTCTAAGGGTCTCACTCACTTTTCCCCTCTTTGTGTTAGAATCTTTCATGCATTGCACTTGACCCTTCACAGAGCTATACACTTGTTTGACCAAAGTCACAAATACATCATTCTATGCATTATCACAGCCAAGGCATAACACTAAAACCCATTATTTTGGCAAACGTGTCGTATTCCGGATGGGGCTACTATTCAAAATGTTGTGAGGTCTAATTGGGACTTCATATTAGGGAAACCCCTGAATGTTAGTGGGTCAAACACCGTCAAAATTTTTGGTGCTAGAAGGAGGGCCAGATGACAAGCTAAGACCATTTAGTCTATTTGAACTTTCCTTATGTTTTAATGGCTTCTTCCCATATCTTAACCCCAACATGTTTTTCCAGAACTAAAAATATGAAAGTTCCCAAGGTGAAGTTAATCACTTCTCAAATTTGAAGTTCAATGGCGAGGGTGGAACAACCATTCTTGAACACACTGCTTGTTTCCTTGAATTTTGCACTCATCATGATATTCGTTGTGAGGATACTTCTTGCATGTTGTTCGTTCTCATGTTCGAAGCATGCATTAACGAATGGTGTTACACATTTTCAACCACTTGTATTCACTCTTTTGAAGATCTTGTCAAGGAGCTCTACTGTGCCTTTGACGAGTATGATTATAAATATGTTTATAGAGAAAGCATGCATCTAAGAAAAGCACCTGATGAATCTCGTAACAATTTTCACGATCACTTCATCCATTTATGTTATGAATTTCTGAAGATGATATTGATTAGAATTTAATGAAAGAGAAGTTCAAATTTCTTGTTCATATTTCGATGAATCCAAAAAAATATGAATCTTTCGAATGTCTCCCAAAATATATTGGTTATGGAGCTCTTAAATCTATGATGAAGTTGTTGTTGTTCCAAGTGACTCTTTGTCTTCTTCTAATCAAACAACTCCATTTACGCAGGGTGAGGTTGGATAACTTGAGAGTCCATCCGTTGATCTACCACCATCTTTTCCCACCCCGTATATTCAAAATTTAAATGCAAATTTGGATTGTGGATTTGATGTTTCTATTGATGATCTTTCTCCTCATCCTCCATATGTTGGTTCCTTTGGTCTCCCTGATTATGAGTTGTTATATCCACCTGTTTCAATTGTTTCTTCTGATGTTCATGAGGATCAAATTCAGGATGGAGTTAGTGTTTTCCAACAAACTTGCAATATCATTTACGATGATTATGTGTGGGATTCCATTTCTGAACAAGAATCTAAGATCCAAGTGAATGTTTCTCCTTTCCCCCTCTCCCTCATTATCCTAACATATTCCATGATTCTATCAAACCTGTTGTATCTTTCAAAGAATCAATTTTTGACGATTTTAATTATGATCACACTTAGGACTCGTGGAATGTCAGTTTTACATATGATCTTGGAGAGGGAAAATCTTCTCTTCCTGATCTCTTCCATCCATCATCCGATCATTGTGAAGAAACATAGAGTGAATTTTTTATTTTTCAATCTCCCCCTCTCTACGATTCATCAGATTATGAGGATCCTTTTCTTCGTGACGATGGATTTTCTATTCATAACTGTCGTGATCTATTCATCAAATCATCTAGTCACGACTCCACATTTTCTATTGTTGATTTTTCTAAGTCACCAATTTTCGATGATCTACCTTTTGATGTCTTGGAACTATCACAAGATGTCGAGACACTTCAGTTCATGCTGATGATTATGATAGGTTCTTGCAGTATTGATGACAGTGCCAATCATGATCAAGGTAGCACTTTATCTCTCAAGAATACTCATCAGATGATCACACAATTTGAAAATCAATATTTTTTACATCCTCCATCTGTTTTGTATGATCCTATCACTCAATCATTGGAGGAGTCATATTTGACAAGCCCATTAGCGAAACACAAGTTTTCCACTTTCTTTGTGTTTTCCAAGTTTGGAAATTTTGAAGAATTCTTTTGCATATCATCTTGTTGCAATGTGTACGAACACTATCATCCATCCGTAGAATGTTTCACATATGCTTTATTGATGTATTTTTCACTTGCATTTTCAGTTCTTGAATGTTGTAGCATGTCGCAATTTATCTTTCTTGTCTGGAGTTATTCTTGAACATTTTTCTTATTGTTGATTCCATCGCCTATATACTCAAGTCTATGCTTTGATGGTTACACTAGAAGTTTCATTTTACGTGAGCCTGACCTATTCTTGACTAGTTTAGGAGTAGGGGTAGTTTTGTTTCTTTGTTTTTCTTTGGTTTTGATTTTCTTTTTGCCCTACCCCTTTATTTATTTTCTGTTGCAAATATCTTCCTCATGAGACCATGATTGGTTTCCAAAGAAAACATCCTGAAGTTAAAGAGGAAATTGTGCTACTAACAATTTTTGGTTATCTATTTATTCCATCTCTTTGCGTGGGCCTTGCGCCTTTTAGTCGATGATACCCTGATGGAAAATATTTTCTTTCTCAGAGAGAACCATAGTGGAATCATGACGCTTGAATCTATAACTAGTGCCACTGTACTCTAATGGGTTTTAATGATTGGTTGGTTTTTCATTGTGATCTAAGTCGAGTAGAGGAAGGAGGGGAGGAAAGTTTAAAAAGTGAAATATATTTCAGAGGTGTATAAATAACCTTGTCTGAAGGGACAACCTCCTGTGCTCTCAATAAGTCGGGATCCCTCTTCTTCCCCATGAAATCAATAAGTGTCGATGCATAGTTCTATGAATAAAATGCAAAAAATAAATAAAGAGTGAAAGAAGAGAAAGGTTTCTTGCATAGGGAGGTGAAGCAAGCCTCCACAGAGGTATTGTCTAGGCTTTCTGGCAGTTGAATAATGTTTGTGTCCCTAAAGTGACTCCATAACGTTACTATCCAGTCCTGTTGGCAACAAAACAACACCAGAGATAAAAACCAAGACTCTGACAATAATTTTTCACATTTGTATCTATATAATCTCCATCCCCAATCGAAACAAATGATTTTGACTTGTCTTTGTTAGTGTGCCACCGATGAAGAGAATGATAGGGACTATATCTTTAATTTGAGATAAGTAAAGAAGCTATGGTGATCAATGAAATGAACAATACTTCTTGAAGAGTTAGACTTGGTTTACATGATTTAAGACCCATACAGAGAGTTGGAGTTCTACCAGTGTGTCACCAAGTGTTGTAGCTGCTACAACCACCCTCCAAAATTTTGCCCATGCTTAGATTTTGGAGCCTCCCTTCTGCCCACATGAGCTCATCATTCATTGTCGTCAAGTATTCATGCTATGTTAAAGAATTATCTTTCCATGTAGTGCTTGTGATGTCTTATTTTGATCCCAACTAGAACCTTTTCAAACACAAGCCATCTCTTGCCTTGAATTTGCGGCTTTGCCAATCTTCCCTTCAGAAATTTCACAATCATCGAAGCTAGGAAAACCTTGAGGATCTAAATTGCATAATATAGAGAGGAAATCCAACCTTGAGCTAAAAAAATGTGCAATCCTAAGAGGCAGGCCAGCCTTGAGCCCAAAAATTACGCAAAAGTTTCCCCTGCCCTCAGAAACTGCGCAATTCACTAAGCTAAGGAGTTGCCCAATCCCTTGTGGTTGGGAATTGTGTAATCCTTATAGGTAGTGTGAATGGCCAGTTTCTCAAAAAATTAAAAATAAAAAAAGAAAAAAATCAACCCCTAGAAAATCAGGAGTGGATAATTAGTTTCTTGAAGAGTGGTACAAGTTGTTATTTTTTACTTTCTGCCAACTGTCACTTTTTCCTTCATTTTAGGCATGTGCTTCATAAACCCTAACCAACCTAGATATATATAATATATTCTCCTAGAGATCATTTTCATATCTGATCTTGGAGCTCTACCCTTCCTAAGGAGATTAAGGAACCTTCGCTGGAGTTTGTGGCACTTTTCTGGGCAAATTTTTCTTTTGTCATCTTTTGTCACTTTTTCTGTCACTTTTTATCATTTCGCTTCTGTGAGTGTTGTTTTTATTGCTTATTTTCATATTTGTTGGTGTTTTCTCTTATATTAGCTTCTACAAGTGTTGGTATGGTCTGTTTTTCTCTTTTTACAAGTTTCACATTAACTTCTTATTTTTACTCATAAGTGGCTGTTGTTTCAGCGACTCCCTATGCATGCTTGTTTTTCCTTTTGAATTTTGATACTTGCACTTGATTTTCACTGATATATATTTCCTTAGTCATATCTTCTCCCTTACTTGCAATATCACTCATATCTGCCACTTTCCCATCCTCTTATCGAGCAGATCTTCCCCTTACGTAGCCAACAATTGTGATGATCAATTTGCATTATGCAACTCCAAGGCTCAAGCCTCATGCTTGGACTCAAAGACTAGATAATGCACAATACTTGGCTTTCCAAATGTGCATTGCGTAGTTCCAGGGCTCAAGTCCCATCCTTGGCAATTGAGACTACACAATGCACAGTCTCTCCCTCAGTCTGCCTAGGTTGAGACTATGCATTGCACAGTCTCAAGCCTCAATCCTCTCCCTTGACTGTTGAGACTACGCAATGTGCAGTTCATGAGGCCAGTCCCTTCCCTTAATCTAGGAATTGAACAATTTTCCCTCTCAGTCTTGTGGTTGTTGCCTTGATATTTCTTTGTGAGTCATTTTGCTTGAGCTAATTTATGTTTGCCATGAGTGCATTTTTATCCTACAGGTACTGCAATTTTTGAGCACTTCTCTTGATCAGTTACTGTCACTATGGCTCCCAAGAGATCTGTCTCAAAGGACACTATAAAAAGCAGCACCGGGGAGGCAGTTGAGAGTACTCCAGTGAATTTTCCAGTTTTCTCAGATACTCAATTATTTATAGAGAAAGAGTTAGACATTACATGGCAGAAGGTGAATGAGGTATTCTCAGCAAAAAGTTTCAAAGAAGATTCAAAATATTGAAAGGTTTACGTCAATGTCCAAAGGTCAGGATTACACAAGATTTCATTCATGTACCTGGTTTTTCCATGCACAAACATTATCAACTAGATACTGTCACATACAGATAACAATACCATGAATATTAGTATTGCTAGTGGACAAAGACTTGCCTCTTTCCTAGAACATGATTAACAACTTATGTATCATTTCTGATGCCAGAATCACTCATGGATTCCAACTTTTATGCGGTCACTAGTTACCTGAGTACAAAGGATGTCATTAAAGGTTGGGTGAAAGAGCCTTCCAAATTCCACCAAACACGCAACAAAACTTACAAGAACAAATATATCAAGAAGGCTTATCAATACTTGATAGTCTTATGTTGTCGGATCTATGGCCAAAGAAGTACTGAGACCTTTCTAGAAGGTTGGGAATTCTTTCTTAATCAGGTTGTGAATGAAGGAAAACCATTCAACTGGTTGGATTTTCTGCATCAATAGTTGAGAATTCATGTGACTAATGCTAAGAACCCTTTCAAGGGTAAGAAAGTCATATTATACATGTCTGCTTACTTGTTGGATGCAATATGTGCTCAGAATTCATTTCCTGGCATGAATTGGACCTGGTCACCAAGAGAAACTGTCGTGCACATTTACTACAAGATGCTTTCGAAGTGCAGTTACAAATGAGTAATTGAAAAGATGACTGATCACTTCCTCATTCCATTGTACAAGTTAATATTTGAGGGGGAGCCACCTTGCATGTCCCATGAGGAAATCAAAGAAGTTTCAATATTATTAGATTGGATTGCCTCACCAGGTGGAACTTTCCTCAGAGTGTTTGGTGGTTAGAATTCTCCACATTTTCTATCGAGGTATGCCACTGACAAATTTCTCATGAAATAAGTTGCATATCATCTTTCCTTAAGGTTATCAAGAGTTCTACACAGGAAAAAGAAGGCACCCTAGCCTGTTCTTCCCTTGAAAATTGGATTGTAAGTGATCAATAATTTGAAGGTTACAGACACTAAAGGCAAGGAGATAGATAAATTCAAATTTGGTTGTTTGGACTTTAATCCGTATGATCCTAGGAATATTTTCTAAGAACACTATGCGAGGATTCATGTCCAATGGCCAAGTGAGACATTTTACATGTCTTAGGAGGAAATGATGAAGAATTGTTACAGTGCCTCCAAATCCCATGAACCAATCATATTTGTAGGAACATCATAGGTTACTCCTTAGAAAGAAGTCACTCCAGAGGCAAAACCAATAGAAAGGCACAACCCAGTTCCCGAAACGAGCAAGAGGAAAGTTGCACATAGTTTAGTGGAAGAGAAGAGCCACAAGATGAAATCATCCTGAAAGCAACCATAATAGCAGAAAAGAGGAGGAAATAGAGGAAGCAGGAAAAAGAGATGAACCAAAGGGAAGAACAAGAGAAGAAAATATTGGTAGAAGAAAGGCAGAAATAAGAAGAAGAAGAAAGGCGAAGAATAGAAGAAGAAGAAGTAACATGAAAAAATGTTGAAGAACAAGAGCAGAACCGACTACTAGAAAAGGAGAGGAAACAGTTGTAAGAGAAGGAACTTGCTCAAGAAATCAAAGAACTGATTATGATTCAAGACATGGAGGTGGAACCAAAGCCACTGAACCAAGATGTTGATCTTATGCCAAGCACTTAATAGGTCACCATTGAGAAGAATCTATAAATACATTGTAATTCAAAGTAAGAAGGGTTGATACTTTGATAGAACCAAAAACATTATTTCATTTCTGAATTTTTTGAAGATAATCAAAGGCTTATGGCTTCAGTTTCTAGGAGGATTTGTGTTCATGTGAATCTTCTTTGTGTAATCATTTATGTTATTCTTCATATATTTGTGGTAATATAGAAGTACTAGGTAAGTCTAGGTCAAGTTTTGACCTTCCTGATAGCCTCTCCAAAATTGTTATCATTACTGAGGTTAGATAATTAAATGGTTTGTTTAAATTAGCACCTCCGCATCATCAAATTATCACCTTCTGTCATTTCTCAAATGTATAATTGTTAGCTATAGAAATATTTCTATACACCTTAGCTTTGTTTGATGATATAAATATTTATGAATGATATTTAATTATATTATATCTTCTTTATCTATCATAAACATTTAAATATTGCATGCCGTTAGTACTGGAATCAACACTTTGAGAAATCTATAATATATCTGGTTAATGTAAACGTGAATGATTTAATTTGTTGATCATCCCTTTAAGTAATCCTCATTTAGATGCTTTGGAACATTTTCTGATCCTATAAATGTCTACAAAGAAACAAGGAAATTTAAAATCAAAGGGCTAAAGATTATTGGAGTACTCTGAAACCCATCCAAGATAAATTTCTACAGTGTGCTATTTCTTGTCGTCTTTGACAATGTTAGAGACAATTCCATGAGGCCCACTTGTGTATACATTATCTGGATAAGAGGATTTCTAGTTTAATTATGTATTAATGGCTTCCAGGACTTTGTATACTACTACTTCTTCATTGTTATCCACTGCAGGTTCACCATAGTTATCTAGGCATCAAAATTTGCAAGCTCCATTAAATGTTTGGGTTTTGGGTTGTTTTTCTACTCTTCCTCTCCTATATTGGAAGCCAGTACACGATGTGTATAACATGCGTCATGATAGCTGAAGATGCCAAGGCAAATCAACTGACTATGAGAAGGAAAATCATGCGTCATGACATATCTGATCACATTGAATCTTCCTATTTGGGTGCGTATTTCCTTTTGGAGTGAAGGGAAAGATACATGTTGCTACTAAATGGGAATTTGACATATTACATAACTAATGCAATCTGGTACTCTTTGCTACACAAGGGATGAGCTACACCTAAGAATATATTTCTCAAAGGTTATAAGGAATTCTAGAAAAAATTAGCCATAGGAGGTTTGATAAGCTTATCAAAGGTTCTAGATCGTTTAATTCTTGACAAGTATAGTATATATCTTTTAGACAATGATTTTCTTTTCCCTATGAATTTGTGTGTATTGGAGGAAAAACAACTCAAGTTTTTAAACTTTGTGGTGTTGTTCCTGCAAACCAACCAAAACATATATTGGTTTATTCCTGCAATCATAAGCTTTACGTCTACTAATTTGTAATGCAAACTTGAAGGTGATAGGAAAATTTGCAAGTAAAAATTTATGTCTTTTAGGAAATGAACCACTTTGAAGAAATGCATAAAATAATGGTTTTTAAACTTAGTTAACAACATAAAAATAGAGACAAATATATCATATCATAAACACATGACACCAAAAATGATAAAGGAGTTCACCCCTCTCCTAGGCTACATCTCTTGGTCTTGCTTCCTGTTAGGTTCCTATACCAATAGGTGTCATATTTCATGATTGATTGATGAAATGCCAAATATGTTCATCCTTTCCATGCTGCAAAGGTTCCATATTTTCAAAAAATCAAAAATTTAAAAAATTAAAAGAGGGTATGCCCTAAAAGAAAAATCAAAGGGCAAAAAGAATGAATTGGTCAAAAAGAAAGAAAATGAACCCCAAAGAAAAGACCAAGAAAGTGTGCTAGTCCAAAATGCCACTACTATCCTATTTTTGCAAAGAAGTCCAAAATGTGTAATTGATGACTTCTGTCACAGATGATGGATGGCCAAACAGCTTAATCTTGGCCTCTCCATGTTTAAATTTCTTGTTTTAGAACTAGAGAATAAGATCTGTCCAAACAGTTCAAGCTTGGCAGATCAGTAGTTAGGTAGAGAAACAAGGGTGCTCAACAGTGAAATCTGAGCCCCTGGAAGAAATAAGGGCAGACTTAGATAGGAGGGCAGTTAAAAGAAAACAAGAGAGTAAGGGTTTGCTAGTTTAAATGCACCCAAGGAAAAAAGGAAGAAAAAATGTTAGGTGTATTAAGCTGGGTAGGCAATTTTGATGTTGCAGAAGCAGGTTTTTGAGTAGTTTTGTCTTTTTAAAGATGATGCATCTCATGGATATCATAAGTGCTATGGCAAGGTGGCTGTAAAATAGATGAAGCATGACTAGTTTCCCTCCCATTCCTCCAAGAACACTTACTAACATCCCCTCAAGGACATTGAGATCTGCTCGGTGCTCCTAGTTCACTTCATTTCATGGAAAAGACTAAGTGAAACTTTGTTTTACTTAGGCAAAGGAAGCCACATTTCTTGTGTAAAAATGTTTCTCTTCTATTTATGCTAAGCTTTCCAAGTTCATGATTGAATCCCTTTTATTTTCCTAAAGCCTAAGTTCCACTTTTTTCACTTGGTGCTTGGTTTGTAAATACTTCTCATTTTAACCTATTAACTCTATTATATAACTCCTATATAATGTTTTCCCCGCCCCTATTTACATAAAATACATAAAACCCCAAAGTTTTTAATATTCCGCCCCGGGCTTAATTAAAGCCATATGTTAATGTTTTAAAGGGGGTCCAAGGTTTATCCGAAACCTTGTGGACAACCCTCCCCGCGCGCGCATATAAACATTGGGATTTATTTAACGTTTGGTTGAATAAATAGCCACACCCGCCCAACAAACCCAAAGTTGAAATACATTGCAAAACCCCGCAAAAACATTACAAAACGTTAAATATTATGGCGGGTCCCCACACCATACCCATCCGCCAACTCCACCCATTCATCGACCGTCTGATCCGGGCTTTCCCATCGGACGATCCACGTCAATATCGGAACCCCTCCGATAGCCGAACAATAGCGCCCAGGAAAATGGCGGTTTTGCCATCGTACAGAATACACGTGGCACCGCCTAGTTTTATCGCGTCCCCTCCGCCCAAAACAACCTTTGTCCAAAAGCGGTGCGGGATAATACCATATACCGCCCCCGCTTCCTACCGCTGATGTCGTCACCCACGTCATCGCCCACATCAGTGCCCACGTCATCTACCACCTCACCTCCGTATCATCCGTCGTGTCATCCGCCACATCACTACCAAGTCAGCTTCTGTACCCATGCTACATGACAAAGATTACGTCATGCTGACATCACCCGACCGAAGCATGCCAAAACCCGCCAAAATCAAATTTTTGTCAAAAAGGTGTAAAATGTCGTTTTTTCGTTCATTTCTGTTAGTTTCTTCTGCACAACCTTTGCATGTGTTTTCACATCCGAAGCAGCATTTCGAATATACAGTCCGCCACCTGCTAAATTTATTCCACAGCTTGACCCCTCAGCTCGGTCCGCCACCTGCATTTCGCCCAGGGCGCCATTAAAACAGGTATTTACCCAAATTTTTCTTCCAAACCCCGTTTTTGATAGTTTTCTTTGTAAATTCGCCAAAAACGCCCAAATTTGAGTTAGAAACGATGTGCTGCCTTCAAACCCGCACACTGTAACCTCTGTTTTTATCCATTTTACCAAGAAATCCCTTGAATCCTGTCTCCCACTGCAAATTCGCCCATTAAGCTGAATTCAAGCTTGTTTCGGCCTACAACTCCCGCAGAAAGGACCCAAAAGTATTATTTTTCCTGTTGTTGCTGCATAAAACCCAAAATTCAAATTGAAAAATCATAGAAGATTCAATAATGGAGGCTCTAGTGGCCCTCAATGTTGCCCCCCTTAATGCACCACACAAAGAATTGGAATGGTTGCCCCTTGCTGACAGAGATTTCCAGATTAAGGACTTAATTGGTGACAAGCCTCACCTTCAAGCTTTTTGTGAAATTAGGAATAGCTACCGTAGCAATGCTGATGTCTATGGAATTTTGGAGTCCAACATGCCCATATACTACCTCCCCTTAGTAAATGTGCTTCCTGATATCATCCACTTATGCTGTGCCAATTATGACCCCACTCAAAGAGCAGTTATGGCTCCATCTGGGACTGTCTTATTTCACATTACCCCTCAATCCATAAATGAGATGTTACACTTTAAGCCAACTCAACCTCTGGCTCCTCTCACCATGGAATTCTTGCTTGACCAAGGTGCCAAACTGCCCAGTACAGAGATAACCAGAATAGCTCAATTATTCATGAGACCAGATCGCCAGCCCAGGCAGCCACCTCCTTTTAATCAGGTTTGGTTCAATGAAGCTGGACAATTCATTACTGACATGATTTCCTATATCTTGGGATTTAAAACCAGTGAGCATATTGATGAGACTATCTTAGTTTTGTTGTCCATGTTTACTCCAGGACAACCCCCTACTGTCCAATATGATTATGCCACCTTCATAGCTAATAAGATCCATGAGCAATTCATGAGCCTGGACAGAGAAAGAGTGTTCAAATACACATCATACATATATCATTTGCTGCTATACAATCAACCTGATAGTTTTCAAGTTCCCCTTAGAAAATTGGATCTCAAAGGAGAGCGCAGGTCTGTAATCTTTTGGACCTCAGTATTCCATGAAGTCCATAACTCTCCTTATACTTATTGTGAATTCATTGACCTGTTCATACATCTAGCCACTTCTTTATTGATGACAACTCCTCCTGCCAGGCTCTTTGCTGAAATGCAGAAAATTTTACATCTCTCAAAAGACTACAATATTGGTGACTGGTACTTTTACCAGAATCACACAGAGATCAGAATATATGGCTGTGAGTTGTGCCCCTATAAGCTGCCAAAATATCTACCTATGAGATTGTTTGCCCTGGAATACATCAGGCAATTTATTAGCTCAGATTTGACTCATTTCTTTGGTGCTAGAAAAAAGGCACAACTCAAAATAAGAAATCAATTGGGCCCATTTGTCTTCAATAAAAGGGAAGCCTGGGAAGAGGCTGACAAGATTTTAGGGGAGCAAATTAAGCTAAAACAAAGTTTTTATTGGGCACCATATGACCCTGAACATTTCATAAGTTATAGAAAAGTGAAAAACAAGCTTACAACATATGTTCACCACAAAATCCCTGAAATTCAACAGTATGCTAACCAACAAGAATGGGTAGAAGGAATATTAGTAGAAGAGATTACTGAGGAAGAGAAATTGGAAAAAGCCATGAAAGGGCTTGAAAAAACGCTTGACCTGGACTCTTTTGGATAGGTATCCTTCAAACTGCCCCAGCACACAGGAGGTGATACATCTTTTGTCGGGACTTCTCAACAGCCCACACAAAAAGCCAGCACAGGGTCAGCAAAGGGCAAAGAGGTAATAGGTTCAGAACAAGACATAATGATAGACCAGCCAGCTACATCAAAGGAACAAGGCCAAGGGCAGGTTCCTCCAGCTCAAACAAAAGCACCAGAAATCCCTGTACTACAAACTCCTCTAAATGAGGAGAGAGGCAAGAAAAGGGATAGGCAAGAAGACACACCGATCAGCGGTCCTGAAGAGCAACCAGGGGAGAAAAGGCAGAGATTGAACCCCCTATCAGAGGAGGAATTCATTCAGGAGATCACAGACAGTCCAAGGGAAGAAAGAGTAGTCAGCCAGGATACATCCCCAGTCACAGAAACATCGGCTAGTTCACACAGGCAGGAGATTGGAAGACAACATAGTGTGGAATTCTCTTTTGTTTGCGATGTAAAGAAATTTGTAGCTTCTTGCCATAAATGTCAAATCTTTGAAGGCAAGAGAAAGCTGCTACCTCTACCCCTAAAGCCAATTTCCACTGAAAGACCATTCCAACAATGGGGTTTAGAATTCATTGGAGAAATTCACCCTCCCTCTTCTGGCCAACATAAGTGGATTTTGACTGCCACAGACTACTTCACCAAGTGGATAGAAGCCATCCCTTGTAGACAAGCTAATGACTCAGTGATCATACAATTCCTAGAAACCAATACCCTATCTAGATTTGGCTGTCCGGAAAAGATTATAACCGACAATGTTGCTGCTTTTAAATCCAAAAGAATGATCAGTTTTTGCCACAAATACCACATTACCTTAGGCCATTCCACAGCCTATTACCCTCAAGGTAATGGTTTGGCTGAATCATCCAATAAAAGCCTGATCAATATCATAAAGAAAGTATTGGAGGAAAACAAGAAGAACTGGCATAATAAGCCTGTCAATGCACTTTGGGTAGACAGATTGAATACAAAAAGATCCATTGGAACAAGCCCCTATGAGTTGGTTTATGGCATGGAGGCAGTATTCCCTTCATCTTTGGGAATCCCTGTGATAAAATTGCTGCAAGAAACACATGCAGAACCCAATGACATTCAGAGGAGAATCAATCAAACAATTCATTTACAGCAGACTAGAGAAGAAGTGTATCAAAGTTCTCAGATTCTACAAGAGAAACTTAAGGAGATTTTTGACAAAAAGAAAAAGGCAGAGGATTTTTTCATAGGAGATAAAGTACTCAAATGGGATTCCAGAAGGGAAGATAAAGGGAAACATGGGAAGTTTGACTTCCTATGGAAGGGGCCTTTTGCTATTCAGGTTGTACAAGGAAACAACACCTACTTTTTGAAAAGCCTGGATGGTACAGAAGCAGAAGATGGGCCAATCAATGGTCGGATGCTCAAGCATTATTTTGATCCACTTGGTTGATATATCAGGACTATAATTTTTATATAATAGTGTGTATTTTCTACAGTTTATTACAACAATAATATAGGGAATAAGATGCAACAAATTTTGAGGAAAAGTCAAGGAATTGTGCCACCTTTTTGTATTACATGTTGAGTTTATTAGAGGAATTAAAGAAGAAGACTTGGGAGCTGAAAATATGATGGCAAACACTCAGAAAAACTGTTAAAACAAAGCTGCAATTGTTTGAGTAAATTTATGAGAAATTTATATATGTTGCAAAGGTACAGTTTTGTTTACTTACAGCAAAGGTGAAATTTCAGATTGCAGCAAGAGTTGAATATAAGGCTATCTGACCTACTGTTCTTGGCTTTTCACTTGGAAAAGCCATCCCCAAGTGGAGCCACTGTTAGGTTCCTATACCAATAGGTGTCATATTTCATGATTGACTGATTAAATGCCAAATATTTTCATCCTTTCCATGCTGCAAAGGTTCCATATTTTCAAAAAATAAAAAATTTAAAAAATGAAAAGAGGGTATGCCCTAAAAGAAAAATCAAAGGGAAAAAAGAATGAATTGGTTAAAAAGAAAGAAAAAGAACCCCAAATAAAAGACCAAGAAAATGTGCTAGTCCAAAATGCCACTACTATCCTATTTTTGCAAATAAGTCCAAAATGTGTAGTTGGTGACTTCTGTCACAGATAATGGATGGCCAAACAGCTTAATCTTTGCCTCTCCATGTTTAAATTTCTTGTTTTATAACTAGAGAATAAGATCTGTCCAAACAGTTCAAGCTTGGCAGATCAGTAGTTAGGTAGAGAAACAAGGGTGCTCAACAGTGAAATCTGAGCCCCTGGAAGAAATAAGGGCATACTTAGATAGGAGGGCAGTTAAAAGAAAACAAGAGAGTAAGGGTTTGCTAGTTTAAATGCACCCAAGGAAAAAAGGAAGAAAAAATGTTAGGTGTATTAAGCTGGGTAGGCAATTTTGATGTTGCAAAAGCAGGTTTTTGAGCAGTTTTGTCTTTTTAAAGATGATGCATCTCATGGATATCATAAGTGCTATGGCAAGGTGGATGTAAAACAGATGAAGCATGACTAATTTTCCTCCCATTCCTCCAAGAACACTTACTAACATCCCCTCAAGGACATTGAGATCTGCTCGGTGCTCCTAGTTCACTTCATTTCATGGAAAAGACTAAGTGAAACTTTGTTTTACTTAGGTAAAGGAAGCCACATTTCTTGTGTAAAAATGTTTCTCTTCTATTTATGCTAAGCTTTCGAAGTTCATGATTGAATCCCTTTTATTTTCCTAAAGCCTAAGTTCCACTTTTTTCACTTGGTGCTTGGTTTGTAAATACTTCTCATTTTAACCTATTTAACTCTATTATATAACTCCTATATAATGTTTTCCCCGCCCATATTTACATAAAATACATAAAACCCCAAAGTTTATAATATTCCGCCCCGGGCTTAATTAAATCCATATGTTAATGTTTTAAAGGGGGTCCAAGGTTTATCGGAAACCTTGTGGACAACCCTCCCTGCGTGCGCATATAAACTTTGGGATTTATTTAACGTTTGGTTGAATAAATAGCCACACCTGCCCAACAAACCCAAAGTTGAAATACATTGCAAAGCCCCACGAAAACATTACAAAACATTAAATATTATGGCGGGTCCCCACGCCGTACCCATCCGCCAACTCACCCATTCATCGACCGTTTGATCCAGGCTCTAGTGGCCCTGAATGTTGCCCCCCTTAATGCACCACACAAAGAATTGGAATGGTTGCCCCTTGCTGACAGAGATTTCCAGATTAAGGACTTAACTGGTGACAAACCTCACCTTCAAGCTTTTTGTGAAATTAGGAATAGCTACCATAGCAATGCTGATGTCTATGGAATTTGGGAGTCCAACATGCCCATATACTACCTCCCCTCAGTAAATGTGCTTCCTGATATCATCCACTTATGTTGTGCCAATTATGACCTCACTCAAAGAGCAGTTATGGCTCCATCCGGGACTCTCTTATTTCACATTACCCCTCAATCCATAAATGAGATGTTACAGTTTAAGCCAACAGAGCGCAGGTCTGTAATCTTCTGGACCTCAGTATTCCATGAAGTCCATAACTCTCCTTATACTTATTGTGAATTCATTGACCTGTTCATACATCCAGCCACTTCTTTATTGATGACAACTCCTCCTGCCAGGCTCTTTGCTGAAATGCAAAAAATTTTACATCTCTCAAAAGACTGCAGTATAGGTGACTGGTACTTTTACCAGAATCACACAGAGATCAGGATATATGGCTGTGAGTTGTGCCCCTATAAGCTGCCAAAATATGTACCTATGAGACTGTTTGCCCTGGAATACTTCAGGCAATTTATTAGCTCAGATTTGACTCATTTCTATGGTGCTAGGAAAAAGGCACAGCTCAAAATAAGAAATCAATTGGGCCCTTTTGTCTTCAATAAAAGGGAAGCCTGGGAAGAGGCTGACAAGATTTTAGGGGAGCAACTTAAGCTGAAACAAAGTTTTTATTGGGCACCATATGACCCTGAACATTTCATAAGTTATAGAAAAGTGAAAAACAAGCTTACAGCATATGTTCACCACAAAATCCCTGAAATTCAACAGTATGCTAACCAACAAGAATGGGTAGAAGGCACATTAGTAGAAGAGATTACTGAGGAAGAGAAATTGGAAAAATCCATGAAAGAGCTTGAAAAAATGCTTGACCTGGACTCTTTTGGACAGGTATCCTTCAAACTACCCCAGCACACAGGAGGTGATACATCTTTTGCCGGGACTTCTCAGCAGCCCACACAAAAAGCCAGCACAGGGTTAGCAAAGGGAAAAGAGGTAATAGGTTCAGAACAGGACATAATGACAGACCAACCAGCTACATCAAAGGAACAAGGCCAAGGGCAGGTTCCTCCAGCTCAAACAAAAGCACCAGAAATCCCTGTACTACAAACTCCTCTAAATGAGGAGAGAGGCAAGAAAAGGGATAGGCAATAAGACACACCGATCAGTGGTCCTGAAGAGCAACCAGGAGAGAAAAGGCAGAGATTGAACCCCCTATCAGAGGAGGAATTCATTCAGGAGATCACAGGCAGTCCAAGGGAAGAAAGAGCAGTCAGCCAGGATACATCCCCTGTCACAAGGGAAGCTTGGGAAGAGGCTGATAAGATTTTAGGGGAGAAACTTAAGCTAAAACAAAGTTTTTATTGGGCACCATATGACCCTAAACATTTCATAAGTTATAGGAAAGTGAAAAACAAGCTTACAGCATATGTTCACCACAAAATCCCTGAAATTCAACAGTATGCTAACCAACAAGAATGGGTAGAAGGCACATTGGCAGAAGAGATTACTGAGGAAGAGAAATTGGAAAAATCCATGAAAGGAGAGAGTCAAGAAAAGGGATAGGCAATAAGACACACCGATCAGTGGTCTTGAAGAGCAACCAGGAGAGAAAAGGTAGAGATTGAACCCCCTATCAGAGGAGGAATTCATTCAGGAGATCACAGGCAGTCCAAGGGAAGAAAGAGCAGTCAGCCAGGATACATCCCTAGTCACAGAAACATCGGCTAGTTCACATAGGCAGGAGATTGGAAGACAACATAGTGTGGAATTCTTTTTTGCCAGGCTGCAAAGTAGGCAAGGCTCTGATATTAAGAGAACATTTACTGAAATAAAGGAAAAAAATGAGCCAATAAGAATTCAACTTTATAATCACTTGCTGAAGATGGCCCACACAAATCAACAAAGGTTAATGTCAGCATATGAAATTCAAGAAGGAAAGATGATCCTGAGTCACTTCAAGCCCAAAATGCAGCAACCACAGTCCGCTGCTGATTACATCAGGACCAATCTAGAAGTATTAGCCAAAGACATCCAGCCAATGGACCAGATTGAATTACATAAGCAAACCAGAGAAATGGTATACTCCACATTGGCAAATAAGGCATTGCTGGCCCACAAATTGCAGAATTCTTTAAATAATACCTCTGCCCAATTGGAGTTGGAAAAAGCTTCCTCTTTAGCCAAGGATAACAGAATCAAGTCCTTGGAAGAGATTATCATAGAGCTGGGACATGATCCCAAGGATGCCAAAGGCATCAAAGCATTAATAAGAAAGAAGGAAGAAGACATTGCAGCTCTCAGGAAGCAACTCAAGCTGCCCATTACCATGCATCCTAAAACTACAGAGATTGTTGAACAAAAATCACAGGAAGATACGATGGACCTGCTAATGAAAATGAATGAGAGATTGGCAGAAACGGAGAAGGCATTGGAGGAAGCACTGCAAGGAAAGCAGGGAGAGTCGACCTCCCAGCCATCTCAAACAGCTCCAATAGTTACAACTGCTCCTTCTACAGTCACAACAACAGTCCCTCCTACTGTCCCGGCATCAACAGCACCAAGTACTTCAACAACAATAGCAGCAGGCAGCAGCACTACCATGACTACTGAAGAACTGATAAAGGCTATGGAGGATCTAAGACTCCAAGTATCAGAATTAAAAGATGCCAAAGAGCAATTGGCAAAATTGGAAGTGAGTTATGATAAATCCAAGATGACTGTAGCAGAAAAACAAGGGAGGTAAAAGCATTGGAAAATAAAGTAAAGGCATTGGAAAATGATCTCTTATTAGACAAGCCTCTCAGAGAAATTAGGAGCATTTTGTGGGCCAACATTAGCCAATCCATCACTGATATGTGGAAATCAATACAAATAATTCATAAGCAAATTGATTTAGTGGCAGCAGCTCAAGAAGAAATTCAAAAGGCTAGGGATTCATTGGGACACATGCCCGAACAAGCCAATAGGCTAATACACTTTTTGAACACCCACACCAAGGAAGATATGGCAGCACTAGATATCAGGGATAGGACAGGCACTATTCTAACAATTAAAAGGGTTTTGACCATGAGGAACTTCATACAAAATCTGGAAAGGAAGTGCCAGGAAATGCAAGTGGAGATAAATGCCTTCATACAAAAATTCACAACTCTGAATGAAAAGGGTCTGCCCAGTTTATTAACTAACGACTACAGACTGATGACACATGAAGACTATACTTGCAGGTTGAATACATATGTGGATAATCAAGTCACATCATCATCAAGTTCTGCAGGAGAGAAGGCACTTCCATTTGGATAGAGCCTGTATGACAATTTAGAAAATCTGTTTTTTATTGAGCATGAAGTGTGTTACAGGGAAAAGTGTCTACACAGAACTGCTTATCCCACTAAGGTGTGATAGCTACCTTAGAAACAAACAAAGTAAAGCTACTTTCATTTTTCCTTTATGAAATATAGATGAGAGAAGAACAAAGAAGACCAACCTCTGTCTTGCGCTAATCTCCTAGTTCGATTCCTCTCTCTCTTAATAGTCTTTCGCTACTTGTTCCCTTGCACACCCAGCTTCACAGAGTACCTGTAAGATCACAGTAGTGAAGCACTATACAATAACATGGATCTATAATCATAAACAATCTAGGATCAGATGTAAATTGACCATACAAATGCATAAAACATAAATGACACAAGAGTATGGAGGAAAACTTGAATAGCTTTTATTGATAAACAAGAAAGAGCCAAGGGAGTTACAACCAGTTGTTCTGACCCAGCATCATCCTCTCAGCAAGGAAGCCCCTATTCACCTCATACAAAGCTTAGATCACCCAACAATCTGATGTTGTCTCAAGAAACCAACAACAATTCCTTCCAATATGCAAAATTCCAGCCTCTGGATCTCTAGGATGAGGGATCCATATATAGATATCTGTAAGGGAGATGAGTCAGCTTGTGATTTGATTAGTGTCTTCCCTCTGATATTTCTTGCTTCCACTTGGAGATTGATGATCTCTTACTCATCCTTGGTTGAATTCAGGGAGGCAAGTGTCACAGGAGAAGTTTCTGGAAGTTTCCATGCCTCTCCACCTCGTGGAATGACACTGCCATTTGTCACTTCTCGCCCATCGCACCCCATAGAAGGGCTTTTTGAAATGCAACACACCCACACAGTGTGTTTAGGTGAGATGCAATGCACTTTGTCTATGGAGCAGCTGAAATGATCCTGTTTTGACCAGTTCTGGGCAGTTTTTCATGGAGAACTTCTGGGAGAAGCTGTAATCAGTTGACCTTGTTCCTTTAGGGGTTAGAACAACACTTTTAGGGACTTAGGAGCCCTTGGTTTATGGAAATTTCATGCTTGGGGTTGTAGTGCCCAAAAATGTCTATAACAGTTGCCCCCTAAAGCATGAGGTCATTAATCTTTTGATGTCGGGTGAAATGCTTTATTATGAGGATCCAAAGTTCTTTCAAGCTGGGAGGAGACCTGTAATAAGATACAATACAATACATTATCTTCATAATATTTTCATGATCTAGCTGAGGCGGCCATTCCCATGCTCAGCTTTATAAATTCATTTTTATGTACATAGGACAGACAATCGTCTGAGTGTAGACTGATGATTCTGGTAGAGCCATCATCCCTTTGATTGGATGATTATCTGTGCAGCAATGATGTACATTTGATGTCTTTATTTCCCTGAATATATATCGCAGCCCAGATGGATGAAACTAGATCTGGGGTCTTCAATCTTGTTCGATCTTCACTCGAAGTACAAGTCTATCCATGTGAGAGATGTTATGGAGTCGAACACGGAAAGACATCGCCTGATTACCAGCCAATGATGTAAGCTGTTAACAGGCGCGAGAGGAATCACCGATAATGATAATGACCCTCAAGGTACTGCAGTACAATTCACGTGGTGTGAATAAAGGACTTGGTGTTGAACACCACACAAAATCTTTCAGTCGAAGGCCATTGATGTAAACCTGTCGCCGGAAGTGAGAAACTTGCCATTAAGGCATGCAAGCTTCAAAGTATTGAATGGGGTGTTCCTAGATCGACTTCTTGGATAATGAGCTGATGTCGACAAGAAGCGATCCATCACAGGAGGGCCTTAATGAATCCCACATCAATGACACGAAACGGAGCACATGATTTTAATGGAGGTGAAAACGATCTGATGACATACAGTTCAGGGTGGTGGTCATGAAAGAATGGAGTGTAAATGTATTGTAGCGGGTGAGACACAGGTGAATTCTCTGAATGACTTCTCTTGAACATATCGGCGACACTGACATGATGGATTGGTAGCATCACCCCAAATGTGGATGGTGTGGTGGGACCATGGTGATGTTACCGGTGAATGAAACAACCCAACCTGACTTGGACGCGGAGTGAAAGTGTCATGTTCAAGAGCGACTTGCTACCAACAAAGTTTCTTCAAGTTTTCTTCCCAATTTTCCCCAGTCATTGCTGACCAGTACCTCTTTATTTTTGTCAAGCTTGAGGAGGATAACATATGCTTGTTCTATAATTTGCCCTTTGGGCAAACCCATCGCTATGTTTTAACGAGCCTAGCGATAGTGAAACTTGTTCTTGTCTGCTATGGACAAGTTTGTCGCTATTAAGTTTTAACGAGTTTAACGACAACGATAACTCGACCCTTTTCAATTTTAGAGAGTCTGAAAAGGAACGTAAAGGAAACTCCAAAATTCCTTTTTCGTCATCTAATCCCTTAAGTCTGAAAAAGTATAAAAAAATACAGAAGGGATGAATTTTCGATACTTTTAACGAGCCGAACAAAACAAGCGCTCGATCTTTTTGTGTAATAATCCCTCAGGTCCAAAAAGATTAAAATTTAGAGGAGGGATAGCTCTTCCGGTCCTTTTGACGAGCTGGAGAGGCCAATGGCTCGACAATCTTTTCATATTTTACGAGTTAGTTGAAAAGAGCTTAAAGGAGACTCGTCTTTTGAGGAACAAGTGATAAAATTGGGTAGCAGCTGATTCCCGGTAAGGTTTGGAATGTTCCAATCATGGCAGTGTTATAAGGATGGCTAGTGAGATCACTCTTCGCAGCTGTTCCTCAAAAGGGGTAAACAATCAAATGGAGGTGAATGATCGGCCAATACAGAGTGGAGGTGATGATGAGAACACGACCAAGGCTTTTTAAAGGTTGAAGTACTACATTCACGATGGTTATTTACCAAGAAATAATTCATTTTTTAATGAGCTTAAATGCGGGAGGAAACATTTGCTCATGGCTTATGTTTATTTTTTAACGAGCTTGAACTATGCGATAAAACTGCTCAATTAATCCAGTCGTATAATAAGAATGTCCCATTTAAAAACGATAATTTTTAGAGTTTTGCTCCACATCCTTTCTTTATGCAAGTTAGGAAACGACCAATCCTACGAGTTTAAAGGGTTAGAGGACCTACAAATTTAAAAAATAAATAGTCGCTCTTCGCTTGCATGCCAAAAGGTTTGCATGCCCCCAGGTATAATATAAAGTTTCAAGGCCACCTTTTGTTCTACTGACAAAACATTCGTTTTATCAGGAAAGGTAATCCTCTTTTAGGTTACCAAAGATTGTTCTATTCACAGCGCAAACAAAACATTTCTTCGGCGATGTCTACCGAAATAGACAAAGGTGAGACAATCCACTCACATAACTTTGAGGGGAGAATCTTGTTCCAGTCTAACCCCCTCTTCCAATCACAGACGAGAGTACAGTCTAGTCATATATCTCTCACGGAAACCTACCCTATACCCGAAGTTTTCCTACCGAAACAGACCAGGGTGCATGCCCCCTGGGTTTCAGTCATGTCTCCTGAATCACTCGCGCTCATCAGGTGGATGGACTGGAGATTGATGAGACATTCCTTGTGTGAAAAGACCATTCAGGGATGGCATATGACTATTTGTTCTGTGTGATCCGGGAAATGAAAGCTGGTCTACGAGCTTGACCACTCTTCCTTCATGCGGAAAACACATCACTCTAAAGAGTGATGAGACAATGGCTCCCATGCAATAAATATAGTCTCGTCCAAGGAGTAGATTATAATCCAGGGGTCCTTGAACTACCATTACATTCATGTGAACGGTTTTCCCTCTCAATGTTATGGGCACATTGGGAAGGATCCCTAACGGTCGACTGGTTCCTTTGTCAAAGCCTGTTAGATTTCTCATCTTAGGAAAAAGCGATGGCGAACCAAGCACTTTCCAAGCAGTCAAGGAAAGGATACTCACAGAAGCCCCTTCATCTATGATGGTACCAGCCATAACCATTCTATATACTTGAGCAATAATTCGGAATGGTACACGAGCTGGTAAACGGGGTCTGCCTAGTTGATTCCAGTCGAAGGAGACAACTAGGTTGCTCGGAGGTGGGACCAAATAGACGGCCGAGTACGACTCTGATGAACTTCCTTCCTGTGGTAAAGGAATGGGTAAATTGCCCCCATGTTCATCAGAGTCTGTGCTTACGAAAAGAATTTGGATGGTGTCATCCTTATTCTCTTCTTTGACTGTATCATCTGAAGATGGAACCTCTGAAGGCAAGACCGGGTCAACTGCCACCTCGACCTTTTGACTTTCATCTGGCATGGGTTTAGATGGTTTGTCTTCAATGATAGATGCTTCGGCCGACCACCTGAGCGGGTCAGTCGGCTTTTCAACTAGTGATGGACTCGGCAAGATTTTTTTATATCCAGGAGGAAGTCATAAAGGTAAGACCGGACGATCGTCCAAAACTCTTTTAGCCTCGTCTAAGAAGGGACAATGATGGATGGCATGGTCGCCTTTGCACAGTTTACAAGGAAATCTATATTTTCCTTTTTGTCCTGGGGCTTCACTTTCACTAGTCGACGGTGTGCTTTCAACATGATCATCAGAGGTTGACGACACTGGGTTGTGCAAACGAGGAGACCAATCCCTTAAGATCTGAGGGATGCAAGGACAATCTCTATGATAGTGGTCTCCTTTGCAAATGACACATGGCGATTTAGGCCTGGTCGGTGCAGTGTGTGGATTTTCACTAGACGACGCTTGGTTGCCCCCTTTTGCTTTTGGCTCCTTCTTCTTCTTCTCTTTCTTCTTCTTTTCCTTCTTCTTCTCAGGTACTTGATTTTTGGCTTTACCAACCCCATCAAGCAAAGAAGAAGGAGGAGAGGAAGAATTGGAGGAAGTTGAAGGTTGGTGGGTAACTCTGGATTCGTCTAGTTGCTGACTCGACTGTTCAGGAATTGCAGTGTTCCGAACGACAGAGGTTGAGAAGAGCCATATGGGCAGCCGATTGTCAATCCTGGAAGCGACAATGTGGCCATATGGGGTGCACCAACATCTCCCCAAGAGGAGAAGGGACTAGGATTTCCTCCAAGGGGAATTCCTTGGTTGGTGGGTTCCATTTTCTCAACCTAAGATCAACGTAGGAAAGGGTGATGATTATTCCGTTTAAAATAAATTTTAGACGCTTTGACACAACTTTTTTTTTCAATTTTTAAGAGTCAAGAAAAAACAAAAGATGACTCTAGTCGCCTTCGATTTTTAATGAGCCTGAAGTGACAAGTGCTCAGATGGACCTTTTCCGTTAAGGAGTCTGAAAAGGAACGAAAGGGACTGCTCTGGAAATCTAGGTAGAGGGATTACCAAACCAATCACAAAACTACAGAATACTTTTTACGGTACGGCAGTCAATCTTCCCGAATGCTGTGTTCAGTGCATTGCGATCGATAGGGCGGCAGACACGGCTTCCTATGGATAAAGGATTAAGCCTATTGTGGTCTCCCAAAATATACTCGACGGTACGTGGGAGCACAAGTCCATACTGGCACTTATCATCTCAAAGTGGAGGAATCACCCAACCATCAGTGAGAACAACAGTTACCAGGCTTTACGACGCTGGAATACGTCTCTAGCCTAGACTTCTAAATGTTGTGCGTTAGGTTCCAAAGCGTTGTTAGATTCATTGAATTTATTTTATAGTTGATCTTGTTTATGAAGTTTGCCTTTCAGGTTCACCGCGAGATGTAGATGTGTAATTCCTAAAATGCAATCTAAGATGATAAACAGTCTTTTATCTTCTTTGTGCAATGAAAATCCTAGCTACTAAGGAAAGAGAGATAGTATTCTTTCACAAAGAGCAAAGAGCACACTCTAAATGCACTTTCCTAAATCAAACCAATCAAACAGTCTAAATGCAAATGCACATGCATGTATTTGTTTTCAGCTTTCTTAGTATGTGAATGGAGAAAAGAAAGCTAATGCACAAATCTGAATTACTTCTCAAGCGACAATTACCAACAAGTTTCTTTTCGAAATAAAAAAATGGAGACAATCACAACACTTTACGATTTAGAAATGAATACTTGCTTTCGACACTAGAAAAATTACATATTCAGACCAAATACAATAGTAACAGGATAATTGACTATCTACAACAACCAAACTCTTTCCTATGACTGAAAACGACACTTGCGACACTTTCAAATCAAAGGACGATAGTATGATTACGTTACTTTTGCAAAGGAGAACTGAAAATGACTCAACAAATACACAAAAACATTTACAGTTCTTTTGTACAAAGGAGGCAGAATAACAGCAAGGAAAAGGGGTTTCAAATAGAGATATACTGATCACAGGCAGCAAAATTCATGAATAGAACTGGAAAGAATGAATCACAAAAACCAAAACTGAACAATGCCTAGTCTGATCAGCGCACCTGTAACACAGGGAATTTGAAATGCAGCGCACCTACTACACTCGGGAAGTGCGCTGAATTTCAGATTCACAGAACAGTACCTGCGCTGGGCTAGAGACGAGACTTTGCTTGGGTTTCGGGTCACAGTTTGCAGTTTAGTTCATGGGTTTTGGCCGAGCAAATGGTAATTAGTAATGCAACAATCAGGGGTAGATCTAAGGAGGATCTAAGAGCTATCACAAGGGGAAATCAGAGAGTTTGTAAATCAGTTGTTTAATTTATAAACAAATCCCAAAGATTGACTAAAGCGGCATTTATCTACTTTGCATTTGCATAGCAAATGCAGTTCGAAAGCTACTTGGCTCGACTTCAGGCTCTGTCTGTAAGTTTATAAAATAGACAAGGAAGATAAACAAACAAACTAATTCGTCCCCAGCGGAGTCGACATTTTGTTACAAGGAAAAGTGTCTACACGGAACTGCTTATCCCACTAAGGTGTGATAGCTACCTTAGAAACAAACAAAGTAAAGCTACTTTCGTTTTTCCTTTATGAAATATAGATGAGAGAAGAACAAAGAAGACCAACCTCTGTCTTGCGCTAATCTCCTAGTTCGATTCCTCTCTCTCTTAATAGTCTTTCGCTACTTGTTCCCTTGCACACCCAGCTTCACATAGTACCTGTAAGATCACAGTAGCGAAGCACTATACAAGAACATGGATCTATAATCATAAACAATCTAGGATCAGATGTAAATTGACCATACAAATGCATAGAACATAAATGACACAAGAGTATGGAGGAAAACTTGAATAGCTTTTATTGATAAACAAGAAAGAGCCAAGGGGAGTTACAACCAGTTGTTCTGACCCAGCATCATCCTCTCAGCAAGGAAGCCCCTCTTCACCTCATACAAAGCTTAGATCACCCAACAATCTGATGTTGTCTCAAGAAACCAACAACAATTCCTTACAATATGCAAAATTCCAGCCTTTGGATCTCTAGGATGAGGGATCCATATATAGATATCTGTAAGGGAGATGAGTCAGCTTGTGATTTGATTAGTGTCTTCCCTCTAATAGTTCTTGCTTCCACTTGGAGATTGATGATATCTTACTCATCCTTGGTCGAATTCAGAGAGGCAAGTGTCACAGGAGAAGTTTCTGGAAGTTTCCATGCCTCTCCACCTCGCGGAATGACACTGCCATTTGTCACTTCTCGCCCATCGCACCCCATAGAAGGGATTTTTGAAATGCAACGCACCCACACAGTGTGTTTAGGTGAGATGCAACGCACTTTGTCTATGGAGCAGCTGAAATGATCCTGTTTTGACCAGTTCTGAGCAGTTTTTCATGGAGAACTTTTGGGAGAAGCTGTAATCAGTTGACCTTGTTCCTTTAGGGGTTAGAACAACACTTTTAGGGACTTAGGAGCCCTTGGTTTATGGACATTTCATGCTTGGGGTTGTAGTGCCCAAAAATGTCTATAACAAAGTGAGACATCTTTTCACAGTCTAGCCTACTTTCTTTAGGTACACGGATGCAGATGAAACTCTAATAAAAATGCGCAGGCACCAATTACCAAATGACCAGTGGTGGCAGAGTATGCTGGAAATTTTATAGATAGATTCCAAAGTTTTGTTTATTTTCCCAGAACACAACAGATGCCATAAAGTGAAGAAAAGAGCAGATAAAAAATCGTGCTGGGCAGCAGTCAATTAAAGCGCAGGAAAAAGCACTCGAGAAAGCAACGCTAGCAGCGCGGAAGTTCACTAAAGTATCCATCGGCCGACTCGCTGAGAAAATAATCAATGCATCTCACCAACTGAGCGGCCAACACAACATTTCTTACTTCTGCATTCATTTCTCTCTGTTCCCAAGAGCATTTACTCCTTCTGTAGAGTAGGTGAAAGAAGTTATTGCAAGATATTATCTCTTTGAGATATTTTGTAAACATTTTTGTACAAATACCTCCCCAAGCTAAGTATTAGGGGTTGGTGATACCATTCTGGAATTGCATTGTAAATTTGAGAACTCTTCTGAATAAAAGGTTGCTAGAATGCTTTGCTGATGAACTCTCTGGCTATGGAATTGATGGCAGAAGCCCATGTTGTAGAATTCTCGAATTGTTTCATGGATCAATAAGTCTTTTAAACTCATGTTTTACTGTTTCTGTGTTTTATATATCATACTCTAAATTGCAGGGAAAAAGAATAGCTCAGAACTTACTTAACTGTACTCTGTGTTCAATCCCTGTTATTTTTAAATGTTTTCTTCAGAATTAGCATATGCAGGAATTCTTAACTGCTCCTGTTTCCCTGGTTCTTACACCTTGAATATAATTAAGGAATTCTTAACTGCTCCTTGGTAATATTCACCCACTTTCCCTCTGTTAGCATGATGAAGGATTCTTAGTTGCCCTTCACCCCCTGACTCCATTTCACCTGATTCCAGCTTGAAAATTGTTCCATGGTTAATTACCTTGCTCTGTAGTACCCCCTTTTGTCAAAGAAACCATACCCAGAAATTCATCTTCATTGACTCCATTAACCCAATGGTCTGAACTTCTCATATTTTGCATCCCTGTTCTATTGAATGTCACCATCCAAAAATCAAACAAATACTTGTACTTCATAACTAGCCTAACATATAGCAAAACAAAGCTAAATCATAAAGAGAGAGCCCTCTCTAGCTGTAGATTGGCTAGAATCTGCATCTAAAAGATTGGTTAGTGGTTACCTCGGCCGTATTCCCTTTTCTCACAGCTTTTGGGGAACAACCTGAGTGATAACACTTCCAATGTTGGGCCTCTTTCATTAAGTGCTCAAATTTGTGTTTATATGGATTTATAGTGCTAAGAATGTAAAACTTATGTCTCCAATGGCTTTAGAACAATAAAAAACCCCCAATTGGGCTCTTGTTGGGTTCAATTTGGCCAAAATATAAAGAATTTATGCTCTAGAGAAGTTTTTTTGCTAACTACTCTACAAACTGGACTCCCCTGCTAACTGTTTTACAAATTCTGCCTTTTCCAGAACTGCCAAGCAACTTTTACACCCAATGCTAGCAAGATTCGATCTGTTTCGGGTGTAATTTGTCACCTAGTTTAATTTCCCTCTGATCCCTTCGGGTGGAAAAATAGGGTCATATGGGCCATATGCTTGGGGTTGGGGCTAACCGCTCGTCCCCGTCGGCACTAGCCCTCAACCTTTGTGCCTTCGGTCATATCAGTTCTGTGGAACCTAGTGCTGGCCTTGAATCTTCGCACCTACCAACTAATCCCTTATTGTCAGCGCACCCATGGTCCTGTCTATGCCATGTGACTTCGGTCCTGGCTAAACTTTATCCCCCTAATGGTTAATGCTCCAAACCTTCACGCCCATGGTTCTTTGTGCTTTATATGACTTGTGTATGGGCTTAAGGTTTATCCCCCTACCGATAATTCCCGTCACCTTCGTTGCTATGGGCACATGGTGGTTCATGGAACCTTGGGCCAGGGCTAGGCCCGAGCCCTTGTCTCCTCCGTGCCTGCAATTCTGTGGGTGGTAAGGTGACTGGGGGCCAGGGCTTAGCCTCGGCCCCATCCCCCGATGCGCAAACATTGAAACTTTGAATAGAACATTGAACCAAAGGTTAATAAGAATCACCCAGAACACTACGATAAGGTGTTGCAGTGTAAGGCATAGGTCTCGAGTTTGATCCCCTAGAGGCCCATTCGGCTTGAACCAAAATTTTACTCCAACATTAGGATGCCACGTGGCGACCTGCGATTATATCACATGGCTCCCATTCATAGGTCCTTGAATTAAACCATGAGCCAATCAAAACCCACCAACTCTAAACCAATCACATAAGGCCACTTAGCAGCCTGCCATTGGCCCAAATTGTACAATTAGCCTACCCTGTCAGCAATCCTGCATCCAACCTATAAATGCTTTACTTGTGTGGGAAAACTATTAGAACGCTCTATCGGGAGCATACAATATCAATTTTGAGCGATTCAAGTTGCATTGGATTTAGGTCGTTGACCTCTACGCTTTGGCACTAGTTTCAATAACCTTTGAACACTTTGAATTTTGAGCACTTTAATGATCCCTTGGATCACTACTCCTAATTGAAATATTTTGGACCTCCAAAAGACTATTTTTAGTCAACAAACAAATGAAGGTACAATTCCCTCACCCTTCCAATATTAATCCATTTGGCTTTGCCTGGTTTTGTACCTTTGAGCCCCATATGAAGGTGCTTCACATTCATTCTTCTTAAAGTTTGTTATGCAATCAACTCACAAAATAGAATAAGAAATAGATCAACGACTTCAAAATAAGCCTCTTTGACGGGGAAACCTCCTTTACATTACAAAATGAAATGAACAATTCTTTGATGATACAAATGACAATACCTCATTTCTATATATAGGAGTCTAAGGGGTCACAATATAATCAGAGTCGACATAACAATAATAATGTAAGGGCACAACAATAACAATAGTGGGCTTCTATGGGGAAAAATAATAACAATATGGGGACTACATGGGCACAGCAATACAATAGGGCTATGCTAGTAGTATAGGGACCTAACATGTCCCTCTCCTTCAGAAAAGTGTTGCCCTCAATGCTTGAGTAGTTCTAAATGCTTATGTATAAAATTATCATCCTCGCATGTAGAATCTTCAGTGGTTAAGTCCTTCCACTTGATGAGATACTCTGAAATTGATTAATCTCGTAGCTTCTGAGTTCTTATTTCCCCGACTTCTTCAAATTCCAATATGATTTTTCCTTCCTCATCAAGTTTCGATAATATTGTTTGAAATGGGAACTTGTCCCCTATAACCTTCTTTAATCATGAAACATGGAAAACTGATTACACTCGGGAAGATGTAGGAAGCTCCAATTTGTATGCCATAGTACCAATCTTTTGCAACACCTTGTAAGGACCATAAGAATTTGGTGATAATTTATGATCCTTCTTAGCTTGCTTGAGGGACATTTGTTTGTATGGTTGTATCCTTAAAAATACCCAGTCTCTTACATCAAAACTTCTTTCTTTGCGATGTTGATCTACCTGCTATTTCATTTGATTTTGTGCCAAAGTGAGGTTATCCTTTAAAAGTTAGAGAAATTGTTGTTGATGCTCGATGTGATATTTCACTGTTTGAACATTTTTCTTCTCGATATTTCCTTTTATCTTGAGAGTGTGAGGAGTGGTAATTCCCGCAAATGCATTACAAGATAGGGTTAGATTCATTTCTTCTTTCTCTGGGGTTGGTTCTTGGTGTATATCCTCTTCTTTTGATGTTTCTTGATCATTTTCTTCATCCTCTTCACAATCTATGTAAAATAATTTCTGATCAACACACTTATGACCTTTAGTGTACTTGCTATCACAATTGTAACAAAGCCCTTTTTCTCTTTGTATCCTCATAATGTTCTATCATTTCCTCCGTGAAAATTGACCAGGTGACAAGTGGTTTAGACAAAAAAAATCTCTATACCATACCAATTGATTCGGCTCTAAATATAAATATGCAATATATACCTTTTGTAAGAGTTGCACATCATGTATACTAAAATATTTCTCCATTTGTAGCATCCAAGTTATCGGATCCTTGCCATAAAACTTCCTCATATCTCTTTTTCTTTATTTTAGGAGCTCGATATTGAAATGACTGTAACTCTGTAACTTCAAATCTCCAAGTTTTAAATTTTCTTCCTTTCGTATCCCTATGATTCCTCTTTCCAAGCTCAAAAGTATTATTGAGAATGGATTCTACAAGAAAGAGTTATGCCAAATCTCCCACGATGACCTGTTTGAAGTAGCGAAACACTAGAATCCAAAGCTCAGATACCAAATGTTATGCAATCAACTCACAAAATATAAGAATAAATAGATCAACGACTTCAAAATAAGACTCTTCGAGGGGGAAAACTCCTTTACATTACACAAATGAGAATTTCTATGATGATACAAATGAAAATACCTCCTTTCTATATATAGGAGTCTAAGGGGTCACAATATAATCAGATCCGACATAACAATAATAGTGTAAGGGCACAACAATAACAATTGTGGGCTTCCATGGGGTACAATAATAACAATATGCAGACTACATGGGCACAAAAATACAATAAGGGGCTTACATTAATAGCAATAAGGGGCTACACTAGTATTATAGCGACCTAACAAAGTTCTTGTTTTTTTGTCAAGGATAGGATCTTGCTGCAATTCTTCAATATATTCAGGAGAGAAAACTTCTATTGAAAGAATATGAACATTCTCGCCTTGATCTTCAATCAAAGGAGACTCACGCAATTTCAAGTTCTTTTCACCTTGAATCTTTTCCTTGCTGATGCAAAACCTTACTTCATCTCCAACCTGAAAACTATGGTCATCACAATGTTTATCACATGTAGCCTTGTACTTGGTTTGAATTTGCACCAAATGTGATCGCCATTGCCATGCACAATCCTTCTTCAAATATAAAACATTAGGAGACCCACAAGAAGATGTATTAGAACTAATTTTCCCTTTGTCAAGTAGTTCTTGCATCTGCTTCTTGATTCCTGCATTCTCTAACACTAGCATCTTGTTCATACCAATGTTCAAAAGTGATGCATCCTGCTGCAATTGAACTTCATGTTGTTTTCCTCTTTTAGAAGGAAACACGTTAGACTCCTGAAACATCTTATCACATGTGTTAACAACTTCAACTAAATCAGATTTTAATCTTGCATCACATCCTTGGAAGGCTTCAGATTCCTTAACATATTTATGTTTAATCATTAACAATGAAAAATTATGACTAGCATTTACAAACCTCTTCATTTGTCCAACATTCACAAGAGACAAATTCAACTTCTTGCGATGTGCTCTAACAATATACTCAATCCCATTTTTAAACAAATGATACTTGTTCTCATGGCAATGAAAGATGACTTTCCTATCATATAAGTATGGGCTTCCCAAAACAATCCCGTATATGTAAAGTGGTACTCCATCAAGTTCTACCTCATTAACAAAATTTGTAGTGATGATGAATTTAAGTATGCATTTTCTTATCACTTTCGATTTGGCATTGTCACATACCCAACCCAAAGGATAAGGTTTAGGATGACGAATGGTTTCCAAATTTAGTTTCTTGACAACGTCTTCTGAAATAAGGTTTTCTTGTGATCCACTATCAGAAAAAATAGTATCTACTTTGTTATGTTTTGTGATGACTCTAATATGAAAAAACTCTATTCTTTCTCTTTCATTTTGAGTTTGAATGGTCTTGCTAGAAGAACTAGTACTTGCAATAGAATCCTTACGTTTCAATCCCATGGCTATGATTTTTGTTTCATCTCCAGAATTAGATCCTAAATCTTGTTGTGTAGTTGGAACAATATTTTCTTTCTCCTTGTTGTTAAAATTTTGGGTTTCATCTCATGATGAAGTTTCCAACAATGGTCTTCATCATGGCCTTCTTTTGAACAATGTTTACATTTGAGTTTTCCTCCCTCCTTCTTGACTGAAGCATTATTTTTATTCTTGCCTTCGAACTTCCAATTTTCTTTGTCTCCAGACTTAAATGACTTCTCACTAGTTTCTTAAAAAATATTCTTACCTCTTGCTTCTAAATGAGTTGCTTGTACACAAACTTCATCTAATTTTGTAGGGTTAAACATGAGAGTTGTGTCTTAAATACCTATGCAAACCTCCAATGTATTTTAGTAGTGTCTTGAGAGGATAAATCTATACCCAAAATCAAAGATCTTTTCCTAAATTGTTGAGTATAGCTTTGCACATTTTGACCCTTATCTTGCCTAAAGTTATGCCAATCCATTATAGATTTTTTCATGTATGCTAATGGATAAAATTGTCTTTTTATTGCAACAACAAAATCATTCCAAGAGGATAAAACCTTACCACTTTTCTTCAAGTCCCCTTGTGTTTGGCCTCCCACCAAATAAGTGTTGCACTTTCCAACCAAAGAGAAGTAAGATGAATTTTGGTTTCATCATCCTTCATTTTTTGTATCCTGCAATACACTTCAATTTGATGAACCTAATTATCTAATTTCTCAGCATTTACCTCTCCATTGTACATAGGCAATTCAAACTTTATGTCAAGCTTTAACAAAGGAATTTTACCATGTCCCTTTGGAGAATTTGGAGGTGTTTGTGGAAGAGTAGAAGTAGAAGAATATGAGGATGAGGATGAGGATGGCGGTGAAGGTGGTGTTTTGTCACCATTCCCTCCATTCTATTTTAGAGGTTTGTCTCCATTTCCTTTTGGAGGTTTTGAGCTCTCTCCTTGCAACCTTGAGTTCCTCTCCTCATAAAGAAATTTTACCATTTCAAACATTTCAAAGAAACATTTTCTGAATGTTCTCTCATCTTTAGACATCCCTTCAAGACTTTCTTCATGTGCTGTGACTGGTGAAGATTGAGATATGTGTATTCTCCTTGAAACAATTTGAGACCTTGGCTCCACAACTTCTCCTTCTCCTATTTTGAGTTTCAACCTTGTAAGCATCATAAAACATTTGCAAACAAAATCAAACCTTCAAAATAACCTTGATATCTGATACCAGACTGATTTGTAATATAAACTTGAAGGTGATAGGAAAATTTGCAAGTAAATTTTTATGTCTTTTAGGAAATGGATTTCTTTGCAAAAGTACATAAAATAATGGTTTTTAAACTTAGCTAATAGTATAAAAACATAGAAAAATATAACATACCAGAAACACATGATACCAAAAATGATAAAGGAGTTCACCCCTCTCTGGGGCTACATCTCTTGGTCCAACTTTCAATGTTGGGCCTCTTTTATTAAGTGCTAAAATTTGTGTTTACATGGATTTACAGTGCTCAGAATGTAAAAGTTATGTCTTCAATGGCTCCAAAATAGTCAAAAACCCCCCACTGGGATCTTGTTGGGCTCAATTTGGCAAAAAATTGAAGAAGTAATGCTCTAGAGAAGTTTTTCTACTAACTACTCTACATACTAGACTCCTGTGCTAATTGTTTTATGAATTCCGCCCTTTTGGGAACTGCCAAGCGAATTTTTCGCTCGACACTAGTGAGATTTGTGCCATTTTGGGTGCAATTTGTCACCTGGTTTAATTTCCCTCTGACCCCTTCGGGTGGAAAAATAGGGTCATATGGGCCACATGCTTGGGGATGGGGCTAACCACCCATCCCCATAGGCATTGGCCCTCGACCTTCGTGGCCTTCGGTCTTATCGATTTCGTAGAACTTGGGGTTGGCCCTGAATCTTTATGCCTACCAACTAAGACCTTATCCTCAGCGCACCCGTGGTCCTGTCTATGCCATGTGACTTCGGCTAAACTATAGCCCCCTGGCGATTAATGCTCCAGACCTCTACACCCATAGTTCTCTATGCTTCATATGACCTTTGTATGGGCTTAAGGTTTAGTCCCCTGCCGATAGTTCTTGCCGCCTCCGTTACTGTGGATACATGGTGGTTCACCAAACCTTGGGCTGGGGATAGGCTCGATCCCTCGGCTCCTCTCCACTTATGGTTCTATGGTTGGTAATATGACGGGGGCCAGGGCTTAGCCCTGACCCCATCCCCCAATGCGCAAACATTGAAAATTTAATTAGAACATTGAACCAAAGGCTAATAAGAATCACCCATGATGTTGCTGTAAGGTGCTGCGCTGTCAGGCATGAGGTCTTGAGTTTGATCCCTTGGAGACCCGTTCAGCCTTGGACCAAAATTTTACTCCAACCCTAGGATTCCACGTGGTGACCTACCATTGGGCCACATGGCTCCCATTCATAGGTCCTTGAAATAAACCATCAGTGAATCAAAACCCAACAACTATGAACCAATCACATAAGGCCACTTGGAAGCCTTCCATTAGCCCATATTGTACAATCAAACTGCATAGTCAACATGCCCAGTCAGCATATGAACTGTCTAGTTAGCAGTCCTGCATCCAACCTACAATTTTTTTACTTGTTTGGGAAAATGATGAATGTGATATTAGGAGCATACGATATCGGTTTTGAGCGATTCAAGTTGTGTTGGATTCAGGTCATCAAACTCTATGCTTTGGCACCACTTTATAACACTTTTGAACACTTTTAATTTTGAGCACTTTACTAATCCCCTAGATCAACTATTGTGATGTAGTTTGCCATGCCATTGAGGGTTTGGATTTATGGAAAGATCAATATGTTGTTCTGCATCATAATTCATGTGTATTGTGACAGTGTGTATCGCGCAAACAAGAGGTAAGTGTACTGTTTCGGGAACTAGGTTGAGTGATAAAAGGGAATAAAGGTGATACTGTTGAGATTCATTCATAGTTGTTGAGGATGATGAATCTCAACAGTGTCACCACAAAGAACATGATAATTTAATGCCTATCAGCCTAACAAGTTTTAAAACTTGGTGGGGTTGTCCCTGCAAACTAACTAACAAATTTGTTCGTTCATTCTTACAATCATAAGCTTTACGACTACTGTGATGGAGGTTGCCACACCATCGAGGGTTTGACTTTATGGAAATATAACTACGTTGTTCTGCATCATAATTCATGTGTATTGTGATAAACTTCCTCGCATAAACAAGAGGGGAGTCTACTCTTTCGGGAACTGGGTAAAGCGATAAAGGTGACACTGTTGAGATTCATTAATAACTGTTGAGGACGATAAATGTCAACAATATCACCACCAAGAACTTCATAATATAATTCCTATCGACGTGCTTAATATAAAACGAAACCATAACAGAAACCAAGTAGCGACATGGTATTTACACTGAGGAACGTTTGCGACAAAGTGCCATTTAATTACGATGAAAATCATTACGATTAATTGGAAATAGAAATAGCTATTAAAATTCATGGATTCAGATGCAGTGGGACTAAGTGAAAAATAAAACTAGGAAAAGAAAAGAGAATTTTTTTTTAATAACAACCTTATTGAATAAGACAACTAAATATAGTGATACAAACTTTTTGAGACCACTTTAGGTTGATTGATTTAGACGATTTGATATATTCAATGCAAGTTAATTAAGTAAAAGTAGATATATTCTAGGTCAGTTGTTTAAGTAAAAAGTAGAGAAGAATAAAGTTGGAAAATAATAATTAAGAAAAATAAATGAATATATTATGAAAGGTTAGTTATTAATATTTTAAAAATAAATAATCAATTATATAAATTAAAAGGTTAATAAATATGTATAGAAATTAATTCATATATGTATAGAAATTAATTCATAATACATATGAAGATTTTAACTTTATGATATTTTAAAATTATATTTCTTTAAAAAAAATTATGATTATATTTATATTGCTTTTAAAAGGATTTGTAAAATAATTTAGATTTGTTTTTATGTAGCTCTACATCCGTTTTCCTATATTCATTAGCATAATGCCCATAATTTTTCAAAGAATAGTATTGAGTTTTGGATTTGTTATGTTGTTTTGTTTGTCAATGAGCTCCACCACTCCCCCTTAAACTACACGAGTTATTTTGTGGCATATATCCTTTATTTAAACACGAATCGCCATCTTGTTGTGATTTTGATATGTTATTTCTTTCTCTTGGATATGTTATATCTTCAATTTTACTGATATATACCTATGATTTGAATGCATTCTCCAAGGAATTATTATCCTTATTCATCCTTGTCTTATAGAACAACATGGATCACATTAGCTCATTTATGGAAAGTTTACCTAAATTCTTTGATTCTTCAATGGCAACAATTACAACGCCAAATTTCATTGCGAGAATTCTCAAAATTTTCGAAAACCTTCTGGTATTTTATATCTTCACCACATTTTCTTAATTGGTTTAGTACATTTAATATTTGACTCATAAACACTCAACATAATAAAAATCAATCCTTTCACTTCAAATTCAAAAAAATCCTCCTAAAAGCCAACAACTTTCTTGCTATTAGTTACTCTATGCTTTGAAAGGGAATCACTAAAGTGTCACATGCTTGCCTGGCATAGTTTGCTACTACAATTTTTGGAAAATTGACTTTTCTAATCCTTTTTAAATAAGCCATATTTGTTTTGGATCCTTGTTTTTACTTTCGACCTAACTAAAATCTTTCAATATTTGTCATATTCTACATGGCTTCTTGATCTACTTCTATGAAATCATTTGCAACTACATTCCAACAATCCTAAGAATGAAGAAATCTTTTCATCTTAATTGACAAAACTTTATAGGTTTTACTTGCGAGACATCATTGGTTTTGTTATTATTTTTATATGCAACTTTATCAACCTCGATTACCAAATTGAAATTACAAATTTTAAATAACACTTGTTTTTATTTAGTATTATGACCAAAGGTTTTGTAAATATAAATTTTCTACTACTAAAATCAATAATACCCCAACTAGAGATCTCATAAATCTATTAAAAATTGATCTTAAAGCTGTAGTGGCCAATTTATTTAAAGTGTTCTATTGCAAACCGCCAAAAAAAAAAAATTAATTGCAATGAATTTACAATAAATAAAATGATCTCCTTCATTGCAATTGATCTGACATGCTCACTGCAACGAAACCTTGTGATTAGCGTCCCTCTTTGCTTCCTTTTTTTCATCTAGAGCCCATTTTTGGTGTTATTTGCATCCATTTATCAAATATGTTGCAAAACTTAATGCAACAGTTGCACAAAGTTTTGCACCAGGTATTGCAATAGGTTTTGCAACAGGTTTTATGCCAAGTTTTGTGTCTTCCTTTGCACCAGGTTGTGTTTCATGTTTTGCATCAAGTTTGGCGCCTAATTTTGTTTCACCTACTTTTTCATCCTCTATTCCATCCACTTTTTGCAATTACACTTGCATCATCTTTTTAAAATCATTTTTTGCATACCCTTTGCACCAAGTTTTGCATCTACTTTTGTTGCATCCAGATTTTCATCTTGTTTTGCATCCATATGTACATCCTCTTTTGCATCTATTTGTTAATTGTGTTTTTTGTAGTGTTTTGTGGCAATGGTGTACCAAAAATACACCCCTTTAGCAGTTGGTTGTTCCCTGCAAAGGATCATAGGCAGATTTGGTGCTATTAGTGAACAAACTTAGATAAACAAAGCATTGCAAATTGTAAAAATAATTCATATATAAACATACACTAAACAAAGAGATAAATACACAAACAATTGTCAATGGAGCAAAAAATTCAAAAAAATAATGGAAAAAGCTCCCTTTATTAGCTACTGGTAGTCTAAGTTGAATACAATAGATGAATCTTAAACACTTGAAGAGAATTCTTTAAATATGGTGCTAAAAAATCCTCAACAAGGAGGTTCTTTTCTTCAATCTCTTTGCAAGCTTCTCCTCTCTCTCAAAGAAGTATGAAGAATCTCTAATGGTGGACTCTTCTCCTCTCACTAAGATGATGGATTGCTTAGGAGCAATATGGCCAACATGTTAGTGCTCTTACCTTCTTTGGCTTCAACAATGGAATGTTGTTTTTCTCTAATAGCAATTTGGCCAACATAACATTGTCTCATATTTTGGTTATCCCATGGCATTTTTATATAGAATTTTTGAATCCACCTTCCCTCTCTTGGTTCATGCATGATAATAACTCATGAGAAGGACAAGATGATTCCATTGGTGGCTACATATCTTTAGAGCAACTCGAATTCGACTATCCTTGGCTGAGCTCTTGTCAGGGAATCACCTCCAAGTTTGTGAAGTGGTCCCAAATTCGTAGATTCATCCATTTTATCGACTGCGCAACTTTCAAAGAAAATTTTGCGTGGTGCGTGACTATCGAAGAAATAGCTCTAAAGTCCTCAATTTTTTAACTTTATAAACTTTGGACCTTAGGAGAAATTAATTTTTTTAAACTTCATGATGTCTTCAGCTAGAAAATATTCACTTGTGCATTCTATTAGAAATATTTCAAGGTCTTCTGGATTGTGAAAACATGTGTATGATTTTCTAGTGTTAGCAATGCCCACTATTGCATCTGATTTTGTTGTGCCGCAATTTTCACCTAGTTTGGCACCTCCCTTTACACCCACTTTTGCTTCTAATTTTGCATCCTCTTTTGCGTCTAGGGTTTCATCAAATTTCACATCTATTTTTGCATCCCTTTTTTTATACCCTTTTGTGTCAAGATTTGCATCGGGTTGTGTGTCTTGTTTTCCATCTACTTTTATGTCGACTTTAATTACATCCACTGTTGCACCCGTGTTTACATCCACTTTTTCATCCATTTTTGCATCTTCATTTGCATTAAATTTTGTTTTTTTTCATCTATCATTACATCCACTTTTATTGTGCCACAATTTGTTGTTTTTTTTCAACGATACGATAGTCTAGGTTATAATCTTACAATCATTGACTCTGCCAATCCAAGTATCGCAACAAACTACTTTGCACAGTGGAATATAAACAACAATAAATCAACACGTGGACAAATATATACAATTTTTTTACAAATTTTAACTGCCCAACTTTGTTATATTAACAAACTATAATACAATTGTCTAGGGATAATGGCCTTCATACATCCACTGATACAAGACTACAACTGGGACTTGGTGTCAACAACTATGACAACTAAATTTTTCGAACAAGATACACTAACCATATGGTTGATGTAGCACACTCTCTCAACTCCCCTTGTTCGTATCCTAAACACACCTGCGTGGTCCTTCAACTCCAAATATACAAGAACTCCAACCTACCTCTATTAATGAACCAACTCTATTAGATCACTGAACACAACTCCAACTACTCTTTAGTTGATTTTTAGTCCTTCAACACATCAATACATCGAGACTCCTATTGACTTGTTTAAAACTCCATTTGTGAACAACTTTCAACTTCCCAATGTTGCTCCTCATATCCTTTGGGACTTCGTTTCCACTAGTTTCTTCCTTCAAGGACACAACTCTTAGGGACTTCTTCCCACTAGTGCCTTCATATGCTACCCAATGAAGACACACTTACAACATATAGAGCTGCCACCTATCACAAAATGAACTCGGGTTGATGTAATTTTCTCCCTTGATCTCCTTCCTTTATCCTTCAAGGATCAGCCGAGCTTACAAATATTCAACCTTCATGTAGCTACCAAAGTCATTCTTGCCAACTAATGTAGGGCTACTAGCACCATCGACTTGATGCCCTCCTTACAACCTTATGATGACCTTCAATATGTCCTCAACTAGGACCCCAATCCTACACACTTCCTCCTTGAATACGCCCACTTCTGCTCTCCAAAACACCTTGGATCTGAGTGAGACTTCTGTTTGGCTCTGCAGTCGAATTCCTACAATCACATAGTGAATTCCTATGTTTGCGAATTCCTACAATCACACAAATTCCTGCAATCATGAATTCTTGTAAACACACACAAATTCCTATAATTTTTAATTCTTGCAATCACACCGTGAATTCCTATAATCATGAATTCCTCTACTTAGATTCACATGAGAAATAAGTGCGGCGAATGAATGAGGAATGTGGCTCCTCCTCACTCCTATTTATACTTTTCCTTATGGTGTTGTCTAACTCATCAAGAGGGATCACTTATGCTAAGGAAAACTAGTGTTAGTTGGAAGTATGATTCTTTAGTGTTATTAGTAAAAGGAAGTCTTATTAGTAGAAGGAAGTCTTTAGTAAAAGACAGTCTTATTAGTAGAAGGTAGTCTTAATAGTCTAAAGAGAAACTTAAAGGGGGGAACTTGGTCTGACTTAATGGTCACTCAATAAAGTAATCAAGAAGCCTATGAAACCAACAATGGGCTCACCCTAAGGGCCCTATTGAGCCAATTGTGAAACCTGTCAATCATAGGAAATTTTTATAAAAGGGCATGTTTCATAAATAAGGAAATTTGATTATGTTTATTGATGAGTTGTTTTCTGGGGCCCCGTAAAGAGGATTTTTTTTAATAAAAAATGGCTAATGAGAGTGTTTTCTAAATTCATTTGCAACAAAAAGTGTGTCTGCTTCTAATCCTAGCATTGTTGGGTGCTTATAGTATTGAAGGATTTATTTGCCCAAAGTGTTAAATTAATTTCCACAAATGTGAAGGAGGCAACTTGCTTTTTAGCTTCACAATATTTCTGTTATGAATAAACCACTACCAGGGAGACTGAGTACCCATCTACAACCCATCGGGGCAGTCATAAATGGTCATCCATAGCAAGGATGAACTGCTACATGTCTCCACCCTTCTTACCTAGGGCTTATCGCACTAGTGGTCGGGATCACTTATGCTAAGGACGACTTGACTTCTAATGTATTTTCATCCACATTAACATATAAAAATTAATTTCTCCACTTTGACAAGGGATCTCATGGTGCTTGAAGTTTCCCCTTGCTCCTTTAAGGGTTCTCTTCCATCTCCATGTGCCAAGTCATCAAATATCCTCATGGTTTTCGCCCTACACCTTGGGGTACAAAACCCAAAGCTTGGGTTCTTGGCCCAAAAGTGACCTTATGAAGCCAATTCCTCCACAACCATCTAGCCTAGGGTTTAGAGTACCTCCCAAGATACAAATCTCAACATTTTCACCATGTTTTACACTTATTGTTGTACTCACATTTTCTTCCAATTCTGCATCCTCCTTTGCATCAAATATTGTATCTCTTTTTACATCCTTTTTTTTGTTGGGTTTATGCATTGGGTTTTACGTCTTGTTTTGTATCTACTTTTGCATCTACTTCAATTGCATAAATTTGTGCATCCAATTTTGTTTCGCCTGTTGCACCCATGTTTTCATCCACTTTTACATCCCTTTTTGCCTCTTGTTTTGCTTCTAAGTCTACATCTTTTTTTGTGTCTGTTGTTACATCCACTTTTTTTTTTCCATATCTTTCCTACCATTGCAACCCACATTTTCTTCCACTTTTGCATCCACATTTGCATCCTCTTTTATGTCCAAGTTTGCATTGAATATAGTGTATGACTTTGCATCCCCTGTGGTAGGAATTTTTACATTAGGTTTTGCATCTCATTTTGCATCTACTTTTGAATCCGCTTCTGTTGCATCCACTTTTGCATCTAATCTTGTGTCCATTGTTGCACCCATTTTTGTTTCCACGTTCACATCCCTTTTTGCATCTTATTTTACATCCAAGTTTTCCTCCTTTTTGCATCCAAGTTTGTGTCCTTTTCCACGTCTATTGTTGCATCAACATTTGTTGCACCTCAATTCGTGCCAAGTTTTATGCCTACTATTACACCAATGTTTACTTCCACTTTTGCATCCTATTTTACAACCAAGTCTGCATTGACTATTGCATCCACTTTTGTGTCAGGTTTTGCGTATTGTTTTGCATCCACTTTTCATCCAATTTTGCATCTATTATTGCCCCCATTTTTATGTTTTATTTTGTATCTATTATTGCCCCCATTTTTGTGTTCACTTTGCATTGACGATATTTCTTATGACATTGATAATTATGAGCAACTGATGACAATGCCAATAATCATGACGATGATGATAATGAAGATGATGATGATGATGACATGAATTTTGATTATGATGATAATGACAATGATGACATGAATTTTGATTATGATTATAATGACAATGATGATGATGATGATGATGCAAATGATCTAGGCCAATGTTTCCATTTTTTAAATATTTTCATTGTCATAATCATAATTATTATCTTCCATATAATGTCTTGTTCTCTTATGATAATTGTAATACTTGCTAGGATGAAAGGGAAAATAAGAAATGGATTCCTTCTAAGCTTGTCATAATGTTGTTCCACTAGTTATGGTGGAGATGGCTCAATTAGAGGTGGTGGAGGTTGAGTGGATGGTTGTAGAGGTAGAGGCATTGAAGGAGACGGTTCATCCTTATTTTTGAAAATTATATTTATAGGTGGATTAGCACAAGTGGAAGAAGTGGAAACAAAAACTTCATGCACTAAATTAGTAGGACCATCCCCTACAACATTTCTATCCTTTTTGTTTCCTTTTGGCTTAGTCACTCTTAATTGTGGGTCACCTAAGAGGGAATTTACTTCAATACCTATAATAGGAGGTTAATAAGTTCTTAGGTGATGTCTAATGTTGACAATTTATAAGTCCAACACCTTATTGATAACATCCTAATAGGTTATATATTTATTATTAGTACATTCTACTTGCAAATATTCTCTTATAACTTCTACCAAGATTTTCCTAAGCTCATTTAGAGAGAACTTGGTCTCAAATCTAGCTAAGGAAAACTAGAATCTATGGATGAAAACAGTAATAACTTCCCACTTTTCTTGCTTTAATCGTATAAGACTAATCACTTTGTATACATTTATTGGTTTAAGAGCATACATTCCCAAACAATTATCACATAGGTTATCAAAAGTCTAGTCTATAAAGTTATTGAGAATGTTTTCAAACCATTCAAAGGCTAACCTAGCAAGAGTGTGTGGAAAGAATTTGGACATAACTTCTAGCCACATCCTCAAGTATTTAAAAATTCTGATGAACTTGGACAAGTGTGCTAGAGAGAGATGACCCTAGTGTGCTAGAGAGAGATGACCCTAGTGTGCTAGAGAGGCCCAAGCACAAGTGTGTTACAGAAGAAATGCACAAAGATATGTGCCCTTAGGCATAAAACACTCTATAAGGGAGATCAAGAATATCACAAGATGATGGAATACAAATGAGAGTTGTGGTGTATTTATACACAAGCAGGGCTCTGCCTAGGGGTTAATGAGCCTACATGTACAAATTTTAGTAGGTTGACCTTATCCTCTCCCTAGTATTACAAAAAATGATAATAAATGATTGAATGATGCCTTAGCCATGATGAAAAATACATTCATGATACATATAAGTGTGTTGAAGCATGAAGATTACACTCGTAATTATAATAGAATTCCACATCTCTGAAGATTGGTTTCATCTGGGAGTAAGCCCTCATGATTTCCCTACCTGTTGTTGGGAAAAGTATCTATTCAGAACACCCCTATCCCACTCTAAGGTGTGATAGTGCCTTAGCAACAAACAAGGAAAACTACTTGAGTATTCTTCTTTATGAAATGTAAATGAGGAGAAAGGATGTAACTAACCTGTGTCTTTCGCTAGTTTGTTGATCCAATCACTCCTCTCTTAAATGGCTCCCAGCTCCCTGCTCCCTTACCGGCCCAGCTTCACCGAATTCCTGCAAGATCACAAGAGAGAGAAACTACACGAAGATACAGATATACATTCATAAAAAGCTCAGGATCAGATTAAGCTAAACATGCAAATATAACAAAACATCATTGGTACACAGCATGTAGGAGAAACTCAAATAGTTTATTGATAGAATAATAAATTCCAAGAGGAGATACAACCAAGAGAGTCCCGATCCAGCATCTACCTCCCAGCAAAGGAATCCCTTCCTCTCCTCCAACAAAGCATAAATCACCCAATGTACTAATCTCAATCTCAAACCAACAACAATTCTCTGCAAAGTACAAAATTCCAGCCTCTGGATCTCTGGGATGAGGGATCCATATATAGATGTAAGTAGAGAGGATGAGTCAGCTTATGTTTTGACTTGTGGCTTCTCTCTGTCAGTTCTTGCTTCCACTTGGAGACTGAGAGCCTCTTACTCATCACTTGGTCGAATTCAGTGAGGCAAGTGTCATTGGAGAAGATTCTGGAAGCTTACATGGTCTTTCCACCTCGTTGAATGACTCTGCCACTTGTCATTTCCCGCTCAACGCACCTGGGTAGTGCATTCAAGTGCGTTGCAACACACCTGGCTAGTGTACTTGGGTGCTTTGCAACGCAGGCAGCTAGTGGAGCTTCTGAATTGATCCTGATTTGACTAGTTCTGAGTGGTTTTTGGTGGAGAACTTTTGGGAGAAGCTGTCATTGGTTGACCTTGTTCCTTTAGGAGCTGTAACAACATCTTTAGGGACTTTGGATCCCTTGGATTATGGACATTTCATGCTCAAAGCTGTAAGGCACAAAAATGTCTATAACAGTTGCCCCCTAAAGTATGAGGCCGTTTATCGGGTGAAATGCTTTATTAGGAGGATCCGAAGTTCATTCAATGCTGGGAGGAGACCTGTAATAAGATACAATACAATACATTATTCTTCATACTGTTTTCATGATCTAGCTGAGGCAGGCATTCCCATGCTCAGCTTTATAAATTCATTTTTTGTACATAGGACAGACAATCGTCTGATGGTAGACTGATGATCCTGATGAAATCATCATCCTTTTGGTAGGATGATTATCTGTTCTGCAATGCTGTACATGTCAATGTCTTTATTTTTCCTGAATATATATCGCAGCCCGGATAGATGAAACTAGATCTGGGGTCTTCAATCTCGTCCGATCTTCACTCTAAGTACAAGTCGATCCATGTGAGAAATGTTTTGAAGTCGAACATGGAAAGACATCGCTTGATTACCAGTCAATGATGTAAACTGTTAACAAGCGCGAGAGGAATCACCGATAAGGATGATGACCCTCAAGGTACTGCAGTACAATTCACGTGGTGTGAATAAAGGACTTGGCGTCGAACACCACGCAAAATCTTTCGGTCGAAGGTCATTGATGTATACTTGTCGCCGGAAGTGAGAAACTTGCCATTGAGGCATGCAAGCTTCAAAGTACTGAAGGGGGTGTTCCTAGATCAACTTCTTGGATAATGAGCTGATGTCGACAAGAAGCGATCCGTCAAAGGAGGGCCTTGATGTATCCCACATCAGTGACACGGAACGGAGCAAATGATTTTGATGGAGGTGAAAACGATCTGATGATATATGGTTCAGGGTGGCGGTCATGAAAGAATGAAGTATAATGTATGGCAGTGGATGGGACACGGTTGACTTCTCTGGATGACTTCTCTTGAACATATAGGCGACACTTATGTGATGGATTGGTAGCATTTACCCCAAAAGTGGATGGTATGGCGAGACCATGGTGATGTGACCAGTGAATGAAAACAACCCAACCCGACTCAGGCACGAAGTGGAAGTGTCATGTTCAAGAGCGACTTGCTACCAATAAAGGTTCTTTGAGTTTCTTCCCAATTTTTCCCCAGTCATTGCTGACCAGTACCTCTTTATTTTTGTCAAGCTTGAGGAGGATAACATATGCTTGTTCTATAATTTGCCCTTTGGGCAAACCCATCGCTATGTTTTAACGAGCCTAGCGATAGTGAAACTCGTTCTCGTCTAAAGACAAGTTTGTCGCTATTAATGCTTTTAACGAGTCTAACGACAAAGATAACTCGGTCCTTTTCATTTTTAGAGAGTCTGAAAAGGTACGTAAAGTTAACTCCAGAGGTCCTTTTTCATCATCTAATCCCTTAAGTCCGAAAAAGTATAAAACAATACAGAAGGGATGAATTTTCGATAGTTTTAACGAGCCGAACAAAACAAGCGCTCGATATTTTTGTGCAATAATCCCTTAGGTCCAAAAAGATTAAAATCTAGAGGAGGGATAGCTCTTCCGGTCACTTTAACAAGCTGGAAGGCCAAAACTCGGCAATCTTTTCATATTTTACAAGTCAAACGAAAAGAGCTTAAAGAAGACTCGTCTTTTGAGGAACGAGTGATAAAATGGGTAGCAGCTGATTCCAGGTAAGGGTTGGAATTTTCCAAGCACGGCAGTGTCACAAGGATGGCTAGTGAAATCACTCTTCGCAACTGTTCCTCAAAATGGGTAAACAATCATATGGAGGTGAATGATCGGCCAATGGAAAAGTGGAGGTGACGGTGCAAACACGACCAAGGCTTTAATGGCTGATAATGTTACATTCACGGTGGTTATTTACCGGAGGATAGTTCATTTTTTAACGAGCTTAAACGTGGGTTGAAACACTTGCTCGATCTTATGTTTATTTTTTAACGAGCATGAACTATGTGCTAAAACTGCTCGATCTTATGTTTATTTTTTAACGAGCATGAACTATGTGCTAAAACTGCTCGATTATCCAGTCATATGATAAGACTGTCTCATGTAATATGCCATTTTTTATGGAGCTTGCGCCTTACCAAATCTATGCCCCGCATCCTTTCGTTATGCAAGTTCGGAAATGACTAATCCTACGAGTTTAAAGGGTTAGACCTACAGGTTTAAAGGGAGGACCTAAAAATTTAAAAAATAAATAGCCGCCCCTTACTTGCACTCCAAAAGGTTTGCATGCCCCCAGATATAAAGTACGATTTCAAGGTTACCCCTCAATTTGTAGATAAAACATTTGTTCTACCAGGAAAGGCCTACCTCTTTCAGGTTACCAAAGATTGTCTCATTTGCGCAGCAAACAAAACACTTCTTTGGCGATGTCTACCGAGATAAACAAAGGTGAGTGACAACGAGTGCCAAACACATAACTTTGACAAGAGAATCTTATTCTAGAATAACCCCTCTTCCAAGATGGATGGGGTACAGACTAGTCATATTCTCCCGCGGAAACCTACCCTATACCCGAAGTTTTCCTGCCGAAGAAGACCAGGATGCATGCCCCCTGGGTTTCAGTCATATCTTTCCAAATCACTCGCGCTCATCAGGAGGACGGACCGTGGGTTGAGACATTTCTTGCGTGAAGAGACCATTTAGGGATGGTACATGACTATTTGCGATGCGTGCTCCCGGAAATGAAAGCTGGTCCACGAGCTTGACCACTCTTCCTTCGTGCGGAAAACACATTACTCTAAAGAGTGAGGAGACGATGGCTCCCATGCAATATATATAGTCTCGTCCGAGGAGTAGGTTATAATCCAAGGGTCCTTGAACGACCATCATGTTCATTTGAACGGTCTTCCCTTTCAATGTTATGGGCACATTGGGGAGGATCCCTAAAGGTCGACTGGTTCCTTTATCAAAGCCTGTTAGATTTCTCATCTCAGGCAAAAGCGATGGCGAACCAAGTGCTTTCCAAGCAGTAGAGGAAAGGATACTCACAGATGCCCCCTCATCAATGATGGTGCCAGCCATGACCATTCTGTATATTTGGACGATAATTCGGAATGGTATGCTTGCTGGCAAATGGGGTCTGCCTAGTTGATTCCAGTCGAAGGATACAACTAGGTTGCTTGGAGGTGGGACCGAGTAGACGGCTGGGTATCGCTCTGACGAACTTCCTTCCTGTGATAAAGGAATGGGTAGGTTTCCCCCGTGTTCGTCGGAGTCTGTGTTGATGAAGAGAATTTGGATGGTGTCATCCTTATTCTCCTCAGTGACTGTATCATTCGAAGGTAAAACCTCTGAAGGCAAGACCGGGTCAATTGCCGCCTCGACCTTTTGACTTTCGTCGGGTATGGATTCAGCTGGTGCATCTTCAATGACCGGCGCTTCAGCTGACCACTTGAGCGGGCCAGCTGGATTCTCAACTAACGAAGGACTTGGCAAGAGTTTTTTTTATATCCAGGAGGGAGTCGTAACGGTGAAACCGGACGATCATCCAAGACTCTTTTAGCCTCGTCTGAGAAGGGACAACGGTGGATGGCGTGATTGCCTTCACACAGTTTACAGGGAGATCTAGCTCTCCCTTTTTGTCCTGGGACTTCACTTTCGCTAGTTGACGGTGTGCTTTCAACATGGCTATCAGAGGTTGACGCCACCGGATTGTGCAGACGGGGAGACCAGTCCCTTAGTATCTGAGGGATGCAGGGACAATCTCTGTGGAAGTGGTCTCCCTTGCAAATGACACATGGCGATTTAGGTCTGGTCAGTGCAGTGTGTGGATTTTCGTTAGACGACACTCGTTTGCCTTCAGTCACTTTTGGCTCCTTCTTCTTCTTCTCTTTCTTCTTCTTTTCCTTTTTCTCCTTAGGAACTTGACTTTTGGCTTTGCCAGCCCCATCAAGCGAAGAGGAAGGAGGAGAGGAAGAATTAGAGGAAGTAGAAGGTTGGTGGGTAACTCTGGACTGGTCTAACTGCTGATTCAACTGTTCAGGAATGGTGGTGTTCTGAACGACATTGGTTGAGAAGAGCCAGACCGACAAGCCAATTGTCAGTCCTGGAAGCGAAAATGTGGCCATATGGGGCGCACCAACATCTCCCCAAGAGGAGAAGGGACTAGGATTTCCACCAAGGGGAATTCTTTGGTTGGTAGGCTCCATTTTCTCAACCTAAAGATCAACGCAGGAAAAAGGGTATGAATATTCCGTTTCAAAATAAATTTTAACGATGCTTGGACACAACTTGCTTTTTCAATTTTAAAGAGTCGAGAAAAAGCAAAAGATGACTCTAGTCTCCTTCGATGTTTTAACGAGCCCGAAGTGACAAATGCTTGGATGGACTTTTTCCGTTATAGAGTCTGAAAAAGGCCAAAAGGAACTGCTCTGGAGTTCTAGGTAGAGGGTGTGCCAAACTTTTCGCAAAACCGCAGAATACTTTTTAAGGTACGGGCGGTCAATCTTCCCAAATGCTGTGTTCAGTGCATTGCGATCAGTAGGGCGGCCGACACGGCTTCCTATGGATAAAAGTTTTATGCCTATAGGGGTCTCCCAATATATACTCGATGGTACGTGGGAGCACAATCCATACTGGCGCTTATCGTCTCTCAGGAGGAATCACCCAACCATCAGCGAGATCGACAGTCACCAGGTTTTACGACGCCGGAACACGTCTCTAGCCTAGACCTCTATGTTGTGCGTTAAGTTACAAAGCGTTGTTAAGTTCATTCAATTTATTTTAGGTTGATATTTCTTAGAAGTTTTCGGATCACCACGAGATGTAGATACAATTCCTAAATGCAGTCTAAAGATGATAAGCAAGCATTTATCTCTTTTCAACAATGAAAATCCTAGCTACAAGGGGAAAAGAAAGACACAATCTTTTCTCAAAGAGCATAGAGCACACTGTAAATGCACTTTTTCCTAAATCAAACCATACAAACGATCAATATGCAAATGCACAAATGCATGTATTTGTTTTCACTTTCTTAATATTGATGCCTAAAAAGAAAGCTGTTGTACAAATTTGAATTCGATTTCAAGTGAAAACACAAACAAGTTTCTTTTTGAAATAAAAAAGACGATTACGACACTTATGATTTTGAAGTAAACACTTGTTTCGACACTAGAAATTCACAAATTCAATCCAAAAGATAAAAGTTAAAGCGCAATCAACTGTCAACAGCAAATACACTTACTCCTAAGATCAAAACGACACTTACGACATGTCTAGATCTAAGGGCGACAATATGACTAGTTTACTTTTGTAATGGGAAACTATAAATGATGTAACAAATACACAAAAAACAAATACAGTTTCTTTTATACAACTGAGGCGGAATTAAGGCAGAGAAAAGGGGTTTTCAGATAGGTACACACACTGATAACAGGCTGCAAAAAACAGAGATAAAACTGAACACAAGAATGCAAAGAACCACAGCTGCACAGGGCAAAGGCTGATCAGCGCACCTGTAGAACAGAGAAACTGAATTGCAGCGCAGGTAGCCCTCTCGGGACCTGCGTTGAAATGCAGAGTCTCTTCATAGAGCCTGCGCTGAAGCAGAAACAAGAGTTGTCTCTGGGTTCTGGGTCACAGTTTGCAGTTTGATCTAAGGTTTCTGGCCGGATAAAATCTATCAATGAGGTACAATTAGGAGGATGATTTAAAGGAGGACTAAGAGCTATCACAAAGGGCTGTTAGAGCATTTGTGGATCAGCTGTCCAGATCATAAACAGGCCCAGTGAGTGGACTAGAGTGGCAGATCTCTACTTTGCATTTGTAAATGGCAAATGCAGTTCGATTCAGCACTCCTGAGTTTATGCGAAGAACAACAATAGAAACACAAATAAACTAACTAGATACAGTCCCCAGTGGAGTCACCAATTTGTTGTTGGGAAAAGTATCTATTCAGAATGCCCCTATCCCACTCTAAGGTGTGATAGTGCCTTAGCAACAAACAAGGAAAACTACTTGAGTATTCTTCTTTATGAAATGTAAATGAGGAGAAAGGATGTAACTAACCTGTGTCTTTCGCTAGTTTGTTGATCCAATCACTCCTCTCTTCAATGGCTCCCAGCTCCCTGCTCCCTTACCGGCCTAGCTTCACCGAATTCCTGCAAGATCACAAGAGAGAGAAACTACACGAAGATACAGATATACATTCATAAAAAGCTCAGGATCAGATTAAGCTAAACATGCAAATATAACAAAACATCATTGGTACACAGCATGTAGGAGAAACTCAAATAGTTTATTGATAGAATAATAAAGTCCAAGAGGAGATACAACCAAGAGAGTCCCGATCCAGCATCTACCTCCCAGCAAAGGAATCCCTTCCTCTCCTCCAACAAAGCATAAATCACCCAATGTACTAATCTCAATCTCAAACCAACAGCAATTCTCTGCAAAGTACAAAATTCCAGCCTCTGGATCTCTGGGATGAGGGATCCATATATAGATGTAAGCAGAGAGGATGAGTCAGCTTATGTTTTGACTTGTGGCTTCTCTCTGTCAGTTCTTGCTTCCACTTGGAGACTGAGAGCCTCTTACTCATCACTTGGTCGAATTCAGTGAGGCAAGTGTCATTGGAGAAGATTCTGGAAGCTTCCATGGTCTTTCCACCTCGTTGAATGACTCTGCCACTTGTCATTTCCCGCTCAACACACCTGGGTAGTGCATTCAAGTGCGTTGCAATGCACCTGGCTAGTGTACTTGGGTGCTTTGCAACGCAGGCAGCTAGTGGAGCTTCTGAATTGATCCTGATTTGACTAGTTCTGAGTGGTTTTTGGTGGAGAACTTCTGGGAGAAGCTGTCATTGGTTGACCTTGTTCCTTTAGGAGCTGTAACAACATCTTTAGGGACTTTGGATCCCTTGGATTATGGACATTTCATGCTCAAAGCTGTAAGGCACAAAAATTTCTATAACACTACCATGCTTAAAACAACAAAGTCCCACCTAGACAATAATTAAAGTAGGATTATCCTAACCAAATATTTTCATGTTTATTACAATATAAAACTATAACCATTGCATAATTGAAAAGGAATGAACTTTGCATCATTAAAAATTGATTCCATGTGTAAGCAATCTTTCCTCTCCCTTATGGTCTTTAGGCCGTACTAACCTTGGGTTGTGCATGTTGAGGGGAATGTGAGTTTCTTGTTGGAATTACTACTAATGTGTAACACCTCCCATTTCACACTAAAAAAAATCCTAATTGAATAGGCTGCTTGACACATAACTACTAGTAAATTGTTGGGGGTCTACGACTTGTCCTCCTCTCCGTAAATTGGGTCATAACCGAGGGGATTTCAACTTTGGATCTCTTAATTTTCATAGATTTCACATTACTTTGATCACTAATTTAGCTGCCCCTCTCGGACTAATTTCAGATTATTCTTAATTTAGCCTTATATAACTCTATTATCAATGTGAATTTGTCTTCCTGTATAGCGCATTCAATATTATTGGACTTCCTAACATTGGTATAGAACCATAATATTACTCTTGAAAGGTTCATAAAATTTGAAGTCGCCAAAATTTACATTTTTAACTAGACTCAACTCTAGTTGATGCTTCCTTAGTCTTATACTCTCTCTTGACCTAGTTTTCAAATGTAATATACCTCAACATTTGGGCACTGCAACCCCAATCATATATGTCGATAAACCAAGGGATATTTAGCCCCTAAAAGTGTTATTTCATACCCTAAAAGATCATGGTCAACTGATTACATCATTTCCCAGAAGTTCCACCTGAAAAACCACTCAGAACTGGCCAAAACTGGACCATACTGACTACTCCTTAGTCAAGGTGTGATGCATACTGACTCCTACACTAGCCAAGTGTGATGCATACTGAAAGAGCCTTCTGTGGGGTGTGATAAGCGAGAATAGACAAATGGCAGAGAGAATTTGCTAGGTGGATGCCCAAGCAATCCTCTAGAAATTTCTCATATGACACTTGCTTCTCAAAATTCGGCCAGGGATGAGTAAGAGATCAATGAAATCTCCAAGTGGAACTAAGAACTACAAGTGGAATGACACTAATCAAAAACCCAAAACTAACTCACACCTCTGCAAATATCTATAAATGGATCCCTCATCTGAGAGATGTAGAGGCTGGAATTTTGTAATTTGTAAAGAAGTGTTGTTGGTTTCTCTTTGAGAAGGACATTCTATTGTTGGGTGACATTGCTTTTCATGAAGTGAAGAGGGCTTTCATGCTGGGAGGATGATGCTGGATTAGAAAGCTGGGTTGTAATCCTCTCTTCTACTATCAATAAAGTTATTTGAGTTTTCCTCCATATTATCGTGTGTTTATGAATCTTGTTATTTGTGAATGCAATTGTATGGTTAATGTATTTCTGATTCTGCATTGCTTATGATATTATAGATCGAGATTCTTTAATGGTGTTTTGTTGCTTTGCCTCTATAGGTATTCTCTAAAGTGGGACAAGTAGGAGAAGAGTGGAAAGCTCTATCAAGGGAGAGAGGAAACAAGCAAGGAGCCAAGCGGAAGATCCAGGTTGGTCCTCTTTGCTTTCTCTTATCTATCGTACATAAAGGAAATCACAAGTTTCTTTGATTATTTGTTTCTAAGATAGCTACCCGTCTTAGTGGGACTAGCAGATCGAAAAGACACTAGTTTTCCTGGAAACAAAATGGCGACTCCACTGGGGAATGAATAATTTGTTTGTTTGATATTATTGTTTGCTTTATAAACTACAGACGGAGCTTGAAGTTAGCCAACTAGCCTTCGAACTGCTTTTGATATGTAACTGCAAAGTAGATGAATGTTGCTTTAGTCAATCTCCGGGTTGGTTTATGAACTGAACATCTAACTTACAAGCATCCTAAATGCCCTTGTGGTAGCTCAATAACCTCTTAAGATCATACCCCTGTACTTTGTTTTTACTGTCTATCATAGCTCAACCTAAATCACTGAACTTAGCTGCAAATTTTGAGCAAAAACCAAACTCAGTTTCGTTCCCTGGCCCATTGCACTGTCTGTAACTGGAAACCTGTATGCATCGCACCTCCCATGTGTTGCAGGTGAGATGCATCCCTATTTCCCTTAAGGACAGGTGCGATGATTGAATGATATTGTTTCTCTCTTTGAAATTTGGTTTTGTCCTCCTTGTTTCCAGCTCTATTTAGTATTTTTGTTGTTCATGATCAGTATCTCATTGCTGAAGCCTCTTTCCTTTACATTATTCAGCCTCCATTGATAGGGATTTGTAAATTTTTTTGTGTATTTGTCTATCATTTACAGTCTTTCTTTGTCAAAAGTAGCTTAATCGAACTGTCGTTTTTGATGCAAAGAAGTGTCGTAACTGTCGTTTTGAATAAAAAAGAAGAGTGTCGTAAAGTCTTCCTCCTCTAGATAGTCGATTGTACTTTTTCCATTGTATTTGATTTGAATTGTTAATTTTTAAAGTGTCGAAAGTAGTTTTCTATTCGAAAGTGAAAAGTGTCGTTTCAGTCTTCCTTTCATTTTGAAAAGAAATTGTCAAAGTGTTGCTTTGAAGAAAATAGTTTAGATATGTACTTAGTTTTCCTTTTTAGCATTCTCACATTAAGGAAATGAAAAACAAATAAATGCATCTGCATTTGCATTTATATTGTGTGCGAAAATGATTTAGGAAAAGTGCATTTAGTGTGTGCTCTCTGCTCTCTATTGAAAGAATAGTAATCTTCTTTCCTTAGTAGCTAGGATTTTCATTGCTAAAATAAACGACCGTTTATCATTTTAGATTGCATATTTAGGAATTTTACATCTACATCACACGGTGAACCTTGAAAGACAAACTTCTAAGCAAGATCAACTCTAAAATAAATCTCAATGAACATAACAACACTTTGGAACCTAACGCAACACATCTAGAGGTCTAGGCTAGAGACGTATTCCAGTGTTGTAAAGCCTGGTAGCTGTCGTTTTCATCGAAGCTTGTGTGATTCCTCCTTTTTGATACGACAAGTGCTAGTATGGACTTGTGCTCCCCGTACCGTCGAGTGTATTGGGAAACCACAATAGGCTAATATCCTTTATCCATAGGAAGTCGTGTCTACCACCCTATCGATTGCAATGCACTGAACACAACATTCAGGAAGATTGACTGCCGTACATAAGTCCTTGGTAATTTATCTTTAATTTACCACCAAGGTGTATTTTGCAGTTTTGCGAATGGTTTGGTAATCCCTCTGTCTAGACTTCCAGAGTAGTCACTTTTGTTCCTTTTCAATTCCTTAAAAGAAAAGGTCCATCTGAGAACTTGTCACTTCAGGCTCATTAAATATCAAAGGTGACTAGAGTCATCTTTAGCTTTTTCTCGACTCTTAAAATTTGGAAAAGCAAAAGTTGTGTCAAAGCGTCATTAAAATTTATTTAATTCGGAATAACATCCCTGTTCCTTCATTGATCTTAGGTTGAGTTAATGGAGTCCATTGTTCAAGGAATCCCTCTTGGAGGGAATCCTAGTCGGTGCTCCGTATATGGCCACATTGTCCCTGCCGGGAATCACGATTGGGTTGCTAGTATGGCTATTCTCAACCTCTGTTGTTCAAAATAGTGTAATTCCTTAGTAATTGAATCAGCAACCAGTTGATACCAAAAGTGACCCTTCACCTTCTACTTCGTTTGTTTCTCCCTCCCCTTCTTCCTCTTTGCTTGGTGAAACTAGTGATACTAAAAACCAAGTGGCTGAGAAGAAGAAGAAAGGGAAAGAGAAGAAGAAGAAGTCAGTTAAGCAAGGGGGCAACAATGAATCATCTGGTGAAAATCCACACATTAAATCTCCTAAATATCCTTGTCTAATGTGCAAAGGAAACCATTTTCATCGAGATTGTCCTTGCATTCCGTGAATCTTAAGAGAATGGTCTCCCTGTTTGCACCGTCCGGTGTCATCAACCTCTGGCGATCATGTTGACAACACACCATCAACTAGTGAAAATGAAGTTCCTGGACAGAAAGTAAAGGTCAAAATTCCATGTCAATTATGTGATGAAGACCATCACCTTCACTAATGTCCTTTTCTGGATGAGGCCAAGAGGATCTTGCATAACCGTCCTGCTTCACTGCAGCAACTTCCACCTGGATACAAGAAACTCTTACCAAGTCCATTACTAGTTGAAAACCTGACTAATGTAACTCAACCATCGATCGAAGGGCCTATTTTTGAAAGTAAACCTTCTGAGTCCATGCTGGACCAAAGTCAATAGGTCGAGATGGCAGTCAACCTAATCTTGCCTTTAGAAGGTCCACCTTCAGACGATACAATTTCCAAAGAGAATGAGAACAATACTGTGCAAATTCTTTATGTTAATACAGAGTTTGATGAACTTGGGGGCAATCTGCCCATTCCTTTACAACAGGTGGAAAGTTCTCCATTTCAAGAAGTTCATCCAGCCGTTTATTTGGTACCCCCTCCAAGCAACCTAGTCGTTTCCTTCGATTGGAATCAACTAGTAAGACCCCGCCTTCCATCTAATGTACCATTCCGAATCATAGTACAAGTTTACAAAATGATCGTGTCTGGCACTATCATAGATGAAGGAGCTTCAGTGAGTATCCTTTCCTCAACTACTTGGAAAGCGCTTTGTTTGCCATCGCTTCTGCCTAAGAAACAAAATTTCTCAGGTTTCAACAAAGGAACTAGTTGACCCTTAGGGATCCTTCCAAAATTGCCTATAACTTTGTAGAGGAAAAATGTTCACTTGAACGTGATGGTAGTCCAAGGGCCATTAGATTACAATCTACTTCTTGGGCGTGACTATGTTTATAGCATGGAAGCTATTGTTTCCACACTCTTACGAGTGATGTGTTTCCTGCATGAAGGCAAAGTGGTGCAACTTATCGACCAACTTTCATTTCCTGGTTCAAACGAAGCTACCGCGAGTAATCCAGTGAATGTAACGAAGCTTAGGGGGCATGCACCTTGGTCTGCTTCAGCAGGTAAACCCAGCTGAAAAGACAGATTTCCTTGTAGGTTATATGATTGGTCTGAAACACCATTTCCTTGAAGGATATGGGATCAGTCTGAAATAGTTATCTCCTCGCAAGTTATGTGATTGGAAGCTCACACCATTCACCTTTGTTTATTTCCATGGACAAAGCCAAGGAAGTGTTTTTTCTGCTCCACAGATGAAACAATCCTGCTTAAATGCAAGGACTTCCATAAGGTAACATGGAGACTCTCGTTTTCTCAATACCTGGGGGCATGCAAACCTTTTTATGCAAGGGAAAAGTGGCCAATTTCTTTTTTAGCTTTTTAGCCTTTTAGTGTAAACTCCTTAGGTTAGGCAGTTGGTCCAGAAACGTCTGCATACTAGATGGGCCAAAGGAAAGGTTGTGTCGAAAGACAAAACCATCCTACCTAACCTCAGTAGTTCCTCAACTGTCAGTGTAGTTAGCTCTGTAGTTTGGTCGTTTCTAGCCTACATAAAAAGGAAATGACAAAAGTTTCACATGGTGCAAGCTCGCTAAAAAATGAACCTACTAATGAGAGACATCTTTAAAACAACTGGAATGAGCAATGTTTACACAAGGTTCAAGCTCATTAAAAAATAAACCGCCACTAAGAATATGTTAACGCAAGGTTCAAGCTCATTAAAAAATAAACTCGCCTTCAGTAAACGACCTCTGTGATCGCATTACTATTAGCCTTTTAAGCCTTGGTTTTGTTCTTACCGTCACCTCCATTCTTCTGGCTGATCATACGCCTCCACTTGATTGTTTACCCTTTTGAGGAACAACTGCGACAAGTGATCCTGTTAGCCACCCTCTTCACACTGCCATGTTTCGAAAAGTTCCAAACTTACCTGGAACTAGTTGCTACCCGAAAACATCACTTGTTCCTCAAAATGAGTCTCTTTTAAGCTCTTTTTAGACTCGTTAAATATGAAAAGATTGCCGAGCTACTGGCCTTTCCAGCTCGTTAAAGTAAGGGGAAGTGCCATCCCTCCTCTACATTTTAATCTTTTTGGACCTAAGGGATCATCCCACAAAAAGATCGAGCACTTGTCTTTTTCGGCTCGCTAAAGCGATCGAAAAGTCATCCCTTTCGTATTATTTTATACTTTTTCGGACTTAAGGGATTATGCTACGAAAAAGGACTGCTAGAGTTTCCTTTTCGTCCCTTTTCAAACTCTCTAAAGATGAAAATGACCGAGTTATCCTTGTCATTAAACTTGTTAAAACAATAGCGACAAACTTGTCCATCCAGACAAGAGCGAGTTTCACTATCGTTAGGCTTGCCAAACATAGTGACAGGTTTGCTCGAAGGGCAAATTATAGAACAAGCACATGTTATCGTCCTCAAGCTTGACAAAAATAAAGACGTACTGGTCAGCAATGAATGGGGAAAAAAGGGAAGAAAACTTGAAGAACTTCGTTGGTAGCAGGTTGCTCTTGAACATGACACTTTCACTCCATCACCATGATTGAGTCGGGTTGGGTTATTCTGTTCACTGGTCATATCACCATTGGTCCTCCACACCATCCATCTTTTGGGGTTAACGCTACCAATCCATCTTAGTGTCGTCAATGTGTTCAAGAGAAGTCATTCAGAGAATTAACCACCCAGCTAACACCTCATCCTCTCCAATACCTTCACCCTCCATTCTTCATGACCACCATTCCTGAACCTTGTATCATCAGATCATTTTCACCTCCAGAAAATCATTTGCTTCGTTTTGTGTCGTAGATGTGGGATACATTAAGGCCCTCCTACGATGGGTCGCTTCTTGTTGACATCAGCTCATTATCCAAGAAGTTGACTTAGGAACAACCCTTTTAGTACTTTGAAGCTTGCATGCCTCAATGGCAAGTTTCTCACTTTCGGCGACAGGTTTACATCAATGACCTTCGACCGAAAGATTTTACGTGGTGTTCGACATCAGATCATATATTCACACCATGTGAATTTTACTGTAGTACCTTGAGGGTCATTATCATTATCAGTGATTCCTCTCGTGCCTGTTAACAGCTTACATCATGGGCTGGTAATCAGGCGATGTCTTTCCATGTTTGATTTCAGAACATCCTTTCACATGGATCGACTTGTACATCGAGCAAATATTGAACGAGTTTGAAGACCCTAGATCTAGTTTCATCCATCTGGGCTGTGATATATCCAGGAATATAAAGACATCAAATGTACACAGAAGCTGCACAGATGATCATCCAAGCTAAGGGATGATGACTCTACCAGAATCACCAGTCTGCAACAACAGACGATTATCTGTCCTATGTACATGAAAATGAATTTATAAAGCTGAGCATGGGAATGCCCGCCTCAGCTAGATCATGAAAATAATATGATGATGATGTATTGTATTTTATTTTATATAGGTCACCTTCCAGTTCGAATACCTCAGATCATCATGATAAAGCATTTCACCTGACATCAGAAGATTTATAACCTCATGCTTTAGGGGGCAATTGTTATAGACATATTTGGGCACTGCAATCCCAATCATATATGTCGATAAACCAAGGGTTCTTTAACCCCTAAAAGTGTTGTTTCATACCCTAAAAGATCATTGTCAACTGATTACATCATTTCCCAGAAGTTCCACCTAAAAAACCACTCAGAACTGCCCAAAACTAGACCATACTAACTGCTCCTTGGTCAAGGTGCGATGCATACTGACTCCTATGCTAGCTAGGTGTGATGCATGCTGAAAGAGCCTTTTGTGGGGTGTGATGAGTTAGAATAGAGAAATGGCGAAGACAGTTTGCTACGTGGATGCTCAAGGAATCTTCTAGAAACTTCTCATATGACACTTGCTTCTTAGAATTCGCCTAGGGATGAGTAAGAGATCAATGAAATCTCCAAGTGGAACTAAGAACTACAAGTAGAATGACACTAATCAGAAACCCAGAGCTAACTCACACCTTTGCAAATATCTATAAATGGATCCCTCATCTGAGAGTTCTAGAGGATGGAATTTTGTAATTTGTAAAGAAGTGCTGTTGGTTTCTCTTTGAGAAGAGACATTGTATTGTTGGGTGACATTTCTTTTCATGAGGTGAAGAGGGCTTTCATGCTGGGAGGATGATGCTGGATTAGACAGCTGGGTTGTAATCCTCTCTTCTACTATCAATAAAGTTATCTGAGTTTTCCTCCATATTATCATGTGTTTATGAGTCTTGTTATTTGCGAATGCAATTGTATGGTTAATGTATTTCTGATTCTGCATTGCTTATGCTATTATAGATCGATATGCTTTGATGGTGTTTTGTTGCTTTGCCTCTACAGGTATTCTCTAAAGCGGGACAAGTAGGAGAAGAGTGGTAAGCTCTATCAAGGGAGAGAGGAAACAAGCAAGGAGCCAAGCGGAAGATCCAGGTTGGTCCTCTTTGCTTCTCTCTTATCTATCGTACATAAAGGAAATCACAAGTTGCTTTGATTGTTTGTTTCTAAGATAGCTACCCATCTTAGTGGGACTAGCAGATCGAAAAGACACTAGTTTTCCTGGAAACATATATATATATATATATATATATATATATATATATATATATATATATATATATATATATATATATATATATATATATATATATATATATATATATATATATTCTCACACATTTATTATATCTCATTTTTAAAGTCTAATACTTAGCTTGTAAGTTAATAAATGTTCTTTGTATTTTTAATTTATACAATATGTGTAACATATGTAACTCTTATATGAAGGACCTTATATTTTACTTACTTTTACATTTGTCTTAATGCCAGTTATGGTTTCTAATCAAGTATATTATCTTAATTGCACTTCCAAACCATAGTCTTGATACACTACCTTTTTTTATTAATATTTCATGTTACTTATCATGGTCGATTTATCACTTCTGTTGGTTCTCAATTGGGTTTACTATGTTAAAATATTTTTCCTTTCAATTAATTTCCCAACAACTATTATGCCATCGATAATTAAATACCTCCGTTGAAATGGCATTCTAGCTATATGATATGAATGGAAATAAGTGCTAAGTTTACGTGGAGTGCTCACATTCGTCCATGTGTGCTAGATACATGTGTTTCACGTGATGTCACAGTTTTTGGTGTTTAGGAGGATTTTTTACATGAAAGGGAAAATAAGAAGTGGATTCCTTCTAAGCTTGTCAGAATGTTGTTCCACTAGTTATGGTGGAGATGGCTCAATTAAAGGTGGTGGAGGTTGAGTGGATGGTTGTAGAGGTAGAGGCTTTGAAGAAGATGATTGATCCTTCTTTTTCAAAAGTCTCTTTATGGGTGGATTAGCATGAGTGGAAGAGTGGAAAAAAAAACTTCATGCACTAAATTAGTAAGACCATCCCTTACAACATTTCTATCATTTTTGTTTCCTTTTGGCTTAGTCACTCTTGATTGTGGGTCACCTAAGAGGGAATCTACTTTAGTAGCTATAATAGGAGGATAATAAGTTCTTAGGTGATGTCTAATGTTGATAGTTTATAATTACAACACCTTATTGATAATATCCTAATAGGTTATCTATTTATTATTAGTACATTCTACTTGCAAATCTTCTCTTATACCTTCTACAAAGATTTTCCTAAGCTCATCTAGAGAGAACTTGGTCTCACATCTAGCTAAGGAAAATTAGAATCTATGGATGAAATAGGTCATAACTTCCCACTTTCCTTGCTTTAATTGTATAATACTAACCACTTTAGATACATCAATTGGTTTAAGAGCATACATTCCCAAAAACTTATCACATAGTTTATCAAAAGTCTCTATAGAGTGCTTGGGAAGGTTTTCAAACCATTCAAAGGCTAACCTAGTAAGAGTATGTGGAAATAATTTGGCCATAACTTCTAGCCACATCCTCAAGTCTTTACAAATTTTGATGAACTTGGACAAGTGTGCTAGAGAGAGATAACCCTAGTGCGCTAGAGAGGCCCAAGCACAAGTGTCCTACATAAGAGATGCACGAAGATATGTGCCCTTAGGCATTAAAAACTCTATAAGGGAGATCAATAATATCATAAGAAGATGGAATAAAATGAGATTTGTGGTGTATTTATACACATGAAGGGCTTTGCCTAGGAGTTAATGAGCCCACATGCACAAATTTAACTAGGTTGGCCTTAACCTCTCCCTAATATTGTAATAACCCTCTTATTACTTACGACAAAACAATTTTTTTTTTCAAGTAAAATACACTCATCATAAAATATGACTCTTTACTCTACCAATAGACCCAAATGATTATATGTCACCTCCTTGAACATCACTTTTTGTCAAAATAGTTTTGAAAAATTTACATGGTTTGAAGTCCTGTAACCTTATAAGATCACTATAATTTGTTTTTGCATAAATCTTTTATTGTATTCATTTCCCCTTAATTTTTTTTTAGAAAAATATGCCAATGAGTCTCACCACCATTTGGGATTTCTGTGGAATGTAGGCTAACCATGCCTAGATATGTTGTTTCTTTTTATGAATTACATCCCTCCTTTGATTATTACTAGGTTGTTGGTATCCTTATTAATATTTAAACTTTGATTTTAAATGCTTTCTACTCAACACATGTCATCAGCATGAGATAAGCCTTAGTATCTCGCTTGGTATACACTTTGTCCACTATGGAGTTCTCTAGAGGTTTTTTGACTGGGCGTACTTCTTGACGCTTGGGAGTTTTTCTCTCCCTATCAGAACTCAGGTTTGGTGTCTCTACATGTCCTACAATTCACAGTTTTCGTGTGTTAGGGTTGTGATTAATGGTTAGGAGCGTTCAAGGTGGTTTTTGGGTAACCACCCCATCCCTTCTATCGTAGATGGGTCTCATTCTTTCTCTTGTCACTATGGAGTCCATAGCTCTATACCATTAGGGTTTCAATCGTGGCTTTCTGAACTTACAACCATTCAATTTCATCTATTGAGGGTTTTTTTTGCAATCATCTTACACTATAGAAGGACTTGGGGTCGGAAACCAAGGGTTTGTGCCCCTTGACATAAGAAATGTGTTGGAATATAACTCTAAAATATTTTGGTAAACACTTTATTTTTTTCTTTTTCTAGAATTACTGTTTGCCTTTGTGTGTATTATCCATGTTTTTTTTTTCTCTTGGATATATTTTATAGGGTTCTTTGCTCAAGGTGATATGTTTTCTTTTCTTTGGAATATGCATTTGACGAGCCCTTCCTCCCAATTGTGTCAAACATATCAAGTACCTGTAATGTGGAGGTAATTCTATGAGCTATGCTCATCATAGTATATCACATTTTTCCATGAAAATGAACTAATTTTTTTCCTTTCTATACAGATCTCCAAAGGTGAATAGGGGTTGTAGGAAAAAGGCATGCTACATGTAATTTTTTACCCTTAAATAATTTATAACGACTGTAGGTGGAAATTACTCGAAGTTTTTTTCCTTCTTCGTCCTTTTTCTTACTCTTTATATATATATATAACAGAACAAATAGTTTGGTATTTAAAAAGAGTGCAAAAGCTAGTTATAGGGCCAGTTCTCTTTACATTTAGTTGTGCTTCCAACCCAGAATTATGCTTTAGAAAGGGAAAATGGAGTAGATAATTTCTAACTAAAGTCCCAAACATCCTAAACAAAATTCTAGTGTGAAAGTTTTTGTAGCACTGCCAAAAACTACCTTCTATGCATGTATATTTAAATAACATCAGTAATTAAAAGAAAACTAAGAGCCAACATTTCCATGCCCTTTGCGAGAGCCACTTCCACTAGTTCTAGGGTGGCTGCATCATGAGCTCCAATCCCAACCACCGTTTTGCATAGGAGGATGTCAGCCACCACCAACTATTCCAACTTGGCTACATGCGGGTCCAGGGCCTGATAAAGTGCTCGTATCTCCTCCTTGAAGACTTCCTCCAATACCTGTAGCAACTCATGTTTTATATCTACTAATAATTCAAAGGGCTGGTGTTCCACTTTGATTGTAGTACTATGCTACTGCAAGACCTCTAGTAAGCGCTCAATTGACCAAGAGAGTGTGGAAAAGAGATGATTGAGCTCATCTTGTCACATCCCTTCTGCTGTGTTGGTCAGATGCCTTTCCATTTTGTTGATCAAGAGCTTGATTGAAAGTGCTAGGGGAGTTACCCATTGAATGTTAGATATTCCTGACAATAAATGCATCTAAGGGGGGTAAAATCCAGTGTATTTATAATCAAGAGGAATGTCGCACGCTTGGATAAATCCATTCTTTAATTTTTGCAAAAGCATACTGTATGTATTCTAAAAAATTAGAGATGTCAGCTCCCCAAGCGAGCAGTGATGCACAAAGAGAATCACTTGCACCTTAATTTCCACCATTGTCTATCCTATCGTGGAGATCAATGATATGTCCTACCTTTGTTCCTTTAGTTCCATCATTGTCTAGATACAACCCTTGTGAGATTAGTTGGATCCTCACCATAAATGAGCTATCATGCTTCTTTGAATGTGTGCCTTTCATATGGTATTAATCACCCATCCTCCCATAAACATTAGTGAATTCATGGAATTGGAAAGTTAATTATCTCTCTATCATTTACTGTTAGCTCTCCTTGGGCCATACTCACTCCCAATTTTTCCATTGCATCCACTTTTGAATTCAATTATTTATGGATGTGATAGAATTAAATTTGTTCAAAGGATTGTATCAATCAGGCGATCCAATGTAAAATTGGGGAGGTCAAATAAGGAGCCGTCACTGGGAGGGTGTTGACTTGTCAAATTTTTAACAATGAGTCTCCATACACTATCAATTTTCTTATGCCGTGGGTCTTGACAAAGTGTAACCCATACCATAATACCAAATTGTAACATCCCTTGGTTGATTTCCTATGCAGATAAATAAAATAATAACCAAGGTCACAAGACATGTATTCCAAGCTAAATATCCGGAAAAACATACTGATGGGGATCACCTTTCATTAATTTATGGCTACGGAAATTGGAAAAGGAAAAGACAAAGGAAAAGATGTATTAATTGGAATTTATTTATTAAAATAAAGGAAAAATAGGAGAAAAGGAAGGTGAAATGTCACATAATTTCATGTGAGGAAAATTGAAGGAAAAATAGAGGAAAATGAAGAAAATGGTGGACTCGATGATAAAGAGGCTTTGGAGGATCAGTTATGAACTTTTTTGGTTGGTTAGATTTTTTTAGTTCATTTTTGGAGCTCTCTCTCTATTCTCTCTCTCGTACCCTTGCACACTTAGAGAAATTTTGGAGCATTGTTGGAGCATGCATGGGGCACTCTAGTTTTCATTGGATTTGGAGAAATAAGGAAAAGGAAAAGTGGGAAGTTCTAACGGGACTGCGAGATCAATAGCTACAATAGGATTGCTTTGCAGGTATCGAGTTGCATGTATGATTTCCTTGCTATTTTTTGAATCCATGGTATATGCATGTAGTTATCTAGTTATGATATGTAATTGGTGTGGAGGATTTCCTAGATTGACAACTGTTTTACGTAGCCTTTCCATTTCCTGAATTAGCTTTGGTGTTGTGTGTTTCCCACTTGATTTTTTTCTAATTGGTGCTCATGTTTGTTATGGTCGTGGGTTGAGTTACTAGTTTCTGGAGCCTTGGTTGGACAAATTCTTTGGAAGACTTGGAACAACTTGGGTTGAGTTACTAGTCCTAGAAGACTTGGTTGGAAAAACACCCTAGAGCCTTTGGTGTGTTGATATACTAGCCTTGGAGCCATGTTTCGACAAATTCTTTGGAGCCTTGCAACAACTATGGGTTAAGTTACTAGTCTTGGAGCCGGGTTGGAAAAAATTCTCTGGAGCCCTGGACAACTTGGGTAGAGACCGATCTGGTTATGGTTAGTGATGTCTGACCATGAGGTGGAATCATTAGTTTAGGGTTGAGGGCGTTTTTCCTTTGGAAGCCTTGGTTTCATTATTCTTGGTTTATTCCATGAGATCCTATGTTCGTTCTTGGAATATGGCACGAGGGTGATTGGTTGAAAGAGAGATTTGGTTATGCCCAATATACGATCAAGTGGTAAGTGGAAGTCCCTGACTTGGTTGGATTTTCATATGTTAATAAGGGATATTTTCCTCTTTTATTTTCATGAGAAATTGTACTTGTTATTATGTGGCTTTGATGCCTGGTTTATCATGGTGTATATGTTGTTCATTTAATGGTTATATGTTGGTTATAAGATGTATATTTTCTATGGATCTTGATGTGTTTTGATTTGTTGATGAATGGTTAATTAATGCATGAGCTAATATATATTATTTCAACTATCATGAGAGGGCACTAGACCTTCTTGACGATTCTCAGACCCCTATGTTTAAATATGCATTCATGACCTATAGATTACATGTTCAACATATGCTTGAAAAATGAATATCATGGTTAGGCCTGGTTAGGTCAAATTCTTGAATAAGTTGTGCATTAATATCTTTGTCCTTGCGTCATTCATTATTCTAGAAAGTTGAACAATTTCTGGATATAGGTCTAGATACTAGCCCTGAAAAAGTGGCCCAGATTCTGGGGTCACATGCTCAGAACTGGGAAATATGGACTGCAGTTGCTGGGAGTTAAGGTTATCCATGCGACTAGAGGGTCATAACCACTAGATATCCTTGTTATGCAAGAGATTGGGAGTCTAGATCGCAAAAAAGGAAAGTTAGCTCAGGGTTTGGGCACTTGGAATGGTTTTTTAGATCCTCTGGGTCCTGTAGCTCCCCAGGAAGGTCAATAAGGCTTCATATTTTCGAATCCATTTCCTTAATGTGATATAGGAGATCGATTCATATCATAGTAACTCTTCCTCACATGTTTTCCTTGGTGTACCAGTGAACTTGAGTAAGTGTGGGAGGAGGTGGTTACACAAATATTCATTATGGTTATTGGTTGTGATTCCCACCCCCCAAGCATACTTTGATTCCTCTTATTCTTCGAGGCCCAATAATACCCGTCCCCCTCCTTCTGCCCCTAGGTTTCCTTTGGATGCACCGTCAAAGAATAATGGAATCATTCTTTATGAGCATATCTAGTGATGAAAATATAATGGACTTGATCGGATGGAGAACTGATATGGTTTTGTTGGTTTCTTATGGATTCACCTAAGCTTCTTAGGCCTCTGCCCCACTCTCACCCATTCTTTTTCTTCTGCTGACAATGCCTCAAGGTTATCTTTCTTGTATCCCCTCACCATTACTGCTTAAAATAGTATACCTGTGGCCTTTGTTTATACCAAAAATGCACCTTCTTCTTTGTTATTCAATATTATGATGTTGCATGCCAACCTGATCAATTAACAAAGGAATTTAGGTAACACAACCCAACAGTGTAAAATAAAGGATAATATGATGGGGAGGCATTCTGATTGTCCAAAATTTCCTCCCAGGAGGAGGGTAATTCTTCTATTGAGGTGAGGGGAGGAAATGCTTCTTACTATACCCTATACCTTTAGAGTGAAAGAACATTCTTTGAACATATGTGGTATACTCTATTTTGCATTCTTATAGAGGGCACATCTCAATAGGCATGTTGTATTTTTCTTTATCAGGTTCTCAACTATTAGAATCTTTTGATGTATGATATTTCATCAAAAGATGTTTACTTTTGGTAGACCATTTGAGCCCCATATATTTTTACAAATTCTACACGGGGTTGGGGGCTATAGTTGTCGAAGAAGATACTGATACCCTGCTTTAATTGAATAATCATGATGCAAGCTTTGCATCCAAACTTATGTATCCTTGTGTTGCTTCGAAATAGGAACCAATATGGTCAATTTGTGGATTAAATAGTCCTAATATGCGAACATATGATTAGGGAGATTGGGCCTCTTCCATCCCATATAATATCCTTCTTCATCATATTTTGAAATATCTGCAATATTGGTTATCCATTGATGTTGCATCTAATCAGTTAGTGTTTGAAATATTTATTTGGTGCCTAATGGTCCTTCCAATACAAAGAGGTTCATCCATATATTGATTTGGGCTCCATTTTTGTTTCTCCACCTGAGCTTGTTTTCTATTATTGGAGCAACTTCTTTACATAACCTCCAAATTTTCAGGCCACTTCCATCCCATCATATGTACTCCAGACGAGTCACTTTGGACTTGCGGAAATATTTTTTAAGAAAATATTGCTTCCACCATTCATTAGAGTTTTAGATAAGCCTCCAAAATATTTTGGCTCCTAGAGCAAGATTCATATATTGCATATCTTTGATTGCCAATCCTCCATTTTCTTTTGGCAATATGACAATTTTCCTATTCACCAAGTGGTATGTTTTAATCTCTTGCTTGCCTCCTTGCCACAAGAGATTACGAAATGATATTCCAATTTAATCCATAATTCCTTTTAGTGCCAATAGACCTGAACACAAATAGACTAGTAACGCAGACAAAACTTACTCAATAAGGACTATTCTCGCCACTATATTTAACCATTGAGCTCCCAAGGATACAATTTTCCTTTTGAATTTTTGCAGTACAGAGGACTAATCATTAGAGTTTGATGACCCTGCTGATATTGGAATTCCAAAGTAGTTGAAGTATTTCCATCCATTAGTCGCTTGAAACCCCAATGCGATCACAATCTCTTGCATTGTTGCCTTTGGGCAGTTCCACCCAAATAGTTGGATTTTGTGGCTATTGACCAATCCCATGGGTATGATTAAATAGGTTTCTAAAATCCTCTTAAATCGGATGGCTATAATTTTTGAAACTCCTCCCAATAGGAGTGTATCATCAACAAATTGAGAATGGTTGAGATCTTTGATATTTCAATCAAGGTAAGTCCTGGGAGAGAACCGTCTATACAGAAAACCTCAAAATTTCTGCTTAGATTCTCTACCACCAAGAGGTAAAGTGTTGGAGATAATGGACACCCTTGTCGCAGTCCCTTGGAAGCGGTAAACAATAGATAGGGGAAACCATTCACCAAAGGAGCTAGCTAAGGTTGATCAACACAAACAATGATCCATTGGATGAATGCCTCGTTAAATCTGATTTTTTGCATAAATTCCCCAAGGAAGGGATGGCTTACCCAATCAAATGAATTTTCCATGTCTAATTTTATTACCATGCTTGATTCCCCCCTCATTTTTCTTGAGTGGGTTGCCTCGTGAACTAAGATTATGTTGTTAAGGATATGTCTCTGGCACATAAAACCCTATTGATGTTTAAAGATGATATGAGGCATAATATTTCTGAGGCGAATAGCAATGATCTGTTGAGATTGCAACAAGATGATGGAGCTTAGTGAAAAGAGTCGCCTTCACTAAGTGGGCCCGCAGGCTATTTTTGGCGCAAGTCTATTTTTAGACTATGTCTATTTTTAGACATATGGATCATGTCTATGGATTGCAGGTTGCTGGTTATGGATGATTGATCAAGTTGGGAAAAAATAGATGGACTTCTATTTTTGATGAAAGTGTGAGTGATCACAGTGTGAGTGATCAAAGTCTATTTTTAGACTGGCTGTCAAAAATAGAAAAGTCAAATATTATTATCTCACAATAATATTTGGACTATAAACTTAATCTTATTCTCTTGGAGCACTTCAGTTTGAGCTACAGAGGTGGCACATGCAGCTGTCAGAAGGAAATACACTTTTCTTATGAGTCAGTTGAGTTGTTGCATGCATGACTTCAGTTAGAACTCAATCAGTTGAGTTTGGTGGAGTTGATTGTGGAGTTGATGGAGTTGTGTTCAGTTTAGCTTTGTTAAACTGGTTGTATTTAGTCTAACTGGCAAATAGACTAGAGATGAGTTGGGTGAATTAGTTATTAATTAATTCACAAGTTATTAACTCATAATACAACTAATGAATACATCAGTTAACTCAGTTGCATGTCAGTGCATGTTTAGTTCAACAGGGACAGGTGGTAGAGAATCAGATTGCTATCAGTTGTGACTATAGTTGTGCACCAGATCTTGCACAATCAAGGGATTGAGTATGCCAATGAGTTTGCTCACGTATTTGCCCACATTATAGCTTGTGCTCACGTCCAAAAAAGAGTGAGTGACTATTTTGCAGGTGAAAAACGAGTTTGGTGAGCCATTCTCATCAGTTCTTGAGCAGGTATTGAGCAGTGGAGGCAGGGAAGCAGTGGAAGAGATTTGGAGATCAGATCTGAGCTGTATTGTGTGTAACAGAGGTGGAGATACTTGTGAGAAGTATTATGCTGTGTAATGTTACATGACTCAATCATTAATATACAGATAGTTGGGGTTTTTAGCGAGATGCTTTCCCCGGGGTACATACTGTGTTAATGTGTGAATGCTCTTGATGTTTTATTGTTATTGATGCTGCTATATTGATGATCAACATAGAGGAGCTTATGTATTGTGTATGTTTTCCGCAATAGTACATGATCAGGATAATCTCCATTGAATATGTGTTAAATTATTCAAAATCTCTACATGGTATCAGAGCTAGATGATTTGTAGAAAAAGTTTCTACATGGTATCGGAGCTGTTGATCATCAGATCTACTATTCAGGAAGTGTTTACATTCTATTTCTCTAGGCAGAGCCTGTAATCGGGCTAGGTAGCCTCTGGATTCATCCTTCCTTTGGAAGGTGAGATATCCGGTAAAAGCCCATACAGTCAATCTCTGTACGAGAAATATTTTGTTCTCACGAATTCTAGATCGGAAGCAGTTGAGTTGGTTGCTGGTGGAATTCAAATTTGCAGCAGTGTTTTCTTGGTGACAACGCAGCAATGTCTTTCAACGGATTGCGATTGGAGTATGCTCTTGAGGGCAGCTCAAACTATATTGCATGGAAGGACAGGATGGAGGCAGTATTGGATGATAACGGGCTGAAGGAGTTCATAGATACAGATATCCCAAAGCCTACTGATGCTGCTGAGGCAGAAGTTTGGCAAAAGAAGACCGCAAAATGTCGAAGGATTCTGTTGGAGGGCGTGAAGGATCACATTGTGTCCAGCCTCCATGGAAAGGCTACTCCATATTTGATGTGGAAATCATTAACATAATTATTCCAAAGCAAGAGCGATCAGAGGAAGCTGGCGCTCAAAGATAAACTCAGAAACATCAAATGCGAGAAGGGTGACAGTATTCCCAAGTATCTCACGAAGTTCACTCAGTGTCGAGATGAGCTGGGAAGTGTGGGGGTTACTGTCGATGATGAGGACCTGGTGAGCTTGGCTCTCCTTGGTCTTCCGAAGAGTTGGCATTCCTATCAGGATTCTGTCAATGGTCGGGAGAAGTTGCCAGGATGGGAAAGACTATGGTCAGATCTTGTGCAAGAGGAGATCAGGCGGAGTACCAGGGACGGATCTTCGTCAAAGGGAGCTGATGAAGAGAATTGTGCTTTGGCTGCCAAAGCAAAGAAAGGGAAGAGCAAGAAAGTTTCTCAGTCTGGTGCGAAAGGCAAGAAGCAGGATATGTCCAAGGTGAAGTGTTTTCACTGTCACCAGCACGGACACTATGCCACAAATTGTTCGCAGAAGAAGAAGAACAAGCAAGCTGCTGGATCTGCAGGGGGAGAGGCCTTAGCTTCTCAGTTTGAGCTTGATTTTTCATTGATCACATGCTTGGTTTCAAGTGTGATGGGATCAGTGTGATTCTTGGACAGTGGTGCGTCTTTTCACATGACGGGAGATAGAGATTTGTTCTCTGATCTGGAGGACAAAGATCTTGGAGTGCGCATCGAGATGGGCAATGATGGTAGATACAGTGCGACCGGTATCGGTACCATTTCCTTTGAGAGGGAGTCTAGTAAACCCTTTGTATTGAAGGAAGTCATGCATGTTCCAGGATTGAAGAAGAATCTCATCTCAGTGGCGATGTTAGAAGACAAGGGGTATGATGTTGTTTTCAGCGAGGGAAAGGCCTTTCTGCGCAGCAAGACAACTGGTGGGACCCGGAAGATAGGGGTTCGAGTGAGGAACCTTTATCAGTTGCATGTAGATGGATGCGCAGTAATGGCGTGCAAGGCAGAAGGATTGGTGAGCCGGGATGATGGCGAGTTGTGGCACAGGAGATTGGGTCACCTTCACCATGGAGCCTTGAAGATACTGTAGCAGATCACTACAGGGCTTCCTAAAGGCACACTTGCGCAGTCAAATCAGTGCAAGGGGTGTACTTTGGGGAAGTTTGTGAAAGCCACCTTTCACAAGAAGGATAGTCGCGCCACGACGATCCTTGAGAGAATTCACACAGACGTGTGTGGACCTTTCTCAGTTGCTTCGACAACAAAACACAGGTATTATGTGATTTTTGTTGATGATTTCTCTCGTAAGTGCTGGATCTTCTTCATGCAGAAGAAGAGTGAGACATATCCAAAGTTCTGTGAATTCAAAGCACTGGTCGAGAAGGAGTCGGGGAAGAAGGTGAAGGCTCTTAGGAGCGATAATGGTGGTGAATACATCTCGGACGAGTTCAAGGATTTCTGCAAGACAGAAGGGATTCGTAGAGAGCTCATAGCTCCCCATAACCCACAACAGAACGGGGTAGCTGAGCGGAAGAACAGAACGATTGTGGGTGCTGCACAGGCAATGTTGCATGATGAGGGCCTACCCCTTCACTTGTGGGCGGAAGCATGCAATACAGCAGTTTATGTGCAAAACCGTTGTCCTCATAGGATACTTGGCATGAGTACACCTGAGGAGACTTATTCTGGTAAGAAGCCTGATCTTTCTCATTTGAGGATTTTTGGTGCTAACGTTTACATGCATGTGACGAAGGATGCCAGGAAGAAGTTGGAGCTGACTGCAGAGGTTGGGATATTTGTGGGGTACACTGATACGCCCCACAACTATCGTGTGTATTTGCCAGACAGTGGTAAAACTGTTGTGCGACGGGATATAAAATTTCAGGAGGAGAAAGCCATGAAGTGTTCGCTTGAGAGGGAGCTACACTTGCATGCAGATGAGGAGCTATTAGTTCCTAAGGATGAGCTTCAGGACGTGGATCAGCCACAGGATGAGGTTCATGGAGTGGAAGAGACCACTCATGCAGCGCCAACCATCAAAGGGCGAAAGCACTTGACAGAAGCTGAGCGACTGGCTCAAGATGCAGAGAAAGTTGTAGGACCACCTACAGCCCAACGCAGGCAGAGACAGTCACCTGATCGATACACTGGATACATGGCTCTTATGAGCAAGTGTGTTGTGACTGAGCCATCCTCTTTCGAGGAAGCTATGGAGGATCCCGCATGGGTAGACGCCATGGTGGAAGAGTATGATTCTATTGTCAGAAACAGTGCATGGGAGATTGTTCCTAGACCGGAAGGGAAATCAGTGGTGGGTTTGAGATGGATCTACAAAGTTAAGCAGGTAGCTGACGGGAGTGTGGAGAAGTACAAGGCAAGATTTGTTGCCCGAGGCTTTTCACAGATTGAGGGGATCGATTATGAGGAGACCTTTGCACCTGTCGCAAGGTATTCTTCCATACGGACGATTCTTGCTCTCTCAGCGCAGATGGGATGGCACATTCATTAGATGGATGTGAAGACTGCGTTCCTCAACGGAGTCATTGAGGAGGAGGTGTACATTGAGCAACCCGAAGGCTTTGAAGTCTTCAGCAGCGAGTCGCATGTGTGCAGGCTTAAGAGAGCACTGTATGGGTTGAAGCAAGCACCACGTGCTTGGTACACACGGATAGACAGCTATTTCACAGGACTTGGATTCTCCAAGAGCGAGGTGGATCCGAACCTATACCAGATTGTGGTGGAGGGTAAGTTGCTTATCATTGTACTGTATGTTGATGATTTGATTCTAACGGGTGATGAGCTGTTGATACTGTCATGCAAGAAGGATCTTGCTACAGAGTTTGAGATGAAGGATTTGGGCCTCCTTCACTATTTCCTGGGATTGGAAATATGGCAGCGCAGTGGTGGACTGTTTGTTTCTCAGGGCAAGTATGCTCGTGAGATACTGGAGAAGTTCAACATGCATGGCTGCAAGCCTGTTGATACTCCTCTTCCTGGAGGTTGGAGGAAGGAGGATGCCACTTCGGGAGAAGAAGTGGATGCCACTGTTTATCGACAGTTGGTGGGGTCGCTGATGTATTTGGTCAATACACGACCTGATATATGTTATGCAGTTAACCAGCTTTCACAAGCTATGGTTATGCCTACCAAGCTCTTCTGGAAGGCGGGCAAGCATGTATTGCGCTACTTGAGAGGCACATCGGGATATGGTTTGTGGTACAGATAGGAGGATGAGGTGAAGCTATGTGGCTTCACGGATGTAGATTGGGCAGGGAGCCCAACGGACAGAAAGAGCACATCAGGAGGGGTCTTCAGTATTGGATCGATAGTAGTTTCTTGGTACGGGAGGAAGCAGAGATCTGTGTGGATGAGGATGATCCTGGTCAGGTTTTTCAGGTCCAAGCACATCAGGTACCATCATATCAGAGATTGTGTGCAGCGGAGGATCATGTTACTTTCGTACATTCCAACGGAGGATCAGGATGCTGATATTCTGACGAAGGCTCTCACCAAGAGCAAATTCGAGTACCACCGAGGCAGGATAGGGGTTGCTGATAATCCATATCTTGTCGAGAGGGAGTGTTGAGATTGCAACAAGATGATGGAGCTTAGTGAAAAGAGTCGCCTTCACTAAGTGGGCCCGCAGGCTATTTTTGGCGCAAGTCTATTTTTAGATATGGATCATGTCTATGGATTGCAGGTTGCTTTTTATGGATGATTGATCAAGTTGGGAAAAAATAGATGGACTTCTATTTTTGATGAAAGTGTGAGTGATCACAGTGTGAGTGATCAAAGTCTATTTTTAGACTGGCTGTCAAAAATAGAAAAGTCAAATATTATTATCTCACAATAATATTTGGACTATAAACTTAATCTTATTCTCTTGGAGCACTTCAGTTTGAGCTACAGAGGTGGCACATGCAACTGTCAGAAGGAAATATGCTTTTCTTATGAGTCAGTTGAGTTGTTGCATGCATGACTTCAGTTAGAACTCAATCAGTTGAGTTTGGTGGAGTTGATTGTGGAGTTGATGGAGTTGTGTTCAGTTTAGCTTTGTTAAACTGGTTGTATTTAGTCTAACTGGCAAATAGACTAGAGATGAGTTGGGTGAATTAGTTATTAATTAATTCACAAGTTATTAACTCATAATACAACTAATGAATACATCAGTTAACTCAGTTGCATGTCAGTGCATGTTCAGTTCAACAGGGACAGGTGGTAGAGAATCAGATTGCTATCAGTTGTGACTATAGTTGTGCACCAGATCTTGCACAATCAAGGGATTGAGTATGCCAATGAGTTTGCTCACGTATTTGCCCACATTATAGCTTGTGCTCACGTCCAACAAAGAGTGAGTGACTATTTTGCAGGTGAAAAACGATTTTGGTGAGCCATTCTCATCAGTTCTTGAGCAGGTATTGAGCAGTGGAGGCAGGCAAGCAGTGGAAGAGATTTGGAGATCAGATCTGAGCTGTATTGTGTGTAACAGAGGTGGAGATACTTGTGAGAAGTATTATGCTGTGTAATGTTACATGACTCAATCATTAATATACAGATAGTTGGGGTTTTTAGCGAGATGCTTTCCCCGGGGTACATACTGTGTTAATGTGTGAATGCTCTTGATGTTTTATTGTTATTGATGCTGCTATATTGATGATCAACGTAGAGGAGCTTATGTATTGTGTATGTTTTCCACAATAGTACATGATCAGGATAATCTCCATTGAATATTTGTTAAATTATTCAAAATTTCTACATGATCTTTGTCAAAATATTATAGGCATAATTACACAATGGCATGGGTCTAAATCTAGAAAAGTTGGCTGATTTCTTTCATTGGTGATTAACACTAGGAAGACTGAATTGGTTCCTCTTCTAAATTTATGCTTTCTTCTAGTCAATTTCAACATCTTGATAAAATATCTCCTTATGAGGAACCAAAAGGAGTGGAAAAAGAAAATGGGAATGCCACTGGGTCCTGGGGCTTTATCAAGAGCCAAAGACCAAACGACCTCCATTAACTCTTCTTCTTTTAACGGCTTAGTTAGCTCCTTATTTTCTGTTTCAAAGACAAAAGGAGTGGAAAAATCAAATTGGAAAGTCATCGGGTCCCGGTTCTTTATCATGAGCCAAAGACCAAACAACCTCCATTACCTCTTCTTCATTTATGGGCTTAGTTAGCTCCTCATTGTTCATTTCAAATACCACTTTTGGCATGCAAGATAAAAATTGATTGAATATTTTGGGGTCGAAATTGTTATTATCAGAGTATAACTGAGAGAAAAAAGAGTAAGCTTCTTGCTTGATGTCATCTAAGGAGGTTAGTTTTTGCTTACCTTCTTGATGTATTTCTCTGACCTAATTTCACATCTCTCGAGATTTGGCTTGCTTATGGAAATATGTCATGTTTTGATCATTTTCCTAGAGCCAAATGCTTCGAGACTTCAAATGCTTGTATTCTTCCTCTTTCTTATTCAGTTGTTGGATTTATATTGTGAGTTTTTTTCTTTGACAAGATGATCTTTTGAGATGATGTTGGTTTCCATATTGGCTTGTTTTCCTTCTATCCCCTTGATGATCACCATTCTAGCATGTTTAGGAGGTTTGTAATGGACCCACACCAACTCTCATGGGGCTTTCTTGATTGCTCTCAACTTTGATTCCCAAACATAAGATGGGGATTCAATGAATGGGGTGCGCCATGTGTTTGTTATTATATCTATGAATCCATCCTCATGAATCCATTGTGGATTGAATCATAATGGAATTTGGACCAAATCTTCCATTGATTCAATGATCATGTTGATGGGGTAGTGGTCTAATTCTCCTTGAGCCCCAGTGAGCCAATTGCCATGAACTAGGAATATGTCTAAACATATCTCTATATGAATTGATCGAGTGTGTCTTTTGGACTAGGTGTATAGATCTTTCTTGGGGATGATATCCATAAGATCCCAGTTCGTTACCAAATCCTCCATTCGGTCTTGGAAAGGATCCCACATAATAGACCCTTCTCTCTTCACATTAGAATATAATACTTTGTTAAAATTACTCCCAACAATGGCATCGATGTTCTAGTCATCTTCTTTTAGATCAATGAGGTTATCCCAAAAGGACCTTTTTTAACTATAAAAAATAGGGTCATAAACATTGGTCAAAGGGATTTTCTCCTTAGTCTCGTCCTTTTCAAGTAGAATTGTTATACAATGTTTAGATCTAATTATTTTAACAAGTGTGAAGGTGGATGGAGACCAAAAAATACCCAATCCTTGTAATGCTCCTCTTATCACCTAAAAGTTTCATATGCTATAAAAGGAAACTCTTAAGGAAACCAAAAACTGACTTTAGGTTGAAAAGATGACCTCTTTTCAACCAGAGGGTGCTCCCTCTTGAATCTCAACAATAAGATTGTTGGCTTGAAAGATTAGTGGTCAGATTTGGTAAACAGGGTTTGAAAATATGGTAAGACTTCGTAGGATCCCATTGGGCATGGAGTCAAAATGTTTGGCTTAATGAGAAATTACACTGAAATATTCAATAGAGGCAAGGTAGCTGAGATACTTTGAATCTTCAAATTGTTCAGATGGAAGGCAGAATATTAAAGAAATAGTATACTTATAAGAGCATCACATGGATGAATTCTACAAAGCATAAGTTAAAAAACTGTGGACAACTGAAAATATAAACAAAGCATAGAAATTATGAATTCTATTTATGTACTCTTATTCAGTCATAGAAGATCATACATAATGGCAACACAGAAAGGAAACAAAAACAAGGGAAAAGACATTCAAATCACCCAACACAAGAATATCTGTTGTAAAATCAGATTTTCCTCATTAAAATTTCAGAAAACATGCAGTATACAATAGTTTTTCCATCCAAAAACCAATCCTTGGTCTATCGTTTCCATCTAATTTATATAGAATTTGCATCATTTTTGAGATCCACAATTTCTGGAAGTTTTAATTGCAAAATTTGACATCACTTAGAAGAAATCCCCGCTGTAGAGGGGAAAAACTAAGGTAATATCTAACCACTTTGGATTGAAATTTGGTCCTTCAATATGGAGAGGTCTTTCTCCTGATCTCAATGATAGAATTGTTGGATTTATGTATTCGTGGCCAGATTTGATATAACATGGTTTGGTAGGGCTGATAAGACTTCTACTGGGCATGGAGTCAGAATTGAAACATCAATCTAAAATCTCAATACTGGAGCACATAAACATGTAGAAATCAGAGGAAGGGTATATAACATTCCCTCAAACCTTATGATGTTGCAGAATGGAAGTTGAAAAAGAAATGACAACCCATTGAGGCAGAGCTTTAGTTGGAAAACATGATAAGTAGTTGTTAAAAGATGAATTAATTAAGAATATATTTCATTCATATGTACGAGAAGAAAACATTAAATAATAACAAAAAGGGAGAAACATTCACCAAGAAAACTAACTATGGATTATCATAACAAGAATCACTGATACAATGTCTAAATCACACTGCTAGAAATTTTTATTGATGAGAATAAGGATAGAGTACAAAGCACAGGGATCTCTCCCCAAATCCAAATCAAAACCCCTTTTTCTTCTTTTCCATAAGCTATATAGAAAAATCACTTAACTGTAGATCAATTTTTTTTATAATTTGTTTTTACAAAATATAAAAGATAGCATTAAATCTCTAATATTGACCTTGTTACATATAATATCTAAACAAAATATTTCTTCTCATATATTTAACATGAATTGATAAAGTTTCCTTAGAAAGTGCATATGGAACTTCTTTGAGAGAAAACTAGAGATGAGTGCATGAAAGCTGGTCCACCTGGGCATTTTACTTGCTGGTTTCACTCCTTAAAAATGAGTCAAATAATTTTGTGCCATGATTTTTTCAAAATGATTTTCCACTTTTTTGTTCTGATGCCAAATTCGAATTGATGAGGTGGCTCTCCAACTGAAAGTTGATTAGGCATTTTTCTAAATATAGAAAAGATAATTCTGGTCAATTCCTAAAAAATAGGCTCCAAATATCAATTCTAATATCTCAAATTGTGATAGGTATTATACAACTGGGGGAGGTTTTTTTTATTTGGTTAGTTCCCTCCAAAAAAATATTTTAGTTTTAAAAAATTCATCTCCATTTGTTCGGAAACCACTCCTAGTTACTGGCTTTACAGGAAAAAATAGAGTAAAACATTTTTTTTTGCTGACAATTGATTTGCCAACGCCACCGTTTCAAATTTTCTGAACCAATGCCAAAAAATTAATTGCCGGCTCTCACTTAATCAGGGACTCACTCCTTTGCTAACATGTGATTTTTCATCGCTTTGATTTATATAAAAAAAAATTACAATTGGTGTTGATAATCCAGTTGTCAGTGCTTTTATTCAACATTTTACAATTGGCGTTGACAATCCCACTGTTAGCGCCTTAAAATTTTTCAAATAATAAAAAAACACACTGCCAAACTTAAAACAATGAAGAAAAACTGAGATAACATCTCCGATAGAACTTTGTGCAATACTTGAAGATCTTCTCCAAAATTTGTCTGAGAGCGAGAGGACTTCACTTTTTTCCAACTTGGTTTCCCATAATAGTATTACTTGGGGTTTTTATTTCTTTATTAAATATTTCACTGCACAAAATTTTATAGGGTTTCCCAAACCCCTAATATTCTAAGAGAAAATTTTCATTTAGACAGTGGGGATGAAGTGTCGCCACCAATATTTGTTCTGCCAGATGCTTTCCCTGCTGCTTGCTTTAGCAAATTTAAAATTTGGGGTTGAGTACCAAGTTTGAGATGTGCCCAACTTTAGCCTCCCTTTTCTATTCTTTTGGATCTCCCTTGTTTTTTCCTTGTGTCTAATTCATTGCTGGTAGAATCCCCTTCTAAGCTAGAAATGTTTTTCCTGGAGTGATGAGTCATTATTTTTTTCTCGCTCGTTTTTGGAGGGGAATGGAATGGAGCATGTGTTGTTGATAAGGAGTAGTTTGGACTGAAGGCTACTCCAATTCCTCATATTTATTGATTAGGGTTTCTTCCTATTGCAAATATTTCTTTGGCTGCACAGGTTCTTTTATATGCACCTCCTCTTGTGGCTCTTGGTTCTCCTCAGGGGCTTCTAGTACCCCTTCTTCCAAGTTTTGCAACACCTCAAATGGATTCACCAAGGTAAAAGTAACATTGTTATCCTTTCTGTTAGCAAATCCAAAATGCGTTCCTTTTCCCTTTGTTGCTCCTTTTTTGGGCTTTCCATTTTGCTTCTTGCGGGGCTTATACTATTTATTTTTCTCTAGATATAGAAGTGTTTTGCTTACAATCCCGGGAAAAATGCCCATATTCATGGAAGATCTTACATTTGAAGGGAAGTTTCCCATAATCAAGGGCTTGCCGATGCACCCAATATCCTTGAGTCGAGTCAATTTCGGATGGGTGACCCTTCTCCAAATTGACTTCTACACAAAAATTTTCACATGTGAGCTACTGTCCTCAGAGTTATGCTTGATCCAGATATTTCTGAACTCCATTCCCAATAGCCCAAAGAATATCATCATTCCAGCATGAGAGTGATAGTCTTGGAAAATTCACCCAAATTGGAACAACAATAGGTATATCTTCATCTGGATCAAAATCTAGAGAACAAGCATTTAGATACATACCTCGAGCACAAAAAAAGTAAGGCCCATTTCTAAATATGATATCATGATCCTCCTTGAGTTTGAATAGGAATGCAAAAATCCATTTCCTAGGGAAAAAAGCCCTACATTTCCTTTCATTTTCGACTTCCAATGCTGGTCCATCCATTGCTCCACAGGCATGGGCAAAGGCCAAGATCCCATAAACTTTCCCATCAGAGCCTCATCTGTGTAGGTTAAGGTCAATATACAAAAGAGAGGAGGAAGAGTGACTAGTGGAACATTTTCAACTCTTTTCACAAAGTGGGAGTGAGGGTGCCCGGTCCACTTCTACTATCTGAGGGAGTAGACCAACACCTGAAAGGAAGTGGCCTCATCACAATGCGGAGAGGGGGCCCCTTTAGGGCCCGATGCCATGCACATTCAGGAGTTATATAGGTGTACTGAAGAGGGTTTTAGGATATTATCCCAAACTTACTTAATATTAAGTTTAAAACCTTTATTTGTTTTCATTGTTGGCTTTCCCTATTGTAGGTGTGTATGGTTCGGAGTTGAGCGCAGCTACAGACTAGTTGTTTGAAATTTTTCTATACGTTTTCAAGCTGGTATTTCACCAAAAAAAGGTTTCATTAATACTTTCATGTTCTTCTTCCAAGGTTTTTTCTCGTCCTCTTGGCCCAACTCCTTTCCTAAGAAAGGGTCTCCTTTCCATAATCAGATTTAAATATGCTACTTTAGTGAAGGGAACTCACGTGTGCACGCAACTATTCTTAAGGAAACCAACCAATGAATTTATGATTCAGTTAATTCATCATATGTTGATCTTTAATCAGTGCATCAGTACTTTATTTAAACATTAAATAGTAACCATGTGCATTAATAACAGAATAAACCATCACACATAAGAAACACACATGAACACCAAGATTTAAGGTGGAAACCCAATGCGAGAGAAAAGCCACCTATTGTCGTTGTCTCTGTCATCTTTTAATATAAAACATAATTTGTTTACAATCTTGTATTGGTGCAAGCTCATACCAATATGCAGGCACCCACCTGCAGAAGGCTACAACCTTCTCTCATTCTCCAGCTTCTATTGGAAGGGAGCTACAACCCCCTAGCTCTTATACTAGCCTATATGTTTGCTAGTACATAGGCTCTAACCTACAGAAGGCTACAACCTTCACTTGTTCTCTAGCTGCTATTGGAAGGGAGCTCGAACCTCCTGATCAAATCACCAGCCACTACTGGCATGAAGCTTTGACTTCCTCACTAAAGGCTCCAACCCTCAATATCCTCCACCGACCACGTTTCATGAATTTTCAGACTGGATACTCTTGGTACACAACACTACAATATGAAGGCCACATTTCATCAAATTTTCACACTGGACCCATTAGTAACATTAAATCTCAAAATCAATCACCATTGCAATACAACCATCAAATACATTTGCATCAACCAATCACTGAAACTAAATCATCAATCTTTGACATAACTGAAACCAATCATCAACCTCTGACATAACTGAAACCAATCATCAATCTATGAATCAACCATAACTGAATCAATCAATCACTGAAACCTCTGACATACTAAATCAAACAATCACTAAACTTCTAACACAAATGAATCAACCATTCATTCGAACTTAATCAAATTCAATCAATCAAATGGAACAGACAGATCACAGTAACTAGTACACAAATCTAAACCAGGAACACTACATCAACAACCATAACCAATAGTAACCTCAAAAATCATGTGCCAGACTATATACGCTCCTTCAATGAAGCCAACCTGTGTGTATACGCAACTTCCTTTAGCCAAACCTATGTATACCTCTAAAGATACTGAATCATAAAACCTCTGAACCACAAACTGTACCAATTAGTGACATTCTGAAGATCTACTGTCAATTTACAGAGTTCTAAACAGATAGCAGCAAGGATAACCCTTCTTACTCAATCAATCAATCAATTAGACATAAACTCTTTATGCATTCAGTTTTACTTTCAGATCTAAGAAGACATAATTTAAAAAGAACAGTAAACAACATGAAAACAATAGCACTGATCTAATAGATCAGTCATCCCTGAACATCAAGATTTTCTTTTGCATACGCTACTTGGAAGAGTTGAACTAGCATGTATACACACCTTCACCAAAGCGAACCAGTGTATAGATCTGAAAATACTTACTTATAACTTCACAGCAATTCTCAACTTCAGACATACCCAAATCATCAAATATAAAGTATAAAACGTATGTTAGCAATCAAATCTAGCCCATCCATTATTAGATCACATAATGATAAGTCATTAAGATCCTAATCCATCATTAGATCTCATCCATCATCAAACACTCAGGTGCATACTTAGTATATATCAAGCAAAGCATCAGAAACCCATAACATGCATATTTTCTTTTGATCTAGCACTTCATAAGATATTCATTACTTGTTCTCTTAGCCCTTTGATCTTCTCCTCCTTATGTACTTAGATCCTTTGTCAAAACCTCGGACCAAAACCTCGGACCAAAAACCTCAAACCAAAACCTCAGACCAAAACCATGGACCAAAAACCTCGGACCAATACCTCAGACCAAAACCTCGGACCAAAAACCTCAGACCAATACCTTAGACCAAAACCTCGATTTTACATCCTGTACATGCTTTTCCTTCTGTGAAAGTGCATGCATATGCATACGCTTCTTCTGTTTTGTGAGTCCATGTGTATATACTACTTGGACAAGGTGAACCGACGTATACTTCTTAAACCATTCTCTTTCTTCAATTTCTTGATTCTGATATTTACTCCTTTGTTCCTTCATCCTATTCTTTTGTACCATTACTTTATTCCCTCTAAATATGATTCCTTTGAACTACCCTGCATTTTGTCACATTTGTAAACACAACTGCCATGCATTCTGTCACATCTGATATCTCTCCTGTAGATTCATCTAGTTACGTAGATTAATCTAGTTACCATATACAAGTGAGTTATTCTACTAGAAGTGGGCTGCCATCAAGTACAACACATGCATCATAATTCCAACAAATATATTTTGTTTTGTTTAAAGAGATGAATGGTCATATGCTAACACTATTACCCTTTGTATAAAATGTGGATTCCCAAAAAGGGTTATGTCTATTTAATTGAATTTCAATTATTTTCCTCTTCTCGATGCATAATTATGTATTTGAAGAAGGTTCCATTAATAATTTTTGTTTTCTTGGGTCTTACTTTTCTTGTATGTCTCTGGTTCTTTAGTTTTTTCAAATATATGTAAATGGAAGGGCTTGACAACTGTATTGTTTACTTTTATGAAATAGAGTTATGTTTTCTTACTTACACTTGGAATCCTGTTGATACCACTGTAACTGAAATTCTTTACTTTTATTTTTGGTGTTCGTTGTTACTGTAGCACAAATATTTATATTTTAATTAATCACTAGTCAAAACCCTACTCGAGAATAACATTATTGAAAACATTTTCTAGTTTTTATTTATTTATTTTTATGGAAAAGGAATTCATTCACTATAGTTTATCTGCTTGTTTCCCAATGTAAAATCATGTTCCAACACAAATAAAATATTATTCTGCTTTCCTGCAATATTGACATATATACAAATATAATTATTCTTTCCAAAATTTTTCACATGGGAGTTTGAGCAGAAAACAATCCTTTCGTTATAAGAATTATTTTTTATTTTGTTTATGTACTAACATTATTTCCTTTGAGGTATAGTGTGCTAGGCGAGACCTGTCATGGGTTCTTCCCTTCCTCTTTTGTACCCAAAATGATGCAAATCTGGGACTGATGCCAACACATGTTCACTCTTGCTGCGAGGTCTAACCCATTTCTATTTCTAAAGCTTTTAGTATCTTACTCCAGTGAATAAAATAAAAGCAAGTAATGTGCATTTGTACACCATTTTATACTTCTTAAACTGTTTATACATATACATGAGTGAATATATATATATATATATATATATATATATATATCTATATATATATATATATATATATATATATATATATATATATATATATATATATATATATATAACCCTATCTAACTCTTCCATGTAATTATAACTAGAAAGGAGTATCTGCATTACTCATTTACCGTGTTTCTTTCCTTATACGACATTCAAATAAGAATATACATATGTATGGGTAAGACTTGATGGTATAATCCCCCATCCAAAACTAAACAAACCAGTGGGTGGAGAAGAAACAAAGTCCTTGAGACCAATTCCCAATGTGAAGACACTTCATGTGCTTTAAATCAATAGTTGAAGTAAAATTTTGAAAGAAGCAAAGGGAACTCACCAAAAACCTAATTTTTGCAGAGTATAAGTACTTGGAGACCGAGGGGGAAGTAAAGTCTAATGAAGATATTTTTGATGACATATAATTTCTTATTTGTATTAAATGTAATGTATATAATCTAGAGTGTTATAAGTATAGTGGAAAAAAACTCATTTTGTATGTAATGCTTGCAAATCAAGTTTGCTAATATTAATGAGAACTATATTTTTGGCTCTATTTCCAAATTCATGAATGAAATTATGAAAAATTACTCATTCTTTTATATGTTCACATACATTTGTCTATAAAAAATTGGTTTTGTCCTAGCCATATCGTATATAGGTTGTTTTAAAAAATTTCCATATCTATACTAGATATCATACCTATATCCATACCCATGTCTATATACCTGAAAATTAGAAGTTTAATTATGGTTACCTACCGTTTATGCATTTGTAGGTGAGATGTTTTTCACAACCTTAGTGGGGCTTCTATTGAATGATTACATTGTTGTATGTAATATAGACTTCTTCAACCCAAAAGCTGTTTGAGAGTTCTCTTCACTGACAATGCTCTTGGCCATCTCCACGATGGTTCTCTTTTCCTCTCTACAATGTATTTCTATTGTGAAAATATGAGTATTGCAATAATTGTAGAAGTAGCCAAATTTTATTTTCTCAAAACTCTATTTTCTAAGAACCTTAATCTTCTTTTCAAGTTTCCTTTCAATTTTCAACCATTGCTCTAAATTTCTTTAGTGTTATGAGAGCTAATAACTTGTACTTGAGAAAGCACAACCAATGTTTTGTTGGAAGGGCATCTATATATACCATAAAAATAATTTTCATGTACCAATGTCTAAGATCTCTTGGGATCATGAAGGTCACTATCCATAATTTCCAAATGCAAGTTTTTTGCCAAATTTTCTCTATATTGCTAGTCTAAAATGCAAGATTCATAATTACTCATGCTAAATTGGAGAGAAACCATAGACCATATCAAATTTCCTTAAATAGTTCGGATTTTGGACTCAAGATATACCTACTTTTTATGACATAGTTGATTTTTGGAGAAGTTTTCAGCCAAAAATGCTTGTTTTCCTATTGTTGAATATGTATACCCATCAAGATCTACTTCAACAAATTTGCAGCCACTTTGCCTTTTTCCCTCTTGTATTTTATGAAATCCTTTCCACTTCAAGTTCAATCTTGGAATGATGCTTCAGTACTTGATTTGTTACCTATAATTTCTTCTTTAGGTCCACTACATACTTGGGGGTTCAGTGCATGAGGTCGTGTTTTAGCTTGGGACATGCCCTCTAGTGTTTGTATTAACAAGGGATATGGCTTCCTTGTCCTTTGTGAGAGACAATGCTTTCATAACCATTTCTAGGATATCTTGTCCATGATGCATCTCCTGGACGTGATTATCAAATCCATGATCCTTTATGGTTTTGAGGTTTGTGGACCAATTGTTTTATGTTGAATGGGCTAATATAGAGAGAGTCCATACCATCTTCCATAGGCACTTTATCTAATGTAAGTATATTTTTCCATAACCCATTGATAAGCCATAGTTTGGGGGTCATTCTCTTTTCCTTGAGGCCATCTTCCTATTGGTATTGTTCCTTTATAGAGTTCAGATCTTTGGGGACTTATACTTGAGAATGATTGGTATCCCTATCTAGCACTTTTTTCTTTCAAGTCCATTAACTTGGTTAAGACCCGAGGGTATGCTTGATGTTGGTTTGAGAGGTTGCTTAGTTATTGTAGTTTGTGGCCATCTCTTTAGGTTGTCTTCTATATCTCATGCATTCCATTAATGTGTATGTCACCTCATGTTGTTTGTGTCATCTGTTGGAATAAAATTATTTTGTATAATCCACATCCAAAATGGAGTAGTTGAATGAAAGAACTCAAATATTATGGAGATGGTTCAATGGATGCTTGTGTTGTTCAAGGTTTGATCCTTTATGAGAAATGGTATGGAAATAAACACTCAATTTCACATTTTAGAATTTTTGGATCAAGTGCATGGGCTCATATCCCTAGATGAGATAAGTTTATTAATGTTTAATGAGATCATAATTAGCTCAAGGGAACTAGTAGGCACATTAGCATCAATACATCGTGGGAGTGAGAATGAAACTCTTAGGAACATTAGGAATAACCCCAATTGGGTGACTATGGTATGTTACAAAAACCTTATTTGTTCATTGAATATGGTGATTTCCTTCCACTTGAAGCTAATATGAATTGATCTTGAATTTCCCAAGAGACATCTTGAATGTGTGCGTCTAATGGCAGCGCGTGTTGGCTATTTTGGTAATGAGGTCATCCCTCATCTCAAGAAATTCCTTGCATAAAAGGCCATCTTGGATTTGAGCTTGCATGGTAGTTCTAAGTAAATAACTTGAATTTATTGTCTATAAATACATTTTGTAATGATCTCTCTCCACTCTTTCTTGTAGGTAATAAACAATATAATGAAAAATTGGACCCTAAAAGTCACTGTTGCATTTTGGTGGGTTATAATTAAGTTTCAAAAGAATATAGTCCATATGATCCTTCAATTCACAAGGTGACTAAATGTAGAGATGTTAGCTTTGATGAAGTTCCTACTTAGGGTCCACCAAGAGCTTTTTCATTACATCTTATAGATGATTCTGAACATGTTTCAATTTATCTTTCTCCTTCACATTATGATGTTGATCCTCCTTTTAATCCTACAAGTGTTTTCTCAAGATCTCCTCATATATTGACTAGACAACTAGATGTTGATGATGAGGACCTTATTGATGACATTTAGATCTTGTTTTGCAGAAGTCGCTTCTCCTATACAATTCCTCTCTATTGAATGCTCCCTCCAACACTTTGTTCTAGGTGCTGAGCAATTTAATAATGTTGAGGAAGACCTTTTGACCCATTTCTTGGCTTCAATGCCTCTTTCTCTAGCTATGCCAATCCCTTTGACCAACACCAGTTTCTCCAACTAAGCTAAACCCTTTGACCAAGTGGGTGACATCAACTATTTTGTAATTTGCTAATTACCTTCCACAAAAAGTTGAACTAGAACATCATCAGAAACCTCCTGCACTATAGGCCCTTCTTACCAAGGTAGATAGGGATGAAGATGTCACTACTAATAATTTTTCCAAAAATTGCTTCGAATGGGAGGCAACCATGCCTATGGAGTATGATGCCTTGATAAGGAATCAAACTTGGGAATTGGTTCCCTTAGTCAAGGGCATGAATGTTTTTTGTTGTAAATGGTTTTGCAAAATCGAGTTTCATGCTAATGAATAGATAAAAAATGTGCCCTATTTGGCTGAATTTCCTTGATGCAAAACATTCACTGGCTTCTCTTTAATATAAGCAGCCCCCTTCAAAATAAACTCTATGAATTCTAGACTAGAAAAGTCAATTGATATTTTAACATACATGTAGAAAATCTCTGATAGGCCAAGTGTAACATCTAACATATTGTATTACTGTAGATATAGTAAATCAAATTCATGTTTCCTTAGCCTGTCTTAACAATAGACATAGATGCTAACATCGATGTTGCTTTTTTGTCAATAAATTTTTCTTTTTTCATATATCTTCTAGATTATTTCTTTCCAGTTTTAATTGGTTCCATAAATATTGTGATATTTATTTTGGAATGTAGTATTCAGGATATTGTGAAATGATAGTTTGCATTGGCACTGGATAGTCTTTAGTAAATTCTTTATTGCAAATATGGTAAGCATCAAACTTCTATTATTAATGATTGATATTAATATTAGGCACCCACTATCTTGATATTAGGATATTGTGAAATGATTGATATTGATCTTGATAAGAATCAATATTATGTTATTAGGCCTATACCATAATTCCATGCTTACTTATTAGGCACCCACTAGTCTGGGAGGTATGCATAGGGTACTTATAAATTGTTTATTGTTGTGGTTCACTTGCTCATGGTTTCATTTTTAGTGGTCTCTGTGACATGGGGAAGTCTCCAAATCACTTATTTTCTAAGGGGTGTGGTTGGTGAAAGCCCAATACTTCACTTTTGCATGCACTAAAGAAAAGGAATCCATACTTTTCCATGGGTTTTCTCATTGTGACATCATCTTTACTGTCAAATACATTGTTTACTTATTTATTTTGATGTGAAATGTGTTCCAAAACTATCATTGTTAGGGCTTACTGGCAAGTTGGCAACATCTACTCTATAAATATCTTCATTGGAATATAATCCAATTTGCTTCTATGTTAAAACTTAAGATCCATTATGTTGATGGTGGAGTCTCTCAAGTGCCTTTTAATTGATTGCTTAATATCTCACAAAACATGCCTTGGAAATTAGCACTACTTCAATGAATTAATTTACTAGAAATTAGTACTGAATGAATTATTTTACCAAGTTTGTCCCTAGTCAAATCTATAATTGGTTATATATTTTGAGGCTAAAGCATCAGTAGGACCTACTGAAATAAATTTTTTCCCAATATGAAATGATATGAGGCATGATTATGTTGTCAAGAGTACCAATACTCTACTGTTCATTGTTAAATAATAAACATCTATCCAGTACAAGGGAAAAGCTTCTTCACAAGTATCAAATTGAATCTATTTTGTTCTCCTTTTAAATGTAAATGTCGAACCTAAAATAAGTAATACAACCTTGGGCTCTTATTAAGGGCCATCTATTAATATTGTTTGGGCCATATTGTTGTGCACTCTTTTGTTGTAAAATACACAATAATAATCCATTCCATTTCATAGATTTTACTTGTAGGTATTTTAATTTGAGTAATTTCTCATTCTCATGGCTTGCAACTAGAGGAATTACGTAAGAAGAAAGATGAAGAGAGAGATAAGAAGGATTCTTATTCTTCGAATGAATAGTAACAATTATTTGGGCTTAAAAATAATTAGACTTAACAACAATATGTTGGAAGTCTGAGCGCACATGCACATAAATTAAATGGAAGTGCTCCTGAGAAGAATCCTGGTAAAGATAGTAACAACTCTCTTGTCCAACCCTCACCATTTACAACTTCTGCCTTGCATGTACCAGTGGTCCCCTCTAATGAAGTAGGGGTACCTAAAATATTTGTCAAGGAAAATGTTGAAGTCAAAGTTTCAAAAGTAGAGCCAATAAACACAAAAACTGCCACTTTGAGCAATGTGTTAGATGAAATTTACAATAAGCAGGCTGCAACCATCACATAAAGATACTAGAGAATAAAAAAGGTAGGATGATACTTATACTGAGTCAGGCTCTGGCTATGTAAAAATTTCAAGAATATCATCCTCAGAAAATATTTCAGGAGTTGCAAAGAAACAAGAACCCCATATAAACAATTGGAGAAGATCATCTTCAGAAAATATATTAGAACTGATAAAGAAACATGAAACTAAAATTGCAGGTAATGAGCCAGCTAAAGTTGAAGTGGAACTGAGTAATTCCCATCCCCATACACCAGACTATGGATGGACAACTACTAAGGATGGTTATTTTTTATCCCAAGAGGAAAATTTTAGAGGCATTGCGATACCTAAAATGAATGGAAGTATGAATGATTTGGTGAATAAGCTTCTAACTAAAGCACAAGTTTCCTCCAATTTCTTTTCCAAAGATTCACATGAGAATGTTTAGTATAGTGAAATATCTCAACTACCAGCATGCTCGAGTTTATCACTTTTGATGAAGTTGTTGTTACAAAGAGTCAGACAGACATAGGTAATGGTAAACTCACTTGTAACACTTGTTCTTTGAGGCTTTTCTTGACTTCTTCATTGCTAATCTGGTTTTTTTTCAAGATATAATTCTATAATTGGTAACCCTATAATAAATTCTTTATGTGGGTGATTGAAAGCATATCATGTTTTATAATACAGGTTCTCACATGAGTAGTTTGATTGAGCCCACATTTAGTCGTAAGCAATTCTCTAATGAGCCCATGGATTTTAGCAATGGAACACTTGGTAAAGGATCTAAAGACTTGTTTGAAGGTAGAAAATTCCATTTCTCTGACAGTAGCAACAATAATCAGTCACAAAATCAAGATTTTGTTGGTGTGAAGTTGTATTCTAACTCTAGATTTTGACCTAGCACAACACTATTTTAAGCATATAAACGAAGTTTAGGTAGTCATTGATCTTTCCCATCTTTTCTTGATTCTATTACTCTATTTACACATTCTCCTATGCTGAAAATTGTAGTTCCTGGGTCAGAGAAATCTTTGGAAAAGTAAAAATGCAGAAGTGGGGAGTCTTTCCGAGATGAGTCATGACAAGCAGGGAGGTTACATAAAGGGAAAGTTTACATCAGTAGTAAATTCCTTGAATTTCTGATCAAACCCAGCTACAATTTGAGGCTTCTTATTTCTCCGTTGTTAAAAAAAAATGTGTACAAAAGAAACCTTCTGTTGTTGATCACATCAAATATTCTAAATGTACCTGAACAATATATTTGTAATCTAAAATCCAGACGTGCTAAAATACCCTTTTGAGCGGTGAGAACAACCATGTCTACTAGTGAAGGGAAGAAACTTGCATGCCAGTTGGGAATCTAATGTATTTGAACTAAAACACTTGAGGCTTTTCTCCATCAATTAAAAATTAGGCTTTCTTTGGGACTACATACCAAAGCCAGTATTGGGTAGATTAGGTTGAATTTTTTTTTTCTTGGGATGTGTAGTATAATCGTGTTGGGTCCCTATAATACTAGTGATTACCCCATTACTATTGTAGTTGTACCCCTTATTAATATTGTTATGCCCCTATTATCCCCATATTGTTATTATTGTGCCCCATAGAATCCCTCTATTGTTATTTTTGTGGCTTTATATTATTATTGTTAGGCCGGCTGGGTTATATTGTGACTCCTTACACTCCTATATATAGAAAGGAGGTTTTGTCATTTGAAAAATCCAAGAATTGTTCATTTATGTAATGTAAAGGAGGTTTCCCCCTCGAAGAGGCTGAATTCTAAGGCGTTGATCTATCTTTTCTATCTTTTTCTTGAGCTGGTTTCATAACATTTGGTATCAGAGCTTTGGATTCTAGGGTTTCGCTGCTCAAAATATGTCATCGTGGCATTTTCGCTATAACTTTTTTTCTGCAACGTTTCAGAAGTTGAAAAAAAAACCCATTTGAGAAGAAATCTCGCTGAACCTCAGGTCCAAATTTCAGAGCTGTTCGCGTTATATTTGCGGAGATATGATCTGAGGAAGTTGGTCTTTTTGTAGACTCCTGAATTACATTCCAAACAGATGACCTGGGGAAAAGTGTCATAACTTTCTCTCTGGGGATCAGATTGAAATTTCGTAAGAAGGTACAGAAAGAGGACAGGCTGTAGTTTCTTGTATGCATTTTTCAGATCCAAAGGTCGAAACAGTGACTAGTGGCACGTCATACAAGTTCGCTCTACTGAACTAGTCTATAATCAAGTCAATGTGGGAGATTTCTCCTAACTCTTCCTTGGAGAATCCAATTTGGGTCAGACTTGTGGCACTGGAAAGAGGACACAGAGGGATACTGCAGGTCACAAGTTCAGATCTAGATTATTTGAAAGTACAGAGATACATTAGAGGCAATATCGAGCTCCTACAAAGTGAAAAAAAGGTGTGTAGATTTTCTTAAATTCTTGCTTAAGCTTGGTTTGAAAATTTATTTTGAAGGAATTGAAAGGGCATAGTAGAGCATTATTATTAGTAACTGATGCCCCGAGGAAAGAAAATGCAAACACCTAGTAAGGAACCTGAAGGCTCTAGCGTGACTCATGAAGAAGAGGAAGAAATGCAACATGATATATCAAAATTACAAGACCAAGTGCAACAACTGTCCCTTGCACAAAAAGGAACAGAATCTAAGATGGATGGTTTAAAGAAAGGCGTAGAAGCTAAAATGGATTGTTTAAAGAAAGGTGTAGAAGCTAAGATGAATGACATGGAAGCTAAGATGGATGATTTGAAGATAGATTTGAAGACAGACATGGAAGAATTGAAGATAAATATGAATAAGTTGCTACAAGAAAGGGTCACTAATGGTGAAAGGGTAGTAAAGGAAACTCATGATGAGAACAAAAGAAATGTTAATCATGATTCCATAGACTCTAATGTTGGATCAAAGACCCACCATATTCCAAAAATCGATATGAGGAAGTTTGATGGCAAGGATCCCGCAACATGGATATTACAGATGGAGCAATTTTTCGATCTTAATAATGTGCAAAACACACAAAAGGTACGTATTGCAAATTTATATTTGGAACCAAATCAGTTTGTATGGTATCAATGGCTTTGCTCTTGTAAATAATTTATCACTTAGGCAATTTTTACGAAAGAATTGATAGCACATTATGAGGATACAAAAAGCAACACTTTTTTTAGCCAATTGATAAGTCTCAAACAGAAGGGTTCAATAATGGAGCACATTGAGGAGTTCCAAAAATTGAACATAAGGGTAAAAGATATTCCAGAGGAGCATAGGATTGATGTGTTCATAGGGTCTTTAAAGGATAATATCCAACATGATGTTCACCTTTGGGAACTTGATTCATTAGAGAAGGCATTCAGGTTAGCAAGAAAAATGGAAAGCAAAATTATGGCAACCAGGAAGCATACCACTCACAACTATAAAGACGGAAGTGTTGTTGCCGCTAGTCTTCCACAACCTATAAGTTTGACACCACAACAAGTGGAAGAAAAAAGAGCAAAAGGGCTTTGTTATAGTTGTGATACAAATACACTAAAGGTCATAAGTGTGCTGAGAAGAAATTATTCTACATAGATTGTGAAGAGGAAGAAGAAAAGGAGCAAGAAAGGTCAAAAGAAGAGGATATACTCCAGGAACAAATCCTAGATAAAGAAGAAATGAATCCGACCATATCTTGTAATGCATTGGTAGGAATTACCACTCTTCAAACCATCAAGATAGAAGGAAAAATCAAGAAGAAAAAGGTAATAGTGTTGATTTATTCAGGAAGTACCCACAATTTTATTCATTGTAAGGTAGCAAGAGAATTGAATTGCTTCTTATATCCAGCATAGAGTGTCAAGTGATGGTTGCAAATGGAGGAACAATAAATTGCTTGGGAAAGTGCCATAATATCAAGCTATCCATGGGAGAATATGTATTGACTAGCCCAATGCTTTCCATTCCAATGGGAGGTGCTGATGTTGTACTGGGAGTCCAATGGCTACAATCCTTGGGTACAATAGCTTTTAATTTTCAAGAACTTTTCATGAAATTTTCTGTGGAAGGAAAGGAAGTTGAATTAAGGGGTATTGCAGGGAAACCGGGAAAGATAATCAGCTCTAACGGTATGCCAAAGCTTCTAAAAAAGGAACAAAGAGGTGTAATTGCACAATTATGTTCGCTAGCTGTGTCCACAGTGGAATCATCTATTTCTCTAGATCTCCAAAAAGTCTTGGAAAATCATTCCAAGGTATTTGAGACTCCTAAAGGTATCCCACCTATTCGTGATCATGATCATGCTATTCATCTGATTCCAGGAAGTGTTCCTCCAAACATTAGGCTGTACAAATATCCCTATGCCCAAAAGAGTGAAATTGAATGTATGGTTGCAGAAATGCTAGAGGCTGGTATAATTCAACCATGTCAAAGTTCTTTCTCTGTGATGAGCCCCAAAAATGGACAAATATTTGGGCTCATCCAACCTCCTAATTTGACTTAATCCACCATTCTCATTTGTTTATTGCATGTTTTTGATTAATTTTATGTTAATAGAGTGAATTTGGTTAGTCATTATGCTAACAAGTCTAATGGGTGCTTTGTGTAGCCTTTTTGGTCAACTTGGAGACAAAATGGAAGGTCTTAATGAGCACTTGGCAGCCAAATTCGTGGGAGAACAAGCTAGAGGATTTGCAGGAAGGTGTCCCCCTCATTTATGGGCCCTTACCTCGAATTCTCCACCATCAGCTCAGAGTTCAAGGGCCACCGAATCAATCAGCTCAAGGGCAGCCAAGCAAGTCAAGTTGGACTGCTGTTAACTACAAGTCTTGGGCAGCCAAGTCCCTAACTTTTAGGAGGACTGTTGGGTCCTCAAATTGTATAAATAAGAAGGCTTGGGGCCTCATTTTGGTTAGCTAGTGGGTAGTCATTTTGTGTAGCTAGTTAGTCAATTTGGGGATAGCTAGTTAGTCAATTTGGTTAGTCATGTTGTAGCTCGGTTTTTGCTCCTTGTAAGCCAGTTTTGGCATGTCATTAGATTCATGATTATTCAATGAAGACAGGCAGCTTTTGATCCAATTCTGAGTTTTTAAGAGAGCAATAGACCTTCTCTGTTTTGTAATGTTAATTTCTTTTTGTTTAAGCACTTTAGTTCATTGCTTTACCATGCAATTCAAAATTACAGGTTTGCTGAGTTAGTTTTTATGAGATTGAATGAGTTTAGCTTATGGTTGAATTGCTTTCGGTTGTTTAGTTAGATTAGCAGGTTGATAATACATTGGAGCTCCAAGGAAAAAGGTTGAGGAAGTCTCCACTGCCATCTCTGTTTTGAGATTGGAGTGCAGCCTATACCAACCACAAAAATACGTAGTTCTTCACTTTATACATGCTGCAACATAGTCTCGTTTATGATAGATCCTTCCATGCACTTCACTCTGGCACCATACACCTTCATCACAGCTTCATGCACATTCCTCTACATGCTTTATACTGTTGTTCATTGGTTCACCTTCCAACTCTTTCATTACCATGTAGCTTCATCCTTTTGTCCTTTTGTTGATCCCATCCTTCTATCCACCAACCACTTTGTGCACTCATTCTTTGTCCTATTTCTCTGCCCCTGAGTCATCACAAGTCTCATCTCCACCTTACCTATCCACCCAAACCATTCCATCCCTTCACCATCACCCAAAACTTCCACTTACAACACATCCTGTAGAAATCCCTGAGTTTCCTGTAGAATCCCCTGCAGACATCCTGTAGGAGGCCACTCACTCGGTTGCTGAGCCTCTGAACGTGAGGAACCTCTATGGACAGATGCTGAGGATCCTTGGGGACCTCTCCTAGCCTCCCCAACCTTTCCCAAGCTTTCCTTCCTCCTTGCACCTCCTCTGCACAACCAAACCCTAATAAGAACAAAATCACAATCATTCCATCCACTTAAAGAAAAAATACAAAAACATGTCTTTTAAGATGCAAGCAGCTTAGATTCATGCATTTTCACTTATTAGAGGTAATGACAGCATTGGTAGAAGTTTCATTCACATTCTTTGCATTATAGAGGTTAGACTAGTCAAATTAGGGTTTCCTAGGTTTACATGCTTTGATTTGCTTTCAGTCCATTTTTGTCAAGTAAAGTAACTTTCCTTTGAGAATAGCTTTCATCCATCAATTAGCAAGCTTCTTCTGAGAGCCTATAGAAGTTGGCTTGAGCCCTAGTGGACTTGTGCCAGCTGACCAAGTGACAGCTGCGACAAGAGCTAGTACTTGTGCATATAGCACCGTCGCTTCCAAGTTTGTACGAACTACCGGGTTGATAAAATTAAGAGACAGGAAGCCCTAGGAGTTGTAGCATTATTGCTACAATACTGGAGCTCACCATCTTTTTGGCGCCGTTGCCGGGGAAGCGGCAGAGTATTGGTGATTGTTGCTATTCTTCTATTTTCCTTTACAACCTTCTGCTAAGTAGTTTATTTCATTTCCCTTATGCAATTTCATTTATGCAAAAGTAGATTAGCATTTCTTGCTTTCATAGATTAGTATGTCCTGCTTTCATAGATTAGCATTTCCTGCTTTCATAGATTAGCATTTCCTGCTTTCATAGAATAAAATTTCCTGCTTTCATAGATTAGCATTTCTTTCTTTCATAGATTAGCATTTCAATTCCTCAATTTCATTTCTGCAAGCGTAGATTAGCATTTCAATTCCGAAATTTCATTTCTGCAAGCGTAGATTAGCATTTCAATTTCGCAAGCGTAGCCTAGCATTTCATTCCTGTAATTTCATTTGAGCAAAATAGATTAGTCCTTTCCTGCTTTCATTTCAATTCCGCATTTTCATTTTGAAGCTGGACAGTCATCTAGAAGATGAACTGATCCGTTTTGTATATGTATAAATAATGTGCTAGCTAATGAATAAAAATCAATCAGTGTTTTCTCTTGTTCAATGTGGAGTTACCCTGGCCTGACATGGTATCAGAGCACAGGTCCCAAAATAGTGTAACTCCTGCTGAGTGCTGCATCATCCTGAGGGATTCCTGACACTGCTGAGACTGCGCCCTCTGCTGAGGGATTCCTGACACTGCTGAGACTGCTGAGACATGGAGACTGCGCCCTCTGTCTGTGGAACTATGCGTTGATGCGTTTTCTGCTGTTGGTAAAAAAAAACCTATCTCATTCCATTCAAACAAAATGAAATTACGCTGCGTCATATTGTTCTTTTGAAGTCTGCGCTGCGTTTTTTGTAAAGAACTGAGGTATCGTTTTGTTAATGGTGGTATGCGTATGCTAAGTGCTGTGGACTGCGTTTTTTTGTTTGATGGAAACCAAACAATGTTGCTGTGGACTGCGTTTTTACTTGTAAACCAAACAATGTTGTTGTGAAATGTTTGGGCTATTGTTCAAGTGGAAATATTTGACGGCCATATAGCGCATTTGAAATAGAAAAATTATATTGCTGTGGACTGCGTTTTTTTTAATGGTGCGGAGTCCTTCATCCGCTAAGAAAAAAAAACACTCAGAAATTTGTTGCTGAAACTGTGGTATCGTTTTTAATGACTACATTGTATTATATGAAGACTGTTGCGTTTTTTAGACTGCATTGTATGAAGACTGAGCTCCACAGCCTTATGCACAATGAATTCATGAAGACTGTGTATTGATGGTGACTGCGTTTTCATTAAAGACTGAAAAGATACTGCGTTTTTAAAAAAAAACTTGAAATGGTTAACTGCATTTTTATTTGAAGACTGAATGCTGTGGGTATATGCGCATTTTAAATGTTGTGGAGCAGTTTTTGCTTTATCTTATGGTATTCGATACCTTTGTGGCTTCTGCACATCTGGAAAGCAAATGAAGTCGAGGCTGTGGTGTGGTGCCTGACGGTGTTTTGAGGGTTGTTTCTTTGAATAACCCGTTTGTAATGTGCTAGCAGCGGAGTTTATAGTATACTTGGAGCAGAGTTTTAATCTTGTTAAACAAATACAAATGCCTGGACCATCTCAGAGTTTTATTACGCTGTCTCTTGAACAGTTTTTGCATTAATATATATATTGAAGTGATATATATTTGAGCGCCCTCTTTTTTCAAAACAGTGATATATGTTGAGCAGCAGTATATGTTAAACAGTGATATATGTTGAGCAGTGATATATATTTGAGCGCCCTCATTTTTTTTTTAAAACATAATATTATGGAAGTGATGGTGATATAAGAAATGCTCATGATATGCTGATGAAATGTTAGAAGAAGAATAAAATGCATAAGGCTATGATATAAGGATTTTTTTACAGAAGTTTGGCAGAGATATTTTTTTTCAGAAGGATTTTGTTTACAGAAGTTTTTGGCAGAGATTTTTTTTACACAGAATGCATTCAATCATTTCTATGGTCGGAATAGTTCTCACTGGCAAGGAGAACTATTCTGAATGGTCCCGGATGGTAAAACACACCCTCATCTACAATGAGCTGTGGAAAGGTGTGTGTGTCGGAGAAGAAGATAAAGACCCTGTGCAGCCCACATCAGACAAAGAACTCGCCATTTGGGAAAACAAGAATAGCAAAGCCTTTGCATTGATCGCAGCATCTGTAAATGAGGAAGTAAGTCGTCATATTTCATCCTATTCCACTGCCTTTGAAGCTTTACAAAAGATGAAAGAACTCTATGATACACATTCTGCACTTGAAGTTGTTCAGCTCATGATTAAACTCTTCACTCTTGAACTGAAAAATAATGATCCTCTTACTCTTGCATCTGAAATAAAGTCTATAGTGCATGATATTAAATCCACTAAGGTTGAGCTGGATATCTCTCTTATTGCCTTTCTCAAAGCACTCTATCCTACCTACTCTAACTATCTTGAGTCTTTACAAGCAAATGGAAATCTTAAAGATATAACCTTTGACACTCTTGTGAAAAAGTTTGCTGAAAGAGAGAAAGCCTTTGGAAAGAAAACAGTCCCTGAATCTTCTGAAGAGACTGTTTGCCTTGCTCATAAAGAAAAGCATCCTGCTCAAGATTCTACAAGAGGAAGAGGTGGACGAAGAGGAAGAGGAAGATACTTCAGAGGCAGGGGGGGCAGACATCCTCAGGCAGAAAAAGCAGATCTGCATTGCATTCGCTGCAAACGAAATGGATCACATGATGCTTCTACATGCAAGCTACCATGGGACAAAGTTGAGCAGAGAAGAAATCAGTAGAAAGGTAAAACTGATGACTCAGACAAAGGTAAAGCACCTGAATCCACTCACTATATTGTGGCACAATGTAACATTGGAGTAAATGAAGATTCGTTTAATGCTTCACTTGCTTCTTCGAAAAATGACTGGTTGCTTGATTCAGGAGCAACCTGTCATATGACTTATAGGAGAGATTTCTTTGAAGATTTCACTGACAATGTTGATGGAGAAGTATACTTTGCAGATCAGTCAAAAATCAAGCCATTAGGGCTTGGCACAATCAGGCTTAAACTGCCTGGTCTTCTAGACTTTCTTCTGGATCATGTTCTATATCTCCCACAGCTGAAGAGAAACTTGCTGTCCCTGGTCCACATCCGCCAGCAAGGTCACTCCATTCACATGTTTGATGGAAAGCTTGAGGTAAGAAAGGCATCTGACCACTCACTTGTCATGAGGGGTATAGAAGAAGAAAGACTCCTTAAACTGCAAGGAACCTCTGCTCATGCACAGCATTTCTCATATATTTCTCATCATGAAGAAGGTGCACTTCCATCAAGTTTATTATGGCATGCTAGATTTGGACATTTAAACTATGATAGTCTCCGCTTGTTGAAGAAAAATGGTGTTGCTGGTTTGCCTACAATTCCTAGAAAACATAAACAATGTGATGCTTGCATTCTAGGAAAGCATAGCAAACTGTCTTTTCATGATTCACATTCAAGAGCACATAGGAAGCTTGAACTTATTCATTCAGATTTATGTGGTCCAATGCATGTTTCTTCTGCAAATGGAAATAAATATATCATGACATTTATTGATGATTACACCAGAATGTGTTGGGTTTACTTATTGAAGAACAAATCTGATGCTTTTCAAACATTCAAGAATTTTCATAAGTGGATTGAAAATGATGCACAATCTCATATTGGGTCTATTCGCACTGATAATGGAAAAGAATATACATCAAATGAATTTGAACACTATCTTCGCCAACATGGGATTAAACATCAAACAACTGTGCCTTATAATCCTCAACAGAATGGTGTAGCTGAAAGAATGAACAGAACAATTTTGAATATGGTACGATCCATGCTTTTCTTCAAAAATGTAAAGACAATGTTTTGGGCTGATGCTGTTCTATGTGCTGCATATATAAAGAATAGATGTCCATCTAGTGCTATAAGAAACAAGACTCCTTATGAATTGTGGCATGGACATGTTCCTTCGGTAAAACATCTCAGGATATTTGGTTCCACCTGTTATGCTTTAATACCAAAGGTACATAGAAACAAACTTGGTGCTAGAAGTCGTAAGTGTATCTTCCTGGGGTATTCAAACACATCTAAAGCATACCGCCTTTATGATGAAGTAAATAAAAAGTTTGTTTTATCTAGAGATGTCATTTTTCTTGAATCATCCAAATCTGATAGTGTTGTTGAGCGGCAACTTGATCGCTTGGATAGATTCACAAAACCGAAATCATTTCAAGAGTTTGATAATCAGATTCCACATCTTGAAGGGGGGATTCCTATACTAGATCAACATGTGGAATCTTCTTCTGAAGAACAATCTCCCCTGCATGACACTCCAACAACGGATGATGCTTTAAGTGATGTAATTGATAGAATTGGGAGACTCAATCTTGATTTAGACCCAACTCAATCAACAGAACAGCCTGGACCATCTCAGAAAGGTCCCCCAAAGTGGCTGACAAAGACACTTGAAAGTGTTCATCCTGATGAAATTGGAAAAACAGGAACCAGAAATTCAAACCGACAAGATGGAGGTGATGTAGATAACTCTAATTCACCTGTTGATATGGATGTTACTTATGATTGTGAATTGAACTTGTTTATAGATTTTGAACCAACTTCCTTCAAAGAAGCTGCTTCTCATGATGAATGGAAAGAAGCGATGCAGAAGGAGTATGATGCCCTCATAAAGAATGGCACTTGGAAGCTGGTTGATCCTCCATTTGGAACCAAACCAATTGGCTGCAAGTGGGTCTGCAAGAATAAGTACAAAGCTGATGGCTCACTTGACAAGCACAAAGCTAGGCTTGTGGCAAAAGGTTTTGCACAGAAGGAAGGGGTCGATTATGAGGAAACTTTTGCTCCCACAGCAAAATGGGCCACCATCCGGACACTCTTTGCACTAGCTGCTCAGAACGGTTGGAAAGTCCATCAAATGGATGTAAAAACTGCATTCTTGAATGGAGATCTAAAAGAGAATGTTTTTATGTCCCAGCCTGAAGGATTTGCTGTGAAAGGACATGAACACAAAGTATGCAAACTTGTGAAGTCCTTGTATGGCCTCAAACAAGCACCACGAGCCTGGTATGAAAAACTAACTGAGCATCTTCTGAAACTCAACTTCAAACATTTTGATCTTGATGATGCAACTTTATTTTTCAAGAAAGTTGGCAAAACAGTTGTATATCTTGTGGTATATGTAGATGATCTTTTAATGACAGGGAACAATGAAAGCTATATTGCATCCATAAAGAAAGAATTAGGAATTTTTTTTGAAATGACTGATTTGGGCTATGTTCATTACTATCTTGGCATTGAAGTAACCCAACATCCAAAGTCCATATTTCTTTCTCAAAAGAAATACATTGGATATTTGTTAAATAGATTTTGCATGACAGAATGCAATCCCCTTTCTACTCCAATGGAACAAAACTTGAAGCTCACATCTATTGAAGGAAAAGAATATGAGGATGCAACAAAGTATAGACAGCTTGTAGGAAGTCTCATCTACCTCACTACTACCAGACCAGACATTTCATTTGCTGTTGGAATCCTCTCCAGGTTTATGCAAAAGCCTTGTGAGGGACATTGGTCTGCTGCAAAAAGAGTTCTAAGGTACTTGAAGGGAACTCAAGACCTTGGAATCAAGTATACACAGGTGGACGACTTCAACTTGATTGGATACTCTGATTCAGACTTCGATGGAGACAAAGAAACAGGGGTATCTACTTCAGGATATACTATGAGTCTTGGATCAGGAGCTGTCTCTTGGAGATCACGCAAACAATCAGTACCAGCAGATTCCACAACAGAAGCAGAATATGTGGCAGCAGCTGAAGCAACGAAAGAAATTGTGTGGCTCAGGAAAATTCTTAAAGATTTGCAGGTAAAACAAATACAATCAACTCCACTTATGATTGATAACACATCTGCAATAAAGTTGGCCAAGAACCCAAAGTTCCATGATCGTACTAAGCACATCAATACTAAATATCATCTGATCCAACATCATGTTGAGGCCAAAACAATCCATCTCCGTCATTGTTCCACAAACGAGCAAATTGCAGACATCTTCACCAAAGCGCTTGGAAGAGAAAAGCTTGAAAGATTCAGAATGATGCTTGGACTCACCAACATCCCTTCAGATTAAGGGGGGGAATGTTGACACCTAATCCGAAACGGATGAGGTGAAGCTGGACAGTCATCTAGAAGATGAACTGATCCGTTTTGTATATGTATAAATAATGTGCTAGCTAATGAATAAAAATCAATCAGTGTTTTCTCTCGTTCAATGTGGAGTTACCCTGGCCTGACACATTTCAGCAAGATAGTTAGTTGCAGTTCAATCTATTTCAGTTTTGCAAGTAGAAGTAGGAAAAAGAAAAAAACAACCAAAAAGATTTCATTTCATGCTTTGTAGGAGTAGAGATAAGTTAGAAAAATGATTGCACAACCCCCCCACTGCTTCACACAGCCAACGTTCTTCTTCGATGGCTGTGATGAAAGAACCCCTGGGTGGACATCAAGACATATCTGAAGAACCTCTAGGGGAGAAGAAGAAAGAAACACTCCTCTGAAGCAAATGGCTACAAGCAGAAATGATTGGAGCAGTCCCTTGTCCAAAGGTGAATTTGAAAATCAGATCGAAGGTTTCAAGAGTGATATGAGGCAGTTTCTTGCCATGCAACTGGATACCTTGCGGATCCAAAAGAAGCAAGAAGAAGCCAAGAGGGTTTTGGCCATTTTTTGTCCTAGGTGCACTAGAAGGCATCCTTGGAACGAATGTCCAATGCACTCTCTAGAAGTGTGTTTCATCTGTGAAGAATACCATCCTACAGATCAGTGCCCTTCCTTGCCCAGAATCAAAGCTACATATCAAAGAGCCAAGAGAGCCACTGAATCACTCTGTTATATGAACCAAAGGAGGCCACATGGACCCATACCCTACCAGCAGGAACTACAAGGGACACCCGAGACCTATTATGACCCTTATCAAGCCACCTTCATGCCTTCTTGGGGTCCCCCTGCTCATCCTTCCTGGTTCACACCTCCTCCTTATTCCTTCACAGATCCATATTATGCCCAACCAGTTGCTCATTCGTTTCACTCTTATGCTCAGCCACAACCTCAGTGGAATGCACCTTATCAGGAGTGGAGGCCCCAGTACAACTCTCATCCCGCTCATTTTCCTCCACCACCTGCTCATCCGCAACCATCGCCTCATCCTCCACCAAGGCAACCCCAAATGCCTACCCAACCACAATGCCATCCATCTCCATCTCAATTTCACATCCCCACTCAACTACCTGTACCACCATCTCCAAACCCACACATTGGAGCAGCTCAACCCAATTGCAAAGCTGAGGCACAACATGTGCAAATGACTCCTCTTGAGCTCAGTGATCTTCACCATAGCTCTAGAAAAGCATTGCAAAAAAGAGATCATCTTGAAAGCGTTGAAGGACCAAAGGCTAAAGAAGATTCAAAAGAGGAGATCAAAGAACCAAGGGCTGCACTTGATGAAGAAAAGAGATCAGAATCAAAGATCGAGAAAGCCTCCTCATGGTTACCATCAAATCCTCCATGTACTCAAGAGAAAGATCAACAAAAGGAGGAAGATGAGAAAGTCATGATAGAAGGTGACATGAAGAATGATCCAGATCAGAAAAAGGACCAAGGATATCAAAGCTATATTGAGACATGGTTCCAGACAGTCACTAAGTTGCAGCAGTACTCTCTTCCTCAGCTATGTTTTGTACTTTCAAATTCAGATCATTTTGTCTCTGAAATTTGGATAGTTGTCAAAGCATGCATTCCGAGCCTTCACATCATTTTGTCTCTAATCTCGATGTGCACATGGCTCCATTGGAAGTATTCTTATACTTGAAAATGATTTTGTTTTTCAAGTAGGGTAGGGTAGGAAAAAAATGAAAAAAAAAGAAGTAAAGAAATGAAAAAAAATGAAAATAAGAGAAAAATAAAAATCTAAGGTGAAAACCCCCTCGGAGGCGCCTTAGATTGGCTCATTGATTGAAAACCTCCATGAGGCGGTCAATGGGTTGGAAAGAAAAGAAAATAAAAGGGAATAAGATCCCTGGGTGAAAACCTTCCTTGGAGGCGCCCAGGGCAGGCAATTAGGGTGAAAACCTCCATGAGGCGCCCTAGTTGTTTTTCAAAAAAAAAAGAGAAAAAGAAAAAGAGAAATAAAACTAATCTCCATTGGCTAATTTCAGGTTGCAAGAAGGATGTTTCATGGCAGGAGGAGCACTCAAATCAAGGTCAAAGGAGTTTTTGTGCCTTCTACAGGAAGTTTCGTATCTTCTACAGGAAGCTTACAAAAAAGCCAAATTGATCTCCAAGGAGGACCTGAAGGCTTGGAATATGTCCATGAGGCCTACCCACATCCATGTTTCCATTCCTCACCCTTTTCCATCATTTTTTTTCATGTCATTACGCTTCTTTCCTCAAAACTGTGTCTTCTACAGGAAGCTCTGTATTTCTACAGGAAACATCCTGTAGAACCTTTGGACGAGCCAAATACAATTTCAAAAGTGAATCTAATGGTGGGAATCTGTTGATTAGGCCTACAAGCACTTGTGTGTCCATCCCTTGCCTTTCTCCATCATTCGTCCACCTCATTGTGCTTCTACAGGAACTTCCTGTAGAAATTGAGGGAAACTAGCCATGGATTTCAAAAAAAGTGGTTTGGCAAGCATGGTAGCTTCCTCAGTTGTTCAGAAGCATCTTGCACTCTTTCAACTCCTCCTCCATCATCTCCATACCTGCATCACAGCCAAAATTCATTTTGTCATACCATGCAAACACATGCAAAGTGCCTTGAAGCAAAAATCCATAGAGCAGAATTTGTTTTTGCCATAACTTGAGAACCATGCATCCATTTGACAAACCGTTTTATGGGGGATTGTACAAGGTCGATGACAACATGCCTGAGCAGTTTCATGCAATTCCGGTGCACGGTTTCCAAGGAATCAGCCTCCATCACCATCAGCCATTTTTGCATTTTCTCCATATCCGTCCATCCGTTTCAAAACCTGTTTCATGGGGAGATGCATATGGGTGATAGTAGCTTACCCAAGCAGTTTCAGCCAATTCCGATGCACGGTTTCCGAGAAATCAAGCTCTGAAATCTTCAGCCATTTTCCATTTTTCTCGAAATCCGTGCATCCATTGATCACGAATTTGCTATGGGAGATGCATAATGACGGTAGGAACATGCTCCCCGAGTTTCAGATCAATCCGATCTACCGTTTGGGAGAAATGGCAAAAAGAAGTTCTGGTTTTGTGACCATGCAGCAGCAGCAGCTTGAACGGGCAGAGTTGAACGTGGAAATGATTGCATGCACTCAGATCCGGCCAGAGGACACCTGCACATGAAAAAAAAAATCAAGGATTAGCAGCCAAGCCACATGCAATCAGAAAAACTAAGCATGCAGCAGCAAAATCAGAGCAGGCAGCAGCAAAAAGCTCACGGCAGCCATTCAACTTCGAGGTATGTGACAAACTCATTCCTCTATTGCATAACTTTAATTCGAAAACTGCATGAATTAATGGAATGGTGGGATTAAGCCACGAATTAGCGACGTTCAGCTGATTGTCGTCCCTAAGAACTCAGCCGGCAGTCACGCAGCATGGTCATTCACGTGAAACTGAAAAAACATAGCCAGTCATGGATAGTTTAAACTCTAGTGAAACAAATGGTAAGGGATCACAGGCAGATGGAACTGTAGAGGATGAACAGTTTGCATGGGCTAAGCGCAGGTCTCTGCCACCTCACCACAAATCACGCAGTGAATAAAGGAACGCTCGGCTGAAGACTCACGTTAATTGTTATTCAGGTACACTTGCTAACTATTGTTCATTTACACTTGCAAATGTTAAACTCACGTCCTTCATCAAGTTTTTGGGCTTGTTAACAATTCTCCTGCATGCAAAGATCATTCAAAGGCCGAATCATGCTCTACAGGCGTTTCTACAGGATGTCGTCTACAGGAAAGTGCAGCAGAGTCTTCCCGAGCAGAGAAGCCTAAGGTTCTTCATCAAGTTTGGAGCTTGAAGAAAGATGGACAATTATCATATGGCCAAGGGTGAAAAACTTGCCCCTCCTTATGCTAGACGGGGTATAATTCCTCTTGCAATACCACTGTCAGAAGACCAATCAGGTGCTTTCACAGCTCTTCTAAAATGGCCAACCAGTCTAGAAAGCATGGAGATGCCCGTTGTACGAGTTCAGAAGTATGGTGTGTCACGTTTAGCTAAGACTGTAAGCCACTGATTTCAAATTGAAAATGAAGCTCTTGAAGTTTTGCATGTGGATCAATATATTCATAGGATTCTGGTAGAAGAAGATTGGAATGGCTATGAGGACGCAGCAAATAGCCTCTATGCTGCTTCAGGAGATGCTAGCTGAAAACTTAGAAGTTAGCAATGCATGCAGAAAACTTAGAAGTCAGCAACGCATGGTGAACCTATACATGGGTGTGAAGGCTTGATTTCGTAAAGTGGTTGTTAACTTGTGCAATTTATGTCATCCTCTGCAGCAAAAGCAAAATGGTTACAAGTTTTGGCTTCATCAAATCCTCACTGCAATTAGGTTCACCCATTGTAATTCCTCATATTTCTTACCTTTGTTACATAAGTCTACTTGCCAGCTGCAGCATAAATGTTTTATAGCAGCAAATAAGTTGCCGATACAACGAGTCCAAATAAAAACGCATTCTGCTGCATGTTTCCCTAGCTCCATATTCCCATGGGTTCTTTGGGCATCCATGAAAGCTGCCACATTATGGCAGGTGATTCATATAGCATTTTGTTGATCTTCTGCTTTGGAAACATTCCTAGCTTGGCCATGGAGGTCAACCAGGCATATTGCTCCAATTTTATGTTGTGCTATGATCCTAATTAATGGGGGCAAATCATCAAATCACACTAGCTCAGAGTTACAAGCAGCAGGCAGTGAACAATGAGCAGGTTACATGTTCAGAGTTACAAGCAGCAGGCAGTGAGGAAGAAGAGCAGGAAGGAGGAGGAGATGAAGGCTGCCACAGCCCAGCTGAAAGGAAAATCGCCCACAGCCAAGCAGGCCGAAACAGTGGTGTTGTCTGTTTCTACAGGAAGTTAGCAGACTGTTTCTACAGGAAGACAGAGACCGTTTCTACAGGAAGCCAGTGAACTGTTCTACAGGAAGTTTGAAAAGAGGGAAGCCAAAGGAGAAATCGGCTGAGATGTTAGCCAAGGAAGCCACCAGGGCCATCAAAGACAAGGGGAGAGATTTGGTTGCTCAGAGGATGAGCAACACTTTCAGTAGGGGGGTGATGATGAGCCCCAAAAATGGACAAATATTTGGGCTCATCCAACCTCCTAATTTGACTTAATCCACCATTCTCATTTGTTTATTGCATGTTTTTGATTAATTTTATGTTAATAGAGTGAATTTGGTTAGTCATTATGCCAACAAGTCTAATGGGTGCTTTGTGTAGCCTTTTTGGTCAACTTGGAGACAAAATGGAAGGTCTTAATGAGCACTTGGCAGCCAAATTCGTGGGAGAACAAGCTAGAGGATTTGTAGGAAGGTGTCCCCCTCATTTATGGGCCCTTACCTTGAATTCTCCACCATCAGCTCGGAGTTCAAGGGCCACCGAATCAATCAGCTCAAGGGCAGCCAAGCAAGTCAAGTTGGACTGCTGTTAACTACAAGTCTTGGGCAGCCAAGTCCCTAACTTTTAGGAGGACTGTTGGGTCCTCAAATTGTATAAATAAGAAGGCTTGGGGCCTCATTTTGGTTAGCTAGTGGGTAGTCATTTTGTGTAGCTAGTTAGTCAATTTGGGGATAGCTAGTTAGTCAATTTGGTTAGTCATGTTGTAGCTCGGTTTTTGCTCCTTGTAAGCCAGTTTTGGCATGTCATTAGATTCATGATTTTTCAATAAAGACAGGCAGCTTTTGATCCAATTCTGAGTTTTTAAGAGAGCAATATACCTCCTCTGTTTTGTAATGTTAATTTCTTTTTGTTTCAGCACTTTAGTTCATTGCTTTACCATGCAATTCAAAATTACAGGTTTGCTGAGTTAGTTTTTATGAGATTGAATGAGTTTAGCTTATGGTTGAATTGCTTTCGGTTGTTTAGTTAGATTAGCAGGTTGATAATACATTGGAGCTCCAAGGAAAAAGGTTGAGGAAGTCTCCACTGCCATCTCTGTTTGGAGATTGGAGTGCAGCCTATACCAACCACAAAAATACGTAGTTCTTCACTTTATACATGCTGCAACATAGTCTTGTTTATGATAGATCTTTCCATGCACTTCACTCTTGCACCATACACCTTCATCACAGCTTCATGCACATTCCTCTACACGCTTTATACTGCTGTTCATTGGTTCACCTTCCAACTCTTTCATTACCACGTAGCTTCATCCTCTTGTCCTTTTGTTGATCCCATCCTTCTATCCACCAACCACTTTGTGCACTCATTCTCTGTCCTATTTCTCTGCCCCTGAGTCATCACAAGTCTCATATCCACCTTACCTATCCACCCAAACCATTCCATCCCTTCACCATCACCCAAAACTTCCACTTACAGCACATCCTGTAGAAATCCCTGAGTTTCCTGTAGAATCCCCTGCAGACATCCTGTAGGAGGCCACTCACTCGGTTGCTGAGCCTCTGAACGTGAGGAACCTCTATGGACGAATGCTGAGGATCCTTGGGGACCTCTCCTAGCCTCCCCAACCTTTCCCAAGCTTTCCTTCCTCCTTGCACCTCCTCTGCACAACCAAACCCTAATAAGAACAAAATCACAATCATTCCATCCACTTAAAGAAAAAATACAAAAACATGTCTTTTAAGATGCAAGCAGCTTAGATTCATGCATTTTCACTTATTAGAGGTAATGACAGCATTGGTAGAAGTTTCATTCACATTCTTTGCATTATAGAGGTTAGACTAGTCAAATTAGGGTTTCCTAGGTTTACATGCTTTGATTTGCTTTCAGTCCATTTTTGTCAAGTAAAGTAACTTTCCTTTGAGAATAGCTTTCGTCCATCAATTAGCAAGCTTCTTCTGAGAGCCTATAGAAGTTGGCTTGAGCCCTAGCGGACTTGTGCCAGCTGACCAAGTGACAGCTGCGACAAGAGCTAGTACTTGTGCATATAGCATCGTCGCTTCCAAGTTTGTACGAACTACCGGGTTGATAAAATTAAGAGACAGGAAGCCCCAGGAGTTGTAGCATTATTGCTACAATACTGGAGCTCACCACTCTGCTCCAGTTGTATTGGTGCACAAGAAGGATGGATCATGGCACATGTGTCCAGATTATAGGGAGCTCAACAAGCTCACTATTAAAGATAAGTTTCCCATTCCTGTCATTGATGAATTACTGGATGAATTGCATGGATCAATTTATTTCACCAAGTTGGATCTTTGTTTAGGATATCATCAAATCAGAATGAAGATTGAAGACATTCCGAAAACAGCATTTAGAACTCATGAGGGTCATTATGAATTTTTGGTCATGCCTTTTGGCCTTACCAATGCACCTTCAACATTTCAAGGTTTGATGAATTCAATTTTCAAACCATTCCCTAGAAAATTTGTGTTAGTATTTTTTGATGATATACTAATCTACAGCAATTCTTGGAAGGATCATGTTGAACATGTTGACAAGGTGCTACAACTATTGGAGGAGAAACAATTATATGCAAAAAGATCCAAATGTTTCTTTGGAGTACAAGAGGTGGAATATCTGGGTCATATTGTATCTCATGAAGGAGTTAAGGTAGACCCTAGAAAAATTAAAGCCATTAAGGAATGGAAAATTCCCACATCCATAAAGCATCTGCGAGGATTTCTCGGGTTGACAGGGTATTATCGCAAGTTTGTTAAGAATTATGGGAGAATAGCAGCACCTCTAACAACATTATTGAAGAAAGATGCATTTTCATGGACTCCAGAAGCAACAAAGGCATTCGAACATCTTAAAGAGGCAATGTGCCAAGCACCGGTCTTAGCTACACCAGACTTCACAAAAACCTTTATTGTGGAATGTGATGCTTCAGGAAATGGAATTGGCGCTGTTTTAATGCAAGATGAAAGACCCATTGCTTCTGAAAGTCGTCCAATCAAGGGAAAGTTTTTACACAAAGCTATTTATGAGAAGGAAATGTTGGCAATACTCCATGCACTTAAGAAATGGCGACCCTACCTAATGGGAAGACACTTCAAGGTAAAAACGGATCATGATAGCCTTAAATACTTTTTAGAACAAAGATTATCCTCTGAAGAGCAACAAAAGTGGGTCACAAAGATGTTGTGTTATGACTTTGAAATCATCTACAAAAAAGGGAAACAAAATGTGGTGGCAGATGCACTCTCAAGAAAGGATGAGGATGTGGAAGCATTGTTGTGCGCCATTTCTATTATCCAACCAGATTGGATAAACGAAGCAAGGGAGGAATGGAAGAATGACGAAGAAGTGTGGGCACTTATTCGAAAGTTACAACAATATTCCAGTATGTCTGATACATTTAGCTGGCAAAATGATTCATTATGGTACAAAGATCGCTTATACCTCTGTAAGAATTCCCAGCTAAAAAAAAAGATTCTTATGGAATTGCACACTTCTCCCTTAGGAGGGCACTCAGGATTTTTAAAAACTTACCACAGGGTTAAGAAAGAATTTTTTTGGGATGGCCTTAAATCAGATATTCAAAAGTTTGTGGCGGAATGTTTGGTTTGCCAACAAAATAAAGTTGAAACAATTAAGACATCGGGTCTATTACAACCTTTATCCATTCCAAGCCAACGTTGGGAGGAGGTTTCAATGGATTTTATCACAGGTTTACCCAAGTCTGAGGGAAAGAGTGTCATCATGGTGGTAGTTGACAGACTTACCAAGTATGCACACTTTTGTGCATAATCACATCCATTTAAAGCCAATACAGTTTCTACTGCATTTATGGAAACAATTCAAAAGCTACATGGAAACCCAAAGATTATTGTAAGTGACAGAGATCCCATTTTCAATGGAAATTTTTGGACAGAATTATTTTCTTGTCTTGGTACTCAGTTAGCTCATAGCTCATCTTATCACCCTCAATCTGATGGGCAAACTGAGATAGTAAACAAATGTTTGGAAGGATATCTTCGTTGCTTTGTATCTGATAAACAAACACTATGGGTCAAATGGTTGCCTTTGGCTGAATGGTGGTATAACAGTTCCTTCCATACAGCAACAAAAATGACCCCATTTATGGCACTTTATGGGTATCAGCCACCATCCATCACATCATATTTAAGAGAAAATTCTAAGGTTCAAGCAGTGGAACATCACATTGAACATCAACAACAAGTCCTCCAACTCTTAAAGGATAACCTCGTGTTGGCACATAATAGAATGAAACAACAGGCAGATCAGCATCGTAGCGAAAGAAGTTTTGATGTAGGTGATTGGGTATTCCTACGGCTACAACCATATAAGAAAATGTCCCTCAAGCAAGCTAAGAAGGATAATAAATTATCACCAAAGTATTATGGTCCATACAAGGTGTTGCAAAAGATTGGTACTATGGCATACAAATTGGAGCTTCCTGCAGCTTCTCGATTGCACCCAGTTTTCCATGTTTCATGTTTAAAGAAGGTTATAGGTGACAAGCTCCCAGTTCTAACAATATTGCTAGAACTTGACGAGGAAGGAAAAATTATATTGGAACTGGAAGCAGTCACAGAAACAAGAACTCGACAGCTACGAAATCGATCAATTTCGGAGTATATTATCAAGTGGAAGAACTTATCTGATGAAGATTTCACATGGGAGGATGAGAATTTTATACAGAAGCATCCAGAACTTCTTAAGCATTGAGGACAACACTTTTTTTGAAGGAGAGGGGCATGTTGGGTCCCTATAATACTAGTTATTACCCCATTACTATTGTAGTTGTACCCCTTATTAATATTGTTGTGCCCCTATTATCCCCATATTGTTATTACTGTGCCCCATAGAATCCCTCTATTGTTATTTTTGTGGCTTTATATTATTATTGTTAGGTCGGCTGGGTTATATTGTGACTCATTACACTCCTATATATAGAAAGGATGTTTTGGCATTTCAATCATCCAAGAATTGTTCATTTATGTAATGTAAAGGAGGTTGCCCCCTCGAAGAGGCTGAATTCTAAGGCGTTGATCTATCTTTTCCATCTTTTTCTTGAGTTGGTTTCATAACAAATCGTCTTTGCCAATTTAGTGGATTTAAAAACAAAAAATAAGCTCTTAGACCTACCATATTTTTATACAAAAGGGTAGCCACACGTAACAAAGAGAATTAGGGTTTTAAGCTTATGGTGATGCATGTCAAGGTCCAACTTACCTAAAGACATCAGGAAATTTTCCATCTCATGCAAGGACAAAATTAACTAGATAAATTTCATTTAGCTTGATAGAATTCACAAAAGCATATGCTTAAACATTTTTAAGCTTTTGTATAAATGGCATAGTTAATACCCCTAAGTAAAATAGTGAACTAGACATGTTCAATAAATCAACCATGTTCTTTGGAAGAAATTCTCATGATGAATTTGAATAAGGTTGAACTCCAATCCACAAATGGATAATGTTCACAAGAAAATGCAAGGTTTCCTAAAAAACTGACCCCAGGTTTCTAGCATATTCTTACTTTAGGACCTCCTTTGACTATGTGCCAGATGTCACATTAGGAAACAATCTATCTTCTCAACGTTGTTCTCAAATTACAACCTTTCCAACCACCAAAACTTAGGACCACCCCACCATAACATGACAAGAAACCATGACATCCAACCTGAACATGTCATACATAGAAACTATGAGTTATAGACATGCCCAAAAAGCAAAAAAGAGGAAATGTTGATCAGGAAGAGATGGAGCTTTAGTTTATCCTTTAGAAAAAACAATGAGAAAACTGTGAAAACAGGATTCATCATCTTGTATGCAAGCAAAAGAAGTCTCATTGGACTTGATTTTTTACAAGGATCAAGGCAATGCCATAATCTATGACATGTAGGATCTGGATCTCTAGAGACTAATGAAAATCAAGATGTTAAAAATAACAGTTTCCTAGAATAGATGAAACTAAATCTGGAATGAATTCTGATCAATGTTGATATCTAGATGCACCTACAATGGAACCAACTTGATGGAATTTCCATGGATACTAACCCTTGTGGGAAGAGCTACAAGATTATAAGAAATGATTAGAAAATCTTGTACGCATTTACTGAATTTTACATGCTAGAAAATATTTAAAAAACATAGAAAAACTAATAGTCAAGTCAAATTTTGCATGAATCTTTATCTGTTTGATGTGAGTCCCATTGTAAGTGGCATGAAAGAGGGAGGATTCTGTAACAACATGCTACTTTTTGAAAGCTTGCCAATTTTTGTGTATATCTTGAATAATGGAATCTTTAACTATTGTTGGTGGGTTGATTTGTATGCACTTGAGTTGTAAATGGATTTTTGTATTCCTCTGTTATCTCAAGTATGTATTGATATTTTTAAGCATGGTTAGTGGGAAATGACAAAAAAGATAGTTTGGTTTACTGTCAGAGTATGTTTGTTCCTAAGGTGTTCTTTTCTATGGTGATGTTTTATTTATTTTGTTTATACAAGTCATCTGGCCACATAGTGGTCACTATTGCCCAACTGAAGAAAACTTCTTTGAGTTTCTTATTTTTTTGGGGAAAAATGACATTGACATCACTGATGTTGAGGTATATGTCATATAAATCCTTTACAATTTACTTTCGTTTATATTCCAATGTTCATCATCTTTCATGTCTTATACTCTACAACATATCTTTAATTTTCATAAAAAGGAACTCAATATTGATGATAAGAAGCTGGAATTGAAGAAAGAGAATAAAAATAACAATGGAGTGACAAATGCAGAAAGAAAGAGAGAAGATAATTGATTTACAGATACCCTTAAAGCCAATATCTCGCATGAGACACACATATACAGACATATGGTCAAGTATTTAGAGTAGGTGAATTCACCTGCAATGCCTTGGCAATCCAATGATAACATATTGAAGTGATGAAGAAATATTTCATGTGTAAATCATAGTCCAACGAATATTAAGTTGGAAACCCATATTATAATACTTGACATTTCGTATAATATAATTTATGTGGTTGAAATGATTTATAGTTGTACTTGATATTATTTAATATTGTAATTAACATATGTAACTTTGTGTTTTCATATTAGATGAACATACACGTTGTATGACAATTTTTTTAGTCGTAAAGTCATACTAATTAATTTATGTTGATTAATAATGAGCACATAAAATAAATCTAAAACTACTAAATTAGTAGTTTATATTGATTAATGATGAACACAAATTAAACGAATATACAATGAATAAATCAATCATTTATAATGATTATTAATGAAAGTAAATGAAATGAATATAAAATACCAAATCAATCGTTTATATAATGAATATGAAACTACCAAAAAAAGATAAATGACTATTGTAAATGACAAATTTGTGATTACAAATGTCGAATAAAACAAGATGCACAATGGGGCTAAAAAAGGGTGAAACCAAGGATGCCATATTGGATGCCAAAAATTATGCATAATCAGATGAAAATTCAGACTCAAACTTAAACACAAAATGAGATGAAATTGTGGACACAAAATGAGGTAGAAAAATGATGCAAATTTGGATGGTGAAAATGCTGTAAAATTAGACTCCAAAAAGGATACAAAATTGGATGTAAATAATGGTGCAACATTGGACAAATAAGTAGACACAAAAAAACGGTGCAAAAATGGGCACAAAAATAGCTCAAAATTGGATGCAAATTGAGATGAAATGTTGGATGCAAAACTTGGTGTAAAAACAAATCCAAAAGTGGACGTAAAAAATGGCTCAAAATTGAATGTAACATTAGACAAAAAATGGGATTCAAAGGTGGAAACAACACATGGCTTCATATAGGATGCAAATATAGATGCAAATTTGGATGCTCAAAAGGATGTAAAATTGGATGGAAGAAATGGTGTTAAAAACGGTGCAAATTTGGCACTAGTAGAAAATGAGAAATTAGTGACTAGGTGACTAAAAACGTTAGTCACCACAACTTTTCCAAGTGAAATACCACCAAAAATGAGCAACCTTAAGTGACCCAAATAAAAAGGACTAACATAAATGACTAATTTATTTGCTGGTTAAAATATACAACTAGCTAATAAGTAATACAACTAAAAATGACAAACTTGAATAATTAATTTAGTCTAGGAACACATATACGACTACCTAACAAGTACTACAATATTATGAATCAATCGTCTATGTTAGTCATTTTAATTGTGTCAGTTTAGCAATCTAAACTTACAAGTGATAGAGAATTCAAAGGTAGTTATAGATTCACTAAAAGGTTTTACTTTCTTAAACACTTATTCGTTTGATCAATGGATACTAGAGTTATGGAGATGATTAGAATCTTCAAGGTTATATCTTATGATCACATTCACAGGGAAATAAATTCAAAGGCTGACAAATTATACAAATTGAGAGTGGGGTTACATCTGGGTCAAATACATTATGAAGAATACATGCAAGGAGAAGTGTTGTTTAATTAGTAGAGGACACATTTCCTTTAGTTGAAGACTTAACTTTTCATGCATATCTATATTTTTTATTATCAAATTCATATCCATTGAACTTAAGATACTAAATTTTAACTTAGATAACAAGTTCTTTATCGAGTTTAAACATACATTATGAACATAATAGTACTAGACTATTATTAAATTGTTTTGAATGCCATGGGAATTTTGATATTGCCTGAACATTGAATATTTGTAATGTTCCTCATATATATATATATATATATATATATATATATATACATATATATATATTAGACTATAGAAAAACATTGACATATCCTCATTTTGATCCATGCAGACATTTTAAAAGAAACACAACATTTTCATTTTCTATTTTTAAAGGTCTATCCTAGATTCTCCATGTCAGATGGGATGGATTTCTTTGTTTTTATATTAAAAAAATTGGGTCTTAAACCCTCGGCTTCATGTTATATACTTACCACATATAGCAACAACTATGTTAGGTGCTTATGGTTCGAAGTCACATAGGGTGAATATGTTAAGCATTACCCCCATTAGGCCAAGTAATTGGATGATATATGTTTTAAAAAGGTTTAATTTGTGATATGTTTGGAGTTCATGTGCATACCCCTTTCCCAGGTACTTCTAGGTGTTTCCATTTGGAAATGTTATTTTCCCATTCAACTTAGAGCTTCTGTGGTGAATTATACAGATGCCACTTCACCCAAGCACATTTATCATCATGTATTTGATGGTGGAGACTTACCTCCTGGTTTTTACAGGTTCGACTCTTTAGGGGTTAGTTGTGATTTTGATTAGAATTTTTTGTGTAAATCATTTTCTGGATTCATATCGCATTAGGTTTGTTATTGTGATCAACGTTTCGAACTAGCAACGGTGGTTCATCATTAGGATGCAAAATTTATCAGATATTCCATTCACCTAGCTTCTTAAGTCATGTGGGAAACAAGTAAACCATTCCTTTGTACTAGGATAGATATTTTTCCACTATTTACTATGTAAATCTAACAATGAGCATGTTTTGCGTTATATACTTTCCTATCACTAAATTTTCTTTTAAGGTTTGAGTGGCGGGTAGAGAGCAAGGGATTACCTTTGTCTTGATTACTAATCTTCAAATTTCAATGTCAAGAAAACGGTTTCCAATCCTTAGGATCACCAATTCTTAACAAGAAAGGTTTCTTCCTTCCTCAACCATAGGGTTTGTGGCCATGGGTGCTCAATTTAGGTCTACTAACCCTCAACTTGACAAAAACAAGTTTTCTAACTTTTTTTCTTGTATGATTTACTCTGGATTAAAACGAACTCTCACACAAAATGGGTTGGGTAATTGGCTACTCCAGGTTCCAAACTATAATATTACCTTTGGAAATAGTGAGTAGGAACTCATTCATGGTCTCAACCATAGTTCTTCTTCATGTTGGACTCCAAATAATCAAGAGTTCGAAACCCCCTTGAGCACGCTCATAGTATGAAACCTCTAGGTAATCACATCTCTTCATTTTTCTTCGAAATCCTAACAATGTAATATCAATTCTTAGTGGGGTTTAGTTGTACAATTTTCTCTACAAGTATTTTCATACAAACTTTGTGAGTTTGATAAGTAATTTTCAATTCGAATGTGTTGCACATTTTGGGTTTTATTTTCCTATATTTCTTTGTTCAGGAACTATTGTTGTTCCCATTTTTGTGTTGCCATGCTTGTTGTTTAGACACAACCCATATTTAGGCAATTGCTTTGTTATTTTGGTGTTTACTTTGATTTTATTTTTTCCTACCCTTAATTTTTTTAACCCTAAGTTAATCCATATCCTTATGTATTTACACGATAATTCCAAACCTATAAATACATATACATTTTGAATCTCCAGGTAGTAAGATATGAACTTTCCTTTTTCCTTCTTGTCGGCTTTTTGTGGGACTTTGAACAAGAAAAAGATGGTTCTTTTACCAGCCCAATTGTACATTGACCAGGACACAATTCATGTTTTATTTAATGGAAATTTTGGTGCTTAATCTCTAAATCTCTTTAGACTTATTATACTTAGAATTATTCTATTAAAATTCCCATCAGATTTCAGGTCAATTATGACCAAAGATGTAATTTCCTATTATGTTGTACATGCCTAATATAGAGTATACTAGCTATAAATTACTTAATCCTCTTGAAATTATTTGTTAACTAGTATTTGTAATGTCTAAACCCTAGGTCTCTAGTAGTAATTTCTGTTATTAGTCGAGCTATATACACATGCTATTTTTTCACAACAAGTCTATCAATTTAGTTCAAGTTTACTATATGTTGTGTTGCTAGATAAATATTGGAATGAATACTATTTCATGCTCTTATGTTGTATTGTTCTTTATGTATGTATGTTACTTTTTAAATGCTAATTTCCTTGTGTGATATCATTATTTCTTTATAAACCTTCTCTTTTATGTCTTCAACATTGCATGAATACATAATTTATAGATAGTTCATCATAAATACAATTACAGACATCTTTTTATGAAAATACTTCCATACATTTTTGCATAGAAATTGACTTTTAGACAATATTTGTTTCTAGAAGATAACATTCATGACTCCTGGCTTCCAGGTTTTTGAATGGTTTTTATCGTTTGAGAGATTTGTATCTTGATAGGGACTGCTATGTGACTTACGGTTTTTTGCCACAATATTTCACTTCACCTAGCCAACCCTGTCACACTAAATTTTACAATGACCCGTTTGATGATCTATATATGTGTTTTTAATACTAATTCCTTCAAGATACCCCTAATATCCTACTTTCCTTTTATAATATTTTTTATCATATTTTTATCCACATATTGTATCTAGTTTATATACTATGTACAATTAAATATCTAACAACATAGTGCCTTTTAACTTTAATAAGAAACTCTGAGTTCTTACATACACACACAAAATATGTATTCAACACATAATACTTATCTGGTTTTTAGTAAATACAATAGGATAAACCACGCTCCCCTCAACCAATGAACCACTACACAAAATTTCCCCTAGATTTGAGCTCCATTCCTGTTAGAAGCAAACTAGTGTTTCTAGGTCACCTCCTATTATTGGCATCTCCCTACCATATGGGTTGAGTAACTTCAACATAAAAATCCAATCTTTATCTCCCACTGGACTCCTTATATATTTCATTCAAATTTCCTTTTTCTCTTGCAATATCCTGTTCATTTCCACCACCATGAAAATTTTCTCCCGCCACGAACAAAAACTGGTGGTCCAACATCTCATCCTAGAGGCTAGAACAAGGAAGATTTTCTTTTGACCCAAACTAGATTTTCAACTATTTTTGATAGTCAGGAGCTTAAATTCCTCACGTGGTTAGGATTACTTCATGTTCCTTGAACTCTAGAAGCTTTATTTAGGGACGATGACGCTATTTTCTCTTCCTCTTGAGATAGTACATTCCCCAAGATTGTTAAAGAATTCCCAAGTAAATTTTTTGTTGATGATTAACTTACCTGCCATACAAATACAATTGAGATAAAGAGAAGGCTTATAAATGGAGAGTAAGTCATGGATTTTTGTGAGACCTTGAATGGAGTGCATTGCTTGTCCTTAAAGAGGTTGGAATTTGGGGCCAACTACACTCGCCAAGCAACTATTATAGGAAGGGCCATAAGAGCCTTTAATGTACTTCATATAAAGTGGTCATGAGGGCATTTCTCTTAGACAATGAATAACAACCAACCCTAAATTAATTCCTCAATTGAAGTTTTTCCTAGATTAGAACTCTTCTTTTTTAGAACAAGCCAAAAGAAAATAATTCCTTTCAATGGCCCTTTGATTTTCCACAGCTTCTTGAACTACCATTTATTTGTTGATGTTTCCATGTTTTGCATTACAAGATACCCCAACTTAGTTGAACAGTGTATGCCTATGGTGTTATACGGGAATCAATTAAATGGATGTGGGCCTTGCTTTGCTTCATGTCCCAAATCCTGTGCTTGGACCCATCTCTATCTCCAAATTGTCATTCAATTGACATCAACATTTCTATTAAGTGTGCATTGATTTTTTTTTCAAATTTTCATTGAAAATAACAAGAAGAAATGTTAAAAATAGAATGTATAAATTCCAATTTAATTTGTCCTTGAATTAAATTGTGAATTAAATAATAATTCTTTTCTCATAGCAACTTGTAAATAGTTAATTAATTTTAATTAACTTAGGAATTTCGAGTTGGAAGTCTTTTGGAAGTCATGTAAGTGTTCTCCCTAAATTTTAGGCGTCCAGTGTGAGTTTAAATTGACTTATAATTAGATAACTTAGTTTACTGAGCTATGGTCTGTTAAATTAGTTCTGATTGTTTGTGGAACTAATAGAGAACTAACAGTCAGTTAATGCACTAGTGCATCCACAAGTGTTACTCTAGTTAACTGAAGATTCCCTCGTGATACTCTCATGCATGTTTGTTCAGAGAAAGATCCAGTCGAGGCTAGAGTGTAGGGACAGTGTACTATCAGTTGTATGATTTACTGAGTTGTAAATATCATGCATGCAATCAGAGAAGGACCTATGTTTGGATTGCGTAGTTTTCGAAGCATGAATTCCCTTTAAATATGAGCTATTCATCCTAGGAATTGCGAAAGGAAATAGGGGCTTGGAGAGCTGCAAAATAGGCTAAGGATTTGGCTTGAGCTAGCTTGTGAGCTGAGAGTTGATTATACTTGTGCAGGGATTGTTCTAGTGAGAACAAGCTTTGTATTTTCACTCAGATTTATGATTAATCCAATATAGATAGTAGGGGTTTTGAACTGTGGCTTTCCCTGGATAAATATTATGTTATGTACCATTTATTATCTTCCTCTTGTCGATTACTGTTTTCGTTGATCTTTATGGGCTTCCCCTGTAAAGAGTAGAGTATATTCTTGTCTTTTGTTTTAGAAATTACATGATCTGTGAATCTACAGGAAATTCTACATGGTATTAGAGCTGATTACGATACAGTAGAGGAGATTTTGATGTTTTTGAGTTCAGGGTTACTGGTGAAATTCAAATTTGCAATACATACTTTAGGATTGGCAGATGGAATTCTATGGTTTGTGGTTCAAGTATGCCTTGGATGATAGATCAAATTACATAGTTTGGAAGGATAGGATGGAGGCCATGTTGGAGGAGAATGGCTTGAAGGAATTCATTGATCAAGACATTCATAAGCCACCAGCATCAGATGCAAAAGATTTGGTTGAATGGAAGAAGTGTGTGGAAAGGGCGAGAAAGATAATCCTTGAGGGAGTTCGAGACGACATTGTCTAGAGTCTTCATGGGAAGGAGAATCTTTATGCTATGTGGAAAGCATTGACAAACATTTTCCAGAATAATAATGACCATAGGAAGTTGGCACTGAAAGATAAAATTTGAAAAATCAAGATGGAGGCAGGCGAATCAATTCCAAATTACTTGACCAAGTTCACTCATTGTTGAGATGAGCTTGTAAGTGCTAGAATCACTATTTCCGAGGATGATATGGTGAGCCTAGCTCTTCTAGGACTTCCCAAGAGTTGGCATAGTTATCAGGACTTTGTCAATGGGAGGGAAAAGCTACGAGATTGGGAATGACTTTGGTCCAATTTGGTACAAAAGGAGTTTTGACAGAACACCAGAGATGGGACCTCTTCCAAAGAAGTGGAAGAGGATTTTTCGTTAGCAAGTAAAGCAAAGAAGGCCAAGGGAAAGAAGTCCCAAGGTGAGGTAGGACGCAAGAAGATGGACTTGTCAAGAGTCAAGTATTTTCACCGTAATGAGCACAGGCACTATGCCACGAATTTCCCACAGAAGAAAGAAAGCAAGAAGGAGCTTGCAGTAGCTACAGCAGGTGAAGCTCTAGCTTCATAATTCAAAGTTGATTTCACTCTCATTTCATGCATGGCTATCAATGTCATGGGAGGTGTGTGGTGTCTTTACAACAATGCCTTGTCCCATATGACAGGGAACAAAGATATTTTAGTGATTTTGAGGAGAAAGACTTCAATTAGAGCATAGAGTTTGGAGATGATAGGAGGTATAAAGATACCGGGATCGGTAGAGGTACCTTTTAGATGGAGTCTGGCTCCCCTCTCAGGATCAGAAATGTGATGTATGTTCCAAGACTAAAGAAGAATCTTGTTTTAGTCGCGGTATTGAAAGATCGTGGCTATGATGTGATTTTTAGTAAGGGAAAGGTTTTCCATAGACACATCGCCATGGGACAGGTGAAATAGATCGGTGCAAATGCTAAGAAATTGTATGCTCTTGAGGTACAAGATGCATTCGAAGCCTTGACGAGAAAGGCAAAGGTTAGAGACTTGGTGGTTGAGAGGGAGAGTAAATTACTTCTCAACATGCAGCCCTAGAAGAAGCCTCAGAAGCAACTTCAGGAAATTGTGGAGCAACCACAATTGGAGAATCTGAGAGGAGACCGAGTGGAGAGATCCACTCAAGTAGAGAAGAAGCAACCTCAAACAACTATGGTGCAACTACAATTGGAGAAGTAGAGAGGAGACTGAGTGGAGGCATCCACTCATGCAAAGATCTCCAGTAGGGGGAAATTTCGAGCTAGGTGGGAAGAGGGAGCACATCCATCCATACCTCCAGGTGTGAGGTAGGGTGATGTGAAGTGATAGTCCTAAAAGGGATGAAATTGGGTAGGGTACATTGAGAGGTTTTATCTCATGGATTGTACCTTGCTATGGAAGCCCAAAAGTACATAGTAGCGGGAGGATTCAATGGCGATTAATGTAGTCAGAGATCAGAGTGATAGAGGCTAAATCAGTCAAGTACTAAAGAGTGCGGAGAAGGGTTAATAACAGTTAAGAAAGGTAGAGTAAGAAGAAGTGCAGAGCTATCAGTTGACAGAGGCAGTATCAATCAGAGACTTTGATGATAGATGCATCATACTGATTTAGGTTGGATGTTTTCTTTGTTTCTTGAGTAGCTATAGAAACAACACTAGATAGAAGTGTTTCATGCAGAACATTCCAAAGGTTCAGATTTGGATCAAGTTGAATTCCTTTCTTTTTGAGAGTGAGTGTTGAAAATAGCAACAAGAACTGTTAAAAATAGAATCCAGAAATTCCAATTTAATTTGTCCTTGAATTAAATTGTGAATTAAATTGTAATTCTTTTCTCATAGAAACTTGTAAATAGCCAATTAAGTTTAACTAACTTAATTAACTTAGGAATTTAGAGTGTCTTTTGGAATTCATGTAAGTGTTCTCCCTAAATTTTAGGGTTCCAGTGTTAGTTTAAATGGAGTTGTAATTAGATAACTCAGTTTACTAAGTTATGATCAGTTAAATTAGTTCTAACTATTTGTGGAACTAATAGATGACTAACAGTCAGTTGGTGCACTGGTGTATCCACAAGTGTTACTCCAGTTAACTGAAGATTCCCTCATGAGAAACTCATGCATGTTAGTTCAGAGAAAGACCCACTTGAGACTAGAGTGTAGGGACAGTGTACTATCAGTTGTATGATTTATTGAGTTGTAAATATCATGCATGAAATCAGAGAAGGACCTATGTTTGGATTGCGCAGTTTTGGAAGCATGAATTCCCATTAAATATGGGCTATTCATCCTAGGAATTTCACAAGGAAATAGGTGCTTCGAGAGCTGTAGAATAGGCTAAGAAATTTCGCTTGACCTAGCTTTTGAGATGAGAGTTGATTATACTTGTGCAAAAATTCTTCTAGTGAGAACAAGCTTTGTATTTTCACTCAAATTTCTGATTAATGCAATATAGATAGTAGGGGATTTGAGTTGTGGCTTTCCCTGGATAAATATTGTTTTATGTGCCATTGATTATCTTTCTCTTGTCGATTACTATTTTCATTGATATTTATGGGCTTCCGCTATAAAGAGTAGAGTAGATTCTTCTCTTGTGTTTTATAAAATTACATGAGCTATGAATCTACAACAAATTCTACATGGTATCAGAGTTGATTATAGTGGAGTATAGGAGATTTTGAAGTTTTTGAGTTCAAGGTTACATGTGAAATTTTAATTTGAAATACATACTTCACGATCGGCAGATTCTGTTCTACAGTTTTCGGCTTGAGCATGCCTTAGATGGAAGATCGAATTACATAACCTGGAAGGACATGATGGAGGCCATGTTCGAGGATAATGGCTTGAAGGAATTCATTGATCCAGTCATTCCTAAGTCACCAGAATCGATGCAAAAGATCTGGCTGAATGGAAGAAGTGTGTGGCAAGGGCGAGGCGGATAATCCTTGAGGGAGTTTGAGACCACATTGTCTCGAGTCTTCATGGGAAGGAGAATCTGTATGATATGTGGAAAGAATTGGAAAACTTTTTCTAGAACAACAGTGACCATAGGAAGTTGGCACCGAAAGATAAAATTTGAAAAATCAAGATGGAGGTGGGCGACTCAATTCAAAATTACTTGACCAAGTTTACTCATTGTCGAGAAGAGCTTGGAAGTGTTGGAGTCACTGTTACCAATGATGATATGGTGAGCCTAGCTCTTCTAGGACTCTCCATTGCGAGGGAGAAGCTGCCAGATTGGGAATGACTGTGGTCTGATTTGGTACAAGAGGAGTTTTGACAGAACACCGGAGATGGGACCTCATCCAAGGAAGTGGAAGAGGATTTTGCCTTAGCGAGTAAGGTAAAGGAGGCCAAAGGAAAGAAGTCCCAAGGCAAGGTAGGGGGTAAATAAAATGGACTTGTCAAAAGCCAAGTGTTTTCACTGTCATGAGCACAAACACTATGCCATGAATTTCTCACAGAAGAAAGCAAGCAAGAAGGAGCCTATAGTAGTTGCAGCAGGTGAAGCTCTAGCTTCACAATTCGAACTTGATTTCACTCTCATTGCATGCATGGCTAGCACTATTATGGGAGGTGTGTGGTATCTTAACAACAATGCCTTGTTCCATATGACAGGGAACATAGATCTCTTTATTGATTTTGAGGAGAAATACCTCAAGCAGAGCATAGAGTTTGGAGATGATGGGAGGTAGAGAGCTATCGAGATCGGTACAATTACCTTTCAGAGGGAGTCTAGCTCCGGATCACAGATGTGATGTATGTTCCAAGACTAAAGAAGAATATTCTTTCAATCTTGGTATTAGAAGACCGTGGCTATGTTGTGATTTTTAGTAAGGGAAAGGTTTTCCTTAGACACATTGCCATGGGACAGGTGAAATAGATCGGTGCACGGGTCAAGAACCTGTATGATGTTGAGGTACAATATGCATGCAAAGCCTTGAGGAGAAAGGAAAAGGTTAGAGACTTGGTGGTTGAGAGGGAGAGTAAATTACTTCTCAACATGCAGCCCTAAAAGAAGCCTTAGAAGGAGATTCAGGAAATTGTGGAGCAGCCACAATTGGAGAAGTTGAGAGGAGACGGAGTGGAGAGATCCTCTCAAGAAGAGAAGAAGCAGTCTCATACAATTGTGGAGCAGCCAAAATTTGATAAGAAGAGAGGAGACCGAGTGGAGGCATCCACTCATGCAAAGACCTCCAGTAGGGGGAAATTTCAAGCCAGGTGGATAGAAGGAGCACATGCATCCATACCTCCAGGTGTGAGGTGGGGCGATGTGAAGTGATAGTCCCAAGAGGGCTGAAATTGGACAGGGCCTATTGATAGGTTTTATCTCATGGATCGTACCTTTCTATGAGAGCCCAAAAGTACATAGTAGTGGGAGTAATCAGTGGCGATTGATGTAGTCAGAGATCAAAGTGACAAAGGCTAGAGTAGTCAGATACTGAAGAGTGCAGAGAAGGGTTGAAAAAAGTGTAGAAAGACAGAGTTAGAAGAAGCGCAGAGTTTTCAGTCGAAAGAGGCAGTAGCAGTGAGATATTTTGATGATAGATGCATCATACTAATTTAGGTTGGATGTTTTTTTGTTAATCTCGAGTTGTTGTAGCTACAACACTAGAGAGAAGTGTTGCATGCAGAACATTCCAAAGGTTTAGATCCGGATCAACTTGAATTCTTTTCTTGTTGAGAGTGAGTATTGAAAATAGCAACAAGAAATGTTAAAAATAGAATCCAAAAATTCCAATTTAATTTGTCCTTGAATTAGATTGTGAATTAAATTGTAATTATTTTCTCATAGAAACTTGTAAATAGTTAATTAAGTTTAATTAACTTGATTAACTTAGAAAATTTGAGTTGGAAGTCTTTTGGAATTCATGTAAGTGTTCTCCCTAAATTTTTGGGGTCTAGTATGAGTATAAATTGAGTTGTAATTAGATAACTTAGTTTACTAAGTTATGGTTAGTTAAATTAGTTCTAATTGTTTGTGGAACTAATAGAGGAGTAGTAGTCAGTTGGTGCACTAGTGCATCCACAAGTGTTACTCCAGTTTAGTGGCGATTCCCTCATGAGAAATGCATGTCAGTTTTGAGAGAGATCTAGTTGAGACTAGAGTGCAAGGATAGTGTAGTATCAGTTGTATGATTTACTGAGTTGTAAATATCATGCATTGATCCATGTGGCTCCAAAGACACACACAGGACAAAGAGGGTTTATGGAAACTCAAAAATAAATATAATTAGAATGATTTTGAACTGGGACCAGAGCGTAGATCTCATCTTCCTAATCGCGGTGGTGTGAACGGTTTGTCAAACCGAGTCCGTATGCGAAAGTTAGGAGCAGTCAAAGTTTAGGTTGACTTTGGTGACTGGGCAGGCTTAAGGAGGCCACAATTTGGAAAAAAATCCGGCCACTGGATTCCGGCCAACCTGGGCTAGATTCTGGGTGAATTTGTGGCTCGATTAATTTGTCTCCTTCGGTCAAATTTCAAATTTTTAAAAATGACTATGGATTTTTTTTAAAACAAAAAAAATATATAAAAAAATGGTGGGGGGCCATGACCCCTGCCACTGCCGTCGGACCCCAAATAAATTACATTTATAAAAAAAATTTGCTCCGACAGTTCGTGACCCCCATTGGCCCCCCCAACCTTATCATACCAAAATTAAACTAAAAGTGGCTCGACGGCCATCACCTCACCGAGCCCTCCAACCCTCCACATCATATTAAAACATATTAAATGGGGTGGGCACGGGCCACCTCTGGTGGACCTGGCCCAGACCCCCAAACTTTACCATATGCCATATCAATGTACCGTATGAAGTGCAAGGCCGGCGGGGATTGAACCCGCCTGACCCACGTGGGCCAACCCCCACCGAGTGACCTCATATCTATTTAGTGCGCCATGTACCAACCCACAAATAAACCTCTTCCGGTTCCAAAGTTAAGGCAACCACGAACCCATAAAAATGCACATCATTTGCAATTTAAAATAATGCACAAAAACAATAAAATATTACGTGCCATAGTTGGGAGGGGTGGGGATTTGAACCCTGGACCTCGTGGTCCCCATTGCTAAGTTTTGACCAACAGACCAAACGAATTTCTTGTTTACTCTGCCTCTAGTTTAATATATAGACTTGACATTTATTTGCATGTGGGGAAGCATGGAGGAACCAGGCGCAGTCATAGAAATCAAGACGAATTTTTAATTAATTAATTTGCAGGCGAGACCATGATGGAGCAAAATTCTCAGGAGGGTGAATTTTTTGCAGTGTCCAAATTGGACAAATTATGTCGATCTTACACCTCTCAGCAACATGAACCCGATGGCATAGTCAGTTTCCTGATTTGAGTAGCAGATTTTTAGAGGACCCAAAGGAGGGAATCTGTAAGGAATCTAGGGGGAATCTAAAAGATTCCTTGAGCCCCAAATTTCCACTTTCTCATAATTCAGAATATTGACAATCGATTTTGCACTATTCGATGCCACAAATCTGATGGCGTGTTTAGATTTTCCATTTGCTCACTTCATTTTTTAGCCACTTTTCTAAGTGGATTGCAAGTGTCAACATCATGTGTGAATAATCATTTCCATACAGTTTGACGTCGTGAGATCAATGGTATGAAAAACTTCAGTAGTTTGACATCCTCTTCTTCATATGGCCCCAAGATGTGAGGTATATGTAGTGTGTTCATGTACTTCTTTTGATATGCATTATGCTGCACATATCCCTGTTTGATGTTTGATGAGGGATCTTGTTTCTTGTTTGTTTTCATGATTACTGCTTGATGTGATGCGGAATCATTTGTGGGATGTACTTGTTGTCATGATTCGTCATGTTTCTTTTGAGATCAATTTGTCGTTATGTTTATGGGATACTCATGTGTCGCCATGTATGTTTTCATTGAGATTCCTTTTATGCCATGTTAGCAGGATGCTCATCATGCATGAGTTTATGTCATACTGATAGGATTCCTTTTGACTGAGAGTTCCTGTAGTGGAACGTCACTTGGAGACACTCCTGTGTGAGGGAATTTTCCTTGTATGATAGCAAAATCACCTCTTATGTACATCATCACTATTTACAACACTTAATGTAGCGGCCGATACCATCTTGACACTGGGGCCTAGAGACATAGTCCCTCCTGGACGAACTCCGTTATCAATGGCTTGTGTTTTCATGCGTTGATGAATGTCATGTTCCTCTTCTTTATAGCATGCACATGTATTCATTTATGTTCTTTTAAAAATGCAATTTAACACATCACGAAAGCAAAAGGTCTTGGAACGGTCCTTTGTCACACCTAGACCTAGATCAAGTGGTTCCAGAGTGGTCTTTGCATGGATGTGAATTGCAAGCGTGAACACACATGCAGTGACAAAGGATGAAAAAGTGATGTACAATGCCATGTTCAAAATTTCCAAAAGGGTGGAAATAATATATGAAACTCTACAAAAGGAGATAGAGGAAAAGGACTAATTGCAGCTTCAGTTGCAAGCCACGGAAGAGGCCTTGGAAGAACTGAATCACAACAAACATAATCTTCAAACAGAGAATGATGAATTGAAGATGCTTCTACATGAAGAGAAAGAGGAGAAACATAGTTTGCTACGACAGCTGCAAGCAAAGGACGAGTCACTGGAAAAGCTGTAGCATGACCCATGTGAGGTAAAAATTAATTCTCCATCTTCATGTATGTTTCCTGATGATGATTTCGCTGCTTTTGAAGATCATACCACAGGAATTAGCTCCAAACTGTTGAAGAAAATTGGGTATGAAGGAAAAGGCTTGGGCATTAATGGCCAAGGCATTGTCAAACCCATCAAAGTAGATGAATTATTATGTCGAACAGGACTTAGGTATGTCAGAAAGGAAGTTGGTGAATGCACTGAGACAGCTAGCAAACCACCAATAACAGATGATGAGAAGACCTCATCAGTTCTTTCCACATCGACAAAGGAGGTAAAAGATGTTGAATTCCTTTTAGTTTCATCTTCACATAGTATGATTTCCGTTGGATATTTGGAGATCCCAATTACAAGGACAAACATGAGGCTCCTTACAAGGACAAGGCATGAGGAGGAAGAAAAACTTGGTGTTAATACCCAAGGCATAACTCAACCATTGGAGGTTGTGTAAAGACCTCAATTTGTAGGCTTGAGATACACCGAAGGAGAATGCTCGAAGGTGTCAGATGCTTCCGAGACATTGTTGAAATTGTTAAGGAAAGAGAATGATGGGAACACATCCCCATCATCCCATGGTAGTGCCCATGGTAGGGAAAGAGCTGAGGCAAGCTCTCATCACCATAATTACACCCAAGATAGCAAGGAAAGGTATAACCATTCAATATTCTAATGTTAATTTCGGTTATAATCATGTTGTTAATGATGAGCGTAAAACATGGTATTGAAAAGCATGTACCTTTTATGGATTACATAACCATACATTTTCTAAGTGTTGGAAAAGAATGGCAGCACACAAAAGGATGAGGTGTGAAAGACCCTCTCAACAACAGGTAAAGAAACATGTTAAATAGATCTGGAGAAAGAATGTCTATTGCAGTCATTGCGATAGAAGTGGCCATCAAAGAGCCACTTGTTGGAGGCTCCATCCAGAGCAGCGCCTTAAAGACAAAGTGTTGGTGCATGAACCAGGTGAAGCAGTTGTTCGACAAGGAAACCCACCACAAAGAGGCGACCCATTCACATTGATAAGTGAAAAATGGTTTCTGGATATGTTAGCGTGTCATGGTCGTGAATTTGTAAATCATTTGTTGCGTTTTTAAAATGTAAAGGTGATGATGTGTTTTCCATCACTTGTTCAGCAACAATGATGTCTGGTCTTATTTTGAGTTGCATGATAAACTGTGAAAGTGATGTCATGTTTCCATCACTTGTCAAAGCAAAAATAGTGTTTTGTGTTATTTTTGTAAATCATGTGTTGCAGTGATGATGTGTTTTCCATCACTTTTTGAAGCAACATTGATATGTTGGCCTTGTTTTCATAGTTGGGGTATTGGGTCCATCTTGATGTAAACTTGACCACTGAGTATGTGTTATAAACTTGTGGCAAGTGTGGGATGCTTGGGTCAGTAGTTAGCCATGAAATTCAAGCATGTAATTTGCAAAACAATGTACTATAGGTTGTAGAGGTTGCAGGTGTTGGCTCCTCGCTTAAGGCTCTGAAGAACAAAGGTGGAGATGAAAGCGAGACCTTTTAAGATTCTTGTGATGCGGACAATGTACAGAGAATTTGCAGATTATTTTTCATGCTTTTGGAGGACCAAAAGCTCCTTAGTGGGGAGGATTGATCCAGGTGGCTCTAGAGACACACATAGGACAAAGAGGACTTATGGAAGCTCGAAAATCAAAGTAATTAGAATGATGTCGAACCAGGACTAGAGCATTGATCTCGTCGTCCTGATCGCGGTGATTTGAATGGTTCTTCAAACCGAGTCCGTATGCGAAAGTTAGGAGAAGTCAAAGTTCAGGTTGAATTTGGTGACTGGGCAGGCTTAAGGAGGCCGAAATTTGGACAAAATCTGACAACCGGATTCTGGCCAAGCTGGGCTAGATTCTGGGCGAATTTGTGGCCCAATTAATTTGTCTCCTTCGGTCAAATTTCAAATTTTTTAAAATGACCATGGAATTTTTTTAAAACAAAAAATATATATAAAAAAATGGTGGTGGGCCATGACCCCCGCCACCACCGTCGGACCCCAAATAAATTACATTTATAAAAAAAAATTGGGTTGATAGGCCATGACCCCCGTTAGCCCCTCCAACCTTACCATAACAAAATTAAACTAAAAATAGCTCGGCAGCCATCACCCCACCGAGCCCTCCAACCCTCCACATCATATTAAAACATAATATTAAATGGGGTGGGCACGAGCCACCTCCGGTGGACCCAACCCATACCCCCAAAATTAACCATATGCCATATCAATGTATCATGCGAAGTGCGAGGCTGGCAGGGATCGCACTCGCCCAGGCCACGTGGGCCAGCCCCCACTGGGTAGCCTCATATCTATTTAATGTGCCATATACCAACCCATAAATAAACCTCTGTCAGTTCCAAAGTTAAGGCAACCACCAACCCATGAAAATGCTCACAGTTTGTAATTTAAAACAACGCACCAAAACAATAAAAGATTACGCGCCAAATTTGGGAGGGGTGGGGATTTGAACCCTGGACCCCGTGGTCCCCATTGCTAATTTTGACCAATAGACCAAATGAGTTTCTTTTTTACTCCGCCACCAATTTAATATATAAACCCGAAATTTATTTGCACCATGTTGGGTAGCAGATCCCCCAATAGTAGGTTTTTGGGGCTTAAAACACAAAGTTTTGGGATAATGTAATGTAAAGACCCCACAAAATGCAGGCGTGGAGCGCGAGAGTTTAGGGTAGTCCGCCCTAAAATATTGTAGTTTAATATAGAATGTGTCGGCCTACCCATGTTCCGTGGACCATGGGAATGTATAAATAGAGCGACGCTCTAAGTGTTGAAGGCAGTTTTTTTGGATGCTTCTGATCTTAATTGTTATGGGTCTATGAATGTGAAAGTGGTTCTGAGTCTGTATGTCTGAGTCATGGTTGGTAGTAGCAACGGTAGGCTCTGCAGCTGTGTGCGCAGAGGCCTGGTAGAGTCTGCAGCTGTGTGCACAAACCCCTGTAGTTGAGTGCGCAGGGTGGAATTGGATTGTACTGGAACAAAAGATTAATAAAAGATAAGTGCTTCTGAAATCTTGTGCATCTGATCATATATCTGTGTGTTTGTGCTTCTGTTATGGTTTTATGCATCTCTTTAAGGTTTATGTTTGCGCGCACTGGTTATAAATATTGAATGATTGATTAAGACTACTGAATTAAGTCAGATCTATAATAATAACATACTAAGGGTGAGGGATCTAGACAACGCCTCTTCGCGCTCAGTACAAGAACTACGTGAAGGTCAGATAGCTGCGCAGAGCGGTGCAAGTGCGCAGGATCGGTTCACGACCCTCCCAGACCTCATCAAGACATCCCTAGGGTGCGGAAACCTGGTTCTAGCACCTCCCCATATTACCTCAGGTGAAACCTCAGTTCGCGCTCCACGGACTGTTGCCGAAAGGGTAGGTAGTGTGGGATTTGTTTGGCTAAAACACTTCTGAACCTAGGTCAGGCCCCATCAAGCCAACAAATGGTTCCGTTGCCAGGACCGGGATCTACCTAAGGGATGTCTAATGTTGGAACACTAGAACCCTACTAAGAAGGAACTTAAAGAGTGGTTAGAGCAGAAGCTTCACGAGTTCGTGGTACAGGAAAAAATACTCTGCAGATATTCGAGAAGAGGTGGCTGGATCGCTACATATATATGGAAATCCACGAGATCTTCTTTGTGACCTTCTCTTCAAAGCTATACGATTGGATCACGAGGCTAGCCAATAGCTAGGGAAGGTATAAGCTCAATCAACCGATAGTGTGGACTCTGGAGTTAGTGTGCAAACTAGAGGCATTGGAAGATAAGATCGCGTGGGCCATGGACCACTGACGCGACTGGATAATTAGAGGGTTTATCACTGAGTTCACGATAGACACAACTGTGAGCTATAGCGAAGCAGAGCGGAATTTTCTCAAGGGACCGTGAGGTAGGTACATCAAATCCCTGAATACCTGGATTAAGATGTTGTTATGTGAAAAGCAGGTTATGCGAATACATTAATGTTTGGAGCAACGCGGAGCGGAAGGATCTACCAAGGTATCGAAGGCTTAGGAAATAGTCCCTTAATTTCACCTTCGCGGGAAAGCGAGGAAGAATGCGCTCGGGCTTCTTCGAGGAGTGTGGTCAGTTTGATAAGGTAGCGCATTCCATAGTTATCACCTCCACTTACGCCATCACCCACTTCACCTACTTCACCTCCATCTTCAACCACCCCACCTCCACCAAACCCGTAGTTCAGCATGGCGAGCGCAATCAAGCTACTCGTATTCAAAGGAGTAGGGAATGAGGATCCAGATCAGTTTTGGTTCGTAGTAAGAGCAGTGTGGGAAGCACATGGGGTTACGGATGACAACATCAAGAAGGCCACATTGGTGAGCGCGTTGCAGGATCACATGCTAACATGGTATATCAAGCACTCGAATGATCACCCAAATGCAGGAATAGCGGAAATCCAGACTACACTGAATAGAGAGTTTAGTTGGCCGAAGTTAGAGACTCAGTCAATCATTGGGTTTAAAGAGATCGTAATGCTTCCAGGTGAAACCCCCTGGGATCTGGATCAGAGACTGAAAAGTATGATCCATGAAGCTAATATGATGCTAACGAATGCACAACACCATGCATGGTTTGTGGTGTCTTTGACACCACACCCGAGGATGGCGCTATCATAGCAGAAGCTTTCAGCCTAGGCAGAAGCATTGGAAATAGCGATGAGGTTGCATGAAACTTCAATACATGATCCTAGGTTAGGAGTCCAATAGATCCATGCGCAACTACAAAACCTATGCTTGGAAATGCAGAGTTTGAAGTAGGATAAGGCACCCCAACCAGGAGCGTGCGAAGAAGTGTGGTGCATAAAATGTGAAGGCCAGGGCCACGATAAGGATCACTGTCTGGTATTCGCAAACTATTTAGCAGGAGGACGACTAATGCCATTGAGACCAGAGGAATAGGTAGGGCCAAGTGTGGCACCTACGCTCTGGTGCGTGATCTATCAGGTGGGAGGAAAGCACACAACAGACAACTGCCACTTGTTGCAGAAGTATACACAGGCTCCACAACAGTTGTTTTGTAATTTTTGTAGATCGGTGGGCCATGATAAACGTACGTGTTGCATCTACGAATTAATGATGGAATGGACTCCAGCATATAGAATGCAGATGGAAACGTGAGGCCTTGACCCAGCCGCGGGGATGGCGCGCAGGGGATTTTAGGGGCAAGGTCGAGGACGAGGAGGAATGGGGCCAGGAAGGGGCTGTAGATAGCTAATCTATTACAATTTTGGAGGACCAAGGCACTACGCTTGCGACTGTACCAACCCAACAAGAATATCTTGTTCGTACTGTGAGCAGTTTGATAATGAAATGGTAGATTGTCCTACGCTGATCACTTAGATGTGTGAGAAAGGGGTAATACAACCTATCCCAACCCAAAAATCCAAATGATGAGGTTTGAACCACGTGAAGAAGACCCCAACATGAACATGGTGCTCAGAAGCAGCGCAACCACAGGGGAAGACAAGGGGAAGCAGCTCGAGGAAGATACATCGGTTTGTAAGGTTCCTACAAAGGAATCTGAGTCTAACTCAGAACACGCGAAGGAGACGTTTATGGGAGCTAAGAAGAGCTTCGTGGAGGCCTCTACTTTAGGTAGTAAGGATCAACCAGAGACAGGGATGGATCCTTCTATGCTAACTACCTTTCTAGAGATGTGCATGAAGTTGTTGCACAACAATAAGGCAGTCAAAGGACTACAAGAGCTGATCACTAGGTGTGCAGGGTCGGGTGAACCATGCGTAATTTGGAAGTTGGGAAAGCATGCACTACGCACTAGGAGGGAAACGAGACTGACGGCACAGATTGGTGAGTATGAAATGGATTAGGTAATCTTGGATTTGGGTTCGGATGCAAATGTGTTACCAAAGCAGACATGGGAACGCATGGGCAGGCCCATGTTACAGTGGTCTCCTATTCAATTACGGATGGCAAACCAACAAAAGATCTTGCCCATGGGAAGGTTGTACATAGTGGACATCGAAGGCGCGAGCACACAGATGGACTTTGAGGTAATAGAGATTGTTGATGACAACAACCCTTACCCCGCGTTGCAAGGAATAGACTGGGCCACTGATATGAATGGAGTCATCAACCTGAAGAAGCAGAAGATGATTTTTGAGAAAAAGTCCCTACGCATGGTAGTTCCGCTAGATCCAGCCGAAGGAGCGCGCTACACTGAACTTGTGCACGACGATGACAACGACGATGAACTGGACTGCATTTACCAGATAACGGCGCAAGACTAGGATTGGGTGAATCTAACAGAGGACGGGAGAATCCCATGGTAGCGCGATAGTTCCTACACTTCGGATTTAGGGGAATAAATAGAGTGTTGGCAGAACCAGTTGCACGAAGTAACAACGCTGAATTGCAACATGATGGTTAGATCACTGCGACGTGTGACGACCGAAGCAAGGGAACTACCAACCGATGATGGGGCAACCACCGTGGAAGAATCCTTAGACAAATTCGAAAATGCAGTACCAGAATAGCAATAGCACGGTGCGTTAGAAGGGGTGTTGCATGCAACACCCGCACAATGGGGCCATACACCTCAGAAGACTATTGGAAATGGGTGTGAATGGAGAAGGCGAATGCACTTACGACTTGGAAGTCCCCAGCGATGAATGTGAGCTGGGCAGCCAGGACGAGGCGGTTGGCGCGACCACCTGTGTCGACGGGTGCAGATGTGTGTTGTGTAAACACTTCCCAAACTAAGGATAAAAAATCAGAACCTGATGCAGCAGCAGGAAAGGTGACGCACTCCACAAGCAGTCTGTTACAGAACGTTCAAAAAGCTATGCGGAGCAATGAACAGAGTTCACTAGATGAGATGAACCAATTGGGACCTGTGTGTATCAGCGGCTCGATGGGCCTATAGGACCATGAGCAAAAAGAGGAGCATGGAGATGACCCCATCATTGAAAAAAAGAGATGAAACCAGGAGGATGGAGAGAAATCCCCAGACCAGAGCTCCCACAGTGGGGACAGGATGTGAGAACCTGGGTAAAGGGATTACGCAGTTATAGGAAGACATTCAACGAGGGAGCTTGAAACTTTGTGAACTCGATGAAGAATGGGCACGACTAAGGATGAAAAACGTGACATTGGATGGAGAAATCAGCAAACTGGAAATGAGAATCACACAAGCGGGCCGCAGCATGATGGGACCAAGTCTAGCTAGCCCTACTATGGCATTGGAAAAAGTCGCGACCCTACTCACATGGCTGCGACCACACCTTACTAAACAAGGGAATGTACCATACAAAGAAGAATGTGACGCACTACCAGACACAAGGGTATTTGAAGGCCGCCCGTAACCCAGGGTAGCAGGAAAATTGAAACCCCGCACCAGGGGTGCGACCACCTGACTATCTGTAGGAAGCACAGTTTGAGCGCTCCAAGCAGTTGGAAGAGAGAGCGGGACTATAAAGGAGTCTGTATGGGAGTTGCGTGGCTCGGACGTGGCACGCAAGATCAGTATGAAGCATAGATCGCATCCGCGTAAAAGGGACTGCGCTACCCCATGGATAGGATGGAAAGTGATTGTTGGAGACATTGTCAATGACAAGATGTCCAATTTAAGGCACCGAGGAGCGGACGACAAGTAATTAAGACATGGGGTCAAAACTAGGGTTGAAAGGATCTGCCACCAAAATCGTATTAATGAGCCAAGAAAGTGGGGAACGGTCGAATTTGAATTCAAAGAGGCCTATAAATCAGAGGTGGTTCATCACCAAACGACCCTTGGCAGTTTTAACTTGTGGCGTTATCAAGCGAGCATGAACCTGATGAACTTGGAGGTTGTAAAAGCAAGTCCGTGGTTTGAAGCATTGCTAAAGGATACACAGGAGTCCCTGATCAGAATAATGACAACAACCAGGGGAGCTGCCTAGATTTCTACACCGCTAGTAGGAGATGCACCAGAAATCCCTAAATCACCCCAGACTCCGAGCCCAAAAAGGACCCACAGGCAACAGGACTAGTCCATATGTCTCCACAAAATCCATGGTTCGGCAAACTGTCGATGGAAGAGAAGGGAAAAATAGTTAATATTGAGAGCGATGATGAGGAAGAGGATCCTCCAACCTTTGTCGAAGAAATGGAACCAGAGGAAGAGATAGAAGAAGACATCCAGCCAGTATGCGCCATAGCAAAGCTGCCCAAGTATGTCTGTCCGTGGAAGGGGAGGGTAAAGGTCCCTAAAGATTTGGACATTGTTAAGAGCACACTCAACACCCCGTTCCTCCCCGAGGGGGTTTTGTTTGAAGGTATGGCTGTGGGCCGCTTGCCCACTATAAATTTTGAAGATTGGGACCTCGCGGATAGCGAGAAGTTTCCTCATTTGGAAACTAGCCAGCTGATGGAAAAAACCACGGAGGGGGCAGTTACCACACTGCAGCCATGGACATGGCTGCGCGGGGTGGAGGAGGCTGGGCTACTCCACCTTCTATCAATTCCACACTTCCATTAGGCCCTAATCACGATATTTGTTATCAGACAACTGCTTTTCTTGGTGCACGACGGGTACTTGTGGCTGGAGGAGCCCATTCGCATCACGGCAGAGCTCATTCATAGGATTTCTCAGCTTCCCTGTTCAGGAAGGGACCTCGTGGAAATTTCCAGCACAAGTGGGGACTTGGCATTGGCGGAGGCTATGAAAAAGAAATATAAGTTGGAGAAAAAGTAGAGGGGGTACGTTATTACTAGTATTCAGAACAAAGGGGTCTGCATCGCTACCCAGTTGTTGGTAGGAAAGGTGATAAGAAAATGTCGGGGCAATGAGGTACCAACAATAGTCATCGTGTTGGCCAAGTAATGCGCTAAAGGGGTACAGTTCAACTAGGCATAGTTCCTCTGCGATGAGTTTCTGACGAATTGCAGGGAGGCCCAAGAAAAGGGTAATAGATTCCACTACACGTGGTTGCTCTTATCCATCCTGTTGGTTACAAGTGAATTTCCTGAGGATAGTCAGTTTCCTCCCCTTGATCAGGACTGGCCAGAGGCAGCAAAATACGTGTCGCTATGGGCGACAAAGGATGCTACGCGAATCAGAGAAACCAAGATCTTCTGGGTACTAATGGAAGCAAGCATACAACTGTGGATCAACAAACAGCCACGCCTATCCACCTCAGTATACGATAGTTTGAAGAACTTTGCAGACTTTAAAGTAGATATGCACAATGTATATATCAGGGCGCGAAGGGATCCAGAGCAGAAGTGGACCACACTCCCCTTCATCACCATAGATGACGTTGTTTTTGTGGTGCTTGATACATGGCAACCAAAATGATGCACACCAGACGTGGTAGTGTGCAACGAAACAAAGATTCAAAAACAAAAGGTTGCTGCCAAGTGGCTAGCACAATAGAAATAGAACGAACAACTAGCTGCGAAAGTACGAGCGTCTCGGGAGTCAGTGAAGGCCACCATGGAAAAGACTGCAGCAGTAGGGGCCACTATGATGCAAGAACAAAGACGCCTGGACATAACCATAGAACATGGGACAGATGCGACAACAGAAGGAGTAGACCCAAGCACCACCTCGACACAATTGAAATGCCTGCGCATGACAAAATGAACTGGGCCATGAAGAATACCAAGGCTTCCAAGCAAGGTTAATTTTAGGGGCGAATAATCGCCCAAAGGCGAAATTTAAGGCTTTTTATATTTTAATGGGGCGAATTTTTAATTAAAATAATAAAAACTTTTTTATATAATTAGCCCTCATTTTATTTAAAAATTAATTTATTTTTTTATTTTAGCCCAGGGCGGATAAACTAACCGAATCGTATTTTCTTAAAATCGCCCCATTTTGATATTTGCTCCCGGTTTGGGAGAGCAAAATCACCATTTCTGATTTACAGTTTGGGTTTTCTGGTTTGGGAGTGGTTTGTGAGGGTCGATTTGGTCCCGGGAGTGGTTTGTGAGGGTCGATTTGGTCATGGGATGTTAGATTTGTTTTGAAATGGAGGGCGGAGCTTAATTTGTTTTCAAATGGAGGGTGGCTCCCTGTTTTCATGGATTCAGCCCGCTGTTTTCATGAATGGCTCCCTGGGTCCCTGTATAAAAATGGTTTTGAAATAGGTTTTTTAATCATAGTTCACAAATCTAAATGTTCTAGTTAGCAGCAGCAGTTTCGGTGCGATTCTTCTCTTGTTTTGGTATCCATTGTTTCTTGGATTTGAACGGCTCATGCCACTGCAGCAGCAACAACAACAGTCGGTACTTGACAGAATTGTTGGCTGAGCACGAGAAATTAGGCCCCTTTATGCAGGTCCTGCCCATCTGTAGCCGGCTTTTGAATCAGGGTAAGTTGGCTTCATATGTCTTGTTTTTCTTCAAGTTTGAAGTACAGGAGAAGATAGTTGCTGAGTATGATACAGATTATCAGTTGTTCTGGAAGGCCAAATTAGGTGGATTCATGCCTCCTGCAGTTGGAACAGGGGTGATAATCACTTTGCCAGTGAACGTTGAATGCTTCCGTTGGTTTGGAAGCAAATATAACCGTGGCTCCAAATTGTTCTCACAAACCCAGAAATGCAGAATGCTAGAAAATATTAGATTTGTGTTGTCTAAAATGTGGCGCAGTAGTTATTTTTATTGGCAAAAGATAGGGTTGTAGGGCCCTTAAAGTATATGGGAAACATACAGCATCTGGACTTATGGAAACATGGAGCCTGGATCTTCCAATAGGTGGATCTGGGAAAAAATAGAAGAATTCTTGATCTCCCTTCCCAAGCAAAAAGTGCGAATGCCTGTTAATAGCCCCTTGCTGTTCCAAACATCATTTTATTTGCTTTACTGAATGGTCTGATTTATATTCCAACCTTTCTTTTTCACTACATGCTCCTTTTTCCAACCAAGATCATGTTACTCCACAGCGTTTAGTCGATGCAAATCATATATATATGGCATTTATTTCATGTATATTGGCAGTTGAACTTTTGCCAATATTTCTACGACAGCTATTATTGCTGATCAGATCTTGATTGTCTGCTGGTCACATTTTTTATTTTGGGATTGTCTAGTATAACTAACATTAGAAGGTTCTTTTCAAGAGTAAATGTTCAACTCATTATCTGATGTAGAGGTCTTTTATAAAGGAGATGACTGTTGAATGAGTTGAATTTTCCGTTTCCTTGTAACTTTGTTTGTGGCTTTCCTTGAAGAATGTCTGGACTTGTTTATGTTGATTAAGTAGCATCTTTCATCAAAAGGTCGTGTTGTGCACAGGCTTCAAAATTTTGCTTGCATGTAATGTTGTTTTGATTCATTCAGTTTGGATGTGTGATTGTATGTTTGAATCTTTGTCAACTTTATGGTCTTTAAGACTTATGCATTGCTACATTTTTAATGCTGTAAAGTAAGAAACTGGGGCAGGAGCTGCTGAGGAATGTGGCAGTATCTTGTAGTTTCTCAAGCTGATATTCTCATGTTCGTGTAAAAGGTATATTAACTCTGCTGATATTCAAGCATGGGGTAAGTAGCCATGATCTGCTTACTCTTTTTATGATTGTCTGTGTCCTCCCTTTTGTTGTGTTGTTGAGCTGGAAAGTTATCAGTACTTACCCTAAATATTACAGCATTTGGATGTTTGCAGTCTGCCAGTATCCCAAGATGAATATTGTGATGGAGAAGGCAACTTCCTGCTTCTGATTCCCATGTATTGTTCGTGTTGGAAAGATCTAGGCAATGATTGTTGTATTGTTCATATTTTTCATTCAGCTTGATCTCGGTACAATTGTCTCAAATGTCTTTTATGGTGAGAGGGAGTGTTATAGTCATGTTGCCAAGTATGGGCTGGTTCATAGGGTTGAGTGGGGGAATTGGGTGTTTTCTTGCCTGAGTCATGGGTCAATTAGCACTTTTTATATCAAATGTGGCCTGAATGCTGTTTGAAACTGGAGATACTGATGACCTCAATGATGTGAAAAATTGGAGATATCGTATGGCCTCAATGGTGTTTGTAATCAAAATCTGGATTGAACACAGTGTCTGTATAGACTGTAGTTCAAGTTTTGTATAGACCTTTTGAAAAGTTTTCGAGGCAAGAAATATGTTGTATTAATATTGTCTGATTTGTAATAGAGAAACTGCTATGAGGTGCTTTGGACTACTTGGGAATGAATTTTTGTCTTAGATGTCGATAGTCTGTACTATGGTAGACAATAAGACGATTTCCTTTCTCAGGGATTGCAATTGCTTTCCGGAAGATGGGGTATACCTGTTCATGGTACTTCTTTCGACATCAAGTTGATAAACCTTCCCTTAGACTTGAGTTTTGTTTAGTTCTTGTTCGTTGGGTGATGATAAAAAATGTAATATTCATTTGTATTTGTTGATTTTATACTCATGGAACTTGTTTCTTATTGTACTCAGTTCTTTTGATGCAAGAAAGAACAACAGACTAGTTTGAGCTTGAGGTACTTGAAGCGGCAGCAGCTCATGAGTTATCAGTTCTGTTTTAGTGTTCTGATTTAATTCTCTTCTATAGTATGTGTTCTAGTTCTCAAGTGTAATATGAGTAAATTTAGAATGTACTGCCGTTTGACAATACTTGTAAGCACTTTGAAGCAGTGGAATTTCATCAACACTACAGTGTTAGAGAAATCTGAGAGATTGCCTTTGGTCGTTTTTCCATAATGTATCTGATTTCACGACTGTTGTACCTACATGGTACTTGTAATGCACAGCAAACCAGGAAATACTTTATTGTATTGCCGCACTATTAGAAAATATAATTGTTGAAGTTACAGGCAGTATTGCTGCTTGAAAGCTGGGATTGATCCTGTCAGGTTTTGGGCCTATAAACTGTTCTGCACCTTCGTTAGTGCTTCATTCATCAATGGATGAAATGCCTTCATTACTCAAACTGCAACTTTCAACGATCTAAAGTTATATTACTTATTGTCCTAATAAAATTCAAGTTTATCATTTATAGCTTACGTGTGTGTAAGTTACATAATTAAAATCAAGGATGCTCCCTCATAAAATGGAAAGAAATAGCCAAACCAAAATAAGGCAAGGCTGTAGTTTGAGAGTTTAAAAAAATACACACTATTATGGCAAGGCTGTAGTTTCCAAGAGCATATGGAAAGTAATACAGGGGCAAGTTTGTGGCATCAAGTCATAGGGCAAAAATATGTGGACCTATGATCTTTGGAGGAATGGATTAGACTTCCAAATAAAATTATTACAAATGTCTCAATGGTTAAAAGGCTCTTGTTCAATCTTTTCCTCTGCTGGGCAATTGGCAATGTGGAGAATAGGAAATGGATTGAATGTGAAAATAGGTGAAGACACCTAGCTCCACAAGATTAATGAAGAAACTATCAAGACCCTGGCAATGGCATACTCACTCAAGCTGATGTTATGTGCAAAATTGATCACCATATAGAAACATCACTAGAAATTTGCAAGGTCAACAGGCTTGGAAGGAGGTTCAAAGGACAATCGAGATGGCTATGTTAACATATTACAACTAAGTACAATGTGGAGAATAGGAAATGGAGAGAAAGTGAGAATAGGTGAAGATCCCTAGGTGAGGTTTAAAAGGCTCCAGGAGATTAATGAAGAAACTATTGAGACCCTGCATAACAATGGCACACACTCAAGCTGATATTGTGGATCCAAATTTGACCACCATGTAGAAACAGCACTAGATATTAGCAAGGTTCTTGATGGGTTGCTTGGCTGTATATCTGACTTTGATTAAAATCTGGTCTAACTGCTTGGCCTGATCTTTCCTAATCATTTGGATCTGAGTTGTAACCATAGTTTGAAGCCACCTCTTGAGGATTCTGATAGGGTAATGTGTTTGTACCTTTGTAGGTATTGTCATTCAGGTATGACATAGTGGACAGGCTAGCTTCAGTAGCTGTGAAACCACGCCCTGGATTATGTCCTTCAGAACCATGCATGAAGCCATTGTTTACTGGATCTACATACGATACAGAGAAATTATTGCTGGGCTTTTTTGGTTCAAAGATGTTCACACATTCACTAGTTGATGGAACAACTACTATGAAAGAAGGATCAAAGAGGCCATCAAAATAGAAAATAATACAAGTTGTCTTTAGCAAGATGATGGATTAAAGATTAGTTGTAGACTTGTAGTTGGCTTTCATCTCTTAGGAATAATGAAGTGCAAAGCAACAACTGAAGTTTTTCCCTGTGCTCAGTAGTCTAGGTTGTAGGTTGGGTTCTCACACTTGCATCTTAGAATCTTTTATATCATGACAAGCATAATCAGCTTACCCCTTTTACTGTGGCTTAATAATGATGACAAAAGTCTATTATAATTCATGTTCAGCCGGTTATACAATTAGTTCATTAACAAATTAAGGAAGCATGTAAATATATATACCGAGGAAAGATGAAATATCTTGACACTAAAGTCCTGATGATGAACCCTCATAAAATGGAAAGAAATAGCCAAACCAAAAGAAGGTTGAGAGTTTAAAAAAATACACACTATTATGGCAAGGCTGTAGTTTCCAAGAGCATATGGAAAGTAATACAGGGGCAAGTTTGTGGCATCAAGTCATAGGGAAAAAATATGTGGACCTATGATCTTTGGAGGAATGGATTAGACTTCCAAATAAAATTATTACAAATGTCTCAATGGTTAAAAGGCTCTTGTTCAATCTTTTCCTCTGCTGGGCAATTGGCAATGTGGAGAATAGGAAATGGATTGAATGTGAAAATAGGTGAAGACACCTAGCTCCACAAGATTAATGAAGAAACTATCAAGACCCTGGCAATGGCATACTCACTCAAGCTGATGTTATGTCCAAAATTGATCACCATATAGAAACAGCACTGGAAATTTGCAAGGTCAACAGGCTTGGAAGGAGGTTCAAAGGACAATCGAGATGGCTATGTTAACATATTACAACTAAGTACAATGTGGAGAATAGGAAATGGAGAGAAAGTGAGAATAGGTGAAGATCCCTAGGTGAGGTTTAAAAGGCTCCAGGAGATTAATGAAGAAACTATTAAGACCCTGCATAACAATGGCACACACTCAAGCTGATATTGTGGATCCAAATTTGACCACCATACAGAAACAACACTAGATATCAGCAAGGTCAACAGGTTTGGAAGGATATTCATTTGACAATCGAGTTGGCTATGTTAACAACTTAACATATTGCAACTAAGTACAATCAAAATTAGAGATAAGGAGGATGAATTAAATTGGTCTAACAACCTTGATTTAGTCGGCTACACAGCAAAGCTTGGTTACAAAGCAGTGCTCACAGAGAAAACACAAGGGGAGCCAGTATGCTGGTAGAGAAGCATATGGAAAATCAAAGACTAAGTCAAAACTAAGTTGTGTTTAGAAAAAAGATATTGAAATTTAACTGAGGATATAAACCTAGGATACCTACCACAGTCTGGGTAGAATTTGAATATTTTTCTTAACCAGAGCATATAAGGGTTCCCCTACATATTAGCATCACTGGTTGTACTTTGTAGTCCCATTTACCTATCTGTCAGGCTTTATTTAGACTTAAATAAAATTATCTTGCCTTATCTACATTGTTTCTCAGCCTTATATCTTATGCTACAAAATTATATAGAACTTTGTAATAAAGGCAGGACAACCTTTCAATCTGAGTCTTGACTTGCAGCATCCTACAAGTTGGTCAGGCTTAAATTTTTCTGTTGGCAGGTATTGAACGATGATACTATATCTATAAAATATATTTCTTCTGTACTAACTGTATTGCCTAGAATATTTTGGTCATTGAAGTTGTGGGTTGGCAGGCTCTAATAGCCCACTTGGAGCACAACCCCTTGAAAAATTTGACTTTAAGAAGAATTACATGAGAAAATTGTTGTCACTTAGATGTCAGTAAAAACAGGTAGGTCTTTAGACTTTTGATCATAGTTGAGAACATTCCTGAGATAACTTTCTTTGATACTCCAGAGTATAAAATTTCTGAGAATGCTACAAAATGGAAAACCTCTTGAGGAAATATCTTTAGCAAGAAGCCAAGCAGAATTTGCATATTTTTCTTAACCAGACCATATAAGATTTTGTTGTTATCACGAAGAAACTTGGCCAGCTTTACCCTTGACTAGTATATCATAAAGGAGATCCTTCAATGAAAAAGGTTTGCTTTGATCATAAAAAGAAAAATGCAGGTTTTGATAATTCTCGATCTGTGTTATTTGCTAGGGTTCAATGTTCACCATTTTGCCCAAAACTGGAACTAGACATGCTTAAACCTTCTGCACTCCTCAAAATAGTTCCGCTTACACTGTTTGATTTATAAAACAGAGAATGCCAAGCCAATTGAGCAATGGCATTCATCAACTCCTATATCTTTAGACTTGATTGTTTCTCTTGAAGTCTAGTCTTCCTAAGGCTAGTGATTGGTCAGAAAGAAGCCCCGACTTTCAGTAGATGAGCTTTTCTCTAAACAAACCTCTTGATGTGGAAGTAATAGTGGCTTTCCTTGACCCTGTCAAGACTTCCAAATTAAGCTTTCCATCTTATTATATTTTAACCATTTATTTTTCACATGCTAAGGGATGGAGGCTCTACCCTTTCCATACTTAGATTTCTGGTTGTTCAAATTTCTTCCTCAGGTAGCAATACCCTTTCATTTGGCTTAGCATTAGCTTTTGAGTTTTGGGCATGGTAGACATACTGTAAGCTGGCTTGGGAGGAGGGGACCAGGTCCTGAATCCTGTCAACCAACTTCTGTAGGAAATTAGGAATAATTCAAAGAAAGTGATGTTGTTTCAATGTTATACAAATGAATTATTATATTTTATGTCTTAAAATTTAATAGTTTCCCATTATCATTGTTAAATAATTTTTGTGAAATTCCATTTTGCCTCAAAATTCAATTTCTGATATATGTTCTTTCAATGTTGACTCAACAATTATTTTGCAAAGTATAATTCTATTTTCTATGAACAAGTGAATTTATATGAAACATATCTCAACGCTTGAAAACTGTTGATGCAGGTTTGCAGATCGATTGGAAATTTTACTTGTGGAATATTTAGTGAGATGTCAAAAGATAATCATGGGAAGAAACCATTAAGGCAAACAGATGTATTATCATACTTTCAAAAGGCTTCATCCAAAAATACACATTCTCTTCATGATTCAAGCTCCTTTGAACAATCTGTTACTGAGAGAGAGGTTAACTCTTGTGGAAATGCATTTTATATCCATACGATGGATGAAAAAATAGGTTCCTCAAGTGGTCAGGGTGAGATAAATGCAGTTTCAACAGAAATTGGTGATGAAAATGTTAAAGATTTTTCCTTGGAAAGTGACACAATCCATTCGCGGAAAAGGAAAAGAGGCCAGTGGGCCATAGGAAGACGATTCCAAGAAAATTGGGTCTCAAGTTTTCCATTTATTGAAGAAATACCTCCTAAAAATGAGAAAGAGCTTTTCCGACAAGTTAGATGTATTGCGTGTAGTTGGAAAACTCAAAAGGAAGTGAAATTTCAGATGAAGCTAGATATGGTACAAAAGCATGCAGGAAAGGTGTATGAAAAGAAAATTGTAAATGGTAAAGAGAAATCTATTGTTAGATGGAAATCTTCCGAGGAATGTCGACATGTTGAATATGCAGAAGAACATAAAAAATATTTATTATGTAAGAGGAAACTTGAGGCGGACGGAGGAACCATCATATCTCTATTTGAAAAGACGATGGAAAGAAATTTGTTATCCAAGACGATACAATTGAGCACTGTATTTCACATCTTATCTAAATGTCGTCCTATGACAGATTATCCAGATCACATGAAATTACTATCTTTTCTTCAAGTGCCAAACTTTCCATCTTCTCATTGGTCTGTAACTAGTGGTTGGGGATGGGCAGGATATCTAGCTCAAGTAGAAAAGGATGATTTGAAAGAGAAGATTGCAAATGCTAGGTTTTTGGCATTGTCTTTAGATGAGGTTACAGCTATAGATAATACTTCATGGATTTGCATGAGCATTTATATGGTTAATGACCATATTAGACATTCCTATCTACTTGGGACTAATAAGATGAGAGAGACTTCTACAGCTGAAAATATTTATGAACTTGTTCTTAATGGATTGAAGGAAAGTGGTATGGATGAATTAATGATTGCAAAAAAGTTGGTATGTGTTGGAGCAGATGGAGCAGTGGTAATGCAAGGACAAAGGAATGGCCTTTGTGTTAGGCTACAACTATCAGCTTCACCATATATGCTTAATATTCATTGTATGGCTCATAGGATGAATCTTGCATTTAAAATAGTAAGCAAGTTTCCATCAATTTCAAAAGTTGAAGATCTTGTACATGAGACTCATGCATACTTTTCTCGTAGTCCCAAACGATATTTAGAGTTTCAACAATTTGCAGATGGTATTACGGATGGAAAAAAACTACTGAAAGATGTTGATACAAGATGGATCTCATTAAATGGACCAGCTCAAAGACTATTTAGTGAGTTCAAATCTTTGGTAGGGTTGATGTATGAAAATCGCTATAATGTAGACAAAGCTCAAGATCTTCTTTCTCAACTAACTAATATAGAGACATTATTGACATTGGCTGGAATTCTTCCTATGCTACATGAAATGAATGTCCTCGTGAAAATGTCTCAGAATCGCACAATGTATATTGCGGAATACACAAATGCAAGAAAGTCAGCATGTCTTGCATTGGATAATTTGTATATGATGCCAGACTCTTTTACTGGTCCAGAGTTTAAAAGTTGGATTGAGATCATCAATATAGAAAATACTGAAATTTTTTTGACCTTTGATGAAAAAGGGATACTATGTATCGTAGTGCGTGGGTATATGGTTCCCTTTCATTATATTAGTAAGACAGGACGAATCACCAAAGATTGCCCCGTGTCAAGAGACCAATTTGATAATATTGTGATTTCAGTGAGACAAAATTTGATAGAAATTGCAAGATCACTATCATTAGAGATAAGAGAACGATTTCCTTGAGATGAATTGTTGGAGGCCATGTGTGTGGTATACCCTCAATATTGGAACAAGTGTCAATGTCGAAGAACTTTAAAAGCTGATTTTCAAAAAAGATTAAAATGTTTAGTAGACCATTTTTGCAAGAAAGTCTCGATACATGGAGAACAAATTGAAGGTATTTTAGATTCATCAAAATTGTATCAACAAGGTGGATGCTTTGCTGAAACAATGTGGAAGCAATATCCTTTTTTGGAGAATCCTAATGAAAATGGTGGTATAACAAGATTATGGACTACTTTAAGTGCTAGCCAATACCTGCAAGAAAACATATCAGAATATTTCAAATTAGCAGATTTGTGTCAAACCATGATTTTGGGATCAGTGGAGGATGAGAGAATGTTTAGTGCATTATCATTCTTGAAGTCAAAGTTGAGGAACAAGCTTGATAAACATGTGGATACATGTTTAAGATTATATGTAACAAAGTATGACATTGACAGTTTTCCATATGAAAGAGCGCTAACTCTTTGGCGATCAGATTGTGATAGAAGGGGAGAAAACAATATAATAAATCTATCTAATGAACTTGATATATAACATAATGTTTTGGAGGCTCATAATGACAGTTCATTTAGAGAAGATCATGTTCACAATTTAGAAAATGAGGACCAAGATGAGAACTGGGAAATTGAAATACCCTAGGACTCTTATTTTGGTATACATGTTCCATTGATCATGCAAAATTACTATATGTCAACTTCAGGTAAAAATAGGTTCTATATTTGTATTTTTCATTGTAACATTGCAGCAACATTATTTTGATGTGTGTTATTTTAAGATTGATGTTTCATATTTAATCATTACATTGTTTGTTTCTTATCTGTGACAGGAAATAAAGCTGGATTTGGTGAGGTTGGGACCTATTTATTTTCACATAGATAGTGTCTGACTATTATTAAATGATAAATAACAAATTTAACAAGACTTTCAAGTCATTTGCTAGCCATTTCTTGTCAGTGATTTGTCAGCCATGTTTTCAAGTCTTTAAGGTACTAAGTTGTTCGGGTCCCCACATGTCCTTAGGACCATTAAGGGATGAGATAACATGAGTCAGTCCAACTCATGCCCCGAATTTACTTTTTACCTATTGATGTAAGTGTTTTGTTACCACTTATCACCAACAAAATTCTACCATAACATAAACCAACTTGAAGACGACACTTCTCATCTTCTTTTTACATAAATGCTCTATGGATCTCCCTACTATACTTTTCCGAGACCAATGTCCCTTCTTGGTAGGTCTCTCCACCATACCACTAATCACACAATAGTAACTAGTGCCTTTTATAAATCTCTCTAGTCTCAGTTATTTGTGTCCCTGTCACACTCGACCAATATAATCTCGCAGGTCTACTTTTTTATCATATCTTTATTTTTTGTTATTTTGTGTATTTAACATTAGCACCATCCAAGAGTAACGAGTTAGTGTCCTTTGGATTTGATATTTGATTTGAAATGAAGTCAGATTTGATGAAGCTGGGACCTATTTCTTTTCACATAGACAGTGTCCTAGTATTAAATGATAAATAACTAATTTAAGAAGTCTAACGCTAAGCAACAATGGGCTTAGTCAAGTACATGAAATTGCGTTGATGTCTAGCTCTAATATCTTAGAAAATTTTAGCAGTTTGTTTGCTGCTTGTTTAGAGGATTTTGTCAAGTTTGAAATTTTTGGTTTATTTTGGTCATATTTTTTTAGTCGCTTGACTCATTTCATGCATAGATCAACAGATCTAGTTTTATTTTTATAATTATTGTTGTTTTCTTTATATATTTGGTGGTTTGAGGAAAGATATTTGATTTCCTTTCACTTTGTGGCATGATTTCAACATCTTCACCTTTTAGAATATAGTAAAATATTATTCTTATTTTATGTTTTCTTGGAAAAGAATTATTGATATTTGGAAAGGGAAATAAGCCCTAGGTAGCTAAGCGAAGAGAAAAATGGTCTATGTACTAGGTTCCTGCGCATTCATCATAGGAGACCTATTGGCATGAGACCGACATTCCTTTTATGCAGTTACACTTTTTCAAGGCGGAGCTGAGTTTGCTGACTTGGGAAGAACACTGACAGCTGATCATAATGCTAAGGAGATTATAATGTTGGTTTCAAAAACAGGATTGTGAAAATTGTTTGCACTAGTTCTTCTTTTGGTCATATTTACTACCAAATTTGTGTCTTGCTGATTTTTTACATTTGTAATGACCTTGTGCAGAGATGGTTTGAAGAGCCCGATGTTAGAGCGTGAAGACTCTCTACAAACCACAAGGACTACATTTTCTTGGAGGGCACTCGATGTTCTTGGTGTTGCTGAGTCTCTTCGCTCGAAGCATAAATGGATACAATGGTATGGCCATAACATCACTTAATTTGATCCTCTTTACTAATCTCCCAATATCATTTCAATACATCAAATTGCTTTGTTTTCATGGAATCCAGAGATACATCAGTAATGTTATTTTGTCTTGGAAATATTAAATTATTTTGTTTTGATATCACCCAGTTTGAGTTGTTCTTTGCAACTACCACTTGATCATTTAACAAGCATTTGAAATTCAAAGTGCAATAAAGCTCTTTTAGTTTTTTTCCAAAAGAAGATTAGATGTTGCACTTGGTACCATAGGCCTTGTAAAAGGGTTGTACTCCATTTCAGTCTACGACAATAGACTGATTTCTAACTGCTCCATGTACCCACATATGATATAATATTTTTCATTTTTGGCTTGCTGAATATACAAAGAGAAAATTGCTTAACAATATTGCTTAATTTGACAACAATTTTACTTTTATTTGATACAAGAGTGGAGGTAGTCTTAGATTTTACCTATTCTTAGTAGTTGTTCTCCTTCGACAACAACATCATCCTTCAACAAATACATTCTAGCTTGTACAGAGGAAAGTCGATCTTTAGTAGAGGGCACATAAGAGATCCTCTAATGGAGGCGCAATAGTTTAGTAGGATCACTGGATGAAGCACATGTATGAATGTATTGTCTTCAATTAGGAAGGCACAGTTACCCATCCAGGGGAGGGCATGCATGAAAGTCTATTTTGTGAATGGTGTAGTTTTCTAAGTGTGTTGGGTGTATGAGTTCATGCGTTTAGTCTACCCTACTGGGTCTTGTATTTGAAGCAGTGTTATCCACACGTGATGGTGATATCCACTAGGCTCATTAGGGTTAGGGATATTCGATGAAGCCAGATTCAATGGTTCAAGTCCTATAAAAGCTAGATTGACGAATTACAAAGAAATGATTGGACACACATCTCACTCAAAAACGACGACTCAAAATCCCTATGGAACCTTGTGATATGTTGTTATGGATAGTGCTTACCTGTGACTTTATACCTCTACAACTTCAGCCAAGTTCTGTAGGGGGGGAATTATAATTTCCCCTAGTGCTAATTCACCCTACTACTTGACCTCATGGAAGATCTGCTCAGATAGTGGAGTGCGAGGCTTGAGGTGGGGTGAGGTGCTTTTTATGCACACATGTGAACCCTTAAAAATGTCATTCCTAGGCTAGGGTGGAACACTCTATCTAGAATAGGTTTCTTGCTAGTTTTACACACTTACCTCATGCTGTCCTCATGATGTTCTGGCACTTCCTCTCATTCTGAGGATGGTATCCAGGGTAAACCCAAATTATTTGGGGTACGAGGCAATCAACAATACATTCATTAAGAGGTCAACATGTCACTTGTGAGAATTGGTCCTGGTTGTGGAGGGATAACATTCCCCCTCAATTGCTTGGGCTAGACCCAATTGACTAAAATGCTTTTTGCAAAATATATCCTGAGAAAACCCAGGGAACTTTGCCTCATTATGAGGATAGCACCTAGGCTTAAGAAAATTCCTTAGGGCCAAAGGCCATATCAACATGTCATTGGTGGGAATAGAACCATTGTAGGGAGGATAACAATCATTCCACCTAACCAGTGGAGCTAGACCCAATTGACATTAGATGTGTTTGCAGTTAGACAAAGGTGTAGGAATTTTGGAAATGAGTTTTTTGGTGTTTTTGGACGCATCACTGCTTGTAGTGCTCAGGAGCACGAGTATTTCAAAGATCTAGGTTTTGTACCTTGACTTGTATATTAGCTGTGGGGATAAAAATACTATTGGCCTGTTGTAGTGTAGCCTGCATCATCTCACCAGTGATTTTCTCTTTGGATACTAGTAAAACAGATGGAACCCTGTATAAGTAACATGATCAAGTATACCATGTTTAAAAAAAAATTATTTTACCACATTTGCTAAGGATTTGCACCATTGGTGTAGCTGGATTGTGGTGGTTCTAGTTCTTCAAGACTATTGAACAAAACTTTATTTGGAAATTAAGTTGTTTATGATTGTCAAATATGACTGATCATTTGAAATTCTTTGCCATTTGTTGTTACTGACAGGGTATTTTATAATATTGTGTAATATGGCTTTCTATGCTTTATAGCGCAAGTATTTACTTGTTATGTTGATGTGTAGAGGATATGATATTCAAGTGGTTTTTATGTTTGTTTTGATGATAACATCTCAATGGTGATGGAACCCTATAGCTCAGGAAGCCTACAATGCTGGATTAGTGCTTCGTTCAAATAAGCATGACAATGAGAGGCCTTTTGAACATGATTGTGAGGTTATTGTTGATTCAAATATAACAAAAGATATGATTAATGTTTCTAGAGTAGAAGATACATTTGAGTGGAATTGTCCTTAGCTCAATTGTAATTGCAACGCTATGTCTTTATGTAAATTCAGTGACTGCAAAAAAATAGAATGGGTGTGGATGGTTTCTAAGGTTGAAAAGGAGATGTCAATATGGTGTAATAGATGGTTATCATCAAGGGGGGTAAGTTAGTGCTGGTGAAATACCTACTTGAAGCCATCCCTATGTACTGAGTGTTTTTTTCCTTTATTCCCAAACAGGTCCTGGAACAGGTAAGAAGACTTAGTTTTAGATTCCTATGGGCTGGGGACAAACAGAAAAAAGAATATTCCTCGGGTCTCATGGAAAAAAACTGTTGTTCCTAAAGAGCTGTGAGCATGGGACATTGTCACACGGAATCTGTCAAGGGTGCGGACACGACTGACCTTCCTAGAAGTCTAAGACATTCTAATGACAAACAAGACAAAATGGAGTGATCTTTCTCTAAATACACCTTTTACAACATGAAAACTACAAGTGTTTAGGCTTACCTTATTCCAAAACGCTGTTGTTGAAGTCCGTTCTTGACGATCCGGATGAGCTCCTCCTTCAAGTCAATTCCTGCAACCACAAACAATCAAACAATTACCAAGCACTTGCATTTCATATAATAAAACATATATTCAACATGCAGACCAAGGAACACATGAAATAACTCATTAACATAAGCTATTGAGAAAAATAAACCAGTTTGTATTAATAACGAAACAAAGAAACTCTTACAACCTGGCCTTGGTGTTGTGCAAGTTCCTCCCAGGGTCCATCAAGGGTTTTCCTCTACTTTGACAAAGCTCACCCTCTCCCAAGTAGAATCAAGTGAAGACAATCTCTCCTCACAAAGGCTCTAATGGAAGACCTAAATCCTGCAGCATTTACCCAAAGAAAATGTATAGCTCCAACCTCCTCTCCTTCTGGCTCAATGCCTTCATTTATAGTGCTGTAAAGAGGTTATTCAGGTCCACTATCAATGGGATCATCCCCCTCTATGGGTGGGATAGCTCCCTTATTGATGGGATAGGTTCCCCCTTAATAGAGATACATGAACCAACTGGAGGCGCATCCATTTCATCAAACCGACCTCTAGAATGTTCTAGAAGTAACCACAAGTAACTTTTTCAAGATAAAACTCGCGCATTTTGCCTTTTACAGAGGGACGCACCTGTCCCTTAACATACAGAGCGTCCATGGACGCATATTTTGTGAACATGGTCAGCGTCCCCGCAGGTAAGGCTAGAGAGAACCTGCGACCCCAGAGATAAACATGATTTTTACAAGACTTTCTCTCTTCTTTGAGTTTGAGATGGATAACAGAGGCATGAGACTTGCCTAAGAGGGTAGCATGACTTGTTGATTGGAGCCATACTAACTGTAAGTAGTCAAGGTGACATTTTTTAGTGTAACAGATTGCCCCCTAAAGTGCGAAGCCTGGAATAGAATAGGGTTTTGTAATTCTAGGAAGGGTGAAGCGCTTTATCATTTCAAGGATTGCCTTGTGGATGGCCTGGTTGGAACCTGCAATTTTCAACACAAAATACATGGATAAGATTATATCATCACTGAGGTAGGCATTCCCATACTCAGATTCAAAACTTTAACTAATGGACTAACTATTCTGATATAGGAATGATCTTGCAGTACATCATTTTTATAGACTTTTGTAGACACAGTATGGACGCAGCCATCTGTTTATGATTAGTCTACATAGATAATGAATACAAAACTCCTCGCAGCCTGGATGGTAGAAACTAGATCCAGGGTCTTCACTTCTACTTCCCGAATTGGTACGATTCTAGCCATGTGATTAAATGATTCGATGTCGAACATGGTAGAAACCACTTGATTACCAGTCAATGATGTAAACTGTTAACAAGCGTGAGAGAAACCACCAGTAATGTCAATGGTCCTCAAAGTACCAAGCACAACCCGTGAAATGTGAATAGATGTTTTGATGTCGAACACTTCACGGAATCCTTTGATCGAAAGTCAATGATGTAAACTGACGTCAAAGGCGAGAAACCTGCCATTGATGCATGCAGACTTCAAGGTACTGTCGATTCCTAAGTCATCTTTCTAGATAATGTGTCGATGTCGATAGAAAGCGACCCGTTGCAGGCAAGCCTGCAACACGAAATCATTGTTCAAGTTGAAGAAATGTTGCTGTAAGGACTGACTCAGGGATGGTCAATGGATGACAAGTATTTTGCAGATGAAAGTTTTGCTTGCAGACCTCTTGAACACATAACGACACAACAGATGGTTTGGTGACGAATAACTCAAAGTTGATCCCTGAACCCGGTTAAAGATTTTCAAAGTGATTTAGTCAACTGTGAGGTAAAAGATTTCCCAACCCAGGTGAATGAAAAGTGTCGTGTTCAAGAGCGGTAATAAAGTTTCTTCTGAGGCAAAAGGTGACAAATAGGTTCATTCTTCTCTTTTTCCCCCACCATTTCTGGCAAGTACCTCTTTATTTTTAACAAGCTTGAGGAGGATAACATATGCTTGATTATAAGCTCATCCTTCGGACGAGTCCAACCTAGTTTAAATGCGAACCCTAGGAAGGAGTGGTTCGTTCCTGTTTGTAATTGAACAGGTCCTTTACTGTAAAAGTTTAACGAGCCCAGTATAGGAGAAACTCGGCGTTTTTCATTTTTAGAGAGTCTGAAAAACTTAAGGAAACTCCACGTTGAACTTTTTCGTATATTTGTGTCCCTCAAGCCCGAAAAAGTATAAAATAATACCTGGGGGAACCGCTTGATCTTGCGACCAAGGAGTACTTTCATAATAGTATCGTTGACCTGAAAAGTAAAAAGCGATCAAAGACACGTCGTTTTATTTCCTTATCGAGTTTGAAACGACAAAAACCCGGCAATCTTTTCCTGATTTTACGGTCAGAAAAGAGCTAAAAGGGGACCGTCTTTTAATTCCGTTTTAACGAGTGAAAAAGAAACACTCGGCGATCTTTTCATGTTTTAGGAGTCAGAAAAGGGCTTAAAAGATGACTCTGAAATTTTGTTTGTGAAAAATTACAATTTCCCTTGAAATCCCTTCGTCCTGCACAAAAGCGACACATTACTCATACCTGTTTAAAATAGGCAAAAATACATTTGAAAACATCTTTTCATGGTAAAAAATGAACTAATTCATCCAAAAAACCTATAAAAAGACCTTTTACCATGTCATTTTTACCGTTTCACTGTTGAGGTTGAAAAAGGAGCTTTTGACAAGAAACTTCCCGTGGTTGCTGCGGAAAATCTGACCGTCGGAATCGAACGCCGCTTCACCGAGGTATTTTACACATCCCACTCTTCATTTTTATCCGTTTAGTTTTTTGTTTTTGGTCTCTGTTTCATTTTTTGGGGGGGTTTTGGGTTCAAAATGCGCCCCTCGGCGGACGCAGGTGCCCTTCGGGTGGGCCGCGTCCCCCGACTTTTTCTCACACGGGAAAAAGGTCTGGGGACGCAGTCCGCCTTCAGGCGAGCTGCGTCCGGACGCCCTGTGCTAAAAAGCCGGGGTGCGTCTTCCGCAAAGGGCGCATTTCAAAACCCTAACTCTCTCAAAAAACCACCAAATTTTCTCAAATTAATTTCTAATTGACTCTTTTGATGTGCAGGGCCAAAACATGTTAGACTGGAGAGAGAGAGAGCACGTAGAAGACGATGAAGCTGCGATTAACCACCAACCCTCTCTGGATGCCTTAAGAACATGTGGATTGTACAAATATTGGACCATACCGGGCATGAGGGGCCAGGTAAGATTTTTGGAATGGCTAGTTGAGCGATGGAACGTTCAAGATCAATGTTTTTACATTGGAGGGCACCAGCTCGAGATAGAGCCCTCGGATGTATACTTTCTCACTGGCTTGCCAAACAGAGGTGAGCAACTCAACCTTGCGGGGACCAGGCCGGGTGGCCAATCCCTTGATGATCTCCGCGAGGAGTGGTGCAGACCAGGGACTCGCCATAAAAAGGGCGTGGAGATAAAGCACATCGCTCTGGCGGAACTTAGAGTTATTGCATTTACGGTCACTAGGATTTGTGGCGCGGCCGCCTTGCACATTGCTTCCGGATCCCAAATGCGGATGGCAGTTGACTGTTACCAAGGCACCATCTTCAACTGGTGCGAAGCTGTGTCGGCTCATATGAAGAGCCAACTAACCAAGGCAAAGAACGGACGACTAAAGACTTTTGGATATGGGCCTCTAGTCGTGAGCTTTGCCTTGGAGAGAGTTCCTATGCTGATCCCTCAGCAACTCACTGTTGATGACTTGGGTCCTCGGGAGCCAAAGCTTGTTCGATGGGTTGCGGTGATGGCCCGGCATCCTGACGAGGGTGCTGCAGTGGTTCGATTCTCTGACAGTTACTTCGACTGGCTAGAGGGCCAGCTTTTTGTGATACAAGACTTTCCATATGCCGGAATGGATTTCAGAGGTGATCCGGACATGGTTCTTCCACAGGGAGAACAATGGGATGACAGAGGTACTTTCATTTTCACAAGTTTTCTAATTATGTATTTTTTTATTTTTCATATATATCGTCTCAAAGTAACAGTAAAATTTTAAAAATGCAGATGTTGGACCACAGCGTCCAGCCAATCTCCGGCCTTACGACAGACGACATCCAGCTGCACCGGCACCGGCCTTACAGGATGCGACAGCAGAAGTACTAGCCGATTTGGAGCATGATCTAGAGCGTCTCACGGCAGATATACCTGAGACTACTATGGATGACATTCCAATGAGGCTTCAGCGCTTCGTGGTTGCAGTCCCTGGACCGTTTAGGAGATTTCTGCGCAAGATAGCCCGCGCAGTGGTGTCGTACAGAGAGCACCACCAGTGATTGACTAGTCACTTTTGTAGTCACATGTGACATTTTTGACTTTTTGCACTATCATTTTGCCGATCATAAGGTGTGTTAAACCTATGATCGAAGACGATGTATATATTTTTGGACACACTTCTATCTATATCTATATATCACTATTATCGGCTTATCTTGTTTAACATGTATGATGAAATGTCTTTAAATTTACTTGCATGATTATTATAAATGTCTGTCCAACACTTGAGAAGCAATTGCATCTGCTAATGTATTCAAAGACCTTGGAATATGTTGATATTCAATGTAATCAAATTCACGTTCCAAGAGACGCACTCTCAAAAACAACCTTAATAACACAGGATTTCTAATGGCATAAACTCTATTAAGCTGTAATACAACAAGTTCAGAATCTAACCTCACTATCAAACGTCGAATTCCAAATGAAATAGATTCGGATAATAATTCAACCACTGCACTGTATTCTGCAATGTTATTCGTTGTTTGACCGAGGCTTACCCCATGCATAGAAACTAACTCGTCAGAGGGCGAATAGATAACCCAAGCTGCGGAAGAGATATTCCGTGTACTACGACAAGCACCATCAGCAAATCCAATGTATGTTTGGAGAGGCGTCGACATCTACAATATCAAGAGTAAAACCAAGATGAGCCAAAATAATGACGAAAAACCACACTTGCTAAGCTAAGCACACTGACTAAACTAACACACTTGCTAGCTAGAAAGGAAATCTAACCTATCTAAAAATTTCTCCATCCATCATTTTAAGCATAATACCTCTTTAGGTAAAGTCCATTTCTGGGTTTGCCCAAAGAGTCCCCATCAAAATCAACTAACTCATAAGCCCCTTTTGCTAGCTTTCGCTTTACAATGTAGGGCCCATGCCACATGGGAACGAATTTTCCAGCACCTAGCTTATCGTTTGCTTGATCATATAATAGTACTAGGTCTCCTTCCGAAAAACTTCGAGGGGTTACATTTTTATCGTACTGAGCTTTCATTCGTTTCGCGTGAGTCTCGATAGCTAAAGTAGCGTCACGTCGAGTCTCATCTAATTTAGCTAAGTATAACAACCGTTTCTCCTCTTCGGAAGTAGCTGGAAGTAATTCGACAGCCATTTGAAGTGATGGGATTTCGCACTCAATAGGTAACACAGCTTCTAAGCCATAAACTAGCTGAAAAGGGGTGAAACCTGTTGAATTTTTCACTGAAGTTCGATATGCCCATAGTGCCGAAAATAACATGTTATGCCAATTCGTTCGATGGATACCAATGATCCGTCGAATCATGACGACTAGAACTTTGTTGATTGACTCAACCAAACCGTTGGCTTGCGGATAATAAGGTGTAGAGCTATCGTGGCGCAAACCAAGCTGGCTTGTAAGTTCAGTCATCATGACATTTCGAAAATGGCTTCCATGGTCCGTAATGATTGCTTGTGGGACACCAAACCTAGTTATGATATGATTGAATACGAAAAGTGCAGCTGTCTTGCCGCTTGCGTCGAATGTAGGCATCGCCTCGGCCCACTTAGTAAAATAATCAACCGCAAGGATGATATACGCATGCCCCCCGGCCGAGTGAGGGTTACAAGTAATAAAGTCAATGCCCCATTTGGCGAATGGACCAGCGGCAATTATAGGGTGGAGAGGAGCAGGTGGAGCGCGCATCTTGCGATCAAACACTTGACAGTTGTGGCATTTTCTGACGGCAAGGATACAATCTTTAAACATAGACGGCCAGAAATAGCCAGCGCGCAACACCTTCTGAGCTGTGGCATACCCAGACATATGACCGCCACATGCTCCAGAGTGACAATCATTCAAAACTCTCTCAGCCTCATCGTGAGTTAAACAACGTCGAAAAACTAAGTCTGCCCCCAGGCGATAAAGTGTATCTCCAATAATTCTGTATTGCTGGGATTGAAACCGAATTTTTCGACGGTTTTCCTTGGAAGTTCAGGCCGAAAGGTTTGGGTTTGGAGATAGATGATTATATCCCCATACCACGGATCTACAGTGCTAATAAGAAACAAAGATTCGTCCGCAATGGACTCCTCTGCCACAGTCTCTGTGTCAGCACTCGGGAAATCACACATCAATTCCGCAAAGACTAAAGATTTCTTAGACTTGGACTTCTCAAACTCCAAGTCGAACTCTTGCAGGATGACGATCCATTTAGAGTACTTGCCCCCTAGCAGTTGTTTTGTCAAGATATAAATCATAGGGTTGCAATCCGAAATAACAGTAGTTTTGCGGAGAAGAATGTAGTGACGAAAACGCTGGACAGCTTGAACGGCTGCCAGGGCCAATTTCTCCACATGTGAATATTTTAACTCAGTTGGATTTAAGGTTCTGCTAAGGTAATATATCACATGCTCTGCCTTGAATTCATCTTCTTGAACTAACACCATTCCAATGGTGGAATGCGAAGCTGCGAGGTATAAGAAGTAGTCCTGGTTGTAGTTGGGAGGATGCAATAACGGTGCATGGGTCAACGCGTGTTTCAGTGCATCAAAAGATTGTTGAGCAATCTCGTCCCAAAAGAATTGTACATTCTGTTTCAACAACCGTGTAAAACCTTTAGTGACCTCGGCGTAGTTAGGGATGAATCGGCGTAAAAAGTTTGCTTTCCCTTGCAAGCTTTGGAGTTGGCGCAAACTCGAAGGAGGAGGCAATTGGATGATAGCCTCGACTTTCGAGGGATCGACGCGAATGCCGGTTTTGGAAACAACAAATCCCAGCAATCGACCTGTTTCTATACAGAAAACACACTTGTGGGGATTCAACCGAATTCGATAATGCCTACACCTCATAAAGATTGCTCGTAGGTGGACAAGGTGATCAGCTCGGTGTAAAGAATGAGCAGGCAAATCATCGAGATAGGGTTGCACAATGTGCTTGATGTCATGAAATGCATAAGACATGGCCCGTTGAAAAGTAGCACCGGCATTCTTAAGGCCAAAAGGTAATTTGCAATAAGCAAATGTCCCCCATGGACAAATGAATGCCGTTTTTGGTTGATCGGCAGGTAGAATATTGATTTGATTATAACCCGAGAAACCATCCATGAAGGAAAACATCTCACTTCCGGCACAATCATCAATAATTTGATCGATATAAGGCGTAGGATAGTTGTCTTTTGGACAAGCTCGATTGATATCCCTATAATCGATACAGATTCTTATTGTTCCTTGTTTTTTATTGACGGGAACAATATTCGATACCCAATCCGTTAACGGGATCGGATAAATGAAACCTGCTTTCAACAGCTTTTCGACTTCGGCTTTGATTGCAGCTGCTTTTCGAGGGTGAATCTGACGCAACCGTTGCCGAATGGGTTTAGCATCCGGGTAGGTTTTGATTTCATGAACAACAATGGCAGGATCGATTCCTGGCATTTCTTCGTAGGACCAGGCAAACACGTCGCGGAATTCTTGGAATAGGGCCTTGTAAGTTTCAATTTCTTCGTCAGTACATGCGGCACCTATATGAATGTTCTCCTTGATTCCGGGCTTCACTGAAATATCAATGGGAATAGTACGAGAAATATTCCCTAAATTCAGCTCTGAATCAGAATGTTTCGTTGGATCCTGAGCGTCTTTGACATATTCAGCGGTAAAGATAGATGAAAAATCATTTTCAAAGCATCATCCTTAGGTAAAAACGAAGATCTGTGATGGAGATCGTCCCATGGTAGATCATCTACACTTAGGATTTCGCGAAGTTGTTCGTCAGATGACACTTCTTCGGGAAACGTTATCCGTTCTAAGGGTGAGGTGAAAAGTGACTCTTCACTGACCACATTCATTTGGTCGGTTGAATGAAAGTCGGTAAAAGACATAAGAGCTTCATAAGCAATCTCATACGGACTCAACGGCATAACATCACCGAGTGAGTCTAGCTCAGAGTCAGAGGGAACATACCAAGGATCATCATAAATAATGTTTTCTGACGTGATCATATGAATTGTTGCGAACGAAGGGTCTGCATTGAGTGGAGGGAGAGGAAAAGTTCCCAGTAAACCGGAATCCTTAACTAAACCTACACCAATGTCCCTATAAGGGATTGTCGTTTTACCAACATGCTGGATAGTTTCTAAAGAGGTTGGGTCGGATGAAAAGTATGTCAGCTGATCAATAGTCACGATCTTACCGTTATGTGGAAACTTAATGACTCTGAAGACCGATGAAACGACCGCTGTCATAGCATATGACCAACTTCGACCCAAAAGAAGGTTGTAGTCTAGAGGGGCATCAACCACTTCCACATCCAGACTAACGGTTTTACCTTCGACCCCTATAGGCAATTCTTGTAGAATACCAAACGGACGGAACCCACGGCCATCAAAGGCCTTAAGGATGGTGGGGGATTGGTTCAACGAAGGAGAACCAAGCGATCTCCAACATTGAATCGACATAATACACGTAGAAGCTCCCTCATCAATCACAGTCCGATGAATAGGCCTGTTTTTGACTATCACTGGAATTTGGAAAGCCATTTGATGGGGGAGACGCGGTGTACTACTTTCTAGATCAAAGATCATTAGGTTCGGGTCCTGAACATCGACAGCTCCAATAGCCGACAAAAGCAATTTTCGTTGCGCTGGACATGATTGCAGCACTTCGAGTGCCGACATTGCTGAAGGTGAAACAGCTAAGTCTTCAACAATGTTGTAATTCTGGGCTGCTCTCGCATGTGGATTGAAAGCAGACCTTCGAAGTACACCCTTGGCGGGCGGCTTAATCACTAAGTCTGGGTTAGGTTTTTCGATCTGTAGTGGATCGGAACCAGGAGCTGAGGTTGATGGGTTAGAGTTAGAAGATTCTGCTTCTTTACCATCAACAGGAGCCTTACTACCATAATCTTGCGATCGAGTCGCAATCCTGACATGAGACATCATCAAAATGGGTTCTTCACTGGCATTCGAAGAAGAACCTATCATCTTATTTTCCTGCTCGGGGAATGGATTCTTTAACACAGCAGGAGTCGGAGAACCTTTAACTATTTTCACTACCTCGGCCCGATGAGGGCAGTCTCTCGTAAAATGATCTTCTTCACAAATGAGACAAGGATAACGAGGTTTGCGCTTTTCGTCATTGGTTTCCGACTTTTCCGTTTTCTCCTTTGGAGCCTTGTCTGCTTTAGCCTTCTTCTTTCCTTTCTTCTTTCCACCGTTTTTGGATTTGGCCGTAGATGACTCTACAGCGTGAATGTCGGCGGTAAGTTCAGGAGGAGAAGACTCTCCTGTCGGAGAATCAGGCAAAGTGATAATTGGAGTATTGGAGGTCTTGGAAGACTTCTTCTTACTCTTCGTAGTCACGATACCGATCATACCATCAGCGGCATGAGATCCCGAAGGAGCAGCAGCGATTTGGTTTGACTTTGGAAGATCCGGAATTTTCTCGTGTAACGTACCCGACTGAGTGTAAACTAAGTCAAGGTATTGTGCCTGAGCAATGACTTGCTCCTCAGTAACTACGCCGGCCTTAGCTACATCTTCAGTAATTCTTGGTAATAATGATTTTACAAACCATTCAGCTAAAATTTGGTCCGGGATAAAAACTTTCACTAATCTCCTTCGACGTCTCCACTCATGGATGTGATCAGAAATGTACGTGGATGTCGATTGTTTTAGCGAAGTTAATAATTCTGTACCATTATCGTATCTGACTGGTAACTGAAAATGAGTTAAGAATGAAGTAGCTAACTGGCTAAAGTTGTAAAAAGAAGCCCGTGGCAACTCAATGTACCACTTGGCTGCGAGACCAATGAGTGTACGCTGGAAAAGACGTAAGCGGATAGAATCATCTGAGATGGAATTTGATGCACACCAGAGGTGGTAAGTCATCACGTGATTAGACGGATCCTCTCCAGACTTACCTTCGAACTTGGGTATATCGCTGGGCAACTTATTTGGCATTGGCGGCCAGAACGGAAGATATTGAATTGGATCGTTCGTTAGGCGCGTCAAGTCGGGTAAATCTAAAGTCGCAATAAATGGTAACTGCCGGTTAGGATCTCGGAAACTCTGAGTCACAATACCAGCCCCAGGAGGAGGATATCCAGGATAACTAGGAACAGGATTCGCATTGGGGATATTATATCCTCCTGGAAAACCAGGATTAACCGGACCGTACTGGGGTTGTTGAGGTGGTTGATAATTGTACCCAGGATACGGTTGATACTGGTAAACCGGTTGTTGGGCAGCTTGACCAGGTTGATACTGTCCCTGGTACGGAGGTTGAACAAATTGAGGTTGAGTAGTAACAACCGTACTTGTACCAGGTTGACCTGCAGGCATCTGGACTGTGGTTTGAACCGTGGGTCCAGACAACGGTACAGATGTCTGAGGAACGGTTACAGGGACAGTAGAAACCGGAGCTGCCGATACTCCAGATGTAAGCATGGTAGATGAAGCGGTAGTTGCTGCAGCCGTGTGAGGTGGAGTACTCGGTGCAATTGGCGGCTGAGTAACTACAGAAGTTACAGGGGTCTGAACACTTGACTGGACAGGTTGCGGTTGCTGGGGTGGACCAGGAACTGCAGGTTGTCCTGCTTGAGGTACCGACTGTATACTTGGTTGCGACATCTGTTGACCCTGTGACGGATCCCATGTTAACATTCCAGGGTATTGACTCGTAACAGGTTGAGGATACTGAGATCCATAGCCGTATTGAGGATAGGGTTGATAACTGTAAGGTGTAGTCCCATATGATTGCCCTTGAGGTGGTTGATAACCTTGACCAGGGTATTGACCCGTAGGTTGATAACCTTGAGGTAAATACGAATACTGGGGTTGACCTTGACCTTGAGGTTGGTATCCTTGAGGTTGATACCCTTGGGGTTGATACCCTTGGGGTTGCCATCCTTGAGGTTGCCATCCTTGAGGTTGATACTGATACTGAGGTTGACTTTGGGGTACATATTGAGGCTGGGGTTGATACCCTTGGGGTTGATACCCTTGAGGTTGCCCCCCAGTCACAAATGAAGTACCTTGAGGTTGCCCCCCAGGCATTAACGAAGGTTGCCCCCCAGGCGGTAATTGGCCACCTTGAGGTTGGTTAATGGGAGTTGAACCTGACATCATATAAACTTCACCTATACTCAATGGTACATTACCACTGTTTCCAACTAATAACCCATGATCAACAGGTTGAGGAGATGCTCCCGCAAAGGTACCAGAAAGTGACTGATACCCAGTAGGAACAGAAGGACCGCCATGTAAAAATGATTCAGGACTTTGCGAAAACACAGACGACTGACCAGACATATTTACAGGAGAATGAATTCCTCTAGGTGGAACCGGAGTACGAGGTGTAGAAAAACCTACTGAGTTGTCTAAAAAATTGGTTAATGCAAGGTACCAAGACTCACTTCTAGGAGGACTGTAAAAGATGGATTCACGCTCCCTTAGATCAAGGGTAATTAGATCTTCAGAATCAGAAACGCCTATTTCTTCCTCTGGAACAAGTTCTTCTATAGCAATTAATCCAACAGGAAGATTTTCGGTGATAATTCTTTCTATTCTTGGTGAATCAGGAACACTAGGAGTTGGAGTAACAGGTTCTGAAATTTCAGGTTCTTCGCCTGTTTCACTGGCAGATGAAAAACTACCAGCAAGCTCGGAAACTGTAACAGCTTCGGGATTGTAACCTGTTTCTAATCTTTGGTAATCTGGATGGACTACCAAAGAAGATTCTCCTTCTTCAGGTGACCTACTTTACTGCCACTAGGAGTTACAAGGACCTTTAAACCCTCTAAATAACTGGGGTCGTCTCGAGGAGGTGAACCCCTAAGTTCACGGGATCTTCTCAACAATTCGGCCACAGATACAACTTCAGGAGACTGGCCCGCAATACGACGGGACCTTCTCGGTAATTCCGCCACAATTAAAGATTTTAACTACAACACACGAAAACAAAGTAAAAAATTTCAAATCAAACCACCTAAAGTCTTCTAAAGAACCAATCAAATTTGAAGCACACGCCTAAATAATCTAGAGCGTCAAACCACACACAAACAGTAGTCTTCCGGACCAAAAGCGCTAGTTGGTGATTAGGCCCAACCTCGCAGGATTCAGTACAGAAATAGTGGGTGGAACAGTTACCCCGGCAACCTGCTTAATGAATAGACTGGACCAAGTTCCTCCACTTTAACCGTCTCGAAGTGAAGCGAACCCCCCAGAAAATCCAAGTGAGTATAACCGACGTCTGCTCCAGGTACAGTGGGACCTTCCCTCCACCGTCACCTTGGGTAGAATCCTAGATATTATGGCCACTAAGGTTACCAATCACAACAATTACACCTGGGGGAACAGTCTAAACTCCGACAGCACGCAAGGGCAGAGTAGCAAGCTCCAATCCCCTTACCGGCTCCTTGACAACAATCCAAGGTTTACCGATAAGTGACCCCTGGCTCCTCGACAATGGTTAATCCGAGGTTTACCGTTTGTAATACGTACTGCCTGGCGTCGTTCCCAACGAGGGAGGAATGATCCCCTCACTGGTTCGGACACGAGCTCGTGTTTCTCCTTTAAGAGGAGCTTTCCCAGAATGTAACTGAAACAATTGGATTTGTTCTACTCAAGATAGACTATCTGTTTGGTTTTGTAGTCTTGGAGAGTTAAGTACTCACCTACTCCAAGACCCTAGCCTAAGCTATGTTGGTGCTTCAGAGCCCTAGAAAAATAAAGATTACTAGATTGATTTTAATTTAAGCGTTACTTTTAAGGTTGTTTCTTAAGTCAAAAGGTGATGGAAGTGAAACTAGTGGTGTGTTGACTCGACTCGAAACCACTACAAAATGCACCTAAAATGATTTATCCACTACTTTACTTTTTCGATGAATTGCTTAACTAAAAAGTTGAGAGAATGCAATCCTTATAAAAGCAACTTCTTAATTGAAGACAATCAAAGAAACAATTCGTTTTTCTTTTCCAAGCATAAAAACATAACTTCTCTTTACATGCACGAAAAAACTCTTTTCTTCTTTTGAAAACAAAAAGCTACTTGAAACAAGACTTTTAAGAAGATGTTTTTGTATTTTTCTTTTAATAAAGCAAATAAATCTAATATAACCAAAAATCAATCTTAACAACTCTTAAAATCTATGAAAATGCACTCATAAGCAAACTAAAGGCAAATTTACTCTAAGCAATCTTAACGAGGCCAAAACTAACAATGATTATTTCTAAGGTGTTTTACTTGATCACAATCAAATCAAGGACTAGCTTATTGCAGAACCAAAAACTAGTCAAAACAAAATTCTAATCTTTTTGTCCTTTTTGAAAATGGAAATCAATACTTTAAAAACAAGCAATTCGAAATTTGACCCAAAACAACTCAAATGACAAGTTGCTCAAACAAGGAGACTTTACGGCAGGCTCAACTTCTAAGAAGGTTGACTAACCAGAGATATCTAAGGCTGGACAACTTTCTAAGCTCAAAGTCACTACAAAGCCTTTCCAAAAATCAAACCCTAGGTCTAAACTTCGTTGAAAACCACTAAAACACTCAAAGCTCACAAAACCAGTTCAGGTAAGAATTCTTGACAGGGTACTAAAGGATCTGGGCAGAAAACACTAAGAAAAAACAAAATCTAAAAGTAATTTAAGGCAAAAATGGAATTTTCTTAACTTTTACAGGAAGACGCAGGCAGCAGTTGTCACAGGTGCGGCCCCGCACTGTGCAGTCGACAACAGCGCGTCCAAGGACGCACTGTGCAGCACACAGAGACTGCGTCTTTCTGGAAAAAGGAAGAAAAACTAAAGCCAACTAAAGCTACAGCTAAGCCACCCAAATACTAATTCTCACAGTCAAAAACCAGAAAATAAAAATGATTTTCTCAAAGCAAAGTTCATATAAAGGAAAAGACTCTCTCATTAATGGATTCCCCAGTGGAGTCGCCAATTTGTCACACGGAATCTGTCAAGGGTGCGGACACGACTGACCTTCCTAGAAGTCTAAGACATTCTAATGACAAACAAGACAAAATGGAGTGATCTTTCTCTAAATACACCTTTTACAACATGAAAACTACAAGTGTTTAGGCTTACCTTATTCCAAAACGCTGTTGTTGAAGTCCGTTCTTGACGATCCGGATGAGCTCCTCCTTCAAGTCAATTCCTGCAACCACAAACAATCAAACAATTACCAAGCACTTGCATTTCATATAATAAAACATATATTCAACATGCAGACCAAGGAACACATGAAATAACTCATTAACACAAGCTATTGAGAAAAATAAACCAGTTTGTATTAATAACGAAACAAAGAAACTCTTACAACCTGGCCTTGGTGTTGTGCAAGTTCCTCCCAGGGTCCATCAAGGGTTTTCCTCTACTTTGACAAAGCTCACCCTCTCCCAAGTAGAATCAAGTGAAGACAATCTCTCCTCACAAAGGCTCTAATGGAAGACCTAAATCCTGCAGCATTTACCCAAAGAAAATGTATAGCTCCAACCTCCTCTCCTTCTGGCTCAATGCCTTCATTTATAGTGCTGTAAAGAGGTTATTCAGGTCCACTATCAATGGGATCATCCCCCTCTATGGGTGGGATAGCTCCCTTATTGATGGGATAGGTTCCCCCTTAATAGAGATACATGAACCAACTGGAGGCGCATCCATTTCATCAAACCGACCTCTAGAATGTTCTAGAAGTAACCACAAGTAACTTTTTCAAGATAAAACTCGCGCATTTTGCCTTTTACAGAGGGACGCACCTGTCCCTTAACATACAGAGCGTCCATGGACGCATATTTTGTGAACATGGTCAGCGTCCCCGCAGGTAAGGCTAGAGAGAACCTGCGACCCCAGAGATAAACATGATTTTTACAAGACTTTCTCTCTTCTTTGAGTTTGAGATGGATAACAGAGGCATGAGACTTGCCTAAGAGGGTAGCATGACTTGTTGATTGGAGCCATACTAACTGTAAGTAGTCAAGGTGACATTTTTTAGTGTAACAGACATTTAAAATCTCCATTGCTTGGAAAGAGCCCTGGCTACTAAATATGTCTAGAGAATTATAGGAGGGAAGGGCTTATTGAGAAAGGTGGTGAGTTGGAAGTACATACAGCCTCTGTCTGCTGAGGATTGTATAAGATCTCCAAATAAATCCTACAATAAATCTTCAGTGATTTGGAAGGTGGTGGTGTTGGCCTTTCCGCTGATTGGAAGACAGTTGGTTTGAACTTTGGAAGGTTGGGGGTGGCAACAACATAAGGCAGGGGGATGATCCTTGGCTGCTTATAACCCATAATCCTTCTTTACATTCTCCCTTTGACATAAAATGCGTGCTCCCATAGCCCAAACATGATAAGGCACTGATCTTTCCTTTCATCTACCACCTCAAAACATAGAATCCATTTTTTTTTTCCTTTTTTGTTTTCGTTTCCATGCAATAACAGTACTTATTTTTCCACACAGGAAATGCTTGATGTGCCATTGTTACGAATTTCTGGAGCTTTCATTCGGGCAACAATGATTGCAGTGCTTTATTATTTTGATCACAACGTTGCATCCCAACTTTCCCAACAGAATGAGTTCAACTTAAGAAAACCTTCTTCATACCATTATGACTTCTCTTAGGGTTTTTGGTATGCAAATTACCACAATAAATATATATTATTTAGAACTATGTTGTAATTTTTGTCAGGGTTCATGTTTAGGTTCAACTATCACTGGCTACCCTATTCTGGAAGAGCTTTTGCTCTTTTGAAGACATCTTGATCTAACTCTTCATTCTTTGTTTTCACCTCCATAAAAAATCTCTAGTGGATTCATAAATTTTCCTTTTATTGTGACAGACTATTTTATGTGGTATTGTTGGCATACCTCCTTCAAATGGTATTATTCCTGAATCTCCAATGCACATGAAAGGCTTAGCTACCCTCAAACATCAGGTACCAATATATTGGAATTATCAATTGCAGCTTCTCAGGGAAAAGACACAATTCAGACATTTTATAGACGAGTAACTTACAAGTACTTTTGTTATAGTTGGTGCATAGCAAGTTAGTGACAATAATCCGGAAAAGTATGCAGAAAAATTCAACCTTAGGGCAATTATACAGAAACATGCAAGAAGCCTATGAGCAAATGCAGACCCCAATGGTTTATCAGCCTCCACCTGCCTTCGTAATGGTCTTATTTTTGAGTTTGGGTGTTTCATTTTATCTAATTTTCCTCTCCCTTTATTTATTTGTCTTGTCATGTCCCAACCATTTATGCAGGCACTTAAGGAATTGAAAGAGACCACAATTCAGTTGGCCGCAAGTACTGGGAATATGGATGCCCCAGTTGATGAATCAATTTTTAATGTTGACAAGGACGTGGATGACCTGCTTCCTGTTGAGGTGAAAGAACAACAATTGAGTAATTTGTTGCAATCTCTGATGGTGGTTGGCTGCCTTGCAGTAATGCCCATCATTAGAAAGATCCCAACTTCTGTGCTTTGGGGTTACTTTGCCTTCATAAACTTGTGTTATTGGTCTGTTTTCCCATCGGGAAAATCAATAATGCAAGGTCAAATCAGTTGTGAATGATTGATGGCATAATGAAAAGGCGAACCTTTACTCAAAAAAATAATAATAGATCATTTTTTATAAATGTAGCTTTAAAATGATCTTACTTTGAAGTAGAGACTAAAATCAAGGAAATGATAGGAAGCCTACAATGCTGGATTAGTGCTTAGTTCAAATAAGCATGAAAATGAGAGGCCTTTTGAACATGATTGTGAGGTTATTGTTGATTCAAATATTTTTTCAGCAGAAAAATAAAGCATGGAGTGAACATTTAGTGCACAAATATCCCCTGTTTTAATGGATGACTAAAACCAGGAGGCCTTACAACCATATATGTAAAGTCAAGTCAATGGTTCTACATGGTTCAGTCATTTAATATACTCAAAACTTTAGCCCAAAAATTAATACAATATAAGTCTGCTCTAGAATACAACAGAAGCAAAATAGATCACATATATGCCCTTCCCACAATCATTTCTTCTGCTAATTTTGGACACTGACTACCATTTCAGTTCTGGGCATTTTTGTGGTATTGATGTTTGGCCCAACGGATACCAGCCGAAGTCCCTTCCTTCACCATTTTGGCCCCAGCAGACGCCGCACATTTCATCTTCTTGTTAGTTGTTATAATCTGCTAATCTGGTCAAGACCACAGACTTGTTTTTCTGTGTTGTGTCCTGGTCGTTGTATGAATAATCCCACTGCTCTGCCCATGTAAGCCCAAATGAATTTCTACACTCATTGGAAGCCATTAATGCAATCAAATACTGTTCACACAGCGCTTCAATATTTCTAAAATAGTTAAATTGATGTTCACTAGAAGTGTAACAAAGGAACTGAAACTATGAATAGGTTGGACAACCATTGTTGATTCAAATATAACAAAAGATATAATTAATGTTTCTAGAGTAGAAGATACATTTGAGTGGAATTGTCCTTAGCTCAATTGTAATCGCAGCACTATGTCTTTATTTAAATTCAGTGACTGCAAAAAAATATAATGGGTGTGGATGGTTTCTAAGGTTGAAAAGGAGATGTCAATATGGTGTAATAGATGGTTATCATCAAGGGGGATACGTTAGTGCTGGTGAAATCCCTACTTGAAGCCATCCTCGTGAGCAAATGCAGACCCCAATGGTTTATCATCCTCCACCTGCCTTGGTAATGGTCTTATTTTTGAGTTTGGGTGTTTCATTTTATCTAATTTTCCTCTCCCTTTATTTATTTGTCTTGTCATGTCCCAACCATTTATGCAGGCACTTAAGGAATTGAAAGAGAGTACTTTGAGACATTTGAGAAGGAAAGGGCCAGTGAACTAGGTTTCTTTGGTTTTTAGTGCATTTGTTTGCATTCTATATTTGTAGAGATTACATCTCAGATTAAACTTTGAGTTGGGCTCATGCTCTGGCCATCAAAGCATTTGAATGCTGGGGGTTTTACACCCCTTTAAAGTTTTGCAGCGATCTTTTGATTAGATCTTCAATGTAAGACTTCACGGAAGTCAAAAACTGGCAGGCAGAAAAAGTCCTGCATGCTGTACTGACAATGAGATGTCTAGGGTAGTTTAAAATAACTTCTTGTTTCTTTTGAATAAATCTTCTTGTAATACTAGAGAGGCCACTCAGTTTTGGTGATATTTTCAGTGCTTTGTTTAGTTATGTGAATTCGTTAGATGCAAAACAAGTATTGGTTAATTTCATGAAAACCAATCTACAAAATTGGAAATGTAAGCATATGTGCATGAATGTAGTAGAGAAAGGGGTACTGTTCTAATTGAAGTGAGAGTGAAAGAGACCTTTTGAAAATGTTATTGTTTCAAGCAGTTGGAACGGTATCAGTAGGAATCAGTATGCAGAAATTAAACAGAATAAATGGGAAATTGACAGCACTTTCAGTGTGCCTTGCTTGGCATATCTTGTTGGATGGTGCCCTTATACATAAAATTGAACAAGAACTAAATCGTATTATATCGTGGTACTGATTTGTTATAGCGCTTCAATATTTCTAAAATAGTTAAATTGATGTTCACTAGAAGTGTAACAGAGGAACTGAAACTATGAACAGGTTGGACAATCATTGTTGATTCAAATATAACAAAAGATATAATTAATGTTTCTAGAGTAGAAGATACATTTGAGTGGAATTGTCCTTAGCTCAATTGTAATCGCAGCGCTATGTCTTTATTTAAATTCAGTGACTGCAAAAAAATATAATGGGTGTGGATGGTTTCTAAGGTTGAAAAGGAGATGTCAATATGGTGTAATAGATGGTTATCATCAAGGGGGATAAGTTAGTGCTGGTGAAATCCCTACTTGAAGCCATCCCTGTGAGCAAATGCAGACCCCAATGGTTTATCAGCCTCCACATGCCTTGGTAATGGTCTTATTTTTGAGTTTGGGTGTTTCATTTTATCTAATTTTCCTCTCCCTTTATTTATTTGTCTTGTCATGTCCCAACCATTTATGCAGGCACTTAAGGAATTGAAAGAGACCACAATTCAGTTGGCCGCAAGTACTGGGAATATGGATGCCCCAGTTGATGAATCAATTTTTAATGTTGACAAGGACGTGGATGACCTGCTTCCTGTTGAGGTGAAAGAACAGCAATTGAGTAATTTGTTGCAATCTCTGATGGTGGTTGGCTGCTTTGCAGTAATGCCCATCATTAGAAAGATCCCAAATTCTGTGCTTTGGGGTTACTTTGCCTTCATGGCCATAGAGAGTTTGCCAGGAAATCAATTTTGGGAAAGGCTATTGTTTCTTTTCACTGCTCCAAGCCGTAGATACAAGTATGAACTTTATTCAAACTATAATGTGATTGAATTTAATGCTTGTAATATAGTTTTCAAAGTTGATCAATGTTGAACTGATGGTTACAGAGAACTTTAGGAGTATCATGCTACATTTCTTGAAACGGTGCCTTTCAAGACAATTGCCACTTTCACCATTTTCCAGACATGTTATTTGTTGGCATGTTTTGGTATCACATGGGTGCCTATAGATGGTGTTCTCTTCCCACTACTAATCATGTTGTAACTTGTTAGTCCCAGCGAGGCAGTATATCCTTCCCAAGTTTTTCAAAGGAGCACATCTTCAAGAATTGGATGCAGCAGAGTATGAAGAAGCCCCTTGAATGCCATGCAATATAACAGTGAGTGCAAGACACATATCAAACAAATTTTAAAAATATTACTCAATTCTATTTCATAAGCCCTGCAACATGAACAATAATAAATTTAACTGTAACATATATTGATTGCAGGAAGTTGGAATTCAGGGGTTCGGACTAGGAAGCATGGGAACAGGTGCAAATGATGGCGAAGTTTTGGATGAGATGATTACATGAAGTCGCGGTGAGGTCAAACACACATATAGTCCACGGATAACTAGCTTGAGTGATTGCACACCAATTCATGGATCCGAGTCTGCATTAAGTCCCCAAGTTGCAGAAGCTAAACAAATATATAGCCCCCGTATAAGTGAGATCAGACAGACACATATCCCTCACAGAGGGGAAAAGCATTCGGGCATTCCCCTGGTTAGTTAAGGAAAAAATATGAGTCCAAGTGCATTTGGTTTGAGGCCACATAAACCAACTTCCAATTAGGTGTTTGGAGTCTAAATCCTCGGCTAGTAATCTTTCCCTTGAGTGAGCATATCTTATGTTTAATAGTACATATTTTGTTGGCTTATCATTATTTAATCATTGTGCCATAAATCACTCGGTTGTATTTGGTGTGTCTTCACAAAGAACCTCTGTCCATCTCAGAGGACAGGGTAGACCATATAGTGCGTGTAAAAAAATGTAATGGAAGTCAAGCTTGAAGTATTTCTGTTTTCTTGAAGCATGAAATCTATTATGTCAGTCTTGTGGTTTTGTAGACCCCAGGCATGCCAAATAAGCATGGTGGTATTAAAGGGTCCTGTGAGTGGTTTGAGCTTCATAGAAAGTCATCCTTATTCTACCAGTTGGATCATAACCACAAAGTTTGCAGCCTTTAATGTTTCATTGAAATAAAAAATGTGGAAATTAAACTTGACAAATGAAAAGGAAATGGTAAGGCTTACAATATTAGAACTTCTGTAAATGTTTAGCCATTACCTTTAAAAACTAACCAAGGGAAATGTCAAATGATCAAGGATATGTTGAGATGGAAATATCTATTTTTCATGACAGTAAAACATTTAGATAATGGAAATAAAGAATATGTGCATTCAAGTTAAATCAGATTTATCTTGAATGGTTGGGAAGATTTGTTATTATCTTTAATAATTTAAGTCTTGTAAAACAAATTCAGAAGGAATAATTTAAGTCTTGTAAAGCAACAAACTTGAAGAAAAACAAAGAATATGAAGCCATATACAAGGAATATGAAGCCTGCGTGTTATGTTAATTTATAAGCAGTTTTATGCTCTGCAGTATAATCTGTGACAAAATTGGCTACAATATTCAACAGACAGGACATTATGAGTTTCTCAATTTGTGCTATTATATGCTATGGATTTTCTAACCGATATCTTGAAAACGCAGTCTGCACTTGCCATCTATGCCTGAGTTCTGCAGCGGTTTGTTACTTTCAAGCCATGCCTAATGTCATATTGTTTGTTGCAACTTTAATGTAGACAGCTAACCAGGAAGGCATTGGGTCATTCATAGAGGATGCTTAGGCATGATTCCAGGCTTTTGAAAATAATTGTGATTTCCATCACTAGTCATAGCACTTGATAGAAAGTTGGGATATTCATGAGTGTGAATTTATGTTTGTGTGTTTACATACTTTCTTATGAATTAACTAATGCTCAGTAGTAGTAGACATTGGACAAGTATATTTGTATACTTCTGTTTTAAACTGAAACAAATCCAGGGCTAAAAGGAATGGATTGATTGCACTAGTCATCCTTCTATAACTTTCCAACATAGGCTGGAGTAAATAGATTGTAATTTGGGCAATTTTTCTAATTGCAAACAGGAACATACTTGTGTATTGGTAGGGAAGCTATGATGGCCATTATGTCAGGCCAGGTGATCGCACTCCCTTGATCGTGAGCACGATTGTGATCAAGATGGAAGACTTCATAGTCTAGATTGATTGTTTAGCAGTGATAGTTAGTAGGCTCATTCACAAAAGCTTCTATTTCACTAATCCTTTTTATAGAGTTGTCAGATTCAATTTCCAAAGGTTTTAAGTACACTATAGAGTTGAGTTCTGAGAGAGTTGTGATTCACAGTGTTAAGTATAGCAGCTATGACACTTGAATGAAGACAAGCATAATAGAGGTATCAGACTCTGTTATAAGCTTACCTACATATTATAAGGGACTTGGTTTTTTTATAATTTTATAGACAAGTTCCATGTCGTGGAAATGTGAAAAAAGATAGTGATATTGCCACCATGTGGCTCTTATCATATATGGTTTTATACTTCTTCAAAAAATTCTCTAAGAGTTCACAATGCTAAAATTCACTAGGACTTTACAAAGTTTTATTATTTAGTGAAAGACTTGCCAAGTTCTTACAAGATTTTATAATTGAGTAAAATATTCGCCATGCCTGGTGAGAGATTCGCCAGAAAATTATATATACATATTATATTATTGATAAAATCGCCTTCCATTTTTCCTATATACCATGGAGATTCACCCAATTATTATATTTATAAATTTGGGGGGGGGGGTTCTTAAAATTTTCCCTACTTCCAAGTTGGAGGGGGAGCCTATCACATTGATTGAGGGTGACCTATATGACATTGTCGACATAGTTCGCAAAGCCACCAGGGAGGTGCTCCAAGAGGCAATGACAAAGCAACAGAATTTATTGGGGGCACTCAGGACACAAATCCAGGAACTTCAGGTGTGTCCCCCACAGCAAGGAATGGTAGCTGCCTAGGGGGCCATGGGTACATCAACAACTGAGCAGTTGTTGTGGGCCAAAATGGCTAATACCGTCATGATGCCAGAAGGGGCACTGACAGCGGAAAACGCGGAGGACAGAGCCGCGGTAGGCCGGTTCAAGGGACTTGGCCTAAACTTGGCCACCCTTCTGCGAGAGATATTATACCAGCTGTAGGATGGAGCAACGACAGAGCTCCGCGCTAGGGAAGGACACGCAGTACAGATGCTCAGTGAATAACGAATCAATATTGAGCAGCTGAGCCTCCAACATGGCGAAGCGGTAGCACAAACTTAGCAGTTGGAGCAAATCGTCGAAGAAGCATGTCGCCGCGTCCCCGAACTAGAGATTGCAACAGACTTACCAGTAGGTATACAGATCCACAAATTGGCCAGTGGATTCCGCAAGGCGAAGGAGGAAGCAACAAGGATCCAGTTGGACCTCAACTTGCAGATCATGGAGCTGAGGCTGAAGGCGTAGCCCTCTACACCACCGGAGGTCAGAGAACAGTGACACCGCACCATTCAATCAGGGCTGGAAGCAACAACACACACCATACAGTAGTGCACTAGCTTGTTAGATCAGTCATTCATCACACTCACTTCACTACAAGAAGACCCAACATTACAATGGTTAGAGATAGAAGCACGGGAGTTGTAGCAGGCCTATGATAATGTTTGGGGGACTGCACAGACAGTTGCCCTTACTCAATGATTGGCCAATATGAGGGAGGCCCAGGCTCTCAAGGCACAAGTGGACGCCACACGTGAGAAAGAAGTAGTGCTTAAAGAGTGCATCCAGCCTTGGCTCGAGGAAGCATTCATGGTCACCGCCAAGATTGAGGGAAAGCTAGCGTAGATGCAAGGAATATATGCACTTAGACAAGCAATTGCACCTGACAATGAACGATTGGAGACACGCGCACAACGGATACAACAGACAGCGGAAGAATGTGTTGTGGACATAAGCGAAGCGCAGAAGTTGCTGGATGACCTCTGCGTGAAGATCAACGCACCAGCCAAGTGACTCAGTATGAGTCACGATGATTTTGTTTGGGGCATGTTGGGCAGCGGATCCCCCAATAGTGAGTTTTTGGGGCTTAAAACCCAAAGTTTTGGGATAATATAATGTAAAGACCCCACAAAATGCGGGCGTGGAGCGCGAGAGTCTACGGTAGTCCACACTAAAATATTTTAGTTTAATATAGAATGTGTCAGCCTACCCATGGTCCGCGAACCATGGGAATCTATAAATAGAGCGAGGCTCTAAGTGTAGAAGATAGTTTTTTTGGATGGTTCTGATCTTAAGAGTTATGGGTTTATGAATGCGAAAGTGGTTCTAAGTCTGTACGTCTGAGTCATGGTTGGTAGTAGTAAGGGTAGGCTCTATAGCTGTGTACACAGAGGCTTCATAGAGTTCGTAACTGTGTGCGCAGACCCCTGTAGCTGAGTGCGCAAGGTGGAATTGGATTGTACTGGAAAAAAAGATTAATAAAAGATAAGTGTTTCTAAAATCTTGTGCATCTGATCGCAGATTTGTGAGTTTGTGCTTCTGTTATGGTTTTATGTATCTCTTTAAGTTTTATGTTTGCGCACACTAGTTATAAATATTGAATGATTAATTAATACTACTGAACTAAGTCAGATCTATAATAATAACATACTAAGGGTGAGGGATCTAGACAATGCCTCTTCGCGCTCGGTACAAGAGCTACGCGAAGGTTCGATAGCTACGAAGAGTAGCACAAGCCTGTAGGAGTGGTTCACGACCCTCCCAGACCTCATCAAGACATCCCTAGGGTGCGGAAATCTGTTTCCAGCACCCTCCCATACTACCACGGGTGAGACCTTAGTCCGCGCTCCGTGGACTGTTGCCGAAAGGGCCGGTAGTGTGGGATTTGTTTGGATAAAACAGTTCTGGACCTGGGTCAAGCCCCATCAATCCAACACACGAGGGGAAGCATGGAGGAACCAAGAGTGGGCACGGAAATCGAGAGAAATTTTTAATTAGTTTATTTGCAGGCGAGACCACGATGGAGCAAAATTCTCGGGAGGGTGAAATTTTTGCAGTGTCCAAATTGGACAAATTTTATGTCGATCTTACACTTCACGGTGACACAAACCCGATGGCACAATCAGTTTCGTGATCTGAGCAACATATTTGTAGAGGACCTAGAGGAGGGAATCTTTAAGGAATCTAGGGGGAATCTAAAAGATTCCTTGAGCCCCAAATTTCCACTTTCTCAGAATTCAGAAATTTGATAGTCGATTTTTCACTATTCGACACCACAAATCTGATGGTGTGTTTAGATTTTCCATTTACTCATTTCCTTTTTTGACCACTTTTCTAAGTGGAGTGCAGGTATCAGCGTTCATGTGTGAACAATCATTTCCATGCAATTCGACACCGTGAGATCGATGGTATGAACAACTTCAGTAGTTTGCCTTCCTCTTCTTCAGATGGCCCCAGGATGTGAGGTATATGCAATGTGTTCATGTAATAATTTTTCTATCCATTATGCTGCAGAGATCCCTATTTGATGTTTGATGAGGGATCTTGTTTCTTGCTTGTTTTCATGATTCCTGCTTGATGCGATGCAGAATCATTTGTGGGATGTACTTGTTGACATGATTCGTCATGTTTTGTTTGAGATCCCTCTGTTGTTATGTTGATGGGATACTCATGTGTCAGCATGTATGTTTGCATTGAGATCCCTTTTATGCCATGTTGGCGGGATGCTCATCATGCATGAGTTTATCTCATACTGATAGGAGTCTTTTTGACTGAGAGTTCCTATACTGGAACATCTCTTGGAGCCACTCCTGCGTGAGGGCATTTTCCTTGTATGATAGCAAAATCACCTCTTATGTACATCATCATTATTGACAACACTTAATGTAGCGGCCTATACCATCTTGACACTGGGGCCTGGAGACGTAGTCCCTCCTGGACGAAATCCATTATCAATGGCTTATGTTTTCATGTGTTTATGAATGTCATGTTCCTCTTCTTTACAGAATTCACATGTATTCATTTATGTTCTTTTACAAATGAAATTTAACACATCACGAAAGTAAAAGTTCTTGGAAGGGTCCTTTGTCACACCTAGACCTGGATCATGCATGCAATTAGAGAAGGAATTATGTTTAGATTGCATGATTTTGGAAGCACAAATTCCCTTTAAATATAGGCTATTCATCCTAGGAATTGCACAAGGAAATAGGGGATTGGAGAGCTACAAAATAAGCTAAGTATTTGGCTTGAGCTAGCTTGACAACTCAGAGTTGGTTATACTTGTGAAAGAATTGTTCTAGTGAGAACAAGCTTTGTATTTTCACTTAGATTTTTGATTAATGCAATATAGATAGTAGGGGTTTTGAGTTGTGGCTTTCCCCAGATAAATGTTGTGTTATGTGCCATTGATTATCTTCCTCTTGTTGATTACTGTTTTCATTGATCTTTATGGGCTTTCGCTGTAAAGAGTAGAGTTGATTCTTGTCTTTTTTTAGGAAATTACATGAGCTATGAATCTATAGGAATTTCTGCAATTTGAATAATAAATTCCTCGGGGAGGAAGAAATTGTACCCATAACCAACTATTGCATCTGTGCCAATTTTGGCCCATGGGCTTGAACCCAACTTCCATGCCAAGTGTTTTCCAACTACGAGAAAGGCTAGAATTAAAGCCTTCCATTGGTTTGATACATTGTGGTTTTTTTCTGGCAATTGCAGATCTAATTTGAGATTGAGAATTTTGAGGATCAGACTTTAAGAGAGGGATACCTTTTTATGTTTTTTTTTTTTTGGTTTTTATGCATTTTGGTGCTCTATGGGTTGCCTAGTTTCAAATGGATTGGTTTGGATCATAAGTGGGTAAATCTTGTCTTAACCATTTGGTGGATTTACAACCCAAAATAGTGGTGTTGTCAAGGTATTCATGACAGGAATTCTAGAAATGAAATATGACTGCATAAAAATGAAAACCAACAAGCATCAAAATACTAGACATAGCTCTTAGAATAGCACCAAGTTGAGTGTTAGGAACCCTTATTAATTGGAAATGAGTATCTTGCTATAGAATTTATTAAATGGTTGTAAATTATGAAGTAACTTGTTGTTTTTATGCACCTCCAGATCTATGTAATGCAGGAAGACATTGAAAATAATAAGCTAAACTACCCCTTGGGGGCTACCCACAAGTGTAGAGGCACTTTAAAGTGTTGGATTTATGGGTAGAGAAGCTAGGGAAATGAATAAATAATAACAAAAAACATCCCATCATTGAGAGTAGATGAGTAAAATTAATGATAATACAATTGATTACTGTATAATTGGATTCAAATCCACATAGGGTCAAAACCCTTTTTTTAATGTAGATTTTTTTTTATTTCCAACAAGTTGAAAATTGTTTATCACTTCAAATGATGATAAAATATAGTGTGGAAGTGAGGAAAATTACAAAGTATCATGAATACATACCTTTTTGAACAAACTCTTGAATGAGCGTTTCACTTACCACCCGCATATTGTTGTCGTAAATTGTATGGAAAATATCGCTTGGATAGTCCCTCGAAGTTTCTTTAGTTTTGTTTCCCCATACAACATAAAAGTGATGTACCTTCCTTGGGCCACATGATAATATTTAGCAAAACCCAAGTGAGGGGGGGCTAGCCTTATAAATTTTTTCTTTTAACGGTTTGTTATGAAACTAGCTCACAAAAAGACAGAAAAGATAGTTGAACGCCTTATAATTTAGCCTCTTCGAGGGGGCAACCTCCTTTACATTACAAAAAAGAACAATTCTTGGATGATACAAATGACAAGACCTCCTTTCTATATATAGGAGTCTAAGGGGTCATAATATAATCAGAGCTGACATAACAATAATAATGTAAGGGCACAATAATAACAATAGTGGGCTTCTATGGGGCACAATAATAACAATATGGGGACTACATGGGTACAAAAATATAATAAGGGGTTTGTACTAATAACAATAAGGGGTTACACTAGTAGTATAGGGGCCTAACATGCCCCTCTCCTTCAAAAAGTGTTGTCGTCAATGCTTGAGTAGTTCTTGATGCTTCTTTATAAAATTCTTGTCCTCCGATGTGGGATATTCGGCGGGTAAGTTCTTCCACTTGATGAGATACTCTGAAATTGACTGATTTTGTAGCTGTCAGGTTCTTGTTTCTATGACTGCTCCAGGTTCCAATTTGATTTTTCCTTCCTCTTCAAGTTCTGGCAATATTGTTTGAATTGGAATATTCTACGACTTTTGAATGAGTGGCCATACTTCTTCGTCCTTCTTCCATTCATCCCTTGCTTCATTTCTTGAATCTCGTTGGATAATAGAAATAGCACAAAACAATGCTTCCACATCCTCATCCTTTCTTGAGAGTGCATCTGCAACAAAATTTTGCTTCCCTTTTTGATAGATGATGTCAAAGTCATAACCCAACATATTTATGACCCATTTTTTTTGTTCTTCTAAAGATGATAGTTGTTCTAAAAAGTATTTAAGACTATCATGATCCATTTTTACCTTGAAGTGTCTTCCCATTCGGTAAGGTCGCCATTTATTCTTGATATGTCCTTCTATCTTTAGAGTTTGAGGAGTGGTAATTTCTTCCAATCCTTTACAAGATATGGTCAGATTCATTTCTTGATGCTCGATGTGATCTTTCACTTCTTGAACATTTTTCTTCTTGATATGCCCTTCTATCTTGATAGTTTGAGGAGTGGTAATTCTGACCAATTAATTACAAGATATGGTCGGATTCATTTATTCTTTCTCGATGTAATCTTTCAATTCTTGCACCTTTTTCTTCGTGATATGTCCTTCTATCTTGAGAGTTTGAGGAGTGGTAATTCTTGCCAATGCTTTACAAGATATGGTCTGATTCATTTCTTCTTTCTCTGGGGTTGGGTCCTATGTATATCCTCTTCTTTTGATGTTTGTTGATCCTTTTCTTCCTCCTCTTCATACTCTATGTAAAATAATTTCTTCTCAGCACACTTATGACCTTTAGTGCATTTGTTATCACAATTGTAACAAAGCCCTTTTTCTCTTTTTTCTTCTAATTGTTGTGGTGTAACCCTTGTAGGTTGTGGAAGGCTAGGAGAAACAACACTTCCAGTTTTATAGTTGTGAGGGGTAGACTTCCTTGTTGCCATAATTTTACTTTCCACTATGTAACAAAGCCCTTTTACTCTTTCCAATTGTTGTGGTGTTGCTCTAAAGAAGGTGTTGTTCTTTGTATCCTCATACTGTGCCATCATTTCCTCAGTGAAAATTGACCACGTAACAAGTTTTTTACGAGAACAAGGTCCTTTATACCATAAAAATTGATCCGATTCTAAATATGAAGATGCAATACATACCTTTTGTAACAGTGGTACACCATGTAGATCAAAATATTGCTCCATCTGAAGTATCCAATTTACTGGATCCTTGTCATCAAACTTCCACATCTTGCTTTTTCTTGATTTTAGGAGCTAGATCTTGAAACGACTGTAACTTTGTACTTTCAGATATTTAAGTTCTAAAATTGTGTTCTACAGTAGCCCTCTAAATCCTCTTTCCAATGCCACCAGTCTGATCCAAATTGGATTCTCCAAGGAAGAGTTATGCCAAATCTCCTGCAGTGACCTGATTATAGAATAGCTCAGTAGAGTGAACTTGTACAACATGCCACGTGTCACTGTTTCAACCTTTGGCTCTGAACAATATATTAAAGAAACTACAGTCTGTTCTCTTTCTGTACCTTCTTACGAAATTTCAATCCAATGCTTAGAGAGAAAGTAATGACGATTTTCCCCAGGTCACCTGTTTGGAATGTAATTCAAGAGTCTGCAAAAAGACCAACTTCTTCAGATCATATCTCTGCAAATATAGCGCGAAAAGCTTTGAAATTCGGACCCGAGGTTCAGTGCGATTTCGTGTCAAATGGTTTTTTTTTTGTTTTTGTTTTTGTTTTGTTTTGGTTTTTTTTTTTTTTTTTTTTCGCTTTTGAAACGTCGTAGAAAAAATAGCGAGAATGCCATGATAACCTATTTGGAGCAATGAAACCCTATAATCCAAAGCTCCGATACCAAATGTTATGAAACCAACTCACAAAAAGATAAAAAAGATAGTTGAACGCCTTAGAATTTAGCCTCTTCGAGGGGGAAACCTCCTTTACGTTACACAAAAGAACAATTCTTGGATGATACAAATGAAAAGACCTCCTTTCTATATATAGGAATCTAAGGGGTCATAATATAATCAGAGCCAACATAACAATAATAATGTAAGGGCACAATAATAACAATAGTGGGCTTCTATGGGGCACAGTAATAACAATATGGGGACTACATGGGTACAACAATATAATAAGGGGGTTGTACTAATAACAATAAGGGGTTACACTAGTAGTATAGGGGCCTAACACTGTTAGTTGAAACTTTCTTCCAAGAAATAAGTATTTGGCTTGTCATCCACAACTTGAAGACTAAGCCACTTCAATAGGAAATATTTTTTACATCACATAATTGCCCACAAAGGAGGTCAATTGGCTTGTATGAGGTAAAATTACTACATGAGAAGGCTTATTTGACTTGACTTGGCTCAATTTGCTGGACTTGTATGATTTGCTTCCATGAGGGCTCACTTGGCTTCTAATGGCTAGTTTGTGTCCACCAAAGGTCCAATGTCTAGCTTGGTTGACCCTAAACAGCCAAAAATTTATCTTGAAGGAGAAAATGGCTAGTAGAGGATGGTCAACTTGCTTAATGAGGCTTGATCTCCAACGCCCTTCACCTTTTTGACTTGATAATTTGACTTTCCTTGAGTTCTTAACCATCTTCAAATGTTCACTTGGGCCCCAACGACTAATTTGACCTCTCAAATTGCTAGTTTTGACTCACAGTGGTTGGATGCCACCTTGCAAGGATGTATTATTTGCTAGATCTCCAATTCCTTTGCTAATTGGAAGAATATGAGACATGGGTTTTGTATGGATGAAAATTTACTTGAATTTTGACGTAATATTTGCCCCTCAATGTCAAGTATGGAGTCTGGACCTTGATTTTCCCCTTTTTATCCACACGTGCCAAAAGAAAGTGTATGAATACCTTTGAAATGAAATATTTTCTTGATGTGTTCACCTTTTGCCAAAATTTGTAAGTGGCATGTTGAGTACACATTATTTTGAACATTTTGATCCTTTGTTGATTTTTTGGACGTGCCACCTTGTGTATTGGGATATGTGAAATACCTCAAGAAACATGAAATGCTATGAACAATGAGATTTCTATGTAGAGAATTGTAAAATGAGTATTTATCCATGGCCAATGAAATGCATAGAGACTTCGTGACATGTGACCATGTGGAAAAGACATAGGTGTGCTCAAAACATGGGTTGGATTGGCCCTACATATTGCCCAAGTAGCTCCATCCTAAGACTTGCAATCCTATCTATAGGATGAAAGGAATTAAGAGTGGAGACTAAAAGGATGGGGCATGGCTGGCCACAATAGGCCTAGGATGCCCTAATACATAACCATCACATGGCCAACAAGGATTTTGACTTGCATTCTCTAGTTTTACAATGGTGTTGCCAAAAAGAAAAAATGGCTATCGATACCCTTGCTAAAATGAAGGGTAATATGTCGTAGTCACAACTTGGCCATAGTTCATTTTATTTGGATTGGACAATTTTTCAACCCTATCAATTTGCATTGGTTTGCATTGGCTGATTTTGATAACAATGGTTTGGAAGATTTGCCTTATTTAAAAGAAAAATACATTACAGTGCTATTAGATGTTGTTCACTATTTTTTTCATGAATTATCAATGTAATGTATGATTTGCTAATTTGCATTGGCATCTTGGAAAGTATTATTTTTCCTTATTTTTTGTGGAATCTTGATATAATAAGTGTGGAATCTAAAGATGGGAATTCTCTCAACTAATTAGGGTAAACTATAAATTCAAAAGCACCCAAGAGAGGATTGTTGGATAAGATTTCCCACAACCCAAGGATTGACTATTCTATTAAAAAAAACAAGTATTTACTAAGGGAATCTTCTCAAGGGTCTACCTAGAAAAGAGGGTTGATGATTACTTTTACTTCACACCAGCAAAGGATGAGATGAGGTCTAGTGCCTTGATCTCTCCTTCCACATGATTTTTTCCCCTTAATGGATTGTTCATACTAAGCCTTGTGGTGATCTTGAATCACTTACAATTTTAAACCCTTTAAAATAATGTGGAAGGAACCAGAAAGAAAATCCTTCTAAGTCAAAACATATATCACATAATAAATTGGAGACACCAATAATGTTGGAAAAATAAATTCATTAAACCCTAGGGAGAGGAATACTTCCATTGTCCAACCATAAATCAGAAATGAGGAAGTTCTTCCTTTATATAAAGGAGCTAAGTAACTTTCTTTACATTAAAATAATATTATTTGGGGAATTTTTTTAGATCTAGCAAAGAAATTCCAGATCTAGTCTACTTCTAGAAGCTAGAATTATATGATATAAGGTGGTCTATTTTACAAAATTTTCACGATTGTAGACAAAGGTGACTTACCTAGATCTAGTGGCATGATATAGAACAACATAAGAAAAAAATATTCAAGTTTCCCTTAGAGAAATTAGAAAATGGGAAAGAAGCCTACCTGGAATTTGAAGAAAACCTTCCTTTCCTCCTTGCTTGTAAGTTCCAACTCTAGCTCCAAGTGCTATAATTAGAACCTGCACACGTGACTAAAATAAGAAAAGGAACCAAAATCCATGTAGCACAGTTTAAAATGTATATTCAAAGAATCAACATGGCATTGAAATACATGAGTGCAAACATAACACAACAAATATAGGAAAACAAGATGCTCTTTGTATTAACAAATATAGGAGAGAGTTTACAACCATAAATAGAAGCTAATTTTGTAGATGTCTCCCCAAGTTGACTTTTCCTTCCTTGTCAGAAAGCATGCCTCAACCTCAACCCTAATTCATGAATGTGATGACTCATTTAGGTTTAAAGTAATAGCATGAGGGCACCAACAATCTCCAAAATCCAACCCAGACCTTATGGGAGGCAGTAAATTTATAGAATGAGTGTGGTAGTCTAGGTTTTACCATTCTAGGCTTGAGATACACATATGATGGGAAGATGAGCTCAAGGGATAAGAGATAAGGTCTCCAATATAGGATTATATAGGAATTCAAGTTCTGTATCAGTGGTAAATAGTTCAAACTACCTTGGAAGCTTCTGGAAGAGGAAGCTTTAGAAATATTTTTTATTTTCCCCAAAATTCTAGAATCAGTGCACCTGTAGAAGAGAGAAAAAAGTGCCAATGAATGTTGTCTATCAGGGATGCAACATGTGCCAAATACAGTTGGCTAAATAGGTAGGATGTGCTGGGGCTAAAAATCGTGTTTTTGAGCTAATTGTCCCATAAATTCAGACCTTTTGGAGAAATGATGCTTAGGGATTTACAAATGGATTATGACAAAGTGTTTGATTGGTCTCGTTTTTAGGCCTTTTGAGAAGATGTGACAAAATTACCTATAACCAATTTCCCCCTAAATTACTAAGTCAGAAGTAGTGGTTGAGGACTGAAGTGATTTACCTTGTGACAAGTCTAGATCAAGAACAAGTTGGCCGATATTATCATTTGTTACAATATATATTATCATCATGATATCATTGTTGAGGGAGGCATATCCATGCTCAACATATAAGCCAATATTACATGTACAATTATCAATAAGTCTCTTCCATTGATAACAAAGTACAAACCCATGCTTGGATGAATGTTTGACTGATCATATCCATCATACTTTTGTGATCTTGTATGAATCCTGAAACGTAACCTAGATGGATGAAAATAGATCTAGGGTCTTCTATCTCCTTCACTCAATCACTTGATGTACAAGCCTAACCATGTGATTAAATGAGCTAGAGTTGAACATGGTAGACACCCTCTGATTACCAGCCACTGATGTAAGTCGTTAATAGATGCGAGAGAAACCATCGATGATGTTAATGCATATCAAGGTACTATAGTAAAATATATGTGATGTGAAGAGATGGGATGAAGTCGAACACCACACAAAATCTTCTGGTCGGAGGTCATTGATGAAGAACTATCACCGAAATCAAGGAAACTTGCATTTGATATATGCAAGCTCCAAGGCACTAAAGGGAGTTTCTAAGTCAATTTCCTAGGTAATGAATTGATGTCGAGAGGAAATGAACCATCATAGGAGAGCCTTGATATATCCCCCATCAATGATGTGAAACAAGTATCAACATTGGAGATGGAATAATGATGTGAAACTGGTTCAGGAATGATAGACATGAATGAAGGCTTAAAGGTATTGTAGAAAATATCAACTGAAGGACTTCTCTTAAACATATTCATGACACTGTATGGAGTTGGAAACATTGACTCAAAACCAATTATGAAGGATTTTGATATATGGTGTGATTAACCAAAGAGATAAGAAAAGTTCCTCAACCCGAAAGTCATGGAGATGAAGTGAAACAGTGTCACATTCAAGAGCGACCCATTGCCATTAATAGGTAAAAATTCCCTTTTTCCAAATTTCCCTAATCATTTCCAGTTAGTACCTATTTATTTTTGACAAGCTTGAGGAGGATAACATATCCTTGATCTATAAGTCCATCCTTTAGATGAATCCTTTTGAGTATTTTTAACGAACCCTAAGAATGAGTGGTTTGTTCCCATCATGTTCGACGAGTCCAACATTGTTTGATGCTTTTACGAGTTCAACGAAGGTGTAACTCGAGTCCTTTTTCATGTTTAGAGAATTTGAAAAGGAGGAGAAAAAATAAATTTCCAAAGGTTCATTTTCTAAATTTAGTCTCTTGAGTTGGAAAATGCATAAAACAATACTTAGGAGAACCTTTTAGTCATGTTTAACTAAAGTATTACTTTTACATGAATACTCTATCCTGATCTCGAAAAGGTTTAAACTTATATTGAGTAGTCTTTTCATTTACTTTAACAAGTTCAAAAAGACAAGTGCTTGACAATATTTCGTGTTTCGGGAGTCTAAAAAGAGTTGAAATAAAATTCCTCTTGGAGAAATGTGTGGTATAAAAGGGTAGCAATTGGTTCCGATCATGGTGGAACTGCTTAAAACACACAGAGGTCAAGAGGCTAGTTAATAAGATCAATCATTGCAACGATTCCCCAGGCAAGGGTACAAAAAGAAAAGTGAAAGAGAATAATCGACCAAGTAGATGATGAAGATGGAATGAGAAAACCGAGGCTCATATATCAGAAACAAGCTAATCAAAATGGCAATCATGAGGGATAAAATGAAAATGGTTTCATTTTTACACAAACTTGAAACATGGGAAACTATGCTTGAAATTGGTTTCATTTTTACAAAATCTTGATTTTCATGCCCCCAACATAATGAATTAATTCTAGGCACATGCCCCCTAAGCTTCATTTCATTCACCTAAGTAGACTGATGGTTACTAATAGGAAAATGGAATAAAGATTCATTTACGAGATAAAGTTAAAGAATTGGCTGGGAATTTACGATATCTAATCAAAGACTTGAATTGGAGGGAGATATGTTTTATTTTTTGCCGAGCTTGACACAGGAAAAGAACTATTCTCAAGGGACCTTCTTTCGTTTTTTAACGTGCTTGGCAAAGAAAAGGAAATATGCTCATATATCCTTATTTCATTTTTTAATGAGCTTGACACAAGAAAAAGGAGCTCTCCTCTAAGAACCTTGTTTTATATTTTAAGGAGCTTAACACAAGAAAAGGAACAATCTGGGAACCTTGTTTCATTTTTTAAGGAGCTTGACACATGAAAAGGAACTATATTCTGGGTCTCTTGTTATATTAATCATGTCTCCCCAGATACCATGGCTTCCAAGAATATCTCATAAGATGGGAGAACAATGATCTAGAAGGGATACATATCAAAGGATCAAAGGGAAAGATCAGGTGTCATTTCTCCTAGTACATGATGCACTACATCACCTACTAGATCATCAGTAGATGTGAGCATGGAACATGTTGCCACATAATTAACCTGTGGAGGGTAAGATACTACTTGCATATAAGGACCATTTAGGGAAGTTGGTTGATTGGGAGTTAAATTAGGACCAACAAACAAAAGCTAGTTAATGATCATGATTATTCCTTCATGTGGGAAACACATCACATGAAAGAGTGATGAGACAAGAGATCCCATGTCATAAACATAGTCACTCCCAAGGAGTAAATTAAAATCCAAAAGGCCTTGGACTACCATCACATCGATATAGGTAGTCTTGCCTCCCAAAGTAATAGGCAATCGAGGAAGGATCCCTAGCAGTTGACTTGTTCCTCTCTTAAAGGCCAACAAATTCTAGGTAATGGGCACAAGTTGCAGAGAACCAAAAGCTTTCCAAGAAGTTGAGGACAAAATACTAATAGATGTGCCTTCATTTATGAATGTGCCATTTATGGCCATATTATAAGGTTGTACTATGATTTGGAAGGGAATGTAAGGAGAAAGATGATATCCTGCTAGTCGACTCCAACCAAAGGAAGTGAACATACTATTTGGACGGGGTGTCGTGGTAATGGGAGAACTTCCCCCTTGAGCTATGAGAATAGGAGAACTTCTCCCTTGTGCTGTGGGAATTAGAGGATTTCCCCCTTTTTTGTGGGAACAGGAGGACTATCCCCCTGGACCGTTGGAACGAGAGGATTCCCCCCTATTTCATTAGATCCTGAAGAAACAAGAAGAACCTAAGCGGTATGAGACTCACTCTCTATGGGAAAATTATGATAAACGAAAGGTGGAATCAAGTCAACTATTTTCTCAATCGATGGTTGGTCGAGAATGGACTCATGGGATTCACGTTCAGATAGAGTGGAATTGATTGGATTCATACTCTGACTTATCACTTCATCAACTAGTGGAGGATTAGGGGAAAGCTTTTGGTAGCTAGCCAGAAGTTATGGTTGAGAAACAATAAGATTTCTCAAAAATTTGGATGCTTCATCCATATAAGGTAAAAGTTGAATTGGATGATTCTTTTCACATAACTTATAGGGAAACTTAATTTTACCCTTTTTCTGGTGGACCTTATGATTACTAGCTGACAGTTTTCCATTAGCACGATCTCTAGAAGCTGATGAAAAAGGTTGATTTGAGCCTGTGGACTACACTTCAAATACCTTGGGAATACTAGGACAATCTCTAATAAGGTGGTCACCCTTACATAACTTTCAAGGGAATTTGAATTTGTAGAGCTGATTGGAAGGTTTCTCCATACTAGTCATATTGGTAGCAATGGTTGCTTGGTTTCCCCCTTTCTTATTTTATTTCTTCTTCTTCTTCACTTCCTGGGTACTAGAATCAAGAATTTCACCAGGAAAGGAGGAAGAGAGGGATGAAGAAACAATAGGTGAAGAAGGAAAATGTTCAACTTTAGGATCAACTTGAGGTTGATGTTGTTCAAGAGGAGGAGAACTTGGTTGAGGAGCGGTTTGGAGATTCGAAACCATAAGGGTAAAAAAAACCAAACTGGCAAACCAATGGTAAATCTGGGAAGGGACAACATTGCCATATAGGGAGCACCAATATTTCCAAAGAAGAAAAAGGACCAGGATTCCTATTAGAGGGGTTTCCTTGATTGGTAGAATTAGGAACTATCACCATTAGTCCCAACCTAAGATCTGCTAAGGAGTTGTTCCATGGTGAGGATGTTTTTTTGTGGTCAATTAATTGATTTTAGAAATTAAAGAGACAAAATAAAACAAAACAAGGGTAACTAGGAAAAAGGGTTACCAGGTCACTGTGAATTACTATATAACACCTTGGTAAACCAAGGATTTACGTATGTGTAGGAAATCTCCCTGAATGATGTGTTTGGTGTATCACGAGTGACAAGGCGACTGACTCAAATTCCTAAGGTTGGCTTGCATCCTATGGTGAAATTTAAAACTATAGTTGGAGGTACATGGAAGCACAATCGATATTAGTGTTGTCTAATGTGTAATTGTTCGATGAGAGCATTCCGATATACTTAGAGTATGTGAGTGCCATCCTATATACCTGAAGGTACGTGGAGAATGATCTGATATACCTAACGTATGTGGAATAGGATATCACCCCCATAATGAAACACTGACAAGTAATGACAACTCCTATGTTTAAAGACACCGGAACATGTCTCTAGCCTATACCTCTATGTGTGTCGTTAAGTTTCAAATGCACCTTAGGATAATTGAGTAAATTTTAGATTTCAACTTGAATTATGTTTCGATTTCAAGGCTCAAAACTCGACATCACCTAAACACATCTATGATGCAACTAATATGACAAAAATAACTCTTTTTATTTTCCTTTAACAATGAAAGGCCTAACTAAGTAGGGGAAGAAGAAATCAATCAACAATGCAACAGTGAATGTGCTAAGGAAATTTTGATCAAAACACAACACAAGAAACCCAAACAAGCTCAGAAAGGTGTTTTCCTAAGGTAAATCAATGTCCGAGTGAGTCAATTTAGGTCGCTATAAGAGGTGAAAAAGGTGCTAAGATCAAGGAAACCACTAAGGGAAGAATCAACCCCCAGTGGAATCAAATTTTTCACAATTGCAGACAAAGGTGAATTCCCTAGATCTAGTGGCCTGATATAGAACAATAGAAGACAAAAAAACTCAAGTTTCCCTTAGAGAAATTAATAAATGGGGAATAAGCCTACTTGGAATCTGAAGCAAACCTTCCTTTCCTCCTTTCTTGTAATTTCCAAATCTAGCTCCAAGTTCTATAATTAGAACCTGCACACACAACTAAAACAAGCAAAGGAACCACAATCCATGTAGCATAATTTAAAATATCTATTCAAGGAATCAACATGCCATTGAAATACATGAGTGAAAACATAACACAACAAATATAGGAAAACAAGATGCTCTTTGTATTAACAAATATTGGAGAGAATTTACAACCATAAATAGAATTTGATTTTGCAGATGTTTCCCCAAGTTTACTTGTACTTCCTTGTCACAAAGCATGGCTCAACCTCAAACTTAATGCATGAATTTGATGAATCCTTTAGGTTTAAATCAGAAACATGAGTGTACTATCAATCTTCAAAATCCAACCCAGACCTTATGGAAGACAATAATTTTATAGAATGAGTGTGGTAGTTTAGGTTTTACCATTCTAGGATTGAGATCCACATATGATGGGAGGATGAGCTCAAGGGATAAGAGATAAGGTCTCCAAGAGAGGATCAGATAGGAATTCAAGCTCTCTATCCATGGTAAATAGTTGAAACTACCTTGGAAGCTTCGATTTTTTTTCCCAAATTTCTAGAATCAGCGCACTTGCAAAAGGAAGCAACAAGTGCTGACCAATGTTGCCTAACAAGTATGAAACATGCGATGAACGTAGGTAGATAAATAGGCAGGATGCACTAGGGCTAAAAACAATGTTTTTGAGCTAATTGTCCTTGAAAATCAGAGTTTTTGGGGAAACAATTCTTAGCGATTTGCAAAGGGATTATGACAAAGTGTTTAAGGATGTTTTTTGATCTGGTTTTCAGGTCTTTTGAGCGGATGTGACAAAATGACCTATAAAATGGTCAAATCCACATGTACAATGAGAAATAATATATCCCTACACAAAGGTGGATCAATTCATTGATCTAGGGAAGATAAGGTCCATAAATTATTATTTCATGAAAATAATGACCACTGTTTTGTTGATTCATGCTTAAAATGGTCCAACTATCACACATTCAACTTGATTTAAGATGAAATATTCTTTAAAAATTCTCAACTACCTAAAAATGGAGGTCAACATCCCTTTGGCTCCCCAACGTTGACTTAGAGGAAGCTTCCTTGATCCACACATTTGAGTTGCCATGTGAATTTTCTAGTACCAAAAACGGCCTTGTGGAGAAAACACCCTCAAATATTTGTCAAGATTCTAGTGTTCTACTTGATTAAGGTGGGAAACACTAGGATTCCAACAAGCTCACACATGCCCAATTTGGAAGTAGGGCATTATTTGTATGCCTACTTGAATAACTCACACATGTGAGTTGGAAGTTGTCATTTTTTGGTTGCATGGGAGCTAGAACTCCAATGTTTTGGTCTTTTTAGGCTCCAGGAGGTTGGCATGTGTGATAGGAGTCTCTATGCATGACATGCAACATGAAACATCTCACATGCAACATAAATGTACTTTTCCATTTTTTGGTCTCACATTACTTTGCTAGAGAATTTTTAGGCTCTAGGAAGTTGGCATGTGTGATAGGAGTCTCTATGCATGACATGCAACATGAAATATCTGACATCCAATATAAATGTATTTTTCCACCTTTTGGTCATACATTACTCTTCCAATGTGCCCCTTATCTTGCTTAATTTTTCTTGAAAAATTCTTCTTTTGCCAAAATTTGAACATGGCATGTCATGTATACATGATGCTAAACAAAATGAGGCTTTGTGAGTTTTGACGTGGGAGCCTTGCCCATTGGAATTCGTAAGAATAGAAAAAAAAGTCTCGTCTCAAATCTTCCCTACCAAATAAAAGTGAAATTTACCTATAGGCACCCCTGTTGGAAGAATGGGTAACAACTAGCTCCAATTGCAAGACACATTCTCCACTTGGGAGGATGTGAGAACCCCAAAATCTCATCAGTATACATGAGAAACGACCCAAACAAATAAAATGTTGCTACTGATGTCTAAATGGACTTATTCATTTCTTATCGTACTCTATCATTCTTGGAGTGGCTAGGTGAAATCAAAGATCCAATGTAGTCACTTCAACAAGGCATCAATCCATTGCCTTCTTCCTTTATGCTTGATCATTATGTAAAACAAAGACATTGAAAATCTATTGCTTCTATGCTAAAATATCTATGACTTCCAAGATGAAAATGCATTTGGGCATCTACACAATAGTAATGTCTTCTACAAGTAGAAAGAAGCTACTAGAAGATTTATCCATATATTCTTCAAGTGGGATGATATATGTGCTACCCATATCTGAAAATTCCATCTCACTAGCATGATATTACATATCTAAAATAAATGTCTCTGTAACACCAATTTGATTTTATCTATTTCTCTTTTGGAGCACTGTCCTTGCCCCTTCACTTTCCATATGGCTGAAAACGTTGATTTCTCCTTCACATAAGGGGCTACAAATTGCAAATTCATATATGAATTTTAAACTTTCAAACATTCCCTTCATAAGATTTGCAATGGTTGGGCTTGCTAGAAGGTTGAAATATCAACATCGTTGCCACTATTTGTTGCCAAAAGCTGATGATCTTCTTGAGGCTATTGAGAATTTCTTTATGAAATTATGGGCTGCAAATATTATCCATTGCTTTGGTGGGGTTACTGTTTTCAAATTTCTGCATCAAAGGATGTTTTTTGTCTAGTTGTACATCATCATGAATCTGATCTTTTGGGATGGACTCTAAAAAAGGGGTAGTCTATTGTTCCATTATGCCCAAATCACTTAGGGGCTTCTTGTTGATCATGATGTTCATTGTGATTTAAAAGTTGGTTAAGCCAACAAAAGCCTTTAAATCTACTCATATGGTAGTATACATGTAGGGACTAAAATAAATTGTCTTGCTCCATTTTTACTTAGTGAAAGAGTAACATGAATAAAAATATCTTTCCTTGTAGTTTGACAGTATCCTCATTCCCTTTCTCACTCCCATCTTTAGTGTATGCTTCATTAAATAGTTTTGTTATGTTTCTTGCAACGTACCCTACTTACTGATCACCACTTTGACTGGCTTATTTATAGCCTGTTTTGTCCTTGTCATGGCCCCTTTATTTCTTCTTCCCAATAATCTTTGTTTTTGCTCACCTCAAGTAGGTAGAAACCTTGGCTTTCCATTTTCTTTTGGTGCTAGTATTAGACTCTTGAAGCTTTGATTTTCAGATGAGAGTTCCAAATGTCCATATTCATAGAAAAAATCACATCTAAAAGAAATGTTCTCTTAGTCATGCTTCTATCTCCACAGGTTTCCTTCAATGATTCAAGATTAAATTTTGTAGCAACCCTTTGTAAATATTCTAATCTATGCTCAGCTATATATAAAATTCATTCCTTGTTGGGATGTTTTATCTTAATGACAATCCAAATGGAATTCCTCATTTTATTATGAAAATATTTATTCGATAAGTGTAGAGTTTTTTTTTTTGAGTTGGTGAGGAACATGGGTTAAATGTGGCATTATGTTTCTTAAACATAGGTGTTATTTAATGCTATTAACCCTTCTTATTAGGTTCCCATCTAAAAATAAACTCTATGATTTTAGTTACTTGCATTTAGATGTATGCTTTGGTGTTGGCTGTGTGTTATATTCTTTCCATGACTATCCCACATGCGGGGGTCATAGCGGGGGCAGTAGATCCCTTACATGGGGTCCGAGGCAATGCCCCAGGAAATGTTTTTTGGACCCTATATTAGGTGGGTGGACCTACCTATGGTTTTGTGCATGGATTTCACACATTGTTTTGGGCATGATGGTTTTATGTCCATGGTATTTTGTAGATCCGGTCAAGGGAACTACGGTTATGTTCTAATCCAGGGTTAATGGATTGGGGTTTATGGATGCTTCGACATGTATATATATGTATTATAACATTGAAAGGAATATAATGAAAAATCAATCTGGTAGTCCCAGTTTTGGGATCCAAGGGAAAATATCTGTGTATATATGTTTTATGTTTTATGTTTTATGCTCTCGCCATTGTTTATTTTCTATTTTTTAGAATTCATATGAAGGTAATTTCTGTATGGGGTAAAACCTTCATTTCGTATTAGAGTTGTTTTGGCTTGAAGGGGACACCTTTACTGCTGAGGGGTATTGCTTGGGCCTATGGTAGACCCTGTTTAGTGGGAGATCTGTGAGATCGATTCTTGTGGTGAAACAAGATGGCGAGCAGTGGAAAGATATAGATCGAGAAATTTAATGGTCAGAGTTTTGAGTTGTGGAAACTCAAGATGGAGGATCTTCTGGTGGATAAAGATCAGTGGATCAAGGTAGATTCTGATACTAAACCAACAACAATGTCAGCTGAAGACTGGGAGAAGTTGGATCAGAAGGTAAAGAGGACAATACGACTGTGTGTCTCAGATTCAGTATTGTTGAATGTATCAAGGGAAGCTTCGGCGAAGGCTTTGTGGGACAAGTTAGGGACTTTGTACCAATCTAAGTCTCTAGTGAATAAACTGTTCCTACAGAAAAAGCTGCATAACCTGAGGATGAAATATGGAGATTTAGTGACAAAGCATCTTAATGCCTTTAATATTGTGGTAAAGAAATTATTATCTGTTGATATTAAAATTTTAGATGAAGATACATGCATCAGTTTGTTGTGTTCTCTACAGATTCATGGGATAGTCTGGTTGTTGCAATAGGTAGCAATGCAACTACCTTGCAGTTTGATGAAATAGTCTCATCCATGTTGCCAGAGGAGATGAGATGGAAAAATATGCAGGTTTAGAATGGTGATGCCTTGTTTGTACAAGGACGATCCCATATGAAACAAAAATAAGTCCTCAAGTGGGAGATCTAAGTCTAGAGGGAGACCTAAATCTCCAGGAAAACCTATAAAGGTGTGCTGGAAATGCAGAAAGGAAGGGAACTTCAAAAGGGACTGTAAATCTAAAGCTCCCGAGAAAGGAAAGGGATCTAATGATTATCCTTTTGTAGAGGCGGAAACCACCTCACATAAAGGTGGGATGTGTACTTGGCTTCTTCTTCACGTACACATGTAGATCATGAGGCATGGTTGATTGACTTCGATGCATCCTTTCACTTCACTCCCCATAGAGAGTGGTTATATGAGTATGAGAAATATGATGGTGGTGATGTATTCTTAGGGGATGACAGGAAGGCTAGAATCACTGGTCGTGGAAAAGTCAAGTTGAAGTTGCAAGGTGGAAGGATTAGAACATTTTTGGGTGTTCTGCATATTCCTACATTGGCCAGAAATCTAATTTCTATAAGCAAGATGGATGATGCAAGTGTAAAAATAGTGTTCGAGAAAGATACCTACAAGATGGTTTGGGGAGCACTGGAATTGATGCGGGGAGTTTGGATTGGAACTCTGTATGAGCTTTAGGGTAGCACTGTTATTGAGGGTGCAACAATTCTGTGGTTCCTAAAAATGGAGCAGAAAATATAGTGGTCTCTCGAGAAAAGACCATGCTATGGCATCAAAGGCTTGGACATATTGGAGAGAAGGGCCTTCGAATAATTCATGGTAATGGTATGGTAGAAGGTATGTCTAATTTCTCTCTGTATTTTGATTTCTATGAAAATTAAGTATATGGGAAGCATAATCGGGTGAGTTTCCCCTCTGGTGCTAAGAGGGCAAAACAAATATTAGAGCTTGTGCATAGTGATGTGTTTGGGCCTGTGTCTGTTCCATCATTGGGTAAGTATGTGTATTATTTATCATTTATAGATGACTTCTCAAGGAATACATGGATATATTTTCTCAGGAAGAAATCAGAAGTCTTTGGCAGGTTGAAAGAATTTAAGGGTTTGGATGAAAACCAGACAAAGAAGAAGATAAAGGTGCTAAGGACAGATAACGGTGGAGAGTTTTGCAAGAAGGAATTTGAAGAGTTTTGTAAGAAGTGTGGTATAGCATGGTAGAAAACTACTCCATACCCACCTCAAAAAAATGGAGTTGCAAAAAGAATGAACAGAACGTTGATGGAAAACGCAAGAAGCATGCTCAATGGTGCTGGGTTAGGACAGGAATTTGAGGCAGAGGCGGTGGAGACTACATGTTAGTTGGTCAACAGATCACCTTCATCAACATTGGAGGATAAGACTCCACAAGATGTATGGATTGGTAAGAAACCTTCTCTTTAATATCTGAGGGTATTTGGATGTGATGCATATGTACATGTTCCAAAGGAGAAAAGAACAAAATTAGATAGCAAATCTGAAAGGTGCATATTTATTAGGTATAAGGATGGTTTAAAAGGTTATAAGCTTTGGAACCCAGAAACAAGGAAGGTTGTGTACAACCCAGATGTGGTGTTTAGAGGGGTGAAATATGTTATTAAACATGAAGTCCTACCAAAGGAACCTGAGAAGATAGAGTTTGAGCTAACGGAAGAAGAATCATACTCTACAACAGAAGATGAAGAACCAACTCTAGCTTTGAGAAGTTGAGTTCGAGAAAGAAGGTGGCCAGAAAGGTATAGTACATCTTCTTTCTGTTCAAATTTTTCTTCATCTATCACTGATGATGATCCCAGAATTGTGAGGGAAGCAGTAGATTCAGAGGATGGAAAACTCTGGAAAGAGGCCATGGTTGATGAAATGGAATCTTTGCACAAAACTTACGCTTGGGATCTGGTGGAGTTACCAGCTGGAAGGAAACTCATTGGCAACAAATGGGTGTTTAAGAAGAAGATGAATGTAGAAGGCAAGGTGGAGAAATACAAAGATCGATTGGTAGAAAAAGGTTATTCACAGGTGCCAAGAATTTATTTTGGTGATATTTTTTCTCATGTTTCCCTAGTAGCTTCTATTAGATTACTTTTATTTGTTGCTGCTGGTTTTGATTTTGAGGTAGAATAGATGGATGTGAAGACACCATTTCTTCATGGGGATCTGGAAGAAGAGATTTACATGAAGCAACCTAAAGGCTTTGCAGCGAAGGATAAGAAAGAACCGGTATGCAAGTTAAAAAATTCTTTGTATGGGTTAAAGCAATCAGCAAGGATGTGGTATCAAAAATTTGATACACTTATACGGGGACTTGACTTCACTAGAAAAAAGGAGCTGGCCCTGACACGATGGGACAAAATTGAGCAGAAAAGAAACCAACAGAAAGGTAAAACTGATGATACAGACAAAGGTAAAGCACCTGAATCTGCTCACTATGTTGAGGCACAATGTAACATTGGAGTAAATGAAGATTTGTTTAATGCTTCACTTGCTTCTTGGAAAAATGATTGGTTGCTTGATTTAGGAGCAACCTGTCACATGACTCATAGAAAAGTTTTTTTTGAAGATTTCACTGACAATGTTGATGGAGCAGTATACTTTGCAGATCAATCAAAAATCAAGCCATCAGGGCTTGGCACAATCAGGCTTAAACTGCCTAGTCTTCCAGACTTTCTTCTGCATCATGTTCTATATCTCCCACAACTGAAGAGAAACTTGCTGTCCCTGGTCCACATCCGCCAGCAAGGTCACTCCATTCATATGTTTGATGGCAAGCTTGAGGTAAGAAAAGCATCTGACCACTCACTTGTCATGAGGGGAATAGAAGAAGAAAGGCTTCTCAAGTTGTAAGGAACCTCTACTAATGCACAACATTTCTCATACAATTGTCATCATGAAGAAGGTATACTTCCATCAAGTTTATTATGGCATGCTAGATTTGGACATTTGAACTATGACAGTCTCCGCTTGCTGAAGAAAAATGGTGTTGCTGGTTTGCTTACAATTCCTAGGAAACTTAAGCGATGTGATGCTTGCATTCTAGGAAAGCATAGCAAACAGTCTTTTCATGATTCACATTCAAGAGCACATAGAAAACTTGAACTCATTCATTCAGATTTATGTGGTCCAATTCCTATTCCTTCTGCAAATGGAAATAAATATATCATGACATTTATTGATGACTACACCAGAATGTGTTGGGTTTATTTATTGAAGAACAAATCTGATGCTTTTCAAACATTCAAGAATTTTCATAAATGGATTGAAAATGATGCATAATCTCATATTGGGTCTATTCACACTGATAATGGAAAAGAATACACATCAAATGAATTTGAAAATTATCTTCGCCAACATGGGATCAAACATCAAAAAACTATGCCTTATAATCCCCAATAGAATGGTGTAGCTGAAAGAATGAATAGGACAATCTTAAATATGGTACGATCCATGCTCTTCTTAAAAAATGTAAAGATAATGTTTTGGGTTGATGCTATTCTATGTGCTGCATATATAAAGAATAGATGTCCATCTAATGCTATAAGAAACAAGACTTCATATGAAATGTGGTATGGAAATTTTCCTTCGGTAAAACATCTCAGGGTCTTTGGTTCCACCTATTATGCTTTGATACCAAAGGTACATAGAAATAACCTTGGTGCTAGAAGTCGTAAGTGTATCTTCCTGGGGTATTCAAACACCTCCAAAGCATACTGCCTCTATGATGAAGTAAATAAGAATTTTGTTGTATCTAGAGATGTAATTTTCCTTGAATCATCCAAAACTGACAATGTTGTTGAGCGGCAACTTGATCGCTTGGATAGATTCGCAAAAGCAAAATCATTTCAAGAATTTGATAATCAGATTCCACATCTTGAAGGGGGGGTTCCTATACTAGATCAACATGTGGAATATTCTTCTAAAGAACACTCTGCCCCGCATGAAACTCCAACAACGGATGATGCTTTAAGTGATGTAATTGATAGAATTGGGAGACTCAATCTTGACTCAGCCCCAACTCAATCAATGGAGCAGCCCGGACCATCTGATAAAGGTCCCCCAAAGTGGTTGACAAAGACACTTGAAAGTGTTCATCCTGATGAAGTTGGAAAGACAAGAACCAGAAATTCAAACCGGCAAAATGGAGGTGATGTAGATGACTCTAATTCACCTGTTGATATGGATGTTTCTTATGATTGTGAATTGAACTTGTCTACATATTTGGAACCAACTTCCTTCAAAGAAGCTACTTCTCATGATGAATGGAAAGAAGCAATGCAAAAGGAGTATGATGCCCTCATAAAGAACGGCACTTGGAAGCTGGTTGATCCTCCATTTGGAACCAAACCAATTGGCTGCAAGTGGGTCTACAAGAACAAGTATAAAGCTGATGGCTCACTTGACAAGCACAAAGCTAGGCTTGTGGCAAAAGGTTTTTCACAGAAGGAAGGGGTCGATTATGAGGATACTTTTTCCCCCACAGCAAAATGGGCTACCATCCGAACACTCTTTGCACTAGCAGCTCAGAACGGTTGGAAAGTCCATCAAAAGGATGTAAAAACTGTTTCTTGAATGGAGATCTAAAAGAGAATGTTTTTATGTCCCAGCCTGAATGTTTTGCTGTGAAAGGACATGAACATAAAGTATGCAAACTTGTGAAGTCCTTGTATGGCCTCAAACAAGCACCGCGAGCCTGGTATGAAAAACTAACTGAGCATCTTTTGAAACTCAATTTCAAACATTTTGATCTTGATGATGCAACTTTATTTGTCAAGAAAGTTGGAAAAACAGTTGTATATCTTATGGTATATGTAGATGATCTTTTGATGACAGGGAACAATGAAAGCTACATTGCATCCATAAAGAAGGAATTAGGGAAAATTTTTGAAATGACTGATTTGGGCTATGTTCACTACTATCTTGGCATTGAAGTAACCCAACATCCAAAGTCCATATTTCTTTCTCAAAAGAAATACATTGGAGATCTGTTGAATAGGTTTGGCATGACAGAGTGCAATCCTCTTACTACTCCAATGGAACAAAACTTAAAGCTCACATCTATTGAAGGAAAGGAATTTGAGGATGCAACAAAGTATAGACAACTTGTAGGAAGTCTCAACTACCTAACTACTACCAGACTAGACATTTCATTTGCTGTTGGAATCCTCTCCAGGTTTATGCAAAAGCCTTGTGAGGGACATTGGTCTGCTGCAAAAAAAGTTCTAAGGTACTTGAAGGGAACTCAAGACTTTGGAATCAAGTATACACAGGTGGACGACTTCAGCTTGATTGGATACTCTGATTCAGACTTCGATGGAGACAAAGAAACTGGGGTATCTACTTCAGGATATGCTATGAGTCTTGGATCAGGAGCTATCTCCTGGAGATCACGCAAACAATCAGTTCTAGTAGATTCCACAACAGAAGCAGAATATGTGGCAGCAGCTAAAGCAACAAAAGAAATTGTGTGACTTAGGAAAATTCTTGAAGATTTGCAGGTAAAACAAGTACAATCAATTCCACTCATGATTGACAATACCTCTGCAATAAAGTTGGCCAAGAACCCAAAGTTCCATGATCAAACGAAGCACATCAATACTAAATATCATTTGATTCGACATCATGTTGAGGCCAAAACAATCCATCTTCGTCATTGTTCCACAAATGAGAAAAATGCAGACATCTTCACCAAAGCGCTTGGAAGGGAAAAGCTTGAACGATTCAGAATGATGCTTGGACTAACCAACATCCCTTCAGATTAAGGGGGGGAATGTTGACACCTAATCCTTGTGATTGGGTGAATTATTGTAAATAGATAGATAGGAAATATGAACAGTCATCGGGAGACGAACTGAACAGTATCTCCCTCATGTATATAATGAGGACCTACTTGATGGAATAATACAATAAAATTTATTTCTATCCTATGGAGTTACTCCCTGGCCTAAAAATATCACTTTGTGTATTTTAAATTAATTGGTGATCATGTTATTTATTTGGTATTGTATGTGGATGATATGTTACTCGTTGGAAATGACAAAGAAATTATCCAGGATTTGAAGACCCAATTGTCCTCCAAATTCGACATGAAAAATATTGGTGCTGCAAACTATATTTTGGGCATGGAAATTAAATGAAATCAGGAAAAGAGGAAGCTTTGGTTAAACCATAGGAAGTATGTCGAGACAATACTGCAGAGGTTTAATATGTAGGATAGTAAACCGATGAAGGTTCCTATTCCTGTAGGTGTAAATTTATTTGTTGAGCAATGTCCCAAGACACAAGAAGAGGAAGAGGACATGTCCCATGTTCCATATGCAAGTGCAATAGGTAGCCTGATGTATGCAATGGTCTGTACTAGCCTAGACATTGCACATGCAATGGGAGAATTGAGCAAGTTTATGTCAACACCAGGGAAGGTGCATTGGACAACAGTGAAGCAGGTTTTTAGGTATTTGTGTGGCACTAGTGATTATGGTTTATGATACCAAGGAAGACCAGGATTGGACAAAGTTTTCGACATCCATGGCTTTGTTGATGCAAAATGGGTTGGAGATATGGATCAGAAAAGATCTACAAGTGGGTATGTGTTTAACCTATTTGGAGGTGCATTCAGTTGAATGAGTAAGAGGCAATCTGTAGTGACCCTTTAAACTACAAAGGTAGAATACATGGAAACCACTCATGCAAGCAAGGAAGCAGTTTGGTTGCAGAGATTGTGTTCAAGTCATGGGGGCTTCACTGAGGAACCAATATGATATCATGTGCGTTCATATTGGGGCATAAAAAATAAGAAAAACATAAAATAATATATTGACTATATAACAAGGGGTTAGAGGGGTTTTCTATGTTATATAATAATATATATATTATAAGGTGTTTTTTATACCAAATATTGGCCACACGGAGGCCAAAAAGGTGGGGAGTATCAGCCGTAGGAGTAATTGACCACGCCTCTGTTCTATGGGGCGATACCTCTGGGTAATAGAGAGCATCTCTATTATGTTCCGCAAGACCTCTGAGTAATAGAGAGTGCCTCTGTTATGTTTGGCAAGACCTCTATTTGCAACCTCAAGCAGGGAGTATTGTGGCCCATGGGAGTAATCTAGAGTGCAACCTCTAGTTTGTTGAGCAAGAGCACAACTTCTGTTTGCAACCTCAGGAAGGGAGTATCGTGGCCCATAATTGAGAGCGCAACCTCTGTTCTATTGGGAAAGAGCACAAACTTTATTCTATTGGCCTAGAATATAGTAGAGAAGGGTTTGTTTACCGACTTCAAATGTGGACAAGCATTCTAGGTATTTTTAATAGTTTTCATTTTGTGGGCTAAAGAGAATTATTCTTGTGATTTATATAATAATTAGGGTTTTATTGTTTTCGACCGAGCAAGGCTTTGATGACAAGAATTATGGCATATGGTGGAGAAGGTTTCATTTATTGACATTAAGCGTGGAGAAGATGGGTTTCATCTTGAGTTTGAAATCTTAGAAAAATCTTGAGCATCATGAGGGGTGGATAACAAACAAATCACTGGGTCCTAAGACCTTGTTTAGAGTCCAGAAAATGCTTGGTAGTTGTGACAGAGATTCCACCTGGATTACATCATGACACAAAATTCGATAATCTTTTAGCCCCTCGTTCTTCTTGTTAGTATGGATTTATTTCGTGTGTACTGTGATTTCTTTCACATCTAGTAGCATTGAAACACTGACAAAAATTGAGCAAGGCAAGCTTTCTTGACTCGGGAATAGAAAGGTCTCGCTTATCACATGTTGAGGGAGCTGCAGGGCCAAACAATTCATTTATAAAGAAGCTTCGTTAAGTATTTTTTAGCTTTTATTTTCTAGTAGTTTTTGACAGAGGGCTGAGAGGTTTAGTAGAGACTGGTTCAGTACAGAGGGTCGAGCCAATCTTGAGATAGGTTTGGACCTAGACCTGGTAACTATGTTTATAACATCATATTTTCTAACTAAAAATTGTACAAATATATTTCTTAATTCAGATTTGACCCAAAAATCATCATATTAAATTTCAAGGCTGAAAACATGTTAAAATATCATATATTGTTAAAAAACATCTCCATAATTGATTCATATGTTGTTCAAAACATCTCCATAATTGATTCATATATTGTTCAAAAACTGCCATGTTGAGTTCACAACTATTAAATTAAATTCTTTGAATCGAGTGAGATTTGGTGATTTTCAAAAAAATTGCCAAATGCAGTGACTAAATATACATTTACATCAGAATCAAGGAAACATGTTCGGTTTTCATGTCTTCAAGTGCCTACTTCCTTTTCTAATACATATTTAGAGTACAAAATATACCTATGAAGTTGCAATCTCACAAATTCATGTTATATGACACAGTTGTGAAGTAAACATTTATTTATTAATAGCTGATAATCACTGCCCAGGCACAGAATTCTGACTATGGCTTAACATGGACAATCATTACCTCCCACCAGGCATGAGATCCAAACTAAAGCCAACCTGGTTAATAGTTACCTAAGTCACATGGTTTGGTTTGTCAAAGATTAGGTTTTGTTTGAGTTTTTTTATGAGATTCAGATGAGGTTTGCTTATATATATATCTATATATATATATATATATATATATATATATATATATATATATATATATATACATATATATATCTATATCTATACATATATATATAGATATATATATATATGTATGTATGTATATATCTATATATATATATATATATATATATATATATATATATATATATATATATATATATATATATATATGTACATATACATATACATATACATATACATATATATCATAAAATTGTAAGAAATCAACATTAATAAATAATAAAAAAATGTTATCATGGACTCGGATATTGGAAAAGTAGATTACGAGCTTGAGCTGTGACATGAGGTTATGAGTTTCAGCTATATGGACTTTGTCAATGGCCATGAGGTTCGCTAAGATTCACCAAACCTCAAAATATTTTTCAAGTTTGCCGAATTTCAAACCTCAAGATTGAAGTTCGACGAATCTTGTGAAATAAATAGTTACTGCAATAAAATTGCAGTAACTAACAAGAATGGATCTTGCAAGAACTGCATGTGGAAAAATTCTCCACTTTGCTATGTAGACTGCAATCTCATGTCCCATCATTTGACACAATTAAATCCCATTTCATATAGAGATGTCCAGACACAATAATCTAATTGTGGCTTATCATGGATAAGCGTCAACACCTTCCAAGCATGAGATCCAAATCAAAGCCATCCCAGTTAACAGCTACTACAAGAGAATTGTCGTAGCTAGCAAGGATGGATTTTGTGACACTTGCATCTGGTAAATTCTCCAGTTCACCATTAGACCACAAGCCCATCTCCCATCATTTGACACCGAGTTAAATCCCTTTTCATGTAAGATGCATTGCAGGTGACATCATTCTCATTTTATTTCACAGTGGACTGTTTTTGTTTTTACATCCACAATATTTGCATAATTGGATGTGACAAACAACCAATTGAGGGTGGGTCCTAAGACCTTGTTTAGAGTCCAGAAAATGCTTGGTAGTTGTGACAGAGATTCCACCTGGATTACATCTTAGAGCAACCAGAACGTGGGGTTTGTCATCTTTTGACTTTCTCTTTGAATTCAGCTTGGGCACAGTACATTGTCATTAAGGCTTCTCTTGACTCAACTGTGGTTGTGGTAAGCACTAAATTTATTCCAATTTACCTACCCTTGAAAGGAAATCTAGGGACTAGGTCTGTGACACTAGTACCCCTGCCAACCTTGGGATTCTATACAAATCCCTGGCCTTTGAGACTATGATCTTGGTGGATTATGAATGTGTATAGCATTCTCAAACTGTTAACTCTACAAATCTAGCACAAGCTTGGTAATCTCTGCAATATTTTTCCTTTGGTAAGTTCTTTCATGAGAAAATCTACCCTAATCTTCTCCTCCCATTTCCTTTATAACCCAAGTTTTATGTATTATTTACAATTAGTTCATAAGTGTAGGTCTGTTGACCCACACCTTTCTATTATAGCTCCAAATCTCACTCTTGATGTTTGTGATGCTGCACTCATGGCCTAGGGCAACCCTTCCTTCCAGACCTTGTCCAAATACTTAAAAAACAGGGTTTTACTCCCTATACGCGACATTGCCCTAAGCTAAACGCGTGTGTACGCGGGTCTATGTATACCCAACCTGCGTATATGTCTTAAAAAACTTTAAAAAATTAAATCTCCTTAATTTTGGGTGGAGATCACAGGTTTTACCTGTTGATTACCTATTAGTGCCCGTGACCCAACTGTTCTCAACGAGTTCCCAACTAAAAAACTGCTTTTGAAGAAGTATAAAAAGGCTTCAATGGGAAGGCCTAAGGGAGAAGAGAAGAGAGAGAAAAATCACTTTGCTAAGATTATCCCTGACCAGGTCTGAAGATCCCTGTGCTTCCAGCACTTCCCCCATTACAGGAAACCCTTGTTTCCTTGAGTTATGATGTCTTTCCATTAGTTGAGATATCTTGGAGTGAGTCATGGAAGGAGTTTGTTGAAGGCTTGAGATTGGATGAATCTAGAGGATGGTTTCGCTTAGAGTCTGTGAAAGGAAGACTCAGGTGAAATTATTCCTTGCTGTATTTTAGTTATCTATAATAAAAGAAACACTTGTCTTGTTCATGATATTAATCTTCTTCATGTTTATGAGATCAATGTTATGATTTACATATGAATGGTTGTTTCAATTGTATAACTAACTACCTTTCAATATGCTATGAAGTTGATTTTCTTATGATACTTGGTCCATGTACTGCTATGCTTCCTTGAATTAATTGCCTTGCAGGGTGAAAGATCGAAAGGAACTCCGAGAGGGTTTCGACCCTGGCCGGATCTACCCAAACGAAGGACCCCCAGGTGCACCTCTCTTCGTGTAGTTTGTTTATATTAGTATCATGGCTGTATGGAATGCTTGTTTTTCTTCGTAGATAACCCCCGCTCTGCTAGGGTATTGACCCAAGACCCTATGGGACCTTTTGTCCCTAAACAAAATTAGCGACTCCGTTGGGGATAATAGTATTGTTGTTCCTAGTTTGGGTTTATTCAAGCCACTCAGGGCTCAGCTGTTTATTTACTTTTTGTGACTAAGGAGTTTGTTATTGTAGGAACTTGAACTGTAAGTTTTATCAGTTTCTTTACACTGTTTCTTGTTTTTTCTTGAGATCTATTGTGTACGCTATTTTCCCAGTTTACAGAGGCGTATGTGTGCAAGTTTCTTCAAGTGAACCCATGTATATGTAGGTTTCCTTGGGTTGAATAGTGTATACATGCAGCTGTGCATTGACACAGTCGCGTATACCTTAAAATTTTCAAGATCTTTCCAATATTTTTGTTTCTGAAGATCTATCTGTTGGTCTAAGTCTTTCCTGAACAATTAATTTTCTGTGTCAGTCTTTATTTTTACAGCAAGTTCATGATTTCAAACTCTCTCCGGATTGTGGAAAGTATTGGTCTTTTTTTGTTTTGTTGCAAGTGTATTCATTTTTGTTTAAGCACACAAGATTTCTTTCTAGGAATCTTGGCTGTTATGGTCTTCCAGGGTAGAAAGATTGATCTCAATCTTTGTGGAAAATCTTGTTTTGGTGATCTTTTTGTTTGCGTGTCAAATCTGCATCTTTGTGACCATTTACTTTTCTTGTTTTTTGAAAGTTGTTGTGTGATGATTTTAAGAATTATCTTTTTTGATCTCATGATCATTATCACCGAGCTCTTTTCGCTGCTTTTTGATTGTTAAGAGCATCTTGAAACACACTTTTTGTTGAGTTTTCACTTGTTTTGTGCTATTAACTTGTAAAGTGGTTTGTTGCCTATTCTTCGATCATAAAGTTTCAGTCTTAGTTAGAGGACTTTTGAAAAGTCATTTTTGTTTTTTCTTTTGAAGAAAACTTCTTGAAAACTTGGTTTTTAGCTTTTTTTGGCCTTGTTTTGATTTAGTTTCCATTTTGCGAGTGAAAGTACATTTTTGTTTGTCTTGAAATTTGCTTTTAGTGTTTGGACAAAAATTAGCATTAGCAACTCATATTCTATCTAAGCATTGTAAGTGGCTAATTAGAATTGATAAACAAATTACTTTCATTCTTTGATTTAGAGCAGTCTTAAGTTTGCATCAGCATGTACTCATTGCATTAGGATAAATTTGTGCATCTTTTAGAGCATCCATAGATTTGTTAACTTTTGTGAGGGTGAAGCTTGAGTAAAAGAAAAGAAAAGAAAAAATTTGTTGCTTTCTTAGAAGTTTCTTAGAACCCAGTATAAATTTCTTTCATCGAAGAACAAAACGAGTGCATTTGCATATAGTTTGGTTTTTATTAATTTCTTTTGCGTCAAAACACCATCAGTTTCATCTCTGCTTATCCCTTGACTTAAAGAACAACCCATTTAAAAACAAGCGCTAATTAAAATACACTAGAACTTTTTCATAATTGTTAGCTCAGACACACCAACAAGTTTTAGGATATTTTAGGGCCTTGGATTAGGCGTGTGGAGAGAAAACTCTCCAAGGCCATTTAAACTGTCAAACATAAGACTCTGAATAGTGAGCACAAATCCAATAGCGTTAGAAATACTAGGAAAGCTCTGGATCTGGGAGTTAAGCACGAGGGTTTTTGAAGATAAGGAAGAGAGATACCCCCTCTCCTACTTGTTAGATCTTACCTCTCGACTGTTCCGCCTGGATTCTGACACGAGTTGGTAACCTTAATTGTTTCTCCTAGGGATAGGTGGCTGCAAAGGGGAATCCCGTGGCACCTGAGGTCGACATTGTATCACTCTCAACTGTACTACTAGAGGGCACCCTTATGAAGCTTGGGGCTTGCACCGGCGTAGGTTGTTGTTAGGAGGTCAACGTAACTTCCTCTGTTACCTTCGCTGGTAGGATTGGGCCGTCATTATCCTAGACTATCTTCGAAAGGCCCCTTACTTCACTTTCTTGTATTTTGGTGTCTGGTCCTCATCACTCGGAGCGGAAATACTCGAAAGTTGTTTGATTGGCTGACATATTTTAGGGAATTTTTAGTGTGTGCTCTATGCTCTTAGTTAGCCTAGCTTTATTTTTCTTGAGTATTTAATTAGATCTTAATAAAAATTCAAATTGGCTGACCGATCGCCTAGACAGTCTCGAAGACTTCGTGGTCTTTCACCACCAAGTTTAGAGCCTTCTCCTAGAAGGCGCAGAGGTAATACTACTAGTGGGTTTCATCTCGTGGCAGCTGACGCAACGGATATTGATCCTCCCCTCAGGGGCATTAGTGTTCAGGATAGGCCTAGTACTTCCGTAGAACTAGAGAGGAACACTCTAGTTCTTTCTCGAGTTCTCTTTCAATCGGAAGATAACATAGAGGTAGAAGAACTCCCAAAGTCGTTAGCAGCTCCGAATTCTCCCCTACCTTCTAACTATACAGATGTATTATAATACGTTGGGACTCCGACTCATAGGCCATTAAGTCTAGGTCATATTACGCACTTACCTTTGATGACCACTACTGAAGGCACGGTTTCTACTACAAGTGCTACAACCATGCAGACTCCAACATCAGTACAAGGAGGAGGAACTATTTCCATCCCCTTTGCATCTCTATTTGGGTCTTTTGCTAGCACATCCTTAGTTGGGTCTACCTCCATTCCTTCTACAAGTGGAAATTCCCAAGCCAATGCTTTTAGTTCTGTATTCTTCTCATTTGGCACCCATTCACAGGGTATTCCGTCAGTTCCGTTTAGTGCCTCCACATCAATGATGGGTGGGTCGGCTTCATTCCAAGGTTTTCCTTTTAGAGGTGGTCGTATACCACATTCCAACCCAGTGATAGGATCAATGCCTTTTTCTTCTACAGGACAAGGCAGCAATCCCTTTCAAGGTTGGACTAACCCTGCGGTTAATGGCATAGGAATTGGGAATCCATTTTTTGACCAACAAGGGAATAGGTCGTACTCCATAGTTATTTCATTTCAAAGTATTCCTCCCTTAGCTTTTGCTTGGAATTCGTATCAGGGGTTATCAACTCCTTATAATCCTTTAGGAGGGAGCTTCGCTGGTTATGGAGGTTTTTCGGCCGAAGTTGGTGAAACTCCGAGTTTTGCTAGATCACAAGGTCCACCTTTTGGTTCAGCTAGTTCTGTTGGTTACTTCAGGTAGCCTGGTGCCTTCCAAAATCTAGGCCAATATTTTCAAAACTTTAGGGGCCCCGCCTAGTCCGGGTGGAATCCCCAAGGTCCTCCTAGGCTTCCTTTTTTGTAACGTTGAATTTGCCAGACCTCACAAAATTAACAAACGATCCAATCAAATACAATCCGACCTAGTCTACGCTCCCAACCAAACTCCCTTTGGACATTCCAAAATTCAAAGGGAAAGGCGGTGAAGACCCGAGCGACCATGTAACCACATTCCATTTGTGGTGCTCATCAAACTCCCTTATCGATGACTCGGTTAGGCTAAGACTTTTTCAACACACCTTGACTGGCAATGCAGCCAAGTGGTATATAGATTTTCCAGCAGGTAGCTTTACATCTTTCACCGATTTGGCTAATATTTTCCTAAATCATTTCCAGTTTCCTGTCCGTTATGATGCCAGAACTGAACTTCTGGCCAATTTTTGTCAGGACACATCAACTCACATTTCCAATCATATTCAGGAATGGAGACAGAGAAAGAGGCTCATTAAAGCCAAAATTCCTCTGGAATACCATCTCGAATGGTTTTTGAAATCTTTACGACCTGAAATCTCTAAGGATGTCTCTTTATTTGGAGTCTATTATGAGGAGCAAGCTATTTTTAGGGCCCAACAGTTAGAATTGATTTATTCTCAGTCTGGGATTCTACAAAAAATCTTGCTAGATGCTCTTGGGACTAAGGTTGATATAGCCAAGTCGAAGCCAGGTCCCCATGCAGATGGTATCGTTGGATCTGTAGACACAAATACAGTGAACCTGTTGAGCCAATTGCAGCAGTTGTCTTTACAAACTGCTCCTAACAATCAGGTCACATTGTCTAACCCTTCATCTTCTCAACCCTCTTCTGTTAATGCCGTCCAATCTTCCAACCCCAAAGGAAATCAAAATTCCAATGGGAAAAAGAAAGGACGAGGTAAGAAAAAGAGTCAAGATGGGAAGACTGACGCAAATAAACCTAGCAATAATGCTGGTGGTGGTGGAAATGAGTCTAGAAAGAAAGTCAAGTTTCCATGCAAGCTATGTAGTGGAGACCATTTAACTCATCTCTGCCCAAAGATTCAAGACGTTCAATGCTTGTTAGGGTAGTAAGGGACTTCTATCTCTCGGGATATGTTAACTAACCCTTTTTCCCAAGGGCAACAATTGCTTGTTGGCGCGAGTTCGAATCCTGGTAGCTCGACAAGGGGCAACCAGGAAGGGAGAAATCATCAAATGTTTTCATGATGCATTCTAATGTCCATGTGGCCACTCGGTCATGTGATTACGGTGAAACTGAAACATCCAATGAAAAAACTGCTCCCAGAAATACCGACCTTCATATTGAGCGACCCCCTATCAAGACTATACCACGGATACCGAAAGGTTCCTTTAAATGCGCGACTATCAATCCTAATGCTAGGGCCACCTAGAATTACTCCATTGTTGAGGATCTAGTTCAGATTCCATGCGCTATGTTTGCTTTAGAGGTTCTCTAGTCGTGTCCAGCTCAACGAAGTGCCTTGCTTTTAGCGATATGGGCAATTGATCCAAATAACTCTTTAGTGCTCACTTTCAACATGCTTAATGTCAGAAAGCGACTCCCTCATCACCTGGATTTTCAAATAAAGTCTACATACCGGAAAATTAATATTTTTCGTACCATTATTGATGAAGGGGCTTCCACGTGCGTCATGTCGATGTCATGTTGGAAGGCCATTGGATCGCCTTTGGTTGTTCCTTCACCTACTCTCCTAACAGCATTCGATGGACATTCCCATAGGTTGCATGGGATTATCCCGGCCTTTCCCATATGTGTTGGGGGCAAAGTTGTCAATATCAAAGTAGAAGTCATTGATGCTTACCTAGATTACAATCTCCTTTTAGGAAGGAACTGGGTATATGAGATGGATGCCATTGTTTCGACTCTGTTTCGTGTCATTTGCTTTCTTCATGAAGGGAAGATCGTCAAGGTTGATCAATTGGATTATTCTCCAGTTGATCCTCGAGCAACTTCGGATTCTGTTATCCCTTTAGTGGATAACACTCGCCCACCTACTAAGAATCTAAGAGTTGGGATGTATTCTTCATTAATGGGTACATTTGATTTCCCCTCTCCTGTAGCTAGAATCAATGTCATCTCATCATCCAAGGAGTCTTCATGGGAAGAGTTCTTCTAAACTCATTATTTTTCAGACCCTTGGACCTTGCCTTCACCTATGACCACGTTAGCTGAAGGACAAGTTGGTGGAATGGCATTCCCTATGTCTGTAGCAAAGCTTAGATATCAGTCTATCGTCAACTTTGCGGGCAACCATTCTACTCCTTTCTCTGAAGAGGAGTTAGATGGTGATGTGGCCTCGACCTGGACCCTTGATTCTACCTCCGCTATGGACTGCTTAGATATGGTTTGACCATCCGAAGAAGAAATCCTAGAAGTAATGATGGGTGTATATCGACCTTGGGAAGACTTACACCATCGTTTATATTTCCTTCCTCCATTGCAGGAAGTAGAATCTAGGTTCTCCAAGTTGTTTACTAGTGATGTTTGTACGGTATCAAATCCTCTGGCTCCAGCACACTTCCGTGTCGAAGGTAATATGTCGGTGGTTTCAAAAATGATATCGATAAACATCTCTAGGAACCCTAACGTGATCAAGAATCTCTTCATCAGAGCCGAATGTTCCCCTGAAGAAATTCAGATTTACACCGACCTTTTTAAGGAGTTTTGAGATGTATTCGCTTGGTCTTACGAAGAAATGTCTGGCATTGATCCATCCATAGTTCAACATGAGATCAAGACGTATGAAAACGCCAAGATGATTTGTTAGAACCTTCAGCCAGTTAATCCTAGGAAAGGAGCAACCATTAACGCTGAAGCAGAGAAGCTACTCAAGGCGGGCTTCATATACCCTGTTCCTCTTACAGATTGGGTTTCTAATCCAGTCCCTGTAGATAAAAAGCAAGGAACAATCCAAGTATGCATTGACTTTATGGACCTAAACAAATCTTGTCCCAAAGATAATTACCCCACGCCATTTATTGATCAGATTATTGATGAGTGTGCAGGTAACGAGATTTTCTCCTTCATGGACGGTTTTCCCGGTTATAATCAGATCTCTATATGTCCTGAAGATCAGCATAAGACAACTTTTATATGCCCCTGGGGTAAATTTGCATACAGAAAGATTCCTTTTGGTCTCAAAAGTGTTGGAGCTACCTTCTAGCAGGCCATGTCATATGCTTTCCATGACATTAAACATATCATCGAAGCATACTTGGACGATCTAGCTACTCGTTCTCAAAAGAGAACTTATCACCCTAGTAACCTTCAATTGGTTTTTGAACGATGTCTATTTTACAAAATCTAGTTGAATCCCAATAAGTGCGTTTTCGCGGTTACATCTGGTCGGTTATTAGGGTTCATTGTGTCAAATGAAGGGATTCGAGTTGATCCCTTCAAGGTAGAGGCAATAATTCAGTTGCCTCCCCCGTCCTCAATTCGGCAACTTCAAAGTCTTCAAGGGAAGGCTAATTTCTTAAGAAGGTTTATAGCAAATTATGCCGAGATCACTAAAGGGTTTATGCATTTGCTACGGAAAGGAGTTCCATATGTATGGGACGACTTTTCACAGCGGTCGTTCAATGCCTTAAAAAAGGCATTAGTCTCTGCCCCACTTTTGAGTCCACCGAATTATGGTAGGGATTTCCTTTTATATCTCGCTGCAGCAGAATCAACCATAGGTATGGTTCTCGTTCAGGAAGACGATGCTCTCATGGAGCACGTGATTTATTATTTGAGCCGAGGCTTGATAGGTCCTAAACTTCGCTATTCTCCTATTGAGAAGTTGGCTTTGGCAGCTGTTCATGCTATCCAGTGGCTCCGCCATTATATCTTGCTACGCAAAAATTTTGTTGTAGCGGCAGTCAATCCATTCCAATTTGTCCTCAGTAGGTGAGTGATTGGGGGCAAATATAATTTATGGATAGTCATTTTACAAGAATTTGATCTCGAGTTCTTGTCCGCCAAGTCTAAGAAATCTATGGTTTTTGCGGAGTTAATTTCCAAGCTGCCTTGTGGAGAGGATACTGTTTATGAGGAAATTTTTCCCAATGAACATTTATTCCTCATCTCTTCACTCGACCCTTGGTATGGAGATATCATTATCTATCTCCAGACTTCGAAGTTTCCCTCTACTTTCTCTAAGGATGAATGTCGGAAATTACATCACCTAGCTAAAACTATGTTATCATTGGTGATACATTATATCGTCGAGGGGTAGATTCAATCCTTTGGCATTGTTTAACCCTAGAGGAAGCAGAGTCAGTGCTTAATGATTGCCACAATGGTGTTTGTGGTGGTCACCTTTCAGGGCTTGTTACAGCGCAATGTATCTTGCGTGCCGGCTATTTTTGGCCTTTGCTCTTCAACGATTGTGTTGAAGCGGTCAAACACTATCACCCCTGCTAAGTTTTTACTTGGAAGAAGTGCACACATGCAGCTCATCTTTTTCCCGTTGTCACTGTCGGTCCTTTTACTAAGCAGGGTATTGATTTTACAACTTGTAATCCGCATTCAACGGTGAATCACAAGTACATTATCATGGATGTAGACTACTTCACGAAGTGGGCTGAGGCCATGCCCACTTATAAAAACGATAGTGAAACAGCAGCATTGTTCCTTTTTAGTCATATTATCTCAAGGTTTGGTATCCAAAGAGAGATTGTCACTGACCATGGTAGTCATTTCCAGAACCAACTAATGTATGAATTGGCTCTTAAATTGGGTTTCTGGTAGGAACAATCGTCTCCATATTATCCTCAGGCCAATGGACAAGTCGAGGTAGTGAACAAAACCCTTAAGATGATCTTGCAAAGGATGATCGACAAAAATCAGTCCAATTGGCATCTTATGTTGTATCCGGCTCTTTGGGCATACCGAACCTCTGTAAAGACTGCTACAGGTTTTACACCTTTTCAATTAGTTTATGGGATGGAATCTATCTTTCCTATTGAATGTGAAATTCCATCTCTTAAGTTAGCTATTGAGCTCCTTCCAGAGACCTCTAGTCTCGAAGAGCACCTCCTTCATTTGGAACATCTCGATGAGCAGCGTCGAGATGCCGCCACAATCAATGAGGCTCATAAGAAAAGGGTCAAAACTCAATACAATAAAGCTGTCCGTCCTCGAGTCTTTTCTAAAGGTGACCTTGTCTTGGTCTATGACCAAGATAAGGACACCTTGGGGGCAGGAAAGTTCAAGCCTATGTGGTACGGTCCCTTTATAATTAAATGAGTTTTAGAAAAAGGGGCATATGAGTTAATCGATTTTGAAGGAAACAAGTTGGCAGAGCCCCGAAATGGGCTCTACCTCAAGAAGTACTTTGCTTAAGTAGCAGCTAGGCAATGGATTCTTTGTACATTTTGTATGTTTGTACATATCTCATCGAGATTTTTTTTGATATCAACACCTTTTGGTCTATTGTGGCAGGTGTTAATGGATGACTTGGTCTATTTTGGATTCGTTGATGGTGCTAGTCGGCACACTCGAAACCTCGCTTCCGCAGCTTGGGTAATCTATCATCCAACTGGTCAGTTGATGGTGTCAAGGGGAGTATGCATTGGTCCCGCTTCAAATAATATGGCTGAGTATACTACCGTCATTAATTTACTATCCGAAGTAATTTCTTATGAACTCGATTCGTTGGTAGTCTATCTTGACTCAGAATTGATAGTGTCACAATTGAATAACATTTATCGGGTAAGCAATCCATGTTTATATCGCCAGTATTTAAGGGTGAGGTTGTTGCAAAGATCATTTACTTACATTAATTATTTTCACATTCCAAGATCTCATAATTGGTTAGTTGAGTCTATCGCTAATCAAGCATTAGACTGGCACATCATTCATTCATCACAATAAAATCAAGCATCAAAAAGTCAGAATTGTATATATATATATATATATATATATATATATATATATATATATATATATATATATATATATCATAAAATATCTCAAGTGTAAATAAGTGTGTCCAAAATAGTATACAAAAATTGGGACTCAAATGCCCATAATCATGCCCAACTCAAGATGAGCGGCTAAGTACGCGACTACTGCTTTGGCCACACGCCTAAGAGTGCGAACCCAGTTTCGTGGCATGCCAACCACATGACGCTGCATATTTATAGGGAGATCCTCTATAGCCTCCATCAGTACTCAGTGAGTTAGTCTCACCAAGTGCCGTTGAATTGTATGTAGAAGTCGCTCTATGTCTGCAACCACCTCTTCGGCTCCTCGGCCACGACATCCATGCCGTGGGAACCCATCTGGTCATACTAGCCCAATATCTAAAACATGATCATGATATTAGTCATTGGAATCCTATCAAAAATATTTTTCAAAACTAATTTTTATATTTGAAAAATCATAAAAATCAAAAACAATTGTTACTTATGTCGCCCCATGCTGCGGTTGGTGGTAAAGCTAGATCAGGATCCCCTCGGAAGTCCAACCCAGCATAGGGGTAGTCGTCTATGGCGATGATCTGCTGCTCCCACTAGGAGAAGAAGTCATCGTCGAAAGCAGTCCGTGGAATGTCCCCACCTCCTAGTCATTTCATCAAGTCAGCCCACCTGCCCATGCGTGGATCTCGTGGGGTGCTGATCAAAACTGATACTCTAGGACGGAGTGTTGGGACCCTCTCAAAGAAGAAAGAGCACAAAATAGTACCATACCTGAAGTTTTTGGTCTGCCCCTTCTTGATAGAAGTAAGCTGGCTCTTCAGGTTGGCGAGAAGAGGAGTGCACCAGTCAAATACTGTGGTGAGGCAGTCTACTGCCAAGCTCATGGCTAGCTGTGAAGCCTGGTGTAAAGAAGCTGACCCGTTCACTCTGGCTATAGTGAACAGGATGATCCTCAGTGATAAACTCTCCACATGCTTGATTGGAATTTGACTTCCAACCTTCTCTGGATGACCCGGGCAATATATATGCACATAGTCCTCAATAGAGAGACTGCCTCGTGATCTGCCCGTGGAATGTACTACCTCTCCCCTTCGGGAAAGGCTAGTGATGAAATAAATATCCTCGATCTCTATCTTGAGTGGAATTTGGTCAATCATAAATGAGTCATCCTCGATGCTCCAGTAGTGAATGAGCATTTCGAGCAGGCACATGTTTGCTTTCATGTTTGGCATTTTAAAGAATTTTAGAAAACCGCACCCTCTTAAGGCATCCAGGGCATTAGGATCATTCATAACCTCATCATCCACTAAGGAATGCTCTCTTTCTCTCCAAGTGACTGGCATCCTGAAGAAAAACAATTTTGGACCGTTAGATTTTTTGTTTTAAATTTTTCGCGGCGTATACGCGAGTCCATTTCATACACAGTCGCGTTTAGGGCCTGCGTATACATGGGTTGCACATAGCCAACCTATGTATATGCCGCGGAATTTTTTTTGACAATAATTCAACGGTGAAACATGAATTAAAAATTCTAAAACCAATCACAATTGAATTAAAGACAAGTTTAAGGGTTACCTAGTGATTTTGGGAAGATTTGAACGGTCGAATTTGGTGAATGGAAAAGTTTGCTCCTTTTGCTCCACTCCTTTGCTCTCAAATCAAACAGTGATAATGGTGAGTCCAAAAACTATTTTATAAGCTTTGAAAATGTCAAATTTTTTCAAAACTTGATTTTGTTTTGTCTCATGTAACTTTTAACTTAGGAGCTTGGAATGTCGAGAATGGTTTGACTTTTAGGACATTTTGGATGCTTTTTCGACAGTTTCGAGACAATTCCATGACTACTAACCCGTCATGGTAGGTATCGTTTTTTCACTGGCATATAGGTTAGGGAAGCCATTTTTTCCATTACATTATGCATACTAGCCTCCATTTGTCGATACACTTGCCATAGGGTCGATCCCATCGTGTTATGGTTCGTAAACCATCTTCACTCGCTAATTTTTTAAATCATGACGCAATGGTAGAGCCATCCTTTTCATGGGCATCGTAGTTAGCACCTCACTGAGTAGGCTCGGGAGTCCTCTATAGTCCCGCCATGACTTATGCGATGAAGACTCATTCCTCTTTGCTTCTTTGCTTCATTCTGGCCTTATACCCTAGAGGCTCCTTTGTGTCGAGTTGTACTACTGCATTGCATTTTGACCATTTGCGCCTTTTGGCCTTGAGCCGGCTTCACTTGGACTCGTGTTTAAGCCAAATTTTGACCATGACGACTGTAAAATCAAACTTGCATCCCCTTGACTTCTGCAGCTTGACACAACTTGACCCGTGGAAGGAACACACCTTTGAGTGTCTTTGACCAATTTTCACCTCCCTGCATTGAGCATAGGATTGTTCCAATCCCAAGAACTAGATCATCTATTTCACTGACACTCGTTCTTTCCATTGTACTATAGCATTCTTTTATTCTTTTTCCAGCTTAAATAAAAAGACAAAAAAATTATATATTCCAAAAAGAGCCGGAACAGGACAATATTTCCACTTATTGTTGGCAGCTAGAGTCAGTCGTGTCGCCCCTAAACAAAGCACTCAAAACAAAGTCTCCTCTGTTTGGGTGGGATTTAGTTTGACTTAGGTACGCCTTAACCTTGTTATTGAGTCGGTTCTCCCCCGATTTCTTATCTCTTCCAATCATATGGAGGGTTTGTTCGTGCTTCCTGCATGACGAACTTATACAGAGTCATCATATGCTGCCACGTAATCATATTGAGTCCTGCTGTTGTTCAAGGGAAGTTAGCCTGAGTCGGCCTCTTTGCAGTGTCTCTTGACTCATTTTTTAGTCGGCCATTCCTGGTTGTCAGTGTCTTGTCTATTATCACATCAGCTATATTGGTCCTTTACTCGTGCCAGTTTGAGAAGGTCTCCATTGAATTCTTGTTGGCGGGTCTTGTCCTTATCGACGATGACATCTTACTCTGAGGACAGGCCTAGAGCCACACCCTAGCCCTATTTTCATTATTGATAGGTCACCTTGTGCTCAACATCGATCAGTATCATGGGTCTTTGACTGAGTGGTTTCCCTTGTGTTCGACATCAGCTTACACTATCACACATTGGGATTCGTGTAGTACCTTTGTTTCCATTTGACCCTATTGGTGGATACCTTGCCTCTATGTCAGCTTTCATTATTGGTTGGTTCAGATGGTTTCTGTCGTGCGCTAGCCACATCTTGTGTATGCTGGAAATGTGCTTTGGTCAAGTTACTACATTTTTTCATTCGATTCCTTCCACATTATTGGCCTACGGGTTACACTTGCGCTAGATTGATGAAGGATACCTTAATTCCTTCCTTCTAGCGGATCTTTCCCTATCGACTACGACACATTGCTCTGGGGTAAAGATCTAGAGTCCATTTGGCAGTACCTTGGGGTTTGCAGTCATTAGTGGTAGATCCTTCACTATTGACAGTGGGAAACCATCATTGTCTCCTGATTGATAGATTCTTATAGGTGTTCGACTCCAACTCATCTATTCACACTTGTTAGATTGTACTGGGTACCTTGACACTCATTATCATTATCGGTGAGTAGTCTCGAGTTTGTTAACAGTATACATCAATGACTGGTAATCAAACGATTTCTCACATGGTCGACATCAGATCATTTATCCCCATGGTGTAGAAATGTACCATGGCGGTCGGTGAAGACCTCAGGCTGCATCAACATTCATTGGTTCACTTGACAGTTGCTTCTGTTGCTGCTAGTTGATATCACCCCACCTTATATGTTGCAGTTATTCATGGTGACATTCTATATGCTGGCACCTGAGTTTGCAGTGTAGTACCACCTTACTCCATCATGTTCATTTGGTACTTTTTGGGATCAGTCTTTGATATCATTGATCCGCTTCATCCTTCAGCATCATTGACATTCTTATATGTGATATTCAGACATGTACTTGTTCGATCGTGATCAGATGATCCATTATGTATTTTCCAGTGTTTTATACTTGTATACTTAGTGGATCCGCTTGTACTTGATATGCGGACATGCTTTACTTTCTCTGACCATGGGTAGGCCCACCTCAGACAATGTTTCTTTCTAATCTCCTTGTGTGGCTTGGCAGGCTGAAATCTGGTGAAGTTCTTCTCAGTTTTTGACAGGTTTCCTTTCCATGAACTTACTTAATACATTTGGGCTATCATGTACCCCTTCTAACCTCATATATTAGGGGGCATCTATTATAGCTCCAAATCTCACTCTTGATGTTTGTGATGCTGCACTCATGGCCTAGGGCAACCCCTCCTTCCAGACCTGGTCCAAATACTTAAAAAACAGTGTTTTACTCCCTATACGCGACATTGCCCTGAGCTAAACACGTGTGTACACGAGTCTATGTATACCCAACCCATGTATATGTCTTAAAACACTTAAAAAAATTAAATCTCCTTAATTTCAGGCGGAGATCATGGGTTTTACCTATTGATTACCTATTAGTGCCCATGGCCCAACTGTTCCCAACGAATTCCCAACTAAAAAACTACTTTGGGAGAAGTATAAAAAGGCTTCAATGGGAATGCCTAAGGGAGGAGAGAAGAGAGAGAAAAATCACTCTGTTGAGATTATACCTGACCAGGTCTGAAGATCCCTGTGCTTCCAACACTTCCCCCATTACAGGAAACCCTTGTTTCCTTGAGCTATGATGTCTTTCATTAGTTGAGATATCTTGGAGAGAGTCATGGAAGGATTTTGTTAAAGGCTTGAGATTGGACAAATCCAGAGGGTGGTTCCTCTTGGAGCCTGTGAAAGGAAGACTCAAGTGAAATCATTCCTTTATGTACTTTAGTTATCTATAATAAAAGAAACACTTGTCTTGTTCCTAATATTGATCTTATTCATGCTTATGGTATCAATGTTATGATTCATGTATGAATGGTTGTTTTAATTGTATAACTAACTACTTTTCGATATGCTATGAAGTTTATTTCATTATGATGCTTGTTCCATATACTGCTATGCTTTCTGGAATTGATTGTTTTGCAGGTTGAAGGATCAAAAAGAACTCCAAGAGGGTTTGGACCCTGGCTGGATCTTCCCAAACGAAGGACCCCCAGGTGCACCTTTCTTCGTGTAGTTTGTTTATATTAGCATCATAGCTATGTGGAATGCTTGTTTTTCTTTGTAGATAACCCCCGATCTGCTAGGGTACCAACCCAAGACCCTAGGGGAATTTGTCCCTAAACACTTTCACCTACGCAGTTTTTGGGGTATTTCCGAGTATTTAATTCTGTGTGAATTTTTTGTGTTGCTTTTTCTATGCATGATTTGTTTATTGCTGTTATTTTTCCTTAGGGATATTACAGGATCTATTTACCAATGTGTCTCCCTTGCAAAGAAAATGTAGAAATTCCCACTGTAGATCACCTGGTAATGCAATGTACTAATGAAAAACACTTGATCTACTTCTACAAACAATTTAGCGGAAGCTTAATAGAAAATGAGCAACATCAAGCATGAACAGATATAACTTAGAATGAGAAGTAATCAACCATAGCACAAAAGATATATCATTGGGGAAAGCACCAGCCTAAAACCCCAACTCTGTATTATCATACAAGTGGAAATCTTGTTCAAGTTACAAAAAGAATTAGCTCTCAAGCTATCCTAATCTCTCTGCACTCAAACAATACAGCTCATAGACTCAATAGACATAGAATATATCTTCCTCAAGCCCTCCAAGCCTCCTATTTCCTTGCGTAGTTTGGATTGGGGTCCAATGATATCACATGTGTTAATTGGCCTCATCACACTCACTGTAACCTCAGGTCCAACTGTGCAATCCATAAGGAATAATATTCCTTCTGCATGGAAGGAATATTCACCAAGGAATATCCTAGCAACTGATAGTACATTGTCCCTCCATCTGATCTCAACTGGGTCTCTGACTAAACTAACATGCATGAGTTATCCATGAGTGAATACTCAGTTATCTGAATTATAGTAGTTACATGCATGCAAGCATTAACTAACAGAACTCTCATTAATTTAACAAATTGTTAAATTAATCTAACTGGACTTGACTAGATTAAACTAAGTCAACTTATTACAACTCAATATTACAACTCATCCTTATCTCTTTAACTGAAGGTTAAATTCCTCAATTAATCGAGAAATTGTTGCATGACCTCACATAGACTTCAAGATTGAATTTCCTTAACTAATTAACTCAAGATGAATTAATTAATTAATTTCCAAACTCCTGTTGATATCAAATTCGAATTTTACCTCCTATGTTTAGTCCAGGGACTGACTAAAATAAGAATCCAACCTGTACTGCTAAAAATAGAACTTCTAATTTTAGCACTTCCATTTTTCATTCCCTGTTGCCCAATCTAGCACTGGTACCCAAACTGCGATTTTTAGCAGTGCTATTTTTAGCACTTCTATTTTTAGCATTTCTTGATGCACACTTTTCAACACTGCCTCTCAACAAGAAAGGCTTCCACTTGAACCTGATCCTATAACTTCGGAATGTTCTGCATGCAACACTTCTACCAAGTGTGGTTGCTCTAGCAACTCTCGGAACAAAAAAAAAAAAACTCCCCAATGACCTCTCTATTGGGCTAGAAACATACTCTGATGTTGAAGCTCTACTTGCTGCTGAAAAGTACTCCATCTCTAACCTATGAGTTGCTACAAGACTCCATGCATCTCGCACCGTTGCAGCCTCCTAGCTCTACACAGTCCTGGAACTCCTGCACTATAGCTCTCTCTACCGCTCTATCTGCTTCTGTCTCTACCCAATCAGTCAGTTCTGCTACTCCTCATCGGGGCTCCTGTAGCAAGGTCGAATCAAAGAGGTTGGGGTACCTCAAGGATCCTGCCCCTCCTCCTTGGGATGATCACTCCACATTGCCCCACCTCCTACCTGGAGGTATGGCTGCATGTGATCCCTCTGCCTGTGAGAAACCTTGAGCAACAAACCTTGCCTTGTGTTTCTCAACACTGCCATCAAGAACTAACCATTGATTTTTCCACAGGTCTAGGGACAACATCCCACACACTGTTCTGCATGATATAATCATACTCTTCTACCATTTCATCAACCCAGACTGGTTGCTGCACTACCTCCTGAAAAGAAAAAGGTTCGGTCACTACACACTCCCCAACTAGGGCCATGTAGCGAGTGTATCTCTCGGGAGATCTCCTCTGTCTGCACTAAGAGGATGGCTGCCCCATATTATCTCTTGCATCCTGCATCAATCTGTTAGCTTCCCACGAGTGGTTCTACCCATCTCTGGAAGACTCTCCAGCAGTGGTGGTCTCCACTACTGGATACTCTGCATGTGGCTGATCCACATCATCAGGAGGCTTCTCCTCCTTTGGAACTAAAAGTTCCTCATCACCATGCAACTTAAGCTCCCTCTCAAGTGAAACTTGCATGGATTGATATGAAATCACTCCTAGGTGACCTCAGGAAATTAATGAAGGTATTACGATTCATGTGCTGGTGTGTGTGTTTATGTTATCTTAGGCAACAGATCGATAAGATTGCAAAATACACAGACACTAGAAAACAGTAAGAGAAACACAGCAAGCAAATTCAAAACACAACAATTTAATAAGGAGTTCACCCAATCCTCCTGGGCTATGTCTCTTGGTCCAGCTTTCAGTGGTGGCCTTTTTTTATTGTGTCTTTAAGCAGAGTTTTTACAATGAGGAGCTCAATTTGAGTCTCCTGAAACAGATGATGCTTAGTAGGGTGGTTCTTGGATTCCCCAAGCCACTAGAGTACACAGACTCCCCCTTACCAAGTCTCGACCTCAACTGGTCTTAATGGGATGAGTCCAATTTGGTACTCAGTTCTCGACAGATATCCTCGCAGGGATTGCTTGAACCCCTCAAGCCTTCTCGGTTATGTCTGCTTGATGCTACCTTAGCTCTGCAGGTCAGCTTGACTTTCTCTGTTCTCTACTTCTTGCTTTACCCTCTATTTTGTCTCCCCTTCTCTTTGTTCTCTGTCTATTCGTGGCTTAAAGCCAATCCGTCCCTTGATCCTCTTCCAGCTCTTCAGATCGCCTGCCTTTGTCCACTTGGAATTCCCTGTCTCTGCGTCAATGCCATTGTGTAATGTTTCACAGGGAGGTGGCCACTTGTCCTCTCACAAACAGAGTGCAGCTCTTCCTCGAATGGTTGTTATTTCGGTTACTCTATGAAATGATTCATTCGCCAGCTTAGCAGTCAAATTGGACTTTAAACCTTGATGCATCATAGCTTGTTTCTCCGTCAAATCCAGTCTCCCATCGGGTGCAATCTTCGCCATTAGATCTGGGGCCTCCAGATCCTATGGTCATCGCTCTTATTGCATGGTTAACTTGCTCAATCATTAACCTGCGGTGAGAGCGGTTTTCTCTCTCATCCACTGGACACACGTCAATCAATGTATGACATTGCTTGGTCCTCTACCAAACCCATTTACCGCCTAAAATGCCTCTAATATTCCGCCGGTTTTGGAGGGCGGGACCCGCCTTTGGTTTTAGCACTTTTCCCATGGTTTCCTGGCTTCCCTTGTAACCGAGTGCTCAGGGCTTTTTCCTTCTCGAGGGGTCTTTCCCAGTGATGTGCGATGCTAATCGTGCATCAGAAACAGCCTTCGTTTCTGGGTTTGAGCTTCCCAATTTCAATTTTTGCACCATGCACAATCCCCATGGGCCAACGGTCAGCGCGCTTTGACCGAAGGTCCTCGTTGCTCCGTGTTGGCTGCAAATTACCATTTTTCAGAGGTTATTTCTAATAGCTCATTGTTTTCAAGATTTTTTTTTTTAAGTCTGTCATGATTTGAAACAGTCATAGAACTCTGATAATTTTCATGGATCCAATTTGGATCATGGATCTCTGCTCATCGAACTTCAGATCCCTGCGCACTACGGTCCTCTAAATGGCAGCCAGAAACACACGATAGTTGTGGGGTGTATCTGTGTACCCCACAAGTATCCCCAACACAGCTGTTGGGTCTAGCTTCTTCCGAGCATCTTTGGTCACATGACAGAAAACTAGTGATCCAAAGATGCGGAAGTGACTCACATCTGGTCGCTTCCCCGAAAAAGCCTCCATAGGTGTCTTCATCCCCAAAACATGATGAGGACTTCTATTCTGAAGATACATTACTGTATTGCATGCCTTAGCCCATAGATGAAGTGGTAGGCCTTAGTCATGCAAAATTTCTCGAGCTTCTGCCACAATAGATTTGTTCTTCCTTTCGGCCACCCCATTCTGTTGTGGGTTATGAGGTGCCGTTAGTTCCCGTTTAATTCCTTCTGCAGCACATAATTCTTTAATCTGCTGGGAGATATACTCTTCACCATTGTCACTATGCAAGGTTTTTACTTTCTTCCCAAATTCTTTCTCTACCGATGCTTTAAACTCACAAAACCTCAAGAAGGTCTGATCCTTCTTCTGCATAAATTATATCCAACATCTACGAGAAAAATCATCAATGAAAATAACATAGAACCTTTTTTTAGCAGTGGAGGCTATAGAGAATGGTCCACATACATCTGAGTGAACTCACTCCAGGATTTATCCAGCTCTACTATCCCGATCCTAAAAGGAAGCTTTCACATACTTACCTAGGGTGCATCCTTTGCATGTGTCTATTTGCTCTAGTTTTCCCTTGGGTAAGCCGATAGAAATTTGCTGCATGATCTTCAAGGCCCCGTGATGCAAGTGGCCCAGTCTCCTATGCCATAGCTCGCCAACATCTTGGCTTTGCACCACCTCTACTTTGGAACTCAATGTAGCACAGTCATCTACCTCCAGCTTGTAGAGATTCTTTACTCGAATCCTTATTCGCTTGGTCTGCCTGGTGCCGATATACCTCAAGAACAATTTTCCTTTACTAAAGACTACATCATAGCCTTTATCTTCTAGCATAGCAATAGAAACAAGATTCTTTTTCAAACCTAGTACATATTTCACAGTAGATAGGGTGAGAGGAGCACCATGCTCCCTTTGAAACACAACTGTACCTTCACCTGAGACACAGTATTTTCCATCATTGCCAATATCGATCCGCATCTGGAGATCCTTCTCCTCCAATGTACTAAAAAAATTCTTGTCACCCGACATCTGGAAAGAAGCTCCACTACCCAGGTACCAAACACATCCCACCATGGATGAAACCATGAATGTGATGAGTGAGAAATCTAGCTCAAATTATGAAGCTAGTGCATCACCATCAAATCCCTTTGAGGAACCCTTCTTGGATTTCTTCAGTGGACAATGCATAGCATAATGGTCCACTTCATGACAGTGAAAGCATCGCACCTTCGACTTGTCAACCTTCTTCCCACCATGAGAATATTTTGATTTGGACGCCTTCCCTTTCCCTTTCTTAGTTTTACTCGCTAAAGCTAGATTTTCTTCATCATCTTGTTTTGATGAAGATCCATCCCTGGTGCTCCGCCTTATCTCCTCCTGCATCAGATCCAACCAAAGTCATTCCCAGTCTGGCAGTTTATCTCTTCCATTAACCAAGTCCTGGTAACTATGCCAACTCTTAGGAAGATCGAGGAGAGCTAGATTCACCATGTCGTCATCAGCAGTCATGACCCCTACACTTGCAAGCTCATCCCTGTAGGTGGTGAGCTTATTCAAGAATGTAGAGATTGTGTCTCCCTTTTCGCACTTTATCTTGCGAAGTTTGGCCTTCAGCGCCAGCTTCCTCTGATCACTGCTATTCTGATAAAGATCTTTCAATGTTTTCCACATCAAAAACGGAGTCTCCTAGGGCTCGAGACAATGTGATCTCAAACTCCCTCTAGGAGGATTCTCCTTGCTCTAGCCACACACTTTCTCCATTTTTCCAGTTGAGTAGCATCGGTCGACTTTTGGACTTCTTAATCAATGAAGTCCTTGAGACCATTATCTTCCAATACTTCCTCCATGTGATCCTTCCAGGCTATATAATTCGAACTGCCATCAAGGGCATATTTGAGTCTCAACCCACTGAACGCCATCGGTGAAATAGATGTGATAAGAACTCAATTAAATATTCAAAAACCAAATTTTCTACTTCTCCTGCTTGTATACTGTTCTTCCTTGATCACCTTTCCTCTGATACCATGTAGAAATTCCCACTGTAGATCACTTGGTAATGCAATGTACTAAAGCAAAAGACTTGATCTACTTCTACAAAAAATTTAGCGGAAGCTTAATCGAAAATGAGCAACATCAAGCATGAACAGATATAACTTAGAATGAGAAGTAATCAACCATAACACAGAAGATATATCACTGGGGAAAGCACTAGCCTAAAACCCTAACTCTGTATTATCATACAATTGGAAATCTTGTTCAAGTTACAAAAAGAATTAGCTCTCAAGCTATCTTGATCTCTCTGCACTCAAACAATACAGCTCATAGACTCGATAGACATAGAATATATCTTCCTCAAGCCCTCCAAGCCTCCTATTTCCTTGTGCAATTTTGATTGGGGTCCAATGATATCACATGTGCGAATTGGCCTCATCACACTCACTGTAACCTCAGGTCCAACTGCACAATCCATAAGGAATAATATTCCTTCTGCATGGAAGGAATATTCACCAAGGAATATCCGAGCAACTGATAGTACACTATCCCTCCATCTAATCTCAATTGGGTCTCTGACTAAATTGACATGCATGATTTATCCATGAGTGAATACTCAGTTATCTGAATTACAGTAGTTACATGCATGCAAGCTTTAACTAACTGAACTCTCATTAATTTAACAAACTATTAAATTAATCTAACTAGACTTGACTAAGTTAAACTAAGTCAACTGATTACAACTCAATATTACAACTCATCCTTATCTCTTTAACTGAAGGTTAAATTCCTCAATTAATGGAGAAATTGTTGCATGTCCTCACATAGACTTCAAGATTGAATTTCCTTAACTAATTAACTCAAGATGAATTAATTAATTATTTTCTAAACTACTGTTGATATCAAATTCGAATTTTACTTCCTATGTTTAGTCCAGGGACAACTAAAATAAGAATCCAACATGTACTGTTAAAAATAGAACTTCTATTTTTAGCACTTCCACTTTTCATTCCCTGTTGCCCAATCCAGCACTGGTACCCAAACTGCGACTTTTAGCACTTCCATTTTTAGCATTTCTTGTTGCACACTTTTTAACAAAAAAAATGCTACTCAAAGAAAGTTATGATCTAAAAATGTAGCATTTGTACTCCCTAGTGAAGTTTTGGTCTCTAAACGCTAGAATTTTTTTTCAAAATATCCAAAGTTTTGGTCTCTAAGTACACCAAAACATTTGACAGCCCAAAATCCTCACTGAGAATCTGAAACAGAGACAAATGTGAAGAATAGACAAAAATCAGTTTTTCGTTTACAATATATAGTGCTACTGGCTAAGTTCACTGCACTGTGGACTCACCAAGTTTGAGGAAACTTGAATCTCGTTATATTTGCTAAGTTTGGTCAAAACTCAACAAAATTTATAGAAATTGTCAACTCATCTCACCAAAGGGGCAAGTGGAATTGACTCATAGAAGCTCACCGAGGAGATACTTGATTTTCCTAAACAGTCTTTTTTGTATCTAGTAGGATTGTTCACAATCTTTCCTTGTCACTATTTATCTGCTAACAACTTTTGCACTTAGCTCATCTATATTAGATACAATGAATTAAGATTAAGATCTACTCTACTTGGTAGTTGGATGTTTTGTTTTCATGGCAAAGCCTTTCTTGGACATATAATATTTTTTCCTAGTTGACTTAATTATTGATTTAGCACGTCCAATAATAACTTTTCATAGTATATACAAGTACTTAGAGAATATCATTCATTATAATTTAGAAGCAATAATGGGTTATCAAAATCAGTGTAATTTATCTGATTAAAAAGATCTGTGAAAATATTTGTCATCTGTGATTTTGTATGTGGACTATGATTAGATCATATGCAATGTCTTTCCAATTTGAAGCTACATTTTTTGTTTGCAGGTGGCGTATGTCTTCAAGGAGGAGAACATATTGGATGCATATTTTCTCATTGAAGGTTTTTGCTATCTTGTGACTAAAAGAATCATGGCCATTGAAAAGAAAAAGTAATTGATTTGTGATTCCTTGAATGCCTTTTTGAATTTTAACCTGTTATCTACTTTATTATATCACAAAGACCCAAAAATATTATGGTTATTTATAGAGTGGTTGGACCTTATAACTAATTGTGTTTATCTGGTTTCTGACTATTTAGGACATGCCCTAATGATTTGAAAGAAGTCGTAGCAAGTTTAATTTGTGCTACACTGAGGTGTGCAGACTTAACAGAGCTTCAAGAAGTTTGTTCAATTTTTTCTGCAAAGTATGGTCTTGAGTTCACTACAATTGCAGTTGAGCTACGTCCTGACAGCAAGGTTAACAAGTAGGCAAGTAAAGATTATCACTTCAATCCTTCTAGAGCAATTAGCTCATTCAGACTTCACTTTTTTAGTTGAAAATTTGATATTAAATTTGTTGTAGTGTGCTAATTTATTATCAAAGAACATTGAGAAATGATCAACTAGAGCACCGAGCACAGAGATAAAATTATGTCTTTTGAAAGAAATTGCTGCTGAAAATGGATTTGAATGGAATTTTGAGAAAGTTGAGAGGGAAATGCTCAAACGGGCAGAAAACTTACTAGAAAACGTCCTAACTGCTTTCTATTTCTGATCATTTTCATTTTAGTTGAATCAATTAATTTATATGCTGCATTCGGGATAGTGCCACTAGTCTGTTGTTAGGTCTAAACTATCCAACATGGAGGCTTGATAGGGTTGTGTAAGACAATGGATTCCATTGCAGATAAAGCCATTGATTCGGAAGTAAGAGTGAGGGTTTTGTGCTTGTTTTTATGTGCTTTGGTACTCTGTTTAGGGCCACAAAAAGTACTGCTACACTAGCTTGTGTAGAGGGTTGGTTGGGGGGCTGTGAGGCCTAGAAAATTCCTTCTCTCTAAGTTGTAGATGTACAAGATGATGCGTAGTAGAAACAAAGGGTGTAACCCTTGCTAGTGTTGAGAAATCTAGGGCATTAGTATTAGATGATTTCTCTTCTTTGGTGACTACTTGTGAATGCTTTTTACATGATTAGGTTAGGATCTTCTTTACGTTAGATTCTTAGTGTTCTTCTTCATCAAATAGTAACCAATGCAAGAACATAAATAGACAAGAGACACAACATGTAGGCTATGAGCCAGGGCCAAAACCTCTCACTCTTTGAGAGGAAAACCCACACAAATTCTTCTTATAGAGATTCCAATTGATGAATACCAAGACCAAGACCCCTGACCTATTAGCCACTCCATGATCAAGACACGAGTCCTCTTCTACTTCTGTCTTCTAGATTCCTTATCCTTTTCTTTGATAAATGAATTATTAATACTACCCTCTTCTCCACTTGGTACAAGTGGAGGGTAACATTCTATTTTTTATTTTATTACATCTTCCTCAATATCAAGTTTATTATTTTCCTTATCACCTCCCTTTTGTTTCAAGTTTTTTTAATATTCATACTACATATAATACTATATGTATTTTTTCTGGGAAAAGCCTTGCTCGGAAACTCTTGTGCAGTCCCTCGAATTCATAGATGGTACCCAATGCAAATTTGTTGGCACTGATTTCAATGTCTGACCCTATAGGGACATTGAGTGAGGCAAAAAACATAGACAACCATCTTAGGGTATCAATCTCAAGACCCCTTGCATGAAGCTCAAAGGACTCAATTGCTTGAGCTAGCCTCAAGATATGCCACCAATTTTGGATATGTTCCCATTCAATTGGGGGTACATATCTCATGGATTCAAGGACATCCCTAGGGCAATGGGCATCTACCACCCAAAAATTACTCAAAATTAAGGTCAAAAAATCCTAAAGGTCTTCTAAAATAACCTATCCCTGAAGCCATATTTTGAAATTATAAAAATGTGTATGATCTCTGTTTTCCATTTTTTACATTTTCATTGTGTGCAAAAGGTACCATATGTGAGCACTTGTGTGAAGCAATATTTGGTGGAGAATTGAATCCTCTTGTCTATTTATGTATGGTGTTGAATATATTTTTCATATTAATATTTTGCATAGGGAAAGCCCATTTTGTGAAGAAAAAATTGGACATGGGATAATGACCCGTTAATGAAAAGGGTATTCTAGACTTTATGTGAAGTTTGCTTATGTTACTTAGTGCAACGGATTGAAAAGATTTCAAATAACATAAATGACATAAGCAATTAAAAACACATTCAAACACATCAACACAAAAAAATTTAATAAAGGAGTTCACCAGAATTCTTGGCTACATCTCTTGGTCCTTTAGCTTCCAGTGTTGACTGCTTTATTTTGTCTTCAAAATGCTTTTACAAGTATGAGCTCAAAAACAACAACTCAAATGAGAAAATGGACCTCTCCAATGCGTTCAGCTCAAAATTTTGAGTCAAACGAGTATAAACTTGCCCATATTTGGCCACTGTGACCTACAGACCCCCTGGAATGTGCAAAACCACCTCTGCCTTCTACAAAACCACTTTTCGCTGCAGAAACCACCCTCTGTGGTGTGGAAACTACCTTGGTCTGCGCGCTAGTGGTGTGGCTAGTTTGGTACCTGCAATAGTTTAAAAGAATTTAGGGCCGCTTGGTTTACCAAGCTCCACCCTTGGCATTGTGGTTAGCCCGAATGTGTGAAGGCATTGGCATTTAAAGTTGGAGGTCGGCAGGTCAAAACCCTCGCCTGACACTCTGACATTTTGATATCGATTGACACACATAGAGGTTCGGCCACATGTATTTCTGCTTGTTGTTGCTATATGGTGGTTCGGTCAATTCATATATGGTGTATTGTTTAACACCTCCTGCAGCATGTGGGATATTCCTGAAATAAACTAAGGGGTCCGGCGACTGTGGGTTAACCCCGACCGTCGGCCCTTTTTTTCAGCGCCCCAAATCCTGTCAACATAAATACAAAGTCATCAATTCTGATAACAATATCCACCATAGCCCGTTCGGTGCAGCCCCTCCTATGAAAACTCAGTCATTCCGGGAGGTCATAGGTTCGATCCTCCCTAATCCCCAAAATTTTGGAAATTAGGTAATATTGGGCAAAATCTAGACTGCCACATTTCAGCCCTGGATTGGCCCATATTAACCAATCATACTGCAAGACGTTATCAACCTGCTGACATCATCCTAGAAAAGTGGTGTATTCTTGGGACGACACATGTCCTACTGACATCATCGTGTTGACCGTTGACCTTTGACTTTTTTGACTTTTTGCCCTATTTTTCCTAAAAACTTTGACTGGATCTAACTTCTTCATCCGGACTCAGATTTATGCGTCGTTCACACCATTGGAATCATATCGACAAGAACTTCAACTTGATCCTACTTTCATATGCATTTGAAGACTTTGATATGGAGGCAAAACTGGATCCATTTTGGATCACTCCTCCCCATTGGAAGCTTTTGGACCACCAAAAGTTGGTTTTAGTTGTTGAACAAGTGAGGATATGCTTCCCTCACTTTTCCAATCTCTATCCATCGTGCTTTACTTGGATTTGTACCTTTGAGTCCTACTTGAAGATACTCAACATTTGCTCATCACGAAGTCCTTATCCTCCTATCAAAAATTGTATCCTCCTGTAGCTCATTGAGATACTTGGGCAAAAGATCTTCAATGGAAAGTAATTGACCTTGCTCTTTAGGATCTTCAATCAATGAAGTCTCATACAATCGCAAGTTTGCAACATTTACGATGGAATAGATCTTCATATAAGTTGGTAGATCTAGGCGGAAAGCATTTTCACCAATTTTGTCAAGTATTTTGAAAGGACCATATCTAATTGGTTTCAACTTTTTACCTTCCCCTTGTAGTATTTCTTTGCTGATGTACAACCAGACTTGATCACCAACTTGAAAACTATGCTCAACTCGATGCTTGTCATGCCACGCCTTATATTTTGCTTGCCTTCTTTCCAGCTATTCCTGTACTACCTAGTGAATTTCCCATATTTATTCAATGAACTTGGTTGTTTTGTCCACATCACTATGTCCATCAACTGCTATGTCTTTACCAAATACAAAATCCAAGGGAGACTTTGGTATAAAACCAAAACAAGTCTCAAAAGGAGATCTCTGAGTAGAAGAATGTTTTGCATGGTTGTAAGCATGTTGCACATAACACAAATGCTCATCCCAAAGTTTGGGATGCTTGCTGCAATATCCTTGAAGCAACTGTATCACTGTCTTGTTGACCACTTCTGTTTGACCATTAGTTTGCGGATGAAATGTCGTGCTCTTATTTAAATTTGTGTCCATTAACTCCCATAGACTTGACCAAAATTTCCCAACAAATCGAGAATCTTGATCGGAACCCATACATTTTGAAAGAACAACTTTGCAGTTTGTTCAGTTGTGACTTGTTTAGTACATGGTGTCAAAATACATATCTTACTGAACCTATCCACAACTACATACAAATAATCATGACCCTTTCTATACTTTGGCAATCCGCCAACAAAATCCATGGAAACACTTTCCCAAGGACGAGAAGGAATTGGAAGTGGAGTATACAAGCCTAATTTTCTATTACTTGGCTTCCTTGTAGCACACATAGTACATACTTTAATATATCTAGAAACTGTCTCATTCATTCGTGGCCAATAGCAGAATCTTTGTAATTGTGCAACTGTTTTACTTACACCAAAATGACCTAAGATGAGAGAAGTATGTGCTTCTTGAATTATATTAACTCTTTCAGTTTGTGGAATGCATAACTTTCCCAAATGATAGAAGAGTTTGTCCTTTATGAAATAATCCAATTCTTCTACCTTCTTACCATGACTTAAAGTTGCATATATATCCTTAAAATTCGTGTCTTGAGCATATTGTTCGATGTAACTTTCATGAATTACTGAATTATACTTAAGTATTATGGATGCATTTATAATTGGTCTTGATAACATGTCTGCAACCTTATTATGTATGCCTTTTTTATATATGATAACAAGATGAAATTGTTGTAGAAAACCCATCCACCGATAGTGTCTTGATTGTTGCAATTTAGTTTGTGAGTGTAAATATTGTAGTGGTTGATGATCTGTGTGTATGATTGTTTCTTTACACGTTATGTAATGTTTCCACTTTTTAACACTCTGAGCTAATGCATATAATTCCTTACCATATGTAGGATAGTTAACTATTGTTGATGTGAATGTCTCAGAATGAAAGCATATAGGCTTTATGTGCTACATCAACACTACCCCCATGGCATATTCACTTGCATCTGTCTCGATCTCAAATGGATGTTGAAGATCTGGCAGTGCTAGTACTGGCATTGTACTGATCCTTTCTTTCAATGTGTCGAAGGCTTTCTGTTGTTTGCCTCCCCACTGAAACACCTGTTTCACACTTGTCAAAGCATGTAAAGGAGCTACAATCAAAGAAAAGTTAGCAATAAACTTTCTCCAATATTGTGCTACCCCCAAGAAACTTCTAACTTTTGTGGAAGTATTGGGCTTAGGCCAATTTACAATGACTTCGACCTTTGAGGGATCTATCTTCAATTCACCACTCCCTACAATGTAATCCAAATAATTCAAAGATTTTCTGCCAAATTCACATTTTGACAATTTTACATAGAGATTTTCTCTTTTAAAAACATCTAAAACCTGCTTTACATGCTTTACATGCTCATCCCATGTTCTACTGAAAACAAGAATATCATCTACATAGACTATTACAAAATCATCAATGAATGGTCTAAATACATCATTCATGACTCTCATGAATGTAGCTGGAGCGTTAGCTAAGCCAAAAGGCATAACCATCCATTCATAGAGTCCTTTCTTTATTTTGAAAGCAGTCTTCCATAAATTATGTTCTGCAACTCTGATATGATGGTAGTCGCTTCGCAAGTCCAATTTAGAGAAGTAAACTGCATCATTTAAATGATCTAACAAATCATCAATACAAGGAAGAGGATAACGATTCTTTATTGTGATTTTATTTAATGCTCTAAAATCAATGCAAATTCTCCATGAACCGTCTTTCCTTCGTACTAACACAATAGGTGATCCGCACTGTGATGTGCTTGGTCGAATAAACCCTTGATTGAGCAATTCCTGTACTTGCTTTTTTATCTTTGCATTCTCTAGAGCTGATAACCTATACATTCCAATGTTAGGTAGTGGAGCATCTTGCTGCAAATAAATCTCATGTTCTATCTCTCACTTGGTTGGAAGCCCTTTAGGCTCTTGAAATAGAATATCATAATCGGAAACAAATTTAACTAGATCTGCTTTCTGTTTAGGATTACAACCTTGGAAAGCATCGAATTTATCGATATCCTTTGCTTTTACAATCATAAGTAAAAATTGTTTACTTGAATTTACAATACTTTTCATTTGTCCTAAATTTATGAGGGAGAAGTTATCTTTGAGTTTATGAGCCCTTACAATATATTCAATTCCATCCTTGGTGAGTTGATACTTATTTTTAGTTCGATAGAAGATAGCATTTCTATCATACAAGTATGGACTTCCTAATACATTTACACATATTTCCAATGGGACTATGTCTAACTCAACCTCATCTACAAACTTTGACCCAATAGCAAAACGAAGTTTACATTGTTTTGTAACTTCTAGCTTAGTTTTATCACACACCCAACCTAATGGATATGGCTTTTTATGAGGTTTTGTTTCTAGACCCAACTTCTTTACAATTGCTTCAGAAATCAAATTAACTTGTGACCCACTATCAAATAAAGTATCAATTTTAGTATGTTTGGAAATGACTCTAATGTGAAATAGCTCATTTCTTTTCCTCTCATCATTATCATTATCAATAGAATGCAAAGAAGTACTTCTAGATGCTTTAGAATATTTACCTTTTATACCTGTAGCTGTATTTGTTGTCTCGTCACCTAAATCTAATCCCAAGTCCTTTTGAATGTCAACGACATTCTTCCGCTCCTTACTCCCAATATTCTTAGGCTTCAATTCTGGATGCAATGACCAGCAGTGTGCCTCATCGTGGCCTTCCTTCTTACAATGAGTGCATGAACGTTTATCTTTCTTCACAATGTTTGTTTTCTTCTCCTTCCATTTAAGTTTCTTCTTGTCTTTATTCTTGCTTTCAATAGGTTTGGAGGCTTTTCCAACATCATGGGTTACAATTTTGCCTCTAGCTTCTAGATGAGTTTCTTGGACTGATACATCATCTAAGCTAGTTGGATTAAACATAAGTATGGTATGCCTCAAATAACTATGTAGGCCACCTATGTATTTCAACAATGGCTCTGGTGAGTCCAATGATATGCCTAATGTTAAAGCTCTCTTACGGAATTCCTGAGTATAACTTTGAACACTTTGTCCTTTTAATTAATGTAGTGTTTGCCAGCTCATCATTTCTTGTTGCATATAAGCCAAAGGATAAAATTTCTTTTTAATAGCATAAACAAATTCATTCCAAGTTGAAATGATTTTACCATGCTTTTTGAGATCTGCTTGTGTCTTGCCTTCCCACCATACAGGTGCGGTTCCTCCAAGTCAAGGGCTAGCAAGATGGATCTTCTTCCTTTATAAAACAACTTTCTACACCCTGCAATACACTTTCTACAATTATCAAGCTTTTCAGCGTTAAGTTCTCCATCATAAATTGGCAAATCAAATTTTACATCTAATTTGATCAAAGAGGATTTCTTCTTTTTCTTCTTAGAAGGACTAGATTTATGAGAAGAAGAGGATGATGATGACGATGATGGTGATGATAGGGGAGATGGTGGAGGAAGCATTTCTCCCTTTCCCTTATCTTCTTGGTCTTTAGGTGATGAAGTTACTTCATCTTTGTTCTTCTTAAACTCGCGATACATCTCTTCCACCATTGCACGTATCGTCATGAAACTATCCAAAAATTGATATTCTAACCCAAGTGGGGTTTCATCTGCCATCCTTCTTTGTGAAAAGACCCTTCCAATCTCTGGATTCACCTCAACAAGTTCCCCTTCACCTCGTCTGAGCCTTAACCTAGTAAGCATTCAAATCTTCACACAATCTTGTCAGACCTTAAAAACCATGCTACTCTGATACCACTTGATCTGTTAATGAAAAAGGTATTATAGACCTTCAGTGAAGTTTGCTTATGTTACTTAGTGCAACAGATCGAAAAGATTGCAAATAACGTAAATGACATAAGTAATTAAAAACACATTCAAACACATCAACACAGCAAAATTTAATAAAGGAGTTCACCAGACTTCCTTGCTGTGTCTCCTGGTCCTTTAGCTTCCAGTGTTGACTGCTTTATTTTGACTTCAAAATTATTTTACAAGTATGAACTCAAAAACAACAGCTCAAATGAGAAAATGGACCTCACCATTGCATTCAGCTCAAAATTTCGAGTCAAACAAGTATAAACTTGCCCATATTTGGCCATTGTGACCTCTAGACCCCCTGGAATGTGCAAAACCACCTCTGCCTTCTACAAAACCAATTTTCGTTGTGATAAACCACCCTTTGTGCTGTGGAAACCACCTCGGTTTGCACGCTGGTGGTTTGGCTGGTTCGGCACCTGCAATAGTTTAAAAGAATTTTGGGCCGCTTGGTTTACCAAGCTCCGCCCTTGGCATTGTGGTTAGCTCGAATGTGTGAAGGCATTGGTATTTAAAGTTGGAGGTCGGCGGGTCGAAACCCCCACCTGACACTTCAGCATTTTGATATGGATTAACACACATAGACTATGGTTCAGCCACATATATTTCCGCTTATTGTTGCTATATGGTGGTTCGGTCAATTCATATATGGTGTATTGTTTAACACCACCCGTTGCATGTGGGATATTCCTGAAATAAACTAAGGGGTCCGGTGGCCCAAATTTTGTCAACATAAATACAAAGTCATCAATTCTGATAACAATATCCATCGTAGCCCATCCGGTGTGGCCCCTTTAGCAAAAACTCAGTCATTCGGGGAGGTCATAGGTTCGATCCTCCTTGATCCCCAAAATTTTGGAAATTAGGTAATATTGGGAAAAATCTAGACTACCACATTTCAGCCCTGGATTGGCCCATATTAACCAATCATACTGTTATCACCAAAATAAGGGTTTACATTGTTCCTAGTCATGGTCTTAGATAAGTGTCAAGTCACCCTATGTTTTAATGGGTAGGTGATAGGTTAGGAGTCTCAAAGGTTTCATTTTTCATATTCAAATAAAGTCTAACAACCTTATTCCTAGTTTCATGAGTCTTACATTCTTTTTAGAAACTCATAGCTTAAACCATTTTGAAAAATTTTGGAATTAGCCCCGAAACCACGTTTTCGTAGCGTAGACAGTGTAAAATGTTTGTTTTGTGCTACGAAAACGCTACTCTTTTTGTAGCGCTTTTCCCTGCACGCTACAAAAGCGTGGATTCGTAGAACAGTCTTGTCAAACATCAATCCATTAATATTCCATTAAAATTTTCATTATTAGGTTTCAGCTAGGAGTCAGTCCTTAAGCACGCTGCCATCCAAACTCATCATTTTGAATTTAGGGCTCATCATGAAAGATAATTTCAAATTCGAAAGGGTTGGCTAGTCTCTCATTGTAGTTTGCATGCAAACTTTCAAACATAATTGTTTTTCGAACAATAAGCTTTGGTAATTTTTCGCCATGGTTTTCCTCATCCATAATTCAGGCGAGGTGGACCACCATAGGCAAGCGAGGCCAATCAACAAAATTTCAAGCAAGGCTGGTTGTTACAGGAATTCAGAAGGAAAGATGACAGAGGAGAAGAAAAGTCATAGGTCTGGTCATTGTTTAAGAACAGAGCCTGAAAGCACCGAGGTCTTAGTCAGAGATAAATCTGTTGTAGAAGCCTTCAAGAAAGCAGGATGCTAGAAGTTTTGTAAAAAATTGCAGGGAGGACATACTCAGGTGACAAAGAAGTTTGCACTACATTTCACTGGCTCAAGTTCAAAGGTCGGAATACTGAACTTGCAAATTTCTCCAGAGGTCATAGCTTTGGTGACAGCGATTCCTAGGGGGCAAGATATATGGTTCAAAAACTTCAGATTCGACATGGAACCATGTAAGGTGTTTTTAAAGCCAGAGTTTGTAGAAACAGACTTAACCAAGGCAGTTCCCAGAAACTACATCAAGGACAGTTATGCCAACTTGCTCTTCAACATTCAACGTTATTTTACCTGTGAAGGCAGATATCAAAAGGTTTATTCATATCATTTTAAACTCTTGTTACATTTTACTGGTATGATTTCTTTATAATTGCCTTAATTCTTATATCGAAGTGTAGCTAAGTTGACAGATAAAGTACAGTTGAAATCTCAAGGATGTGAAACTTCCCCGTTTCATCATGCTCTAATTAAACTAATAGTTCTACATGAACTCAAAAGGATCAACAAATAATGGTCTTTGTTTTTGTTTTTATGTGACTTTGGAGAAAAAAATCAAGGTGTAGACATTAGCCCTAGGGTTAAAGGAACTCCATCAATAGAAACCATCAAGTCTGTAATGTCCAGGGCAAAAAGATTTGTTAAGTTGAAACCTAGGAAGCAGGTGAAAGAGTAAGTGAGAAAAACACCAATAGTTATTCTTGAAACTCCTAAATCTACAAAGGTAAAGATATCTGAGGTTAAGGGAATGACACAAGAACAGTCAACTAATAAACCAATTCAAAGGACATTGAATAGAAGTCAAATTGCAAAGGAGAAAGGAAAATCAGTAATCTCAAGAGAAGGTTCAAGCTTGAAGGGTGATTTAAATGATATTTTAAAAGCCATTGATATTGCAGAATCCCCTTTGGTGTAGGCAGATGTCATAAAATTTGATCAAGGAAAGTCGAAGAAAATGAAACCCTCCAAGAAACTAGAATTTGAGGATGATGTTACAGCATTTGTTTTCAAACCCAAAAAGCCCTTAACCAAGCAATCCAAAAAGATGCAAGATTCCAATATTGAGTTGGTGAGAACAAAAGAAGCCACCACTGTTCAAGAAGAGTTGATAGACTTTCCAACTCCAAGACCTAAAGGTGACAAAAACAGAGTTCTTTCAACTCAAACAGAAAAAGCCAGCTATGAAGAAATGGAAGAAAGGTTGAAAGCTGCTAATAATGAAATTGCTAGACTAAGAGTGAGAGCAAGAAGGCATGCTACTGAAAGAACAGATTTCAAAAGGATAAAGGCTCTCTGGGAAGTTGAAAAAGTTTCCAAACCGGAAATAGTCAATATTGAAACTCAGTACTTTACCTAGACTATTCCTGCAATCAAAGAAGCCAAATTTGTAAGGAGGATTTGTTGAGAATGCAACAAGATGATGGAGCTTAGTGGAAAGAAGTCACCTTCACTAAGTGGGCCCGCAGGGTATTTTTGGCGCAAAGTCTATTTTTAGACTATGTCTATTTTTAGACATATGGATCATGGTTTATGAGTTGCAGGATGTTTTTTATGGATGATTGGTCATGCTGGGAAAAATAGATGGACTTCTATTTCTGGTTCACAGCGGAGTGATCAGAGTCTATTTTTAGACTGCCAGGCTAAAAATAGAAAAGTCAAATATTATTGTCTCATAATAATATTTAGACTATAAACATTATCTTATCCTCTTGGAGCACTTCAGTTTGAGCTATAGATGTGGCACATGCAGCTGTCGGAAGGAAATACACTTTTCTTGTGGGTTAGTTGAGCTATTGCATGCAGGACTTCAGTTAGAACTCAAGCAATTGAGTTTGGTGGAGTTGATTGTGGAGTTGATGGAGTTGTGTTCAGTTTGACTTGGTTAAACTAGTTGTAATTAGTCTAACTGCAAATAGACTAGTGATGAGTGATGTGAATTAATTGATTAAATTAATTCATTAATTATTAACTCATAATGCAACTGAAGAATACATCAGTTAACTCAGTGCATGTACAGTTCAGTGGAGACAGGTGTTAGAGGTTGAGATTGCTATCAGTGGTGACTATAGTTGTGCATGAGATCTTGCACAATCAATGGATTGAGTATGCCCATGAGGATTGCGCAGTATATACCCAGTGAAATGGCATGTGCTCACGTGATTTTCACTTGGTATTGTGCAATAGAGGCAGGCAAAGCAGTGGAGAAGATTTGAACATGTGACTTGTTCGGATCTGAGCTAGTTTTGTGTGTAACAGGTGGAGATAGTGCTAGATACTTGAGAGGAGTATTGTAATATGTATTGTTACATGTTCTCAATCATTAATATATAGATAGTGTGGGGTTTTCAGCTGTAAGCTTTCCCCAGGTTACATACTATGTTAATGTGTGCATGCGATTGATGTTTCATTGTTTTTGATGCTGCTAAATTGATGATCAATGTAGAGGAGATTATGTATTGTGCATGTATTCCGCAATAGTGTATAATCAGGATAATCTCTGTGAATAAGTGTTTATTATTCAAAATTTCTACATGGTATCAGAGCTGTTGATCATCAGATCTACTATTCAGAAAGTGTTTACATCTTATTTCTTTAGGCAGAGTCTGTAATCAAGCTAGGTAGCCTCTGGATTCATCCTTCCTTTGGAAGGTGAGATATCCGGTAAAAGCCCATACAGTCAATATTTGTACGAGAAATAATTTGTTCTCACGAATTCTAGATCAGAGGCGGTTGAGTTTGGAGCTGATGGAATTCGAATTTGCAGCAGTGTTTTCTTGGTGTCAACGTTGCAATGTCTTTCAACAGATTGCGATTGGAGTATGCTCTTCAGGGCATCTCAAACTATATTGCATGGAAGGACAGGATGGAGGTGGTGTTGGATGATAATGGGCTGAAGGAGTTCATAGAGGCTGAGGTCCCAAAGCCTACTGATGTTGCCAAAGCTGAGGTTTTGCAAAAGAAACAACAAAGTGTCAAAGGATTTTGTTGGAGGGCGTGAAGGATCACATTGTGTCTAGCCTGCATGGAAAGGCTTCTCCATACTTGATGTGGAAAGCGTTGACAGATTTATTCCAAAGCAAGAGCAATCAGAGGAAGCTGGCGCTCAAATATAAACTCAGAAACATCAAATGTGAGAAGGGAGACAGTATGCCCAAGTACCTCATGAAGTTCACTCAATGCAGGGATGAGCTGGGAAGTGTGGGGGTGACTGTCGATGATGAGGACTTGGTGAGCTTGGTTCTCCTTGGTCTTCCGAAGAGTTAGCATTCCTATTAGGACTCTGTCAATGGTCGGGAGAAATTGCTAGGATGGGAGATACTTTGGTCAGATCTTGTGCAGGAGGAGATCAGGCGGAATACCAGGGACGGATCTTCATCAAAGGGACCTGATGAAGAAAATTGTGCTTTGGCTGCCAAAGCAAAGAAGGGGAAGAACAAGAAATCTTCTCAGTCTGGTGCGAAAGGCAAGAAGCAGGACATGTCCAAGGTGAAGTGCTTTCACTGTCACCAGCACGGACACTATGCCACTAATTGTCCGCAGAAGAAGAAGAACAAGCAAGCTGTTGGATCTGCAGCAGGAGAGGCTCTAGCCTCACAGTTTGAGCTTGATTTTTCATTGATCGCATGCTTGGTTTCAAGTGTGATGGGATCGGTGTGGTTCTTGGATAGTGGTGCATCTTTTCACATGACAGGAGATCGAGATTTGTTTTCTAATCTGGAGGACAAAGATCTTGGAGTGCACATCGAGATGGGTGATGATGGTAGATACAATGCGACCGGTATCAGTACCATTTCCTTTGAGAGGGAGTCTAGTAAACCCTTCATATTGAAGGAAGTGATGCATGTTACAGGATTGAAGAAGAATCTTATCTCTATGGCGATATTAGAAGACAAGGGATATGATGTTGTTTTCAGCGAGGGAAAGGCTTTCCTGCACAGCAAGACAACTGGAGAAACCCGGAAGATAGGGGTTCGAGTGAGGAACCTTTATCAGTTGCATGTAGATGGATGTGCAGCAATGGCATGCAAGGCAGAAGGATTGGTGAGCCGGGATGATGGCGAGCTGTGGAACAGGAGATTGGGTCACCTTCACCATGGAGCCTTGAAGATACTGCAGCAGACCACTACAGGGCTTCCTAAAGGCACTCTTGCGCAGTCAGATCAGTGCAAGGGGTGTGCTTTGGGAAAGTTTGTGAAAGTCACCTTTCACGAGAAGGATAGTCGCACCACGATGATCCTTGAGAGAATTCACACAGACGTGTGTGGACCTTTCTCAGTAGCTTCGACAGCAAAACACAGGTATTATGTGATCTTTGTTGATGATTTCTCTCGTAAGTGCTGGATCTTCTTCATGTAGAAGAAGAGTGAGACATACTCAATGTTCTGTGAGTTCAAAGCATTGGTCGAGAAGGAGTCGGGGAAGAAGGTGAAGGCTCTTATGAACGATAATGGTGGTGAATACATCTCTGGCGAGTTCAAGGATTTCTTCAGTGCAGAAGGGATTCGAAGAGAGCTCATAGCTCCCCATAACCCACAGCAGAACGAGGTTGCTGAGCGGAAGAACAGAACGATCGTGGGTGCTGCACGGGCAATGTTGCATGATCAGGGCCTACCCCTTCACTTGTGGGCGGAAGCATGCAACACTGCAGTATATGTGCAAAACCGTTGTCCTCACAGGATACTTGGCATGAGTACACCCGAGGAGGCTTATTCTGGTAAGAAGCCTGATCTTTCTCATTTGAGGATTTTTGGTGCTAATGTTTACATGCATGTGACGAAGGATGCCAGGAAGAAGTTGGAGCCGACTGCAGAGGTTGGAATATTTGTGGGGTACACTGATACGCCCCACAACTATTGTGTGTATTTTCCAGACAGTGGTAAGACTGTTGTGTGATGGGATATAAAATTTCAGGAGGAGAAGGCCATGAAGTGTTCGCTTGAGAGGGAGCCACACTTGCATGCAGATGAGGAGCTATTAGTTCCTAAGGATGAGCTTCAGGACGTGGATTAGCCACAAGACGAAGTTCATGGAGTGGAAGAGACCACTCATGCAGCGCCAACCATCAAAGGGCAAAAGCGCTTGACAGAAGCTGAGCGACTGGCTCAATATGCAGAGAAAGTTGTAGGACCACCTACAGCCCAACGCAGGCAGAGACAATCACCTGATCGGTACACTAGATACATGGCTCTTATGAGCAAATGTGTTGCGACTGAGCCATCCTCTTTCGAGGAAGCTGTGGAGGATCCCGCATGGGTAGACGCCATGGTAGAAGAGTATGATTCGATTGTCAGAAACAGTGCATGGGAGATTGTTCCTAGACCAGAAGGGAAATTAGTGGTGGGTTCGAGATGGATCTACAAAGTTAAGCAGACAGCTAACGAGAGTGTGGAGAAGTACAAGGCAAGATTTGTTGCTTGAGGCTTTTCACAAATAAAGGGGATCGATTATGAGGAGACCTTTGCACCTGTCGCAAGGTATTCTTCCATACAGACGATTCTTGCTCTCTCAGCGCAGATGGGATGGCACATTCATCAGATGGATGTGAAGACTGCGTTCCTCAACGGAGTCATTGAGGAGGAGGTGTACATTGAGCAACCCGAAGGTTTTGAGATCTTCAGCAGCGAGTCGCATGTGTGCAGGCTCAAGAGAGCGCTGTATGGGTTGAAACAAGCACCACGTGCTTGGTACACACGGATAGACAGCTATTTCACCGGACTTGGATTCTCCAAGAGTGAGGCGGATCCTAACCTATACCAGATTGTGGTGGAGGGTAAGTTGCTTATCATTGTACTTTATGTAGATGATTTGATTCTAACGGGTGATGAGCTGTTGATACTTTCATGCAAGGATGATCTTGCTAAGGAGTTTGAGATGAAGGACTTGGGCCTCCTTCATTATTTCTTGGGATTGGAAATTTGGCAGCGCAGTGATGGACTATTTGTTTCTCAGGGTAAGTATGCTGGGGAGATACTGGAGAAGTTCAACATGCATGGCTGCAAGCCTGTTGATACTCCTCTTCCTGGAGGTTGGAGGAAGGAGGATGCCACTGTTTATCGACAGTTGGTGGGGTCGCTTATGTATCTGGTCAATACACAACCCGATATATGCTATGTTGTTAACCAGCTTTCACAAGCTATGGTTAAGCCAACCAAGCTCTTCTGGAAGGCAGGAAAGCATCTATTGCATTATTTGAGAGGCACATCGGGATATGGATTGTGGTACAGACAGGAGGATGAGGTGAAGCTATGTGGCTTCACAGATGCAGATTGGGCAGGGAGCCCAACGGACAGAAAGAGCACATTAGGAGGGGTCTTCAGTATCGGGTCGACAACATTTTCTTGGTACAGAAGGAAGCAGAGATCTGTGGCACTCAGTTCAGCAGAGGCCTAGTATATGGCAGCAAGTTTGGCTGCATGCGAGGCTATATGGATGAGGAAGATCCTGGTCGGTTTGTTCGGTTCTTACTTGGAGCCTACTGTGATTTACTGTGATAACCAGAGTTGCATTAAACTCTCGGCTAATCCTGTATTTCATGATAGATCTAAGCACATTGACATCAGGTACCATCATATCAAAGATTGTGTGCAGCGGAGAATCATGTTACTTTCATACATTCCAACGGAGGATCAGGATGTTGATATCTTGACGAAGGCGCTCACCAGGAGCAAATTCGAATACCACCGAGGCAGGATAGGGGTTGCTGATAATCCATATCTTTTTGAGAGGGAGTGTTGAGAATGCAACAAGATGATGGAGCTTAGTGGAAAGAAGTCGCCTTCACTAAGTGGGCCCGTAGGGTATTTTTGGCACAAAGTCTATTTTTAGACTATGTCTATTTTTAGACATATGGATCATGGTCTATGAGTTGCAGGATGCTGTTTATGGATGATTGGTCATGTTGGGAAAAATAGATGGACTTCTATTTTTGGTTCACAGTGGAGTGATCAGAGTCTATTTTTAGACTTCCAGGCTAAAAATAGAAAAGTCAAATATTATTGTCTCATAATAATATTTAGACTATAAACATTATCTTATCCTCTTGGAGCACTTCAGTTTGAGCTACAGATGTGGCACATGCAGCTGTCAGAAGGAAATACGCTTTTCTTGTGGGTCAGTTGAGCTATTGCATGCAGGACTTCAGTTAGAACTCAAGCAGTTGAGTTTGGTGGAGTTGATTGTGGAGTTGATGGAGTTGTGTTCAGTTTGACTTGGTTAAACTAGTTGTAATTAGTCTAACTGCAAATAGACTAGTGATGAGTGATGTGAATTAATTGATTAAATTAATTCACTAATTATTAACTCATAATGCAACTGAAGAATACATCAGTTAACTCAATGCATGTACAATTCAGTGGAGACAGGTGTTAGAGGTTGAGATTGCTATCAGTTGTGACTATAGTTGTGCATGAGATCTTGCACAATCAATGGATTGAGTATGCCCATGAGGATTGCGCAGTATATGCCCAGTGAAATAGCCTGTGCTCACGTGATTTTCACTTGGTATTGTGCAATAGAGGCAGGCAAAGCAGTGGAGAAGATTTGAACCTGTGACTTGTTCGGATCTGAGCTAGTTTTGTGTGTAACAGGTGGAGATAGTGCTGGATACTTGAGAGGAGTATTGTACTATGTATTGTTACATGTTCTCAATCATTAATATACAGATAGTGTGGGGTTTTCAATTGTAAGCTTTCCCCGGGTTACATACTGTGTTAATGTGTGCATGCGATTGATGTTTCATTGTTTTTGATGCTGCTAAATTGATGATCAACGTAGAGGAGATTATGTATTGTGCATGTATTCCGCAATAGTGTATAATCGGGATAATCTCTGTGAATAAGTGTTTATTATTCAAAATTTCTATAGGATTAATACTCAGCTGAGAGCTACTAACAGGAGATTGAAGAGACAAATTGAAGACCTAGAAATACAATTAACAAAATCTGAAGAAAAAAGGCTACAACAATAATGAAACAGGTTGATGAAAAAGGGCAGTGAAGGATATATCTTAAAACAGTTTTGGCATATAAAAAGAAGGACAGCTGTGAAGAAGAACATATTATAAGGTAAGTGGTTTTGATTTTTGGTTGATCATATCAATCTTCATGGAATTTTGAAAAACTCCCAAACTACAGATTTTTGAAGGTCGTGTTGAAAAAGAGCATACACAACAGTTTTGTAGCGTGCTACGAAACTGCTAAAGGTGACCATTTAGCACTTTATAGATGCATTTCAGTGGTAAGGTCTGATTAATTCCAAGTTTTGAGGTTGCTGGTAGGCATGGGATCATATATGAAGTTTCAGATGGTAGTGGTGTATAAAGAAAAGTTCCAAGAAGTATTTCATAAGTGATATAAAAGTTGTGCTACAAAAACAGAGTATTTTCGTAGCACTGTCATGTTTCATCCTTTCCTCCATATGTTCGAGTTTCCCTTTCTGCACAGGTGGAAAATGAAGTTTTAATGCATTATTAATACATGTCGTATGTACACTAGCAAAACTGCTCGAAGATAAGCATAAAGGATTAAGGGCCTTAAAAGGAGGAACTCTGTCTCCTTGTTTTCAGGACAGTTAGGTCACGACTCAACAGGGTTTGCAACAGCAATGGGGACATCATCAAGCTCAAAAACATGGATTGGCAGCTGATTAAAGAATGTCTTGAAGTCATAGATAAGGTTGTTGAAGGCATGTTTAAGGGGTTTCACTCCTATTTGTATTAGGACTCTTAAAGACAACTAGCTGTCAAGTTGTAATTAAGTAGTTTGTTTTATGAATAGATAGGTGTCAATGTTAGGAATTCGAATTCCCCTAAAGATGGATCATAGTATCCAAGGTTGTAAAACTCTATATAAAGCTTGATAACTGAATTCCTCAGGGTTGGTAATTTCATTAGCAAAAGAAAGTTGTGTTATTGTAAGAAACTGTGTTTTTTCAAACTTAATACAGAGATCAGTTTGACTACTCAAGATTCACAAGGAGTTTATGTGTTTGATGTTCTTATGGCCTTTTTCAATTACTTATTTGCAGTGGTATGAGCTTGTGATACTTAGAATTCATTGGAAAATGCTCTAAATTCCTTCACATGCTTGTAAATTGTGTTGATTCACTGTGTTATTGTTTTATTTATAAACCTAAACTCTAAGTGCCTTGACTTCCATGTTTTGCTAATCATGTTGTTTTGTTGAAGACTATCTTGACTCCATAGCCCAATAGATGTTTGCTAATCATTGTTTCAACCAGTCAATCAGTTATACATTTGTCCATTTTGTTCCTAGAGTTAGCCATCTAATCATTAATCAAAAATCTTAAACCTATTGAGAGAGCCCTCTCAGGTTGAGGAGGCTAAGCCTCAGCCAAAAGATTGGTTTGAAAGAGTTACTCAGAGTCTACTTGATCAGCAGCCTATCAAAGTCAGATTTTGTGCTAATACATACTGCGACACGTCATCAACCTACTGACATCATCCTAGACAAGTGGTGTATACCTGGGACGACACATGTCCTACTGACATCATCGTGTTGACTGTTGACCATTGACTATTGACTATTGACCTTTGACTTTTTTGAATTTTTGACCTAATTTTCCCAAAAACTTTTACTGGCTCTAACTTCTTCATCCGTCTCGGATTTATGCACCTGATCCAGATTTAAATAGGAACGTAACAAATTACAGAGATAACCATAAATATAGATATGCAGCAGAAATAATACTTCATTTCATTACTGTAAAACACTGAAATATGCTTAAAATAGAAATTGAAATAAACTAGCTAGGGCGATGGTAGCTTATCTCTGAGAAGAGATGTGGCAACTACATGCGTCTGAACTGTCTTACAATGATGCTCAAGGGCCTTTTTATTATTTAACAATAAGAGCAAACCCTAAACAACCAAAACCCTAACCCGAGGAGATGTAACACCAAGAGTTTATGGGCCCCGTTGCAGTGATTTGGACAGCCAACTTCTTAGGGTCGTGAATTGGTCATATTATCTCTGTTTGACGTGCATGATAACTCGTTGGAAAGATCTCTCCGAGGAATACGAGGGAAAAGATGATTTTACACAAAAAATCACAAGTGGTAGATTTCCAAAAAAAACTTCGTTTAGGGCCTCAAAACGACTCTGGAAGTTTAGGACCCGAAAAACTGCTAAAAATAGTAAACTGTGCTACAATTAAGGAAACTAAAAAATTGAAAGAAGCAATGATGTGGGTCCAAGTGGAATTGGTAGGTGGCCACCAATATCCACCTAGATGATTCCTCTCCCCTTAGGAAGTAATGGTCCCCATTGCGTTGAGTTCCTCCATGAGATGAGCAAACTTTTGTTGAACTTGGTCCCTGGTAAGCCACTTGCCCTGGTGAAGGAGTTGGCTTGCTTTGACAATGCGATACAGTTGGATATTCTGTTGGTGAGTGTGCTTGATCTATGTGTCCATGATCTGATCAGTTGTAGCCTTTTCCATGCAATCTGGATTTATCTCTGTGGGTGTGAGCTATTCTGCAATGTCAGATGTGTCTAGTAATGGTGTGAAGTATGGCTGAAGGCGGTCCACATTGAACACTTGGTGAGGGCCAAGGAATGGGGGAACGCTGAGCTCAAATGAATTGTCTCCCACAGCCTTGGTAATGGTGTAAGGACCATATCGAAGTGGTCTGAGTTTCCAATAGGCTCCGGTAAGGCGTTCCTTTTGCAAATGCAACCAGACTTTATCGCCCACCTGCAACTTGTGTGACACCTGATGTTGATCATGTCGCTGCTTGTACTTGGCATTTGATTTCTCCAGAATGTCATGGACCTGCTGGAGAATATGTTGGATGTGCTCAATGAAGTTGTTTTCCTTATCTGTTTCAGACTGGACATGAACCGAATTTGCGCGAGTAGCTGAAAATGGCATGGCCACATTAATGGGACATAGTGGATGGAATCGCAAGCCCACCTAAAAAGGGTTGTGGCTAGTCGAGCTATGTAGAGCCTGGTTCTAGCTATGTTGAACATAGGGGAGGCTCTCATCCCATGTGCATCGATGCTTTGAGCTGTACATGCACAGAATGTGTACGATCATCCTATTCACAACCTCTGTCTGGCCATCAGTTTGAGGATGGAAGGCTATGGACTTAGTGAGTTTGGTATCCAGCATCGACCAAAGATCCCGATCTGAGATGATAGATTGTGGGATCCCAAAGTGTACCCACAGTCATTCAAAGAAGAGTTTAGCAGTGGCTTCTGCTATGATATTCTTCTTGCAGGATGCCATAATGGCCATCTTCGAGAACCTGTCGACGACCACAAAAACATAGTCATTTCCATGCTTAGTAGAAGGAAGGCCCGACATGTAATCCATGGAGATGGATTCCCAAGGTCACTAGGGGTAGGGAGCAGGGTATAGAGGCCTTGCTTCTTGATGGTTGATTTCGTAATGGCGCAGGCAGTGCATGATCTGATGTACTTCCCAACATCCTGTCGAAGATTCGGCCAATAGAAACACTTCTGCAGTACTGCCACCATTTTCTCGACCCCAAAATGCCCAGCAGCCTAACTGTAGTGTGCTTCCTCAATCATCTTGGCACGCTCGCTTGAAGGAACACAAAGGTGACCTAGGTGGCATAATAAGGCATCCTAGAGGTGAAAGTCTGGAACATGCTGACCGTCCAAGAATGCCTAGTATGTGTGGCTAAATTCTGGGTCTCTTTGATACAGAAGTGGCCAATCAGAAGTCTCATGCCTAGAAGAGTTGAGCACGGTGGTTAACGCCATGATCGGTGGAAAAATGACGCAATCTGCAACATTATTGGTGTTGCCCTTCTTATACTTGATATTCAAATGGAACTGTTGAAGGTATGTGGACCACTTCTTATGGTGATCATTCTGTAATTTCCCTTGGATTTGTACAAACTGCATGGGTCGGTGGTCTGTGTGGATGACCGTTTCCTTCCCCAAAATGTAATGCTTCCATTATCGGCAGGCCTACACAATGGAATACATCTCTTTGTCATAATTGGGATACTTATGGACTGTGTCTGAAAGTGTCTCACTATGATATGCCACTAGATGCCCATGTTGAGTAAGGACTACCCCAATAGCATAGTCAGAGGCATCTGTCTCAACCTTAAATGGTTGTTGCAAGTCTGGTAATGTGAGAATTGGTACCGAGTAGAGGCGATCTTTCAACTCTATGAATGCCTTCTGTTGATATTCATACCAAAAGAATTTTTCTTTCGCTCCTCCCTTGGTGACTTGACTCAAGGGCCAAGTGATATGAGAAAATCCCAACACAAACCTGCGGTAGAAGTTGGCAAGACCTAGAAAGCTGCGGAGTTCTGTCAGAGTGGTTGGATATGGCCAATACCGAATGAGTTGGATCTTGGCTGGATCCACATGCACCCACCGTTCACCAATAATGTATCCTAGATACTGAACCTGGGTCATGCCAAAGTGAATTTATCCAAATTGGCACATAACTTGTGTTGTCGCAGTGTTTGGAGAACCTGTCGGATGTGGGGGAGGTGCTCTTCCCAACTCTGGCTGAAGATCAGGATGTCATCCAAGTATACGACTACAAATGAGTTGGTGAATGGCCGCAAGATGTCATCCATTAACATCATGAAGGTTGTGGGATCATCCGTTAATATGAAAGGCATAACCAACCATTCGAATAGGCCCTCCTTGGCTTTGAAGGTAGTCTTCCACACATCGGAGGGTTCGATTGGTACCTGGTGATATCCTAACTTCAAATCGATATTGCTGAAATATTTTTCCCCCTTCAGTTGGTCCAAGAGGTCATCGATCCATGGGATTGGGTACCTATTATGGACAGTGATCTTGTTCAGTGCCCGATAGTCAATACAAAGTCTCCAAGTCCCATCCTTCTTCTGTACCAACACGATCAGGCTCCCACAAGGCGATGAACTCAGACGGATGTGACCTTTCTACGACAGCTCTTGAATCTGCCTCTTGATTTCATCATTCTCTAGAACAGAGTGCTGATAAATTGGTCCATTGGGTAGCGGTGCACCTGGGATTAGATCGATGGAGTGCTTGACGTGACAATGCAGAGGAACTCCTACAGGGGAGGTGAAGATATCCTCGTACTCCTCCACGACCTTGTCCATCTGTAGTTGTCATGCAGAGGGGCCTTGTCTAGAGGTTATGGCCACCATCTTCTTCTTTCCTCAAGGGTGTATCATTAGGAAAACAAATTTTCCAGTTTTGGAAATGAGCTTACTGCATTGTTTTGCAGTAACCAAAGAGATGGTAGTAGGCGGTGCTACCTCCAGTATCCTGTACAACTTATTTTCCAAAGTAACAATAACAACACAGGGCCTTGATTCATACACAACATGTCGCTTCCACAAGTATGGTTGTCCTAATAATACATCACAAACATCAAGGGGAGCAACGTCACACAATACCTCATCCGTGAAGGGCTTGATGTTGTATGGAAGGCGACACTGCTGGCTTACGCGAAGATCCTGTCCTTGGTGAAGCCACTGGATGGTGTACAGTTGTGGATGTGTTGTGGTCGATAAGCCCAGCCGCTTCATGACCTCTGCTGAAATGAGGTTCTTCTAGCTCCCACTATCGATAATGAACCATAGTGGGGAGCCCTTTACCCACAGATGGGAGTGGAAGAGACGCTCATCCTCCTCTGTATCTTCGGGTTCCTCCTTTTGGATCTTTGTGGTGGCAATGGTGGTGTTGGGCTCCACATCGATGATTTTCTTCCCTTTGTCATTCCCCTTATCGAATTCTGACTCAAAGTCGAAACATGCATCTAATTCTAAAACCCTTAGCTCATCCACCAGTGACTTCTTGGCCCGACACTCACTTGCATTGTGAGTGGAGCTCTTATGGAACTCACACCACTTTCCCGTGTCCTTTTTTGGCTTCGCAGTGTTGTTCTTTGCTTGTAGCTTTGGCGGGTTGTCCTGGGCCACCCCACCTTGGCTTTGTCCTTTGTTCTATGGTTTGGGGGCACCTTTCCCTTGCTTCAGATTCACAAATCCAAAGTCTCATTTCTTCTATTTAAAATTTTGCTCGACCTTGACGGCATATCGGTATGCCATGCCGAGCAAGTAGATGTTCAAGAATTCTATTTCTTCCTCGATGTACTTATGCAAGTAGCCACGGTATTTGAGTACCAAATGCTGCTTTGAATCCTTGATACCCAACTTTGTGCGAAGGGTATGGAAAATATTGGTAAAGTCCGACATGTCTTGGTCCCTTCCCTACCACAGCGTGGTCCACTTTATGTATTGATCCTCATAGCTTCCGATAGGGTAGTACTGCTCCTTCATGGTAGTTCGGAATGAATTCCAAGTGGGTACAGCTGAAAACAGTGAGGCCGTACTTTCATCCTTCTGCATGCAGTAGGTTTCCCACTAGTCCTTGACGTGGGGGGCAGCTTTGAGAGGAGCGAAAGTAATCTTTTCCCGGCTGGAAAAGTCATGAACATAAAAATACCATTCTAGTAGATTTAACCATCTATCTACGGCGTCTACATCTATCTGACCCTCAAATATGGGAATTTCAAAGTTAACTTGTACCTTAAAGGGTGTGGCTCTTCCAGAGTAGTTGCTGGAAGTAGATGTGTCGCCCCTGGGTAGCCACTGAAGGATCTAGGAAAAGTTGTCCATCATCGGATTCCTTTGTCGCTCGAGGGCCTCTTCAAGAAAGATTTTGATAGGATCTCCTGCCCCTTTGTCTTTATTTTCATCTGCCATGGGAGGCCGTCGGGACTTGCGAGGCCGGTCCTGCAAAGGTTTGACCAGTTCAAGCCCTAACTCCTTATATCCCGACCTCGTTGGGGACATGCAAAGAAAGACAGAGAAAGAGCAGACTGCTCTGATACCACTGATCTAGATTTAAACACGAATGCAAAAAATTACAGAGATAACCATAAATATAGATATGCAGTGGAAAAAATACTTCATTTCATTACTGTAAAATAACGAAATATGCTTACAAATAGAAATGGAAATAAACTAGCTTGGGTGATGGTAGCTTATCTCTGAGAAGAGATGTGGTGGCTACATGCCTCTGAACTATCTTACAATGAGGCTCAAAGGCCTTTTTATTATTGAACAATAAGAGCAAACCTTAAAAAACCAAAACCCTAACTTGAGGAGATGTAACACCAAGATTTTATGGGCCCCATTGGGGTGAGTTGGACAGCCAACTTCCCGGGGTTGTGACTTGGTGATATTATCTCTGTTTGACGCGCATGATAACCCGTTGGAAATATCTCTTCGAGGACTAAGACGGAAAAGACGATTTTAGATAGAAAATCACTGGCGGTAGATTTCCAAAAAATGTTGTTTAGGACCTCAAAATGGCTCCAGAAGTTTAGGACCCAAAAAACTGCTAAAAATAGTAAATTGAGCTACAATTAAGGAAACTACAAAACTGAAAGAAGAAATGATGGGGGTCCAAGTGGAATTGGCGAGTGGCCACCAATATCCACCTGGATCAACGTCGTTCACACCGTTGGAATCGTATCGACGAGCACTTCGACTTGATCCTACTTTCATCTACATTTGAAGACTTTGATCTGGAGGTAAAACTAGATCCATTTTAGATCAGATAAAGTTTAAAAACCTGTCATAATTAATAACAAAAACTTTGGACTCAGGAGTCTACCAAGTGATAGAAAGATTGATAGTTTGTACTAATGAATTAAGTGATTTTGACAGACTTAAGATATTTCCAATTCACCAAAATCACCGAACAAAAATGGTTGTTTTCTTTATAATTTTATATCAAATTGGTTTCATTTTCTTGGCATGTTGAGGTAAAAGGCCATGAATCCCAAAAGAAGGGGTGTGAGTGTTAAAATCCTACTAGTTCCCCTCAGTGTGCCCTGAAGAAACAATAGGCTCTGATCATGCAGGAATTGGCTTACTTGTATGATGAAAAATGATTCATTATGAGATCTACCCTATTACTCGAGTTCAAAAGAATCTCTCTGTTAAGGCCCCTGATTTTCACACTAGGAACACACTTCTTACCTGCCTGACTTTACATCAAAGGTCACATTTTGTATGATGGAGGTAGTTTTTGACACAAGGCTGTTAATATGTAATCAACCCAAATTCTGTTTTTAGAGTGTCAATTCTTTATAATCTTTTAAAAAAATTCACCAAAGCATGCTATGTGCATAAAAAAGTGACTCAAACTTTGTTCTTTTAGATTATTTTTTGTGAAAATAATGTATTTTGAAATATTTAATGTGAACTGTGGGAAATTATTAGGACTAGTAATGGTGATTGACATTGTTTATTTGAATCATTTTCCAAGAGAGACTTTTGGATCCCTTGTCAAAGCAAGTCATTCCTTCAGTTCAACAAGCAACCATACCTACATATTCTTTGGCAATGCTTTCAATAGATATTGAAAGATTGACATCATTTGAAAGTTAGTATTTTCCTCACTCTGACAATATTTGCATTGAATTGATAGGGTGTTTGTTTCCAAGAATTCTATTTTTTAAAAATAGCAATTCCTTAAACTGTGGTTTTGGACATATACATTCCAGATATGTGGGTTAAATCATTCTTTATATCTTTATATTTAGTCAGAACTAACTAGATGACATATTTTACAAGGTTTTACCTTGATTTAAACTCATTTTCTAAAAAGGGTTTAAAAAGTATTCAATTAATGCATAATCTATCCCAATTTTTTCTGTCAACTCAATTTATCATTTCTCATTGAACTCTTGATGTTATCAATTGACCTATACATGTTTTTAAAGCCAATACACCCATGTCATGAAAATGAGGTATGCATGATATGGTCAACTACAGTGGATGATACCATTTTCTTTTCCAAGAAAGGTGTGACAATATTTATATAAATTTTAAGTTGAAAGAATTACCTATTTGTAAATGTTACATCTTGATATTTATTTTCCCTTACATGCATTCTTCCATGATTCTAATCAAAATTAACATAGCTTTAAACGCATTCGTTATTAAATTCATGAGTTAAAACTTGTATGTAAAGATTGTGAACAACAGAAGAGAGAGAAAAACATGTATATCCATCAACATATAGGGATCCTAAAGAATTTGGGGGAGATGCCCCAGATTATTCTTCATCAATCTCCCATGTACCCTCTGATATCTCCAGTACTTTATTCGATTGAGTGTCTACTCCAAAGTTGAGCTCTTTATAGATGTGTGCTTATAAAATGACCAAGAAGAAGATTTCCAAGGCCTTTACTGTTTGAGTAAAAGCCTCAAGATAGGGTTTTGCATCTCAATAAGTCTTCTTACCCAATCAATGACCAGATTTGGGCCCCCCAGCACTTGAATGTGAGCAATGCCTCTTTTCTTTGACAATCTCAATTTCCAATGCCTTCCATTCATAAATGTTATTTGCAGTGTTGTGAACATATTAATAACATCTCAATTTTATCTCAAAATCATGATTTCTATCATTTGCTTTTCCAAGAAAGGCGTGACAATATTTCTATAAATTTTGCAGGTTTTCTTAGAGGGACAAATATCAAAGGATTCAGTGTTAAAACGTTCGAGTGATGGGTATCAACCTCTGGAGATCAAATACCCTGGAAGGTTTCAGAGCAGTTCTAGGATATGAATTTCCCAGACTTTCAAGGGCTCGAATTGTTCGTATAGTTGTTCATCCAAATGTCATTAGGGTATCATTAAAAAATCCCACCCATTTTGAATTTGTTTTTAGTTTTCTTAGTAATGGAATGTACTTCCCATCTTGTAACAAAGATTTTCTATTCTCTAATTGTTATTTTTTTGGTTTTCCTAAAGGCTGGCTATGGATCAATCGTTGTGGGTCTGCTCACAAGGTTTATTTCTTTTTTACCTTTCTAATTGCCTATGCTCTTTTAAACTTTTATAGGAGTGTTGTGCTATTATTTCCTATTATCCTATTTTAAGCAAAGAAAACGAAATGTGAGAGAAATAGAATACTCATGGGGTGAACTTTCAATAGAATCAATATATAGTAAGCATAATTCACTTGAGTCTTTTTAGATCAAATAAGTTATTATGAATGAGATAGCTTAAATTCTTTAGTTTTGTAACTTCTAATCCATATTCTTGAATGATCGATTAAGGTATTAATTGGGCATTTGATTTATTGATCATTAGGATTAGCGTTGAAGTTTTTGTCAATAGTTCGGTTGATGACAATGTTTTGATTTATATTTATCTGAGTCATCATTCAACAACCTATTTTGATGACCAAGGGGTTGCATTGTTTATATTTAATTTTTCCTAGGAAACAATTGTAAGTGTTTACATTAGTATGAAAAAAATATACATTCATGAAGAGCATACAACTCTATGATATTGAACCTCAGCAAAAAATTAAAGTCGGGCCTCAAAAATACACAACTATTAAACATTCCTAAAATGCCCATGAAAATAATTTGCCCTTTTTATTCCCAAAGATTGCATAAGATTCCCTTACATGCATTCTTCCATGATTCTAATCAAAAGAAACAGAGCTTTAAACCCATTCGTTATTAACTTCATCAGTTAAAACCTGTATGTCAATATTGTGAACAACAGAAGAGAGAGAAAAACATGTATATTCATCAACATATAGGGATCCTAAAGAATGTGGGGGAGATTCCCCATATTCATATTAATCAATATCCCATGTACCCTCTGATATCGCTAGTACTTTATTCGATTGAGTGTTTGCTCCCAAGTTGAGCTCTTTATAGATGTGTGCTTATAAAATGACCAAGAAGAAGATTTCCAGGGCCTTTACTTGTTTGAGTAAAAGCCTCAAGATAGGGTTTTGCATCTCAATGAGTCCACTTACCTAATCAGTGACCATATTTGGGCCCCCCATCACTTGAATGTGAGCAATGCCTCTTTTCTTTGACAATCTCAATTGCCAATGCCTTCCATTCATAATTGTTATTTGCAGTGTTGTGAACATCTTATAACATCTTGATTTTATCTCAAAATCACGATTTCTATTATTTGCTTTTCCAAGAAAGGCGTGACAATATTTATATAAATTTTAAGTTGGAAGCATTACCTATTTGGAAATGTTACATCTTGATATTTATTTGCTCGAGGAACTTGCTATGTAGCTTTCCAATTATTATATGAGTTTCAATTCCTAGTTGTTAAATAAATCATAATAGTATTGGAAAGAAGCATTCAAAAATTGCTCTATAATTGTTTTCTTATGGTTAGAGTACTATCAATACTCAAATGAGTGACATTTCCATCAATTAGTTAGTGTTAGTGACTTAACATTTAGCCAACATGGAATTTTGGTTTAGATGGTCAATTCTGAGTCCATTTAATAACCTCTAGACAAGAGAATCAATACGTGTTTGATATCAATGTACATTACATTAATAAAATTTTACATCACTTGCATTCCTCTCCCTCTTTCTCGTGAATGTTTATGTGTTCATTAACCAACATTGGTATAGAGAAATACTTGTTTAAGCTAGTGATTTCATTGGAGTTCACGTTGAGCAATAATGATTTGTAGTGGTCCCCACATATGAGAAATTATAGACATAAAGGTGAGTGTTTATAACTTTTTAAAGAAACATTTTATTTAAAATTTTGTAAAGTTCAAGCCAATATTTACCTCGACACAAAGTAGGCATGTAGGTTAGTGAGCATGGGGAAGTTTGGTTGCATGATTGACATGATGATGCACCAACATCACTTATAGATGATAAGGCATCTTGTATCCCCTTGGCCATTTATGATGTGGTCAAGCTACCAAAAAATGAAAATGATGGTTTGGTGTCGTTGGTTGTTAATTAGCCACTTATGATGGTTGGATAACTCTCTAAGCCCAACGATGATGACATTTCAAATGCTACATGTATGAAAACATCATGTGATATTTTTTGTTTTGTTTTGTGCATGTTTAGTGCCTCTTAGGGCATAACATAATTTTTATAATATGTATCTTATGTATTGTCTCAGGGCCATTATTAGAATTTTATGGGTTTGAAATGGTTGGAAATTTTGTATTTATTTCGTACCTTAGAATTTTGGTTTTTTCAAGAGTTTGATGTTAAATCCCTCTTTAGTACTATGCTTTAATTTCCGCCCATTGTTTTTTTTGGTTGGTTTATTTAGTATTCTGATGGACATGAGAAAACTACAATTGCCTTATTTTTTTATCTTTAATGGATAGAAACATCTTGCCATGCTACATACATCACCATTCGACTACGAGGCTGCTAGGGGGGGTTATCTTTCTACCAAAGTTTCCTAGGACATGCACCTAGACCCAATTGTCTTCTACAAACATAGGGGCACACAAGCATGATCATAGGCTCAAGCATGTCATTGTATAGACATGGACCTGATCCACTAATATGTTGGACAATGAAACAATCGACCTTTCTACCTAACCTTGCAGTGGACACGTTCATCTTGAATGCTATCTAACCCTTCTGAAAGTGATTCATCTAATTTCTTGTGACACGTTGTTTTCTCCCATTTGGAGATATTGCAAAATGATTCAACCCGTCCCATATCTTGTGACACATTATTTTCTCTCATTTGGAGGTATTTCAAGATTCAGAGATTTTGTAAGATGCTTGATATTTGATTGTTTAGCATCCACAACCAATCAAAAGGTGGGATTTCATGTTACAATTTAACATGGAAATGGAATCGTACTAAATACAATAATACCACCTCACTTTCAATCAACCTCACTGTGTTGTGGCCACGTCCATCCATCTGATTATGCAATATTCAATGCTATTATCGATGGTATACAAATTGTTAGGTTTAATGAATGTCATTGTAAATGATATATACACCATCAAATTCAACTATTCAAATCAAATGATCTGTATATCACCTTTCATAGCACTGAATGTTACAAAGCTTGGTGGATAGAGGTGGTTGTGAATATGAGGGAAATTCTCCACAAATGATTTAAGATTCTTAACTATTGAATAAAGTTGTTTAAAATGATGAAAGGTAACATGCATCTCCCTGATATGACTACATATACTATCCTTACAAATGGACCATGCAAGGGAAGATACACCCCAAGAGGCCAATAGACTATTGCATGAGATTTTAATAAATGTTTGACATGACACTCTAACATATTCAACAATGAAAAACAACCTCTGTAAATATATTACTACAAGGCTGCAACACTTTGGGAAAGACTCAATTGTGAGTGATTTGTAATTGATGAAGTGTCGGGGTGATTTTTGTAATAATACACTAGCAAGCTATCTGAAATAGGTTTGGCATCATAGCTTAATAAAGTGATATGAGTGGAATTTCTAGGATTACACTTGATGTTTATTCTGCAAACACATTTGGCTTAGAGTTTAGTGGGTTGCACATCCTGACTAATGCACCAGTTGATCAATCTAAAATGGATTTGGCTTAACATTAGTGTGTTAAACTTGCAACTGATGAAGCAACCCAAAGAAATTTTATTGATATTGTTCACAAGAATAATCTAGAATTGGTTAGATAAAATGGTTAGTGGCTTGTGTTCCATAAAGGTTGAATCAATTTTCATTTTGAACACAAAATACAAAGATTTTCAAATGCAGAAATGTCACAAACTAGTTAAATGTTTGAACAATGTAATCCCAGGTCAATTTACACAAGTTAATTTTACATTTTCTTTGCCCATATATGTGCATCATATAAGTAAACTAATCCATGTAGATATAGGCATGGAGAAGAGATATTTTTGTCATCCTCTCCTTGGCTGCTCTCTACAGAAATGATGTAAACAGGGAAAATGTTGTCAAAATGCCTCATTAAGCTCTTGCTATCATGCTTCTTGGAGATGCTCACTGAAAAGTAATGGATGATGATTAAATTCATAATTATTTTTTGTCTACAAATCCCCCATTCAGGCAAGGCAATTTGTCTAGATCAAGAAGCAATAAGTCCACAGCATTATGACACAAGGGATGTACTCAATTATTATCCATGATCAGCTTCTTAACACCCACATAATTTAAAGCACCATCCATAACAACCTAGGCAACACTTTCTTATCCAACCTTAAGTAATTCGTCCCAAAGATATTGAAAATATATTTTGTGTTCTTCATTCAACTCATTGTGTCCATTGTCAACCGCATGTTAAAAAAATACCCCTCAATAAAAAAATACTACCATATTAATAAGAGACTTGTCTAACATATCTACCCAAGCACGCCTTAAAATCACATGACCTGTTTGTTGCCAGGTATCCTTAATATTAGGTAATTTGTTTGTCAATCTGTAACTTTTTGAAATGCAATAAGATGGTAAAGAGATTTAGCCACACTAAATGGGATAACATCTAAACTTAAAATTTATATAATACATGAAAAAATTATATACACACATGCACACACCTATGTGCACACTTATATTAACCACTTATAGTTTTGTTGACAGAGTACTGACTAAGACATAGTACAATGGGCAAAATCTAATGCTAGTAGAAGCTTCATGATAACTTTGAACTTCATCTCATCTAAAAATGAAAGGATAAGAAGTTTCCATTTTAGTTATCTGAAACATGAATAATTTATGGACCTTGGATTAGAGGCCACAAATGATAAATATTTATCGTGTTTACATTTCTCTAACACTCCCATCACGTTAAATTTGTAGTTTCACAGGATACCATGTGCCTGAGGGGATATATTTCATAGAGTGTTTCTTGAAATCAAGGAAGGATAGATATGCATTTCACTTGAATTCTTAAAAGTTGGAATCAAAAGAAGAATAAGAGCATGAGAAGGTGAAATTGAATGGAATACTAGGGATACACATATAAAGGGGTACAAAAATGTTAATGAAAAAGTGTATACCTACAATATAGAGTGAAATTAGGGGTTTTTTAAATCGGGAAGGTGTATTGGGTTAGTATTGTTAGAGGGTTAAATAAAGTGATTTTTAGAGGTATTTTCCAATATGTAGTCAAATTAAGGGTATTGTTTAGTATGCCACGAACGCACATGGTACGTCAGAGGTTCATTAAGTGAAGCCCCTGTGATTCAAGTATGGGGTTAATACATCGAGCTATAAGGATAGAATGTGACAACCAAAGTGAATTTTTCTTTGCAAAGAACCATGCTTACCATTCAAAGACAAATCACATTGATGTTCAGTATCACTTTTGTGAGGGATATGGTTGAGGACAAAATCTGTTGCTGGTAAAGGTGGACACTTTGAAGAATATTGCAGATGCATTGAAAACGTCTGTGAGAACCGAGAAGTTCTCTTGGTGTAGAGAAACAATGGGTGTTGCAGGGTTGGATCAATGAATAAGCTATCTTGCAGCCCCTTGTGGAAAGAAAACGACAAGTGGGAGAATGTTGGGCATGTTTTATATTCTTTCCACGACTACCCCATGCATGGGAGAGTCATGGGGGGGTGGTATCCCCCCTATAAATTGCGTCGGGCACAGCAGGGGGGGTGGGTTTCCCCCTCTCGGGGAGTAAGTAGGGGGGCAGTAGCCCCCCTATGGGTTCCGAGGCGGCACCCCGGGAAAAAAAATTTGGACCCTATATTAGGTGAGCCGACCTACCTATGGTTTTGTTCGTGGATTTCACACATGGTTTTCAGCATGATGGTTTTATGTCCATGGTATTTTGTAGATCCAATCAAGGGAACTATGGTTATGTTCTAATCCAAGGTTAATGGATGCTTCAACATGTATATATATGTATTGTAACATTGAAAAGAATATAATGAAAAATAAATCTGGTAGTCTCGATTTTGGGATCTAGGGGAAAATATCTATGTATATCTGTTCTATGTTTTATGCTCTCATTATTATTTATTTTCTATTTTTTTAGAATTCGTATGCAGGTAATTTATGTACAGGGCTAAAACCTTCATTTGGAACCTTACCCAAACTAGGCTAGAACACAGGGCCATGAATGTTGGGCCAAAGTCAAGAAACCATGGTCGCTTGGATAACCTGACCATCCTCCCAAGACCATGGAATTTATGTTTTGTACTCTTATTCTTGTGGATCTTCAATATTCCCTACAATGAACCCTTGAGAATGTTATGTACTCTTTCTAGTGCAGGTCATGGTAGTTCTGAGTTTCCCCAAAATCATTGACGTGGGGAGTTTAGTCAATTTTTCTGTGGATCTGCATTTTCATGTAAAAGGTAAACATTGTTTGAAAATAAATTTCCTCTTGTCACCAGGAACATTTCTTGTCATATTGAAATCATGTTCAGACATGTCAATGACAATACAATTCCAACAGAAAATATGTCTGGTAAGGGGAGGTGTTTCTAATAAGTTTAGAAATCCCATCTCATAATTCAATGTAAGTCACTATGTTAAAAACATAATAATTTTTTTGAAGGAAGCCATCTCACCAATATTATTTTTATGTGCCCTACTATTCTAATTACTTTGATGAGTTTCTTTTGATTGAGCCAATCTGAGTGGCTTAGTGTCAGTGTGGTGTTGATAAGCACCTAGACTTACAATTCTTGATTGACCAAAGGAATCTTGACTAGATTTGCTTATCCTTAGATTGGTTGCCTTCTGACATGTTTCCCAACTGCATTAAAAATATGTGACTTAACTAATTCCAGTGAAAGAAAATTATATTTGAAATTATGAATCATGTGTACTTCTAAAGTTGGGTTTTCTGGTTAATGGACATGCCATAACACCCTTGAAATTTCCATGATTTGGGATATGGCAGAATTAAGTTTTAATAAAGTAATGCTTAATCTGAAACTTCATATATTTGTTGAAAATAAATATAATGTAGAATCCTTAACTTCTAAAAATTTGGTATGGTGCCTTTCCTCTTCCTGAATTGCTAATATTTGTGGAATTGCACATTACAGAGTAAACAAAAGTATTTTAGGGCTTTTGGAGAAGATTCTCCTATATTTCCACATCCTTTCATATGGTGTCATATATTATTAAATCCACATATAGACACTATCAAAGAAAAACTACATCTCTCTTGGGTCTAAAGAGAATTTACCTCTATTGTCTAGATTTGTGAGTCATTTATAAATCAAAATACTTTGTGGCCTTCCCTCATATAGAAACACAGAATTTGAAACTACATTTTTGAAAGAGGGGATTCAATCCTATATGCTTATATGAACTGTCACTATACCTAGTGATTTCTAAGAAGGTGTGCATTGCCATGATGAACAATCGACTCAAAATATCCTTCTTATTTTTCATATTTTAATTTTTAATTTATTATTATTATTATTATTATTATTATTATTAATTTCTCTAATCAGAGGTTTTATATTCATAATTTCTTGGTTAAACTCCCCTAGATAGTCTCTAAACATTTTATTGGCTGACATGTGGAGTTTTTTACCTAACATTGACAATCTAGGGTCCTCCTGTTGCGTCTGGAAGTGGCCACCTTGCTAAAAATACCCCAACTATCACAAACAACCAATCTACCAGCACTTGGACTTGAATATGAGACCTCCCAGAGCTCCAGGTGGAAATTTTCAAATCACCTACATGCCTAAGCTCTTTAATACCCCTTCAAAGCTTGCCTTGCCCAAAACACCTGCCCCATGGAAGAGTGAATCGTACCATTATGGTCTTGCGCTAAACCACACCTAAGAGCTTCCAACTACAACTTTATGTCATTTGTGTACCTTAAGAATCACCTTCTAGGGATCTTGACTCATTGGATATGTTGATAGGTTTGGTAAGTTAAAAAATTGGTATGAAGAATTGAAACAAATATTTTTGAACTACACCCATATTTTTAACATACATTACAATCATTTGTTAGTAATTGGGTAGGCCTATAACTTCAGTGGATCTTTGTTGTCTGCTCAAAGATATATATTACCTCAATTATAGATGGGTTGAGAATATGATCCTTTATATTCCTATAATTGATATTTTGGGCATTTTCAGTTGGGACTTGTTGCTTGCATGTACTGTTTGTAAGTATGGGCCTATAAATTGACCACCATAGTCTTGCCACTGGAAATATTTCTCATTGTTTCTTTCTGCTACAATGCTTCTTGTCACAATTCACTTAAACTGTATACATATAACTTTAACACCATATTTTTGGTAGTAACAAGATATTGTATTGTTTCTTTATGATAAAATGCTTCATGTCAAAATTTGATTATAGTCCTAATTAATACAGTTCATGGTCACTATTCTTATTTTTTTCTCAAGGAAAAAATTGCAAATGTGAGAATAGAAATCACATTTCTTGGGTGCTTAGTGCATAGTACCAAAAAATAAGAGATAGAAAATCAAGATAGATCAAAACATTCTGTCCAACAACTCTTTCTATTCACTGAAAAAAAGGTCCAATAGACTGTCCTCAAATGCAATGCTCCTCAAAAGAAATTTGGGAGAATTACACTTTGCAAGTATAAGCGTACATATCCAGGCCAAAAGCCAATCCCTCAACTTTGTTGAATGATATAGGAAACCTCTTCCAACTTTTTCTTCCAGCATTGTTGTGCATGCTTTTCTCAGCAAGAACAAAATGCAATTTGGCGAAGATGATTGTAGAAAATACCACACACAAGTGATATATTGTTTCAGAATGCTACAGAATCGGTAAGAGAGCTCAAGTGAAATTTGATCTCTTAATGAAGAAAACTTTGCATCAAAAGCATTGGAGTTGTATGTATCTTAAGGAAAATATTTTGCAAGAATATCTACCTTTCTTGGACACTAACAACATCTTTGGTTTTGAAGCTATTCATAATCCTGGTTTGTGAAAAATATGATGCATCCATCTATTGTAAACCTTTGATCAGGGGGTTTGATCTCATGTGCATCACATTTGACAAAATTGGTATCCTTCAAAACAACAACTATTGTGTTTAAAATTGTAAGTCTTCCCAGATAAAATTTATAAAGGAACTTCACTAGTAGCTCTTTGTTCTATGGCTTAGTTAGACCAAGAAGATAAATCACCACTTACAAAATTTTCAAGTACAATACACATCATTATGAAAAACCAAAATTTGCACTCAAAAAATTTCTCATAGATCAATATATAGTATCTACATCACCTAACAAAAGAGCTCCAGATTACATGTTTCAATATTGCTTACAGTCCAATAAAACTCTTTAGAAGTTGGTAACTATAGAGACAGAAGCTTCATCCCTACATTCATTCAGTCATAATGCCTTCTGCCAGAGATTGTGCTTCCTTTGACAGAGTATCTTCTTCCACATTCAATTCCCTGTAAGTATGCATAAAATAAATGGTGTTAGAGGAGGATGTTACCATTTCTATCTAGTCAGCTAAAGACCTAAGATAAATACCGTAAACTTGCATTTTCCCTCGCATCCAATTTATTGCTAGTGAGAGCCATTATAAATATAAACATAGCATACTTCAAGAGGATTTTTGAGGCCAAAAAATTCATGTAATTATTAGATCCAACCCGCAACCTCACTTTGAAACTGACTTTGTGAACATTTTAAATATGGAGGAGATCACCAACACCACTAAATTTCTTATGACCCTGCCTGGCTCCATCAGAAAAAACCCTAGGCTTGTGATTGATCAATTAATCAAAACCCTCAATTGACGAGGCACTCCATTCTTGATAATGATTTTAAATGCATCAACAAAGACTTAAATTGAGAAAATATTTGAAAATAATAGATGAACGTGTCCTCAAATGTTTTGGAATTATTTGGTAGTGAAAATCCTAATAGAAACAAACATGGAAGTTCCCTGAATTACTTTAACTCTTCTTATTGAATTGATGCCTTAAGCACTCCATGGAGCCACCATTTCACACATTAACACTACCTGTGATTTGTTCAACATCTTTTCAAATTTGGTGATTATATGTACAATTTATCATTAAGTGAGAAATGGTTTCATCTTCCTTTTTACATAACAAACATACCCTATGTTCATGCTTATTTTTAAGAGTTAGGTAGAGAAATATTGTAGTCTTATTTGGTGCTCTCAATTTCTAGATAAGTATCCACAACTAAACTTCTACATTCAATTATGCAAGAGGATTCATGACTTCCAAGAGACCCTAGAACACTAGCAGAAGCACCAAGAACATTTGTCAAATGTTGGTTCTAACATTTGTTGAACCATCTGATATAATGGATACCCTGCAATTCGCCTACTGTTGAGTCAAATTATAGAATTATAATTTGATTAAACATAAATCATCAACTTGGGCAAGTAATATTGTGAGATGCATGCAAAGTATATGTAGGCCTAATACTATAAGTGGTGATTAATCTAACTAACCAATCATACAAAACCAATGACTCTTTCCTGCATCAACCACTTAGCAGCAAAGACTATACAGTGGATCGAACTTCCCTCTACAACTCTTATGATTACTGCTGATGATTGGGAAAAGATATAAAAATCACTTACAACAAATTAAGAAATTTAATCAACATGAGAAATCAAATCTTCATTAACTGAATCCCACACATAAACAGAAACTAATTCATTTCATCTAATGTTGCTGATATATTAGAAAGAGTACATTAGCTGTAAAAATGAATTATTACTACATAACAAAAATAAAATTCATAAAAACAAACTATGGGAGTTGTGAGAAAAGGGGGGCCTCCCTTGCTCACAACCCCTTCAAATTAAAAGATCTTGCTCATTGCAATGGACATAACATATATCTTTATATTAATCTGAAAATACAATAGAGTACAATCGGATGCAAAGTTAGTGTTGAAACCAATCCAACACTCTAACAACCCCTATTATCAAAACTAGGACAAAATTTATACATTGACAAAGCCCATATATGGCACGAAATAAAGGAAACCACTAATCTAAGCCTTAGGCTAACAGATCTGTTACAATATATCGTTTTTAGCCATACCGAGTCTAATCCATGACTGAAAGCATGGATTAAACGAAAACTCATTACATGGTTGTAGCTATTCCTCCAAACGGCCAACGAGAGAAGACTTCTGAATCTAGGTGGTGTTGTTGGCATATTTGAGAATGCCAATAGCATAATGTTGATATGTAATATATTCCCCGCAAAACCCATGTTCCCATTGGACTTAGATATCCATGGAATATGGCTAACCGCCGATGTTGCTATAGGAAATCTGTGCGGTTACAGGAAATCCGCAACTGCAGGAAATCCAGAGTGTTTGTAGGAAATAAGATCGCACAGTTGTTCTGCAGGAATTATGGGCCTGTTTCCAAATTGAATCAAATCTACATAGTAACTCGAGATTAGTTGGCATGGTAATAAAATAACGAACAACTAGCTAAGGAATACTCAAAGTTAAGGTAAAATATGCTTTTTAATATTAATTTGCATACCTTCAGCCTACGACACCCTTTTGGAAAAAACACATGTATTATAACTGAGATAAGCATAGTAGGGGTTAAATATAGTCAAAATGTGAGAGGGAAATGTTGGACACCTAATCCTCAATGGGTTAGTGTGGAAGCCGAATAGACAAAAGGAGTCCAAGAGACCTTGGGATGTGGAACCGAACGGTCAAACCATGTACTATAAATGTATATCACTTGTTAATAAAAATGTATTCTCATGTTTTATCTTTCATATTTGTTGCTACCATATGTGTGTTTAACATGGTATCAGAGCAGGCATATTCCTGCCCTGCATAATTAATTTGAGCCATTTGTTTTATGGCCTTTCTATGCAGGTTATTTCTGCCATGACTTCTGCATTTCATGAATATTTTCTCAGCTAAATTCTAGCTGCAACCTCTGTGATTTCTCCAGCCCTATTTTAGCATTCCTAAAATTAGTTGTAACTCCTTGTATCAGAGCTTTCTCTGCCATAATTATTGCCTGCGCCCTCTGTGCTCCCTAAGCTGTTCATAATTGTCAAGTTTGTGCCCTCTGTCAAGAGACTTGCTGCAAAAGCTGTCTCACTGCATCAATGTCATAGACATTTTATATTCTCCTTTCCACTGAAAACGTTGTCTCCTGGAATAACTTCTCGGGTTCGTTTCCCTTGGGGTTCTCTAAGCTCCAGAATTTGAAACTTCTGAGCCTGTTGTATACTAATCTGAGCGGCGGCAGCATGCCTCACGGCTCTGCGATTTTCCCAACCTGGAGATTGTCTAGATTTGAAAGAATTCTTTGAGTGGAATTCTGCCTCTGACCCTTAGCAGAAACCATAAGCTCCATCTACCTGCCAGTGCCGGCACTTCAAGCATGTGTCTCCTGGTTTTTAACACTATCCCATATTTTAAATGTTGTCCCATATATGTTTAACGCTGCCATCGAAGTCTCTAGTTTAATGCTGCTCCATTGAGTTAGATCGGCAGACCTTCCGGATCAGCTCCAGAACAACCATCTGGAACTTAATGGCGCACGAGTGTATCACCTGCACTAGCATTTGCCTGTACTCTCCATTCTTCTCCAATTCCATGCTTTGGGTCTTCACAACCTCTTTCTTTAGCATGTTGAAGATTTGCAGCTCAGAATGCTGGTATAATGGCAATGGCTGTTGATATATACGATGAAGAGGAGACCAGTTACCACGTTTACAAGGGTCAGTTGTTCCCCACGGAAATTGTGGATGAATGCAAATTGTTCGATGGGCTGAAAGTGAGTCTTGGGTAAAGGGTGCCTTCTGATGGCCGGGACCCTGGTTTTGAAATCTTTCTTTTAGCATTCAACATTCCTTTTTCTGTTTTCTGGTTAATTGTATGTTTGGTTTGCACCAATGTGTGGAGAGCTCCGATGGCTTGTGATTTTGGGGAATTTGTAATTTTTTCAATTTCTAGTAATCATTATTCTAAGAATATCATAGTGGTATCATATATAGTTGTAGTGTGTTGGACAGTGTAATGGTGTCGTGGCTCAGAACTAGTTGGTTGCTACATTGAAAGGGTCAGTCTATCCTCATGTATCCATCATATTAGCTTTCTCACTGGCTACTATTGTATGCATCTTGTGCATTAAGTTATTTGGAAGATCATATGGTATCAATGTATGCTGGTCCAAACTCTTGGTATGTTTAGCGTAACTACATTTGGTGTATGCGTTGCGTATGATGCATTCAAGGAGGTTGCTTATGGTATGACAGTGTATGGTGTGAATACGATGATGATTCGAATAGATATCAAAGAAATCAAAAATGTCGCTTTGTCCATTTCCATTTCTTTGGTGTTAACTATATTTCATGATTGCAAGTAATGTGACAACAACTTTTCATTCCATGTGGGCCACGAAAAATGGTTTTAAATGCATCCCTTCCCGATGAAGAAATGGAAGCGTGATAGGTTTTGAATCCAGAGTTCAAAGCATTGTTGTTTTTCTATTTTTTTCAGGTTTCACATATTAAGAAATTTTCCTCTTAAAATCCTATGGTTGCTCCTCAACATAACTATGACAAATTGGGCTAGACGAGGAAAGGATTGGTGCAGCCAACATTTTGTGTGGTAAAATTCTTATTTATGGACATAGTGCAGGCTTTCAGGATCGATAAGATACAGAGGATGCCACCGTGTGTGAAATATTTGTGTTTAAATTCTATGTGATATATGAGGGCAGATTGTTTTCTTTGAAGAAAGAGGCAAGATTAGAGAATATTTGTTCGTAACCTAGTCAAAGCATTTATATATGAGCATTCAATTACTGTCCATGACATGGTGCTATAGTTGTTGAAGTTTTGATAGCCATCATTTCTGCTTTGAAAGTGAAGGAGTATTTGAAAGATCCAAGCAAGTTTGCAGTTGCTGCTGCCCCAGTTGTGGCATTGTATTTAAAACTCATTATAGTTTTTTTCTATATATATATATGCATTGATTCCTTGTTAATTCAACTGCTGCATAAGAGTTTGGTGGGCTGTATAAAGGCAATGATTGTTTTGACAAATACAAGTAATCTTTTGTGGAGAAAATTTTAGTCAGTTGTATTGTCAGAACATAGTGCTGGTCATGAGTAAACTCTTATTTTTATATGGATTGTAATTGGTGCTTGTTAGTTGCACACTGATCATTTGTTGCACATTTATAAAGGATATTGCTAATGGGTATTACTTTTCTGCATTGAGTAGTAGTTGTGATCAGTTTTTTAAGGTGTAATTCTGACATTGAAGAAAAAAATGGCTAGAATCAATGAAGTATTAGAGTTCATCAAAACTCTCATATTGTCTACTACTCATGATACATTAAAAGCCAAAAAAGTTTCTCTCACAGACATTCATATCTGTCTACAAAACGCACAATAGAAAATTGGTTTTTTGCAGCTCGAATCTCAGCTACAGCAAGAAGAATTAAAATAGAGGAGTCATTCTGAACCTGTTTCTGTTCAGAACAATGAAACAGACTCCCATAAACAGCGAGACAATATTGTTGAAGTTCATTCAGATCCAGTGCCCAATAAAGCAACAGTTGTACATGCAGATGCAGAAACTCAGTCTGCACTTCCCAAGCCCATCATCAGACTTTGGGAACAGCTTGTCCACAACAAGCATAGAACTGGTCTTGGATATGACAAGGACTTGTCCTTTCATATTCTAGACTACTCAAAGCCCATTCAATTTCAGAGTACTAGATTCCTTCATGACAGTTCACCTCCAGTTGTTCCAGTTTCTGCCCCTTTTCCACAGCAGCCACAACATATTGTGAAATGCCAACACTTTGATCGAGTTGGCCATCTGAAAGATCATTGTTTTGATCTTCATCCATGTAAGCATAGTCATAAAACCAGTCATTCTTCAAACAGATGCTTCAGAAACAAACCTCCTGCAAGAAAAAAGACTTGTCTTGGATGGATCACTTCTTAGCAATGGGCATCAACAGCCAAGAAGATATTCCAATCACATGTCAGAACTTATCCTAGAGTATTGAACAGTCTTGCAGTTGAGTTTTCTCCGTCATCTCACCTTGTATCTAACAGGGGGGAAATGATGGTCATCTACAAGCTTCAAAGTCACATCAAGCGAGCCTGAGCCACAACCTGCCACACCAGATTCAGAGTTGTAGCCAGAGACAAAGATTCCCCTGAGCATGCCTTCACTTGGTAATCTGGGACACTTCCTCTAGCAGAAGACTTCAGCTTCTTGTCAGTTTTGGAAGAATTCCAGGAACAAAATTGAGAACACTTCCTCTAGCAGAAGACTTCATCTTCTTGCCAGTTTTGGAAGAGTTCCAGGAATTTCATTAAGCATTCCAGAGTTGTTGGTCATCCTTAAACCATCACAGGTTGAGACTTCCCTTTTCAGGTTGAAGTTCTCCCTTTTATGCGGGGTGAGACCTCCCTTTCATGGTTGAAGGTTTCCCTCTTCAAAACAATAGGAGCACTTCCTCTAGCATAAGACTTCAGCTTCTTGTCAGTTTTGGAAGAGTTCCGGGAACTACACTAAGCATTCCAGTGTTGGTGGTCATCCTTAAACCACCACCCTTTATACCAACATTTCAGAGAGCACATTCAGCCTAGTGCTACCATGCATTTTTGCACATTTTGTATTACAGCTCTCTTCTTGGACTCATACATAACCCTTCAGATTAAGGGGAGGAATGTTGGACACCTAATCCTCAATGGGTTAGTGTGGAAGCCGAATAGACAAAAGGAGTCCAAGAGACCTTGGGATGTGGAACCCAACGGTCAAACCATGTACTGTAAATGTATATCACTTGTTAATAAAAATGTATTCTCATGTTTTATCTTTCATATTTGTTGCTGCCATGTGTGTGTTTAACAGGAAAGTATCGAAAAAGGTGTCAAAATCGGGCAAAACCAAGCCCCAAAATCTCCCCCACACCTCAGTCCTTGCATTCCCCTTATGCAAACAAAATTGTTGTGTCTCCCCAAAAAGAAAAAGGAAATTATTCCTTATCCTGAGCTACATATACTGCAACCAACTGATCTGTTACCTCCGCCAAATGGTTCAATTGGTTACCATTGAATTCTACAAGAATTTGACCCTTGTATAGTTCGTTCTTATTTTTCAGATGATCTATCTTAGCATGCTTCTTTTTCATAATTCAGCCCATTTTTTGGACCCACTCTTCATGCTCCTTCAGGTTACGTAGGTTGTTCTCCTTCAGGGTCTCGTTTTCCTTTCTCAAAGCTCTCTTCGAAATGGTGAGCTCAGTGATGATTTCTTCCAATTCTTGCAGAGACTGTCTCTTCTGAGGGGTTACTTCCCCTCCCTGATGTCCTTGGAGAGATTTAGGGGACCTGAGGTCCTCCTCTGCTTGTTGTTCCTCTTCTGTGTTATTCCTGCTTCCATGCAGCGGGGAGTCCTGAACGGACATCACTTCCTCACCAGTAAACTCAGCTAACTCAATCTTCTCTTTATCTTTGGGTGGGCCGTGGTGTTTCTCCTTCTTCTTATCTGGTGTCTCGAGCAATACTTCTGCATCCACAGTATCTTTTATTACCAGCTAAACAACCTGGCTTCTAGTAAATCTTTTTGCCGAGGTGGAAGTACCATTCTTCGACTTGGGCTTTTGGCCCACAATCTCCCCTGTCACCACCACCTCCTCATCTTTTTCTGCTTCCTTCGTCTGTAGCTCGAGGGTCTAAGGCTTCTTCTTCTTCTTCTTTTTTTCTTCGGGTTTCTTCTGAGTGGGCTTTGGAGAGCCGAGGTTTCCCTTCTTTTTCTTCTTTACGAGTGGCTTCTGAGTCTGCGAATTTTTCATTACTTTTTCCACTGGCTTTTCTATTGTAGACTCTAAAGGGTCAGAGTTTTTCTCCTCTTCTTTCCCTTTTATTTGCAACCCACTTGTCCGCGGATTTTTCTCTAGTTTATCTGTCGGTGCTTCCTCCATAGGATCTAAGGAATCATAATCATCATTCTATGAAAAATAGTTTTTGGCCAAGAACTCCTCCCATGTCCGCTTTTTATCTTTCAAAACCTCCACCAATATTATTTTCACTAGCCCATGGTGGTAGAGGTTTTCCTCTAAATTGACCCCCCTTTCCTTGGCAGCGGTTGACATCTTCATCAACGACATCCTCAAGTAATAGGGAAAATTTAACGGCTTGTCATGGAAATGGGTGAGGAGCCGAATATGAAATAAGAATGCAAGCCCGAAGTGACCTTCACACGTGATGTATTTCTGTAGGAAAAATAACAAGTTCTGGTACTTACTCTTCAAGAACTCCTACGAGATTCCCTTAGTCTAGTTGGGGTCCGAATGCTCTCTACGGAGGAAGGGTGCGCATAAATTCTTGTTGAAATGTTGGTTCTTGAACCAACATTCTCCCAACTATGAAATCCTGCATGCTCATGCTACCAAACCCTCAGTCAACCTAAATTGAACATCCCCAACTTGAGCCTTATCGTCGTTCAGGTTCAGGGTGAAATATTTTGTCACCTTGGAGTTTTGGCCGCTGAATCGCTAGAAAAATGGCAGCCACCCTGCTCTTTCCAATCTTGCCTTGCTACGAGGGTCAACCTCCAGCAATTCAAGCCCTTGCAGCTCAAAGCGGACAGGGGCACGTAGTTTCGACATGGTGAAATACTGGTGGACATGGCGTATGCAATTCTTTGGAAATATTGGCTTAAGATTGTAACAGACTCACGTGACAAGGGAGGGCTTATTATAGAAGGTGATCGAAAAGCACGGGAATTTCGAAAGACGGGTCGTGATCATGATTGTCATCATGATCTGACCTGCAGGAAGATATGGGGAGTACATATAATGGTCATGTCAGGATCATGGCGATTAGGAGAGGAGATGGAGTCATAATATACCGAATTACGGTTGTGTTTGCCGCAAGGGTGACCATAGCCAAAAAGTCATACAAATAATTAAAAATAAAAGCGTTAATTACCATTTACCTCCAGTGTCCCGTCACTAGTTGTACTTTACCTTATACCTTCCAATGGTCTAGTTCTTTGGATGACGCGTGCATGTCGTTGAGATGATAACCCGCCTAATAATTAAATCATATATATGATTTCACAATTCATGACCTCGACTAGTATTAAAAATCTGTTAGTACTTTTAAATAAATTTAAATTAATGCTCTGTCTATGCTTTTTGTTTTGTTTTTCAAAAAACCAAGGTGCCGCTGTAGGAAATGGAACCGAGACTGTTGAATGTTTTCTATAGGAAATGGAACCATACTATTGAATCTTCCAGAAAATTGAGTAGCGACTTTCGAAACTTCTGCAGGAATTCAGACCATGACTTGTAGAGCTTCTGCAGGAAATCGAACCATGACTTGTGAGCTTCTGTAGGAAATTGAACCATCATCTAACACTTCTCCCTCACTTTTGTATAGTCACTGCACATGAATAAAAGGTGTTGATTGTCAAAAGTGCAATGAGCTCATTGGATTACTAGCCATTGAGCTCAGTTGTTAAACAATGCGAGGCCCTTCACCTTTAATGAGAGCGAGGACCAAGGTACTTTGATGCATCCCATCGGGTGTGAATTAATGTGCTGATGTCGAATCCCCTATAGGATCTGGTAGTCAAGGAGCCATAGTGATTTCCCATTGCTGCTAGTGAGATAGCCTGTCATTGGGGCATACAAGCTTCAAGGCATCATAAGGCTCTGATCTTTCACCCAGATAACTTGCTGATGTCGATGGGCCAAGATTGTTGGAAGGAGGGCCTTAAGAAATTCCACATCAGTCCAACACAAGAAATCCAGTTTTATCTGAAAACAAACTTTTATTAAGAGGACCTACTGACCTGTAATTTTAACGAGCCCAGGGTAGTCCATGCTCGCCAGATTTCATTTTTAGAGAGTTTGAAATACTTGGAAAAGAAGACTCCAGGGGGTTCCTTTTTCGTAATTAGTCCATTGGGCCCAGAAAAAGGGATAAACCTATACCCAATATACATTCCTCTCATGTTTTACTAAGCACGAGGAGGAACAAAGTGAGCTCATTGTGTCAGCAGGAAATCAAGAAGAGATAGTGGAAGGAATGATCCCTTCTCTCACCATCTCCAACTCTCTTTTCTTCACAATTTCTTCCACAAATTCCTCCTTAGATTGGGGTTTCTGATATAACTTGAGTCTGTGCCCATTCACCAAGAAGGTAACATTCCCATCATCAATGGTTTTAACCCAAACTGATCCATTATCAAATACTTTCTTGATTTCATAGGGGTTGAGCCAATGTGTGTTAAATTTTCCTTTAAAGTTCTTAAATTTAGAATCATACAACAATGCCCAGTCTCCCTCTTTGAATTGCTTCTTTTTAATGTATATGTCATGCCATTTAGCCCATTGTTGTTGAATCAAGTCAGTATGCTGAAAAGCATCCTACCTAATTTCATCCAACTCATTGAGCTGCAGGATTCTTTGTTGTTGAGCTTCATCAAGGTTTATTCCCAAATCTACTGCCATTTTAAAAGTTTTGATCTGAAATTCAATGGGAAATAAAAATTTCTTTCCATACACCAATTCATACGGAGAAAATCCAGTGGTATTTCTCCATGTAATCCGGTAGGCCCACAATGCTTCAGGAAGTCAGTCAGACCAGTCCTTCTTATGTAATTACACTGACTTGGTAAGGATTGTCTCCAATACCTTATTTGTTAATTCCACCTACCCATTGACTTATGGATGATAAGGGGTGGACTTCCGGTGAGTAATCTGATATTTCTACACAATTCCCTGCATAAGCTTTGATACAAAATGATTACCTTGATCAGTGATTATTTCTCTAGGTACCCCAAATCTTACAAAAATATCAGAAAAAAGAAAATCTACCACTGTTTTCTCTGTTGCTCTAGGTAATTCTCTTGCCTCCACCCACTTCGTAACATAATCAGTACAAACTAAAATATACTTCTTACCTTTGGACATAGGGTTGATGGGACCTACAAAATCAAGAGCCCACCTCTCAAAAGGTTCTATAAGAACCTATGGCTGCAAAGGCATATCATCTGATTGTACAGGCTGCCCCATTCTCTGGCAGTTGTGTCACACTTCCAGACATATTCCCTTGCATCTTTGAAAAGACTTGGCCAATAATAACCTAAGCGAAGGATTTTGTAAGTTGTTCACTTGTCTGCAAAATGTCCTCCACATGGTTCATCGTGACAAGCTCTCAAAATGTCATAGATCTCGTCTTCCCAGACACACCTACGAATAATCAAATCAGGTCCAGTGAAAAAAATATCTCCCCTAATCCAAGAGTAATCAACACTTTTTCTAATAATTATCTTTTTTTGATCAGATGAAAAATAAGGAGGCAACTTTCCTGTAGCAAGGTAATTGGCCATGTCTGCAAACCAAAGTGTTTTAACAAGCAAATTTTCGTGAGGAAAGCTATCATTAATAGAAACATCCTCACCTGCATGGTTGAGTCTAGATAAGAAATCAGCTTCCTGATTTTCCTTTCCAGGCCTATCCAATCCCATGACGTCAAGTTCATGCGGCAACAAAAGCCACCTAGTAATCCTGCCATTAGTAACTATCTTATTCATGATATATCGAATGGCAGAGTGATCGGTGTTTACAAAAACTTCATAGTCCATGATGTAATGTCTAAACTTATTAATAGCATAAATCACAACAAGGAATTCTTTTTCAGTTACCATATAATTCAGTTCTGCAGGAGTTAAGTTTTTACTAACATAATAAATAGCATGGGTTACCAAATCTTCCTTTTGTCCCAATACCGCTCCTATGGCTAAATTAGAGGCATCAGTGGAAATATGAAAAGGAAATTTCCAATCTGGGCCTCTCAATACCAGTGCTGAAGAAAGTTTTTCCTTGAGTGTATCAAATGCAGCTTGACACTCATCATCCCAATGAAATTCAGCTTCTTTAGTCAACAATTTAAATAATGGAGAGGCTACTTTTGTAAAATTTTCAACAAACCTTCTATAGCCTGCATGCCCAAGAAAACTTCAGACTCCCTTCTGATTGGTTGGTGGGGGTAGCTTTGCATGACTTCAATCTTTGTCAGATCAACTTTAATTCCTGCAGCAGAAACATGATGACCCAAAACAATACATTCATTCATAATCATAAAACATTTTTCATTACTTAATGATAGGTTAGTTTCTCTACATCTCTGCAAAACTTTTTCAAGATTATGTAAATCTTCTTCAAAAGTATCAACCACAACTGTAAAGTCATCCATACAAAATTCTATGCAATCATGCAAAAGATCAGAAAAAATACCAAGGACAGTCCATTGGAATGTGGCTGGTGCATTGCATAGACCAAATGGAAGTACCCTATATGTATAGGTGCCCCAGGGACATGTGAATGTAGTCTTTTCCTTGTCTTCTAGAGCTATCCTAATCTGATTGTACCCGCTAAACCCATCTAGGAAGGAAAATTATTTTTTTCCTGCCAAAGTGTCCAGCACTTGGTCTATAAAAGGAAAGGGAAAGTTATCCTTCAATGTGGCCTTATTTAGTTCCCTGTAATCTACACACACTCATCATTTACGATTATTTTTGGGGACAATAACCAATGTAGATACCCACTGGATATGTGAGGGCACAATAATAACAATAGTGGGATTCTATGGAACACAATAATAGTAATATGGGGACTACAAGGGCACAAGAATATAATAAGGGGGTTGTACTAATAACAATAATGGGTTACACTAGTAGTATAGGGACCTAACATGCCCCTCTCCTTCAAAAAGTGTTGTCCTCAACTCTTGAGTAGTTCTTGATGCTTCTATATAAAATTCTTGTCCTCCCATGTGGAATCTTTAGCGGGTAAGTTCTTCACTTGATGAGATACTCTGAAATTGATCGATTTCATAGTTGTTGGGTTCTTGTTTCTATGACTGCTCTAGGTTCCAATATGATTTTTCCTTCCTTGTCAAGTTCTAGCAATATTGTTTGAACTGGGATCTTCTGCAACTTTTGCATGAGTGGCCACACATTTTTGTCCTTCTTCCATTCATCCCTTGCTTCGTTTATCCAATCTAGTTGGATAATAGAAATAGCATTAAAAAATGCTTCCACATCCTCATCCTTTCTTGAGATTGCATCTGCAACAACATTTTTCTTCCCTTTTTCGTAGATGATTTCAAAGTCATAACCCAACATATTTGTGACCCATTTTTTCTGTTCTTCTAAAGATAATATTTGTTCTAAAAGGTATTTAAGACTATCATGATCCATTTTTAACTTGAAGTGTCTTACCATTAGGTAAGTTTGCCATTTCTTAAGTGCATGTAGTATTGCCAACATTTCCTTCTCATAAATATCTTGCTTGAGATGTAGCCATAAAAATACCTATCGCCTACATCAAAAATTCTTTGACTACGATGTTGATTTATTTGTTGTTTCATTCGATTCTGCACCAAAGTGGCATTATCCTTTAAAAGTTGGAGAGATTGTTGTTGATGCTCGATGTGATCTTTCATTGCTTGAATCTTTTTCTTCTTGCTATGTACTTCTATCTTGAGAGTTTGAGGAGTGGTAATTTCTTCCAATGCATTACAAGATATGGTCGGATTCATTTCTTGATGCTTGATGTGATCTTTCACTTCTTAAACATTTTTCATCTTGATATGTCCTTCTATCTTGATAATTTGAGGAGTGGTAATTCCGGTCAATGCATTACAAGATATGGTCAGATTCATTTCTTCTTTATCGATGTGATCTTTCACTTCTTGAACCTTTTTCTTCTTGATATGTCCTTCTATCTTGAGAGTTTGAGGAGTGGTAATTCTTGCCAATGCTTTACAAGATATGGTCGGATTCATTTCTTCTTTCTCTGGGGTTGGTTCCTGGTGTATATCCTCTTCTTTTGATGTTTCTCGATCCTTTTCTTCCTCTTCATAATCTATGTAAAATAATTTCTTCTTATCACACTTATGACCTTTAGTGCATTTGTTATCATAATTGTAACAAATCCCTTTTTCTCTTTTTTCTTCCAATTATTGTGGTGTCAACCTTGTAGGTTGCGGAAGGCTAGGAGAAACAACACTTCCATCTTTATAGTTGTGAGGGGTAGACTTCCTTGTTGCCATAATTTTTCTTTCCACTTTTTTTGCCAACCTGAATGCCTTCCCCAATGAATCAGGTTCCCAAAGACTAACCTCATGTTGAATGTTATCCTTTAAAATCCCTATGGAGACATCAATCCTTTGCTTCTCTGGAATATCGTTTTCCCTGATATTCAATTTTTGAAATTCCTCAATGTGCTCTGCCATTGAACACTTTTTTTTTATATATTTAACAATTGTCTAAAGACGGTGTTTCTCTTTGTATCCTCATAATGTGCTATCATTTCCTCCGTGAAAATTGACCACGTAACAAAGCCCTTTATACCATAAAAATTGATCCGGTTCTAAATATGAAGATGCAACATGTACCTTTTGTAATAGTTTCACCTCATGTAGATCAAAATATTGCTCCATCTGTAGTATCCAATTTGATGGATCCTTGCCATCAAACTTCCTCATATCGCCTTTTCTTGATTTTAGGAGCTCGATCTTAAAATGAATGTAACTCTGTAATTTCATATCTCCAAGCTCTGAAATTGTGTCCTGCACTATCCCTCTGAGTCCTCCTTTTAACCCCACAAGTCTGATCAAGATTGGATTCTGCAAGGAAGAGTTATGTCAGATCTCCCATGATGACCTAATTATAGACTAGTTCAATGGAGTGAATTTGTACGAAGTTCCACATGTCCATGTTTCAACCTTAGGACTTGAAACTGATACAAAGAAAACTACAGTCCATCCTCTTTCTATATGTTACGAAATTTCAATCTGATGCTCAGAGAAAAAGTTATGACGATTTTCCCAACATCACCTGTTTAGAATGTAATTCGGGAGTTTGCAGAAACCATAAATTCCTCAGATTATATATCCGAAAATATGGCGAGACAAGATCTGAAATTTGGACCCAAGCTTCATGATGATTTCGGCTCAAATGGGTTTTAATTTTAGAGTCTGCACCTGCGTAGAAAAACAATTATAGTGAAACTTCCACGATGACCTGTTTGAGATGAAATTCTGGATCTTGCAAAAACCCTAACTTCCTCAGAACATATCTCCAAAAATATAGTGAGACGAGATCTGAAATTTGGACCCGAGGTTCAAACCGATTTCTTCTCAAATGGATTTTTTTTTTTTGGCTTTTGAAACTTTGTAGCGAAAAAGTTATAGCGAAAATGCCAAGATGACCTGTTTGGAGCAGTGAAACCCTCGAATCCAAAGCTCTGATACCAAATGTTATGAAACCAGCTCACAAAAAGATAGATCAACACCTTAGAAATAAGCCTTTTTGAGGGGGTAACCTCCTTTAAATTACACAAATGAAAAATTCTTGGATGATACCAATGACAAGACCTCCTTTCTATATATAGGAGTCTAAGGCGTCATAATATAATCAAAGCCAACATGACAATAATAATGTAAGGGCACAATAATAACAATAGTGGGCTTCTATGGGGCACAATAATAACAATATGGGGACTACAAGGGTACAAGAATATAATAAGGGATTGTACTAATAACAATAAGGGGTTACACTAGTAGTATAGGGACCTAACAGTCTATCCAAGATAGGATAGATGAACCCTACATTTAACAATTTCTACAATTCATCTTTCACAATTTCCCTTAAAGCGGGGTTCATCCTCCTCTGTGGCTATCTCATGGGCCTGGATTTCTCTTCTATATACATATTATGAATGCATGTGTCCATGTGAATGCCTCTCATATCTATGTATTCCGAAGAAAAAGTGTCTGAAAAGTTTTTCAATGCTTGAATTAACTTTTTTTCCTATTTAGGGGTTAAGGCAGAATTAATATTCAAAGGTTTTTCAGGAAAAATTTCAACCACCTTATTTCCCCCATTTAGTCATGGAATATGTAGGAAATGCAGATAATAAGGTTGAATGTAATTCGGTTGTTGTGATATATTCACGAAAATCTTGAAGATTAGTAATGAGATCTAAATTATGACTAGACTGCCTTCCTTCTTGCTTCAAAAAATTAGGATTAGAAATAAAACAATTTATCAAATTTTCTTCTGAATTTTCTTTAAGGCTCATGGCTTAGGCAATTATCAAAATTGGTTGGGCACATTCTGAATCATGCTTTTCTTCTTCAACCCAATGTGTATTTTCTGATCTCAAGAGAGGTTGAGCAGGGGCATACAAATTAATGTGCTTTGTTTTAGTCCCATGAGTGATGGTGATATTTCCAGACCTACATGCTATATAAGCATCTGTCGTGGCTAACCAAAGTCTCCCCAAGATCAAAGAATGCCCTCCTAAGTTAGTTTTGGGTTGAAGAACATAAAAATATATAGGGTACTTCCAGGAATATAATGAGATGACAATGTATTTTAATAGCCCCTCTGGCTTTACCTTAGACCTATATGCTAATTCTAGCATGGTAGGAGTAGGAAATAAGTCAAAGGTTCATATTCTAGATAAGGTCTCCATAGTCATCACATTAATGGCTACAGCTAAATCAATTAAAGTATTTTTTATAGGTTTTCCATTGATAAAGGCGGTAACCATAGGGATTCCAGGATCTGCATATTTTTCAGTAAAAAATCCGATAGACATTAAACTTGCAAGCTTTCCAACTACTTGAATTGTAGAGATTTCTTTCTTTTGTCTTCCTGGTCTCTTGGTACATAGATCCCTTACATTTTTAGCATAGATTGGGATATCTTTAATTTCTTGCAGCAAAGGGATCTTAATGCATACATTTCTCAATTCAGACAGAATATCAAACTCAGGTTGCTTTAGTCTCATTTCCAACCTCTCTGGAAAAGGAGGTTGGATTGTATGGGATGAGGAAGGTTCTTGCGGCCTTGAAGTAGTTTATTCTGCTGGTTCAAGTGTGGTTTCAACTTCAAGAATTTCTATAGAGTCTTCCTCTACAATCTCTTCAATTCTTCCTGGCTGATTCACCACTTTTCCTTACCTCAACTGGATTTCATGCAGTGACACAGGCAATTCCTATAAAACAGGAACATAAATTTCCTACAGTGACTGTGGTGTAATACAGTAGGTAGGAAAAGTGGGATAGGTGACCAATCCAATGTTGTGAGCAGATTGGATGGTTTTATTATTGGGGTTAGACATTGGTTGGGTAGGAAGTTGCATAGGACAAGGTTGATTTGGTGGGGTAGGAAACTAAAGCTGCTGATGTTGAGGTTGAATCATTTGTTGTTGTGTAGGCTGTGGAGGATAAAAGTTTTGAGAAGGAAAATTCTGAGTGGTAGGGTAAGAAAAGTTCCCCTACCAAGGCTGTTGTGGAGGCTAGGTCTGCCAAGGCATTGGAATATTCCACATCTGATTTTGATTATAAGGAACTTGAAAATGCGACTGAGCCATACCTACAGCATTTGGTTTCCATGGTCTTTAAGGTTTCATTGCATAAAGTGTGTTGACATCTCCTTGATTGGCTAGATATCTTGATTTGATTTCAGGAAGTGATGGGCATTGATCAGTAGAGTGTTCTGCTTCACAGATTCGGCATATCTCTATGCTATCTACAGGACATTCCCTCAAGGCATGATTCTTTCTGCATTTTGAAAAGAACACGACCAGGGATTTTTCTATCTCCTCCTGTTTTTCATGTTTCTTCTTAACCTGAAAAACATCCAATTTGGAAGATAATGTGCTAAGAATATCAATCTTAAAATTTTCAAATAAATTACCTATCTCAGCTCTGGTTACTCTAACTCCAGCAACTAACTTGACAAGCTTGGAAGCAATATCTCTTGTTCCTCCTCCAACTTTCGAATTTCCTCTTGAATATCGACGACATATATCACATACTTCATCATAGCCCAACTTTGATATGTCACCTCCTCCCATCAAATTCAAAATCTCCAAAGATTTTGGTTTGATCGCTCTGAGAAAAATTGTTCTTTTAGTATCCTTGCTCAGTTGATTCATTTTAGACCTCTGTAGATTATACTGAAATCTCTCCACCAAGTCCTCAAGGCTCTCCCCCTCCTTTTGATTCATGCCAAATATTTCTTCTCTGAGGTCCCTAGTCTTGCAATAATCTTGATACTTTCTTAAGAATACCTTTTTCATTTCCTCCCAAGTTGTAATGGAGTTTGAAGCCAACCCCATGAACCACCTGAGAGTCGCATCCTTCAATGTTGCAGGAAACAACTTCATCTTCTGAGCATTGGAAGAATAGTCATAGCTTCTACATAACACATTGAATTCAAATAGAAAGGCATCAGAATCTTCACTAGGAACCCCACGAAAACTAGTCAAGGCTGAAGGAGGAATATTCTTCATCTGAGTAGCTCCACTAGCATCCCTAATAGGGAATTCAAATGTGACCAGTTCTTCTTCCTTCTCATCGTATCCATATGTGTGACCAGTCCCCTCTTCATGGGCCATTCTGGACCAAAAGGAAGTGGGGGCTTTATAGATTGCAGATCCTGCAGAATCAATGGTTTGGATTTCTGGTTCTTGAACAGGATTGCCAAGGAATTCCTTTTCAGGCTGACCACTGAGTAGAGATGTTGTTTTCCTTGTGATAGGAGATTCAAAATGGGCAGCAACAGAATATTTTCCTGCAGAAGCTGCTACAGTAGAAGCAAGAATATGTTCTGGGCTCTTTTTAGGACCACAGACCTCCTGATCGGACTCTTCTTCTCTTGCTGCCTTATTTCTTGTAGACTTCTTTTTCCTTGCCAGTGTATTAGTAAATGAAGTGGTGCTCACACCACCACAAAATACATTTGTAGATGTTGGACCCAATCATCTACTATGAAAACAAATTCAAAAGAAACTACTTACCAAACAATCAGGACACAGCTTTGGCGAATTTCTGACCTCCTCCAGTGTGTGGGCTTTGCCCTTCGTCTTACCACTTTGACTCCCCCAGTCCTGAAAAATTCCAAACAATGCATGTAATAAAAACACTTCAGTATTATCCCTTTATCACCTCCCCGACAACAATGCCAAAATGTTGAGTCAAATTATAGCATTATAATTTGATTAAACATAAATCATCAACTCAGGTAGGTAAGCTTGTGAGATGCATGCAAAGTATATGCAAGCCTAATACTGTAAGTGGTGATTAATCTAACTAACGAATCATACAAAAGCAATGACTCTTTCTTGCATCAACCACTTAGCAGCAAAGACTATAGAGTGGATCGAACTTCCCTCTACAGCTCTTAAGATTGTTGATGATGATTAGGAAAAGATATAAAAATCACTTACATCAAATTAAGAAATTCAATCAACATGAGAAATCAATTTTTCATTAACTGAATCCCACACATAAACAGAAACTAATTCATTTCACCCAGTGTTATTGATATATTAGAAAGAGTGCATTAGCTATAAAAATGAATTATTACTACATAACATAAATAAAATGCATAAAAACTAACTATGGGAGTTGTGAGCAAAGGGGGCCCTCCCTTACTCACAACCCCTTCAAATTAAAAGAGCTTGCTCACTGCAATGGATAGAACATATATCTTTATATTAATATGAAAATATAGTCGAGTAAAATCTAATATAAATTTAGTGCTGAAACCAACCCAGCAATCTAACAACTCCTATCATCGAAACTAGGCCAAAATTTATACATTGACAAAGCCCATATATGGCTCGAAATAAAGGAAACTGCTAAACTAAACCTTAGGCTAACAGATTTGTTACAATATATCATTTTTAGCCATACTAGGTCTAATCCATGACTGAAAGCATGGATTAGACGAAAACTCGTTACATGGTTGTAGTTGTTCCTCCAAATGGCCAATGAGAGAAGACTTCTGAATCTGGGCGATGTTGTTGGCATATCTAAGAAGGCCAATAGGATAATAGCCATATGTCATATATTCCCCGCAAAACCCATGTTTCCTTTGGACTTAGATATCCATGGAATATGGCTAACTATCGATGTTGCTGCCGGAAATCCGCGCAGTTACAGGAAATCCGCGATTGCAAGAAATCCAGAGTGTTTGTAGGAAATAAGATCGCACAGTTGTTCTGCAGGAATTATGGGCCTGTTTCCGAATCAAATCAAATCTGCATAGGAAATCGAGATTAGTTGGCATAGTAATAAAATAACAAACAACTAGCTAATGAATATTCAAAGTTAAGGTAAAAGACGCTTTTTAATATTAATTTGCATGCCTACAGCCTACGACACCCTTTTGGAAAAAACAGAAGCATTATAACCGAGATAGGCATAGTAGGGGTTAAAGATAATCAAAATGTGAGAGGGAATGTATAGAAAAAGGTGTCAAAATTGGGTAAAACCAAGCCCCAACACCTACTCATATGTAAACTGTGTCAAATCTCTACAATTCTATGTTTTTTTTTTCTAATAAAAGATTTCTAGCTTTCTCATAGTTGGGGCTCTTGTACCCTTCCAAATCATGCTAGTAGGGAGAGCGAAGCATGTTGAATGGTATATTACAAGCACAAATAAATAATACCACTTTTGCATCCACATCATCCCTCCCACCAATATTCAATAAATATGCTACTATTCTTCTAAGTTCATAGGTTCCAAAAGTACCAAGAGGAGATGAGGTGTGTCCACCAAATCTATAGGTTACACTTGCATCAAATTGGAGTTTCTATTTCTTATTTTTTCATTTTTTTGGAAAACTCCTTTATTTTGATGTATTTTTTCCTTTGTTCCATTGACACCTTAGGCCAAACTGATATCCCTATGGCACCCTTATTTTCATCACTTCCATTACTCCACAAAGATGCTTCTTGACACAGGTGTATGAACCATTGTAAGGTTTTTCTCCATGACAATCATGAGGGAATATAAACTTGAAGGTTCCACCACCTCCCCCTCCCCGAGTTTTGTCGCTAATTTACACAAGGGTCTCATTACAAATTCCCCCCCTTGCATTTCAATGCCCTCTTCATCCTATTCCCCTTCAAACTCTTCCTCCTTGTCATACATTTGGTCACGATGAGTGTGACCACTATCCTCTTTTTCGATTATTTCCCTTCTATACATACCCCCCACCAACACCATGAAAACAAAAAATGGAATGATAAGCCAAAATAACACCATTTTAGATATACAATCTGCAATAAAGTGAGCATTAATAAATAATGGGAAAGAGTAGGAGAGGAGGAGAAAAGAATACAAGCAAGGATGGCAAGCCAATGAGGGACTTAACTAGGGTTTTCAATTACATCTTAGCTCTTGATAAGTTGAGAGCTTGAGGTATATGAAAACCCTTCTTCATTGCTCCAAGCTCCCCCTCCTTCACTCCCCCAAGCTTTCCTTTGGTATCTCCTCCAACCTATCACAAACATGATCTCAAAACATTGTTATCTCCTCCCTTCTCCAAGCTCAATCCAAATATGTAAGAATGAGGAAACAAGAGTAGAAAGAGGATTTTTAACCTAATCCTCCCTTTCCCTAAACTCGCCCTTAACTCACTGTAGGCCTAACTGAACCACAAGTTATTAAACAAAAAAATCCTCATGTAACCATGTGTGTGCCATTTGGAGCCATGTAGGAAGCATCATGGAACTATACTGGAACTGTGGTTTGGCCTATGAAGTCACAAATATAAGCATCATGGTTCCCATGGGACTAGGAATTGTGTTTATTTAAGTGTAGCATGATTTTATTTTTCATATTTTTTGTTTTCCGTGGTTCAAGCATGGGTCCACACGATTTGTGGTTTTGGCCTCTGAGCCATGGGGTAGGGGTGATGGTTCATGCAACATTGGTCTGAACCTTTCACCACAACCCAATACAAGGTCACCGCTAACCCTCCAAGCCACTGTTTAAATATCACATCAAAACCCTCGATGAATTTTATATAATGGTTTGGAACATTTGTTATGCTTTTTTGTTGACTTCTAATTTAGTTTATCATAGAGCCTACCTTCGTATCTTTTGATTCTATAATTTTCCTCCACAAGCCTTCTTTCAACATGACATTCAAAATTTTTTTAGCTTCAAATGCTTTACTAAACAAATGGATTTATTTTAAACCCCAACGATGCTCCTCCTTTGGACTTGCTATAATATGCCAAGATTTACCAAAGGAAGGCCTTCAGTTTCCTTCCTCCTCAACCATAGGTATTTAAAACATAGTTTCCTCATTTCCTCAAGGACTCCTTTTGTATTTAATGCCAAGGAATGGGAAAAAAATAGACAACCTCCAACTCAGGGTTGTCTAAGGTCAACCTTGGAACAACCATTTGTTACACTAATTATTTATTCTACCTTCTTTGGTTTTTTAACATCCAACTCCAATCCTTCCTTCCATACCTATTAGGATTGTAGTTGTAACTAAAATCCAAGGTATTTGATCCTTTCTTGAAAGTTTGAAATCTTGATAGGAAAAAAATCTTAACCAACTTTGTTTTGTATCTAAAACACCAAAGTAAATTGAATATTTTTGCACATTTACTTCTGTGCTCGTTGTAATCTCATGGTTTTCCTACTATTGTTTTTCTATCGTGTCCCTTGAAAAACCAATTGAAAACAACAAAACATCATCAACAAATAAGAGGTGGGTTATTGAGAGTGCCTTTCAAAATCTGTTTCTCATGGTTATACTTTTCCTTTTTCTTCTGTGATAGCCTTGGTTAACCCCTTAGCTACTAGTGGGAAGAGTGAAGGGAATAAAGGCATACAATATTTTGAAGCAGATCCATCAATAAAGAAGCAAAAGAAATAGAGGATATACATCCCATTATCTGGTTTATCACTGGTAGAAAAAAACCATGTAAAGTATCCATCTTGAGTATAGTTGGTTGGTTTTGTCATAAGCTTTGTATAAATCTAACTTTATAAATATTGTTAGAGACTAGTTTTTATTGTATAGATCCTATCTTGTGGTGTTCCAATTGCTTTATGGATCTGTGTCCTAACTAAACAACCAAGTTGTGCTTGCAGAAGTGTTGCAGAACCTCTTCCAAAATCTTTTTGGTGATTTTATACACACATTTACACAAGGAAATTTCTCTGAATTCAAAATATTCATGTTGTCTTTTTTGGGGAATATTGAGTTAAAAATATCCTAAAATGTTTCTAGTGCTTTTGATCTCTTCTGTCACCCGAGCTTATTCCAATAGTTCATAAAAACCTGAAGAAATCCCTATTGTCTTACCATTTGAACCAGGACCCTTATCTTTGTTCAAACATGTTAAGATTGCTTTCCACTCCTCCTTTATGACTTCTTAACTGTTTTTTACCATCTTCCTTAGCTGCAAGGCTATGAAAGTATGTTTACATTTATATGGTGTGAGCAATATTTGACCTATCCATTTCTTTGTATATTTCTTGGAAGTAAGACACTCATAACTCCAGGAAGTTCTTTTATGATATAATTTCTACATTTTTCATTTTCCACATTGATTATTTTCCTATTTTTTTACAATGTGCATAATGGTGAAAAATCTTGGTGTTTTCATCCTCCATATATCTTCTCTTCGTTCCAATATTCTCTTCTTTCTGTTTCTCAACTCTTAAACCCTTTTTAACTTCCTCCTTAAGGATCCCTTTAGACTTTATCATTCTTCTCATGAATATCAAGCATTTTATTTATTTATTTTTAATGGTTTTTTTATATTTGTTTTCTTTATTTATTTAAATACAATAGAAGAAACCACTGCCCATTTTAGCTTCTTCAGAGATGAAACAAATTAGAAACTATTTTTATCTTTAGACTTGTAATCATATCCAACCCACTCTCTATCAACCATCACTAACACTCTTCCTATTCCAATGACATAGGGTTAAATTTTAAGGGACTGGCATGTTTACAATCTTGTTTTCTAGTTTGAAGAAGTATGGTGGATGGTCCAACCTATATGGAAACCATGCTTTGTAGTCTATTTGGTAGAAATGGAGTTACCAGTGGGACATGGAAACCACAAGTATCCCAGACTTGGGTAGTTTCTGGGCTTTCATCTCCTACTACCTCAACCCATGAACCTATTCTATTTGAGTAATTTAGAAGAATCTCTGAAGCCAATAATTTGTCTAGTCATTGGTCACCAATTTTGGTATTATTCCATGTTGGACAAGGTTGACAGGCTTTGCATCTCCTAGACCCTTCCTCTTCTATCTTATGCTTTAAATAGTTAGCTATTTTGTTTTGTCAGCAACATCCCCAAACCTTTGATATGCTCAAGGTTAAAATGGGATCCCCCAACTTCTAATCTCTCCTCCTTGAGACACCCCAAAAAGAAAAAATCATCCAAAAACACTTGTTTGTCATCACGCAGACCATAAAATTTAGTAATTGAAATCATTTAGATTAATTGATTTCCACATCACCTGCAAAATCTCTCTATCAAGGGTTTTATTTGCGGATGGTTGAGAACAAATTTCTGCAAAATGAGGAGGCGTTGAGTCCTTTAAAGGATCGTAAACGAGGTCCTATACACTCTTGAATCAAAGATAGTCCAAAATCTCGATTCTTTAAAAAAATGCTCCAAGCCAAGAATTATCCTCCAAGCTCTTCTTAAAAGCACATGACAACCAAGAGTTTTTTCATTGTGGTTCAAGGACATTGGAGATCAGTGACCGCTACGTCCATGGAAACTATATGGGTAGATCCATCCAAAGGGACCACATCTTGTCAGCTCATTAGTCCAGCCTAACCCCAAGAGAGTCGAAGCGAATTAACCCTGTGACCTCCCATTGGCAAGGTGTTTTAACAATGAGAACTCAACCAATTGAGCTAATCCTCAGGGTCTAACAACCAAGAGTTGTATACTCATTCACATAAATATTCCATCGAAGAATGTTGGGGTTAATTGTCTTTATAATTCGAAGATGGCACTGTTCTTTGGTTTGTAGCTTACCTTGAAGTCATTAAACGTAGGAGATGTTGTGGGATTGAAATTCTGAATTGTAGCTTGCATTTTCCCAAAAAAGTAAGAGATTAATATATTTCATGTTGTTAGGTCCCTATAATACTAGTGATTCCCCCATTACTATTTCCATTGTTTCCCTTATTGTTATTGTTGTGCCCCTATTGTCCCCATATTGTTATTATTGTGCCCCATAGAAGCCCACTATTGTTATTTTTGTGCCCTTATATTATTATTGTTAGGTCGGCTTTGGTTATATTGTGACCCCTTAGACTCCTATATAGAGAAAGTAGGTTTTGTCATTTGTATCATCCAAGAATTGTTCATTTTTGTAATGTAAAGGAGGTTTCCCCCTCGAACAGGCTGATTTCTAACTCGTTGATCTATCTTTTCTATCTTTTTGTGAGCTGGTTTCATAACATTTGGTATCAGTGCTTGGATTCTAGGGTTTCGCTACTCCAAATAGGTCATCGTGGAATTTTTTATGTAACGTTTTTTCTGCGACATTTCAGAAGCAAAAACAAAACCCATTTGAGTCGAAATCACTCTGATCCTCAAGTCCGAATTTCAGATCTTGTCTCTCTATAGTTTCGGAGATATGATCCAAGGAAGTTATGGTGTTTGCAAGATCCCGAATTATATCTCAAACAGGTGACCTGGGGAACATACTCATAACTTTTTTCTGAGCATCATATTGAAATTTCGTAAGAATTTACAAAAATAGAATAGACTGTAGTTTTCTATGTATCGGTTTCAAATCCTAAATTCACAACAATGACACGTGGCACTTCGTACAAGCTCGCTCTATTGAACCTGTCTATAATCAAGTCATCGTGGGAGATTTGGCATAACTCTTCGTTGGAGAATCCAATCTTGATCAAACTTATGGGGTTAGAAAGAGTACTCAGAGGGTTATCGCAAGAAGAAATTTCAGACCTTGAAGATCCAAAATTATAGATATATAGTAGATTCAATATTAAGTTCCTACAAAGTGAAAAAAGGTGTGTAGTTTTTTTTATTTTTTGCATAAGTTTGGTTTGAAAAATTAGTTTAAAGGAATTCAAATGGGATAGTGAAGCATTATTATCATTAATTGATGCCCTGAAGAAAGAAAATGGAAACACCTAGTAAGCAACCTGAAAGCTCTAACATGACTCATGAAGAAGAGGAAGAAATGCAACATGATATATCAAAATTACGAGACCAAGTGCAACAAATTTCACTCGCACAAAAAGTAACAGAAGCTAAGATGGATGGTTTAAAGAAATATGTAGAAGCTAAGATGTATGGCATGGAAGATAAGATGGATGGTTTAAAGAAATGCATAGAAGCTAAGATGAATGACGTGGAAGCTAAGATGGATGGCATGGAAGCTAAGATGGATGATTTAAAGAAAGGCGTGGAAGCTAAGATGGAAGATTTGAAGACAAATTTGACAAATTTTCTATAAGAAATGCTTACTAATTGGGAAAGGGTAGTAAAGGGAACTCATGATGAGAACAAAATAAATGTTAATCATGATTTCATAGACTCTAACGTTGGATCGAAAAACCACCATGTTCCAAAGATCGATATGAGGAAGTTTGATGGCAAGGATCCCATAATATGGATACTACAGATGGAGCAATTTTTTATCTCCATAATGTTCAAAACACACAAAAGGTATGCATCACAGCTTTATATTTGGAACCAAATCAGTTTGAATGGTATCAATGGCTTTGCTCTTGTAAACAAATTGTCACTTTGGCTATTTTTATGGATGAAATGATAGCACATTATGAGGATACAAAAAGAAACACTTTTTTTATCCAATTATAAATCTCAAACAAAAGGGTTCAATGATGGAGCACATTGAGGACTTCCAAAAATTGAATATAAGGGTAAAAGATATTCTAGAGGAGCATAGGATTGATGTGTTCATAGGGACTTTAAAGGATAACATCCAAAATGAGATTCGCCTTTGGGAACCTAATTCATTGGAGAAGGCATTCAAGTTGGCAAGAAAAATGGAAAGAAAAATTATGGCAACAAGGAAGCCTACCACTCAAAATCATAAAGATGGACGTGTCATTACCCCTAGCCATCCACAACCTACAAGGTTGACGCCACAACAATTGGAAGAAAAAATAGCAAAAGGGCTTTGTTACAGTTGTGATAGAAAATACACTAAAGGTCTTAAGTGTTCTGAGAAGAAATTATTTTACATAGATTGTGAAGAGGAGGAAGAAAAGGAACAAGAAACGTCAAAAGAAGAGGATATACACCAGGAACAAACCCTAGAAAAAGAAGAAATGAATACGACCATATCTTGTAATGCATTGGCCGGAATTACCACTCCTCAAACTATCAAGATAGAAGGGCATATCAAGAAGAAAAAGGTAATAGTGTTGATTGATTCGGGTAGTACCCATAATATTATTGATTGTAAGATAGCCAAGGAATTGAATTGCTTCCAATATCCAGCACCAGAGTGTCAAGTGATGGTTGCAAGTGGAGGAACCATAAATTGTTCAGGAAAGTGTCATAATATCAAGCTATCCATGGGATAATATGTAATGAATAGCCCAATGCTTTCCATTCCAATGGGTGGTGTTGATGTTGTACTAGGAGTCTAATGGCTATAATCCTTGGGTACAATAGATTTTAATTTTCAAGAACTATTCATGAAATTATCTTCAGAAGGAAAGGAAGTTGAATTAAGGAGCATCACTGGGAAACCAGGAAATATAATCAACTCTAACGAAATGAAAAAGCTTCTAAAGAAAGAACAACGAGGCATAATTGCACAGTTATGTTCACTAGAAGTTCCCACATCAAAATCATCTATTTCTCCAGATCTCTAAAAAGTATTGGACAATCATTCCAAGGTATTTGAGACTCCCAAAGGCCTCCCACCTATTCGTGATCATGATAATGCTATTCATTCCAGGAAGTGTTCGTCCAAACATCATGCCTTACAGATATCCCTATGCCCAAAAGAGTGAAATTGAACGTATGGTTACAGAAATGCTAGAGGATAGTATAACTCAACCTAGTCAAAGTTCTTTCTTTGCTCTAGTAGTATTGGTTCACAAGAAGGATGGATCATGGTGCATGTGTCCAGATTATAGGGATCTCAACAAGCTCACTATTAAAGATAAATTTCCCATTCCTGTCATTGATGAATTATTGGATGAATTGCATGGATCAATTTACTTCACCAAGTTGGATCTTCGTTCAGGATATCATCAAATCAGAATGAAGACTGAAGACATTCCAAAAACAACATTTAGAACTCATGAGGGTCATTATGAATTTTTGGTCATGCCTTTCGGCCTTATGAATGCACCTTCTACATTTCAAGAATTGATGAATTCCATTTTCAAACCCTTCCTTAGGAAATTTTTGTTATTATTTTTTGATGATATACTAATCTACAACAAGTCTTAGAAGGATCATGTTCAACATGTTGAAAAAGTGCTCAAACTATTGGAGGAGAAACAATTATATGAAAAAAGCTCCAGATGTTTATTGGAGTACAAGAGGTGGAATATCTAGGTCATATTGTATCTCATGAAGGTGTTAAGGTAGACCATAGCAAAATTAAAACCATTAAGGAATGGAAAATCCCCACATCCATAAACATCTACGAGGATTTCTAGGGTTGATAGGGTATTATCGCAAGTTTGTTAAGAATTATGGGAGAATAGCAGCACCTCTAACAACATTATTGAAGAAAGACGCATTTTCATGGACTCCAGAAGCAACGAAGGCCTTTGAACATCTTAAAGAGGCAATGTTCCAAGCATCGGTCTTAACTACACCAGACTTCACAAAAACCTTTATTGTGGAATGTGATGCCTTGGGAAATGGAATTGGTGTTGTTTTAATACAAGAAGAAAGACCCATTGCTTTAGAAAGTCGTCCAATCAAACGAAAGTATTTACACAAAGCTATTTATGATAAGGAAATGTAGGAAATACTACATGCAATTAAGAAATGGCGACCCTACCTAATGGGAAGACACTTCAAGGTAAAAACAAATCATTATAGTCTTAAATACTTTTTAGAACAAAGATTATCTTCAAAATAGCAACGAAAATGGGTCACAAAGATGTTGGGTTATGACTTTGAAATCATCTAAAAAAAGGGAAGCAAAATGTTGTGGTAGATGCACTCTCAAGAAAGGATAAGGATGTGGAAGCATTTCTTTGCACCATTTCTATTATCCAAACAGATTGGATAAACAAAGCAGGGGATGAGTGTAAAAATGATGAAGAAGTGTCGGCACTCATTCAAAAGTTACAACAAGATCCCAGTACATCTGATACATTTAGCTGGAAAAATGATTCGTTATGGTACAAAGATCGGTTATACCTATGTAAGAATCCCCAACTCAAACAAAAGATTCTTAGGGAATTGCACACCTCTCCCTTAGGAGGTCACTCAGGATTTCTAAAAACTTACCACAGGGTTGAGAAGGAATTTTTTTGGGATGGCCTTAAATCAAATATTCAAAAGTTTGTGGCGGAATGTTTGGTTTGCCAATAAAATAAAGTTGAACAATTAATACCTCGGGTCTATTACAACCTTTATCCATCCAAAGCCAATGTTGGGAGGAGGTTTTAATGGATTTTATCACAGATTTACCCAAGTCTGAAGGAAAGAGTGTTATCATGGTGGTAGTTGACAGACTTACCAAGTATGTACACTTTTGTGCATTATCTCATCCATTTAAAGCGAGTACAGTTTCTACTACATTTATGGATACAATTCAAAAGCTACATGGAAACCCAAAGATTATTGTAAGCGACAGAGATCCCATTTTCACTAGAAATTTTTTGACATAATTATTTTCTTATCTTAGTACTCAGTTAGCTCATAGCTGATCTTATCATCCTCAATCTGATGGGCAAACTGAGATAGTAAACAAATATCTGGAAGGATATCTTTGTTGCTTTGTATCTAATAAACAGACACAATGGGTCAAATGGTTGCCTCTGGCTAAATGGTGGTATAACACTTCCTTCCATACTGCAACAAAAATGACCCCGTTTATGACACTTTATAGATATCATCCACCATCCATCACATCATATTTAAGAGAAAATTCTAAGGTTCAAGCAGTGGAAGATCACATCGAGCATCAACAACAAGTTCTCCAACTCTTAAAGGATAACCTCACCTTGGCACATAATAGAATGAAACAGCAGGAAAATCAACATCGCAGTGAAATAAGTTTTGATTTAGGTGATTGGGTATTCCTACAACTACAACCCTATAAACAAATTTCCCTCAATCAAGCTAAGAAGGATAATAAATTATCACCAAATTATTATGGTCCGTACAAGGTGTTGCAAAAGATAGGTACTATGGCATACAAATTGGAGCTTCCTATAGCTTCTAGAGTGCAGCCAATTTTCCATGTTTCATGCTTAATGAAGGTTATAGTTGACAAGCTCCTAGTTCAAACAATATTGCCAGAACTTGATGAGGAAGGAAAAATCATTTTGGAACCTGAAGCAGTCAAAGAAACAAGAACTCGATAGCTATGACATTGATCAATTTCAGAGTATCTCATCAAGTGGAAAAACTTACCCGTTGAAGATTCCACATGGGAGGATGAGAATTTCATACAAAAGCATCCAAAACTACCCAAGCATTGAGGACAACACTTTTTTGAAGGAGAGGGGCATGTTAGGTCCCTATAATACTAGTGATTCCCCCATTACTATTGTCATTGTATCCCTTATTGTTATTTTTGTGCCCCTTTTGTCCCCATATTATTATTATTGTGCCCAATAGAAGCCCACTATTATTATTTTTGGGCCCTTATATTATTATTGTTAAGTCGGCTTTGGTTATATTGTGACCCCTTAGACTCCTATATATAGAAAGGAGGTTTTGTCATTTGTATCATCCAAGAATTGTTCATTTGTGTAATGTAAAGGAGGTTGCCCCCTCAAAGAGGATAATTTCTAAGTCGTTGATCTATCTTTTCTATTTTTTTGTGAGCTGGTTTCATAACACATGTTGGTTATTTGTTTTTTCCACTCATTGATTCTCCCATCTAATATTGGAGAGGCACGGTTCTGATTTGGTCATTAATACCACATCAAAAGTAAATTGTAATATCTATAAACAATTCTATAGATACAACATGGGAGGCAAGCATAGTTGGTGAAAGTGAGGTTTTGTTACAGGAAGTGTCCAATCTCTTGGGCTTAGGCTTATGGAAGGTTGCTTATTTGGGCCTCCTCTTATCCTTTGGATCTCTGGGAGGTCAAGTGTTCAAGAACAAGTGTTTGTCGAGCCAACTATAAATTATAGTGGCGTATGAGGTCATTTGAGCTCGACAAAGAGTATGACTAGCTTGCTTGTGATAAAACCACAATGGCCATAATGTTTTTTTGGGCTATGCCAGCAAAATACTCTAATTTATACACTCCCTCCCCAAGGAAAACTAGTTTTTTACCTCAAGATGGTTGATGTTCACCACTAGTGTACTAAAGAAGCATTGTCCTAAAAAAACACTTATAGATTGAAGATATAATCAATAAATTTTGTTAGGATAAACAAAGCACTTATAGATCTAAGATACAATCAATAATTTTTTCTAGGATCTCCTTTCAGTTTTGTAATATGTGGTATATTTTGAGATTAATTGGTGTTTCATAAACATTAGGACTTACTAAATTGTTCAACACACATATGACGAATACATTCACGTGTCCTCAAATTTTTCAACAACCATATTGCAACATATCTTTTTCGGATGAGTATTATCCTATGATGAATTAAGTCCTCTATTGGATGGAAGAGAGGTTCCACTTGATATGATTTCACCACATGTTGGAAAGTTTCATTCAATATCAATTTCCTAGTTTACCATTTAAATGGTTTGTCCACTATTTTATTTGTGTTTTTATTTAATCCATCTTCTTTGTAGTTTTCTATTTTATAATTTACAGTCAAGAGAGTAGTTCAACATTTTGATGTCTATTTGAGTTGTTTTTATGTACTCTATCCTTTGTAGATGTCTATTTTATAATTACATTCAAGATAGAGAATCATTTTGCTCATAATTTTAGTGATAAGGCATATTCGCTTTATATTTTCATATTAATACAATAATTTATATTTCCATGTTAATACGCTTTATATTTTCATATTAATACAATTTATATTTCCATGTTAATATAATTTCAATCGTTGGGATTCTTAGAGAATGAATTTGCTACTTTTTCATAAAGGAAAGGAGTTTTGTTTTCCTGAACATTTGTTCCATATTTCTGCTTTATTCTTGTCATCTCATAATGTGTTTCTAGGAACATGTAGATTGATCGCTATAACACAGTTGGTTCATGATGGAATGCTCTACGTACCATTGGGATACAACTTTGGGTCTGGAATGCTAAAGATGGGACAGCTGAAAGGTGGTCGTCCAAAAGGTTCTGGAACATTTTCCTGTATGCAAATAAAACAACTGTTAAATTATTTTATTTAAAATAAATATTATTATTTTTATTTTTAATTTTATATTTTAAATTTCATATATTAAGTTCATGAAACAAATCTTTTATGTTTAGAGTACATTGTAACATAATAATCATGACTAACACTTAATAATGTTGTTTGTGCACTTGGAAGGAATGACGAGAGTCAAAGTTTGACTCACTCGAACTTCAGTTCAGTGGGATACACCTTTGGGTCTGGAATGTTTGAGATGGAACAAGTGAAAGGCGACAATCCATATGGTTATGGAAGTTTTGTTGGTGATGGTTCACGTTAGCCAAACAATCTAGCATTGGAGCAAGCTTTTCATCATGGAAAACATTTTGCTGGGATTGCAAAGAAACTCAAGTGGAAGCTTTATTTACACTCCTTCAGCCTTGCTTCAATAGTTATTTCTAATTATGTGCACGAGCAAGCTTTTCATCATGGAAAACATTTTGCTGGGATTGCAAAAAAACTCAAGTGGAAGCTTTATTTACACTCCTTCAGCCTTGCTTCAATAGTTATTTCTAATTATGTGCACATTTAGTTTGATTTATGTTTACAGTTTTCAGTTCATAGTACTATAAATTATTGGGCTACCTCCTTATCAAAATTTCTTATCAAACTTCCCTAGCATGATCTACAAGTACATGTAACACTTGTTTATTATATGCAATCTTTTTATTTCCATTTGTTTTCACAAGTTATCTACAACTTGAGCATTTTAGCATGTAACTTAGCTAACATGCTTGTGCCTAAGCTTTTCCTGAAGGTTGAATACTAAGTTCCTAAGGTGTTATTTTTTATGGTGATATTTTATTTGCTTTGTTTATACAAGTCACTTGGCCACATTGTGGCCACTATCGTCCAACTGAAGAAAGTTGTTCAAGTTTCTTGGTTTTATGGGGAAAAATGATATTGACATTGCTAACGTTGAGGTATATGTTGTATAAATCATTTATAGTCTACTTTAGTTTATATTTTAGTGTTCATCGTCTTTCATGTCTTATACTCTTCCTTGCATCTTCTCTCATTTGCAGAAGAGGAATTTAGTATTGATGTTAAGAAGCAAGAATTCAAGAAATATGAGAAAAATAACACTGAAGCGACAAATGCATAAAGAGAAAGAGAAAGAGAAAAGAACTTGTCTAATGATACCCTTAAAGCTAATAATCCACATGAGACACAACAAATATAAACTGATGGTTAAGTCTTTAGAGTTGGTGAATTCACCTGCAACGCCTTGGCAACACAATGATAATGTTTTGAAGTAATGAAACAATATTTCATGTGTAAATTGTAGTCCAACTAAGATTAAGTTGGAAACTCACATTGTAATACTTGACATTTCATAGAATATAATTTATGTGGTTGAAATTATTTATAGTTATACTTGATATTATTTAGTATTGTAATTAACATATGTAACTTTACGATTTCATATTAGATAAACAACTGTTGAAAAAAACTTTGCGATTTCATATTAGATGAATATGCACACTGTATGACATTTTTTAGATTTAGTCGCAAAATCATACTAAGTAATTTATGTCATTTCAATCAAATTAGTAGTTTATATCGATTAATGATGAAGATAAATAAAATGAATATACGTGACTAAATTAGTTGTTTATAATGATTATTAATGAAAGTAAGTGAAATGAATATCAACTACTAAATTAGTCATTTATATAATGAATATGAAACTACCAAAAAAATATAAATGACAAATTTGTATTTACAAATTATGACTAAATTTTGCATATATACAACTATTAGTAGCTAATTTACAGTATCTTATAACACGACTAAAATTTAATTATATTTTTTTGGTCATTAATTGATTTCAAATGATGACTAAAATTTCATATATATGACTATTAGTAGCTAATTTATAGTATCTCATAACACGACCAACATTTTGGTCATATTTCTTTGGCCATTAATTGGGTTTTCTCAGGTGATTATGTAGTAATATATTTTGTTGTGTATTTGGGCATTAATTGTGACAATTAATAACAAAATCAACTACTAAATTAATGACCAAATTTATGAGACAACAAATTAATGACTAAGGTAAATATGACTAAAAGTTGGTTGCATATTAAGATATTGTGAATTAGCCACTATTGGTCGCCGACTGAAAAATGGTCGTTTATATGCAAAATTTAGTCATTTTTTAGTAACTAATTAGTCATTTTGTACTAGTGTGGATGTAGCAAATGATTCAAAATATGGTGCAAAATGGGATATGAAAAAGGGAGGCAAATCAAACGTAAAATAGAACATAAAAAATGGTCGAAAAGAAGATGCAAAAATAGGCACAAAAATGGATGCAAAATTTAGTGCTAAATCAAATTCAATATATGGTGCAAAGATAGGCACCAAATTTGGTGCAAAGCTAGATGCAAAAATAGGTACAAAATTAGAAGAAAAAACTAGTGTAAGACTAGATGCAAAACCTGGTGTAAGACTAGATGCAGAACTCAACACAAAATGGATGTAAAAAAAGACACTAAATTGGATGCAAAATATGATATAAACTCGATGCAAATGATGGTGCAAAAATGGAGCCAAAGAATGACACAAACTAAAAAGAAAATAACCATGAAAAATAGATGTAAAAACTGGCACAAAACTAGAAACAAAACTGTCATAAAATTCGATGCAAATCTTGCTGTAAATTTTGACGCAAAAAATGATGCATAATCTAGTGTAAAAAAGGATGTAAAAGCTAGCATGAAAAATATGCAAAATAAGGGGCAAAAAAAATTGCTTTAAAAAATGTACAATAGAGCCAGATTTAGCCCCAGGTTGCTCATCCCACTTGTAAAAAAATGCACTAAAATTTGGCGCTAAATTAGACACAAATTGTCTGTTTTGTTGTAGCGTACTATAGAGTAGTGCATGGAATTGATCCACTCATCCTTCTCCTTATCACTGTATGAGAGAATGACTTGTTGAGGACATACTCATTTTCCTTAACAATCAGACAAGTATGATTGAAATAACACCATGAGGATTAGAATCCCTCTTCCAGTGATGTACAATGTTGTTCTACAAATTGACTATCTCACAAATTGGGTTTCCTTGTCCATATTATTTTGTGCCTCTTATTTTCACTGATAAGCTTACCTATAAATGGATTCTTTCTTCAGAAACTTGGATGAGAAATAATATAAGGAAATAAATAAATAATAACACTTATGACCATTAAAACCCTAACCTTGGAATTTGTTTTGTATTTTGTGTAGGTACCTTGTTATATGCTCCTATCAACATTAAATCGTGTAGAAACCCTTCACCCTTCAATTAACTAACAAAGGATGGCTACAACCTTTCTCTAATACCAATTTGAATTTGATGAGAGAAAGAAGTGAAAATGCTCACATAACACAATCACTACAATATATAAAAATAAACACATGAAAATTTTGAATGTTGCCACAACCATATAATTCTGAACTATTAAGTCTTATCTCTCTTCCACGCCCCCTTTTGATTCCTTCGTAAAATGATTAAACATACTAAAAGCACGTCCCATTTTGATTCCTTCCTAAAATTATATTAAACATACTAAAAGTAAACAGCTAGATACTAGGAACTATGTAGATCTAATTACTAAGGAAAATCTCTAAGTGCAAAATATATATCTAACTTTTATTTACCTATATCAAGTTCAGGATACACTAACAACAAATAATTTAAATCAACAAAAGAAATTACATTATTGTAAAAAAATAACACAACTAAATCAAGTAAGTCAATTAACAAAAAGATTTTATATTATTATTAAAAATAAAGCAGGGGAGGGGATCAAAATAATGGACAAATTCACAATCTACCCTGTTTAACAATAGATCGATTTCCCATGGCCAAAACAGAACGTTTTGGCGTCTTAAAGAAAAAGGCCAACTCTATTTAAAGAGTGAGTGGTGAATTTAAAAAATGAGTAGTGATTTAGTAACACAAGTATTTTTACATGGAGAAATTTATGAAATAGCTTTAGCTAATTTATTTATTTATTTATTTTTTTTTTTTTTTTTCAAAAGGTGGAAAAACCTATCAAACTCAGTTTGTCAAACCAACAGTGAGGACAGCCATCTCTGGCTGCTATCCGCGAATGTCAGTTGACACATCACTGTTATCAAGGAAAACCACGCCACCTGAAATAACCCGCTGGTGGTCCGTAAGGGAGCAGGCTTTCACTCCTGCCAGATGCCTCTGGGTCTTGGGCCGTTAACCTGTTTCCTTACGTCCGAGGAAGACGAGCTCTTAGCCAAGCAGAAGCAGTTTTAGGGCATACTTTGAAAACACAAACCATCCATTTTACATAAATTTACTCTTTTTTAGATTAACATATAAATTCAGATATTAATAAAAATATTTTTTAAAATTATTTATTATATCTCATTTTTACAAGTACAAATATTTTACTATCTTATAAAATTAGCGTTACATAACAAATACCAATATTTATTGAGATGGTGAATACTCACCAAGGTGAATGTGAATATTTATTGAGATGGTGAATATTCACTAAGATGAATGATAAAGTTTTGTATTATTTATCTCACTTTAATATTTATAATTTTAAATCTATAAAATTATTGTTTAATTTAATTCGAAAATTTACAACAATTTTTTAATTTTAAAAATTTCTGTGGATTATAATTCATGCTCTAATTTTTCTAGTAACTAGTTTAGATTTTTCAAACTTTCTAAACTCATTTATTATGGGTTAAAGGTTTACATTAAAAATTTGGTGTAGAAATTGAGAAAAAATTTACACCTCTAAAAATTTGATTTCTCTGGAGTTAAATAGATCTAGACTAGTTCCATTTGTGAACAGCAATACAACATTTTTATTTTATTATTATTATGTATATATTTAAAATGAAGCTCTTAGTTTGAAATTTACATAATTAAAAACACAAATAATAATAGATAATAACAATATACTTTAAATAAGATACCTACATCCATGAACTGGACGTATTATTTTGATAATGAGGATAAGGGCAAAGGAGGGCATTTTCCCTTATGCAAGGGGCTCTTCTGGTTTTGCTTTCCAGTTGTGGGAGGAGGCAGCATTGATTCAAAATATTGCTAAAGAAAAAGGCTTCTTAAACAGTCTCTTGCTTTGACTCTTCAGCCAGTGCCATCCGGCTTTCTGGACCACTCCTTCACGCTGGTTTTGAATTAAAAAACCCAGAAAATTCGAACAGCTTTCAACTGCACAAGTAAAATTACCTGTGCATTGAGGTTCTCCATGTTGGGTATTTTTCAACGGGAAATACCAAAACCAAACAAACATTAACACCACAGAGCCAATGCTCTGTTTCCACTATTCCAGGATCTTTTGTGCACAGGGAAGCTTTAAAAAAATTACTCAGAACAGAGTATTACACAGCCATAAAATCATTTCCATTCATTAAAATATAAAGCCTGTTACATATGTCTTCCTCTTTGTTGAGAGGAATTCACCAAAATTACTTTCACCCATCAAAACTCTGTTTTCACCTGAGAAATTACTGTGCTGGGTTTACTGCAGTAAAACCCATTTTTACATTTGCTGGTGTAAAACTATTTTTACTCATACTGCTGTAAAAATATTTTACACATACAGTAAACTTTATATTACATTCACAATCTCAGAAAATACCTGAGCGCTCTTTTCTTTTGCATTTCAATGCAAATTCAATACATAAAAAAAACTTACTTAACACACATGCGCTCCTCTCTTTTATTTACAGATAGCTGCTGTGCATACATTTTCAAAATGAGCAGCCTTTCTTATGCACTACTGTGCATTTTTATAACAAAAAAACATTCTTCATTCTTTTCGCACGAAATGTGCTTCACCCTTAATTTTTCGCTGCACCAACGCTTTACGATGCCCCACACAAAAGCATTACAACCCATGTGCCAAACAAAACAAAAATACAGAGCACATTTTACATTGCTCCTTCGTCCCTTTTACAACACGAGCCCCTTCGTCCCTAACTTCTACGACACCATTTATCTTGTGTTTAATTCTTTTGCAGAAGAGACATGCGGTCAACGAAGCTTGACTTTTACTCCACGCAAATATTAAATTCGATGCAGGCCCGTGCACCTTCAAGAGATCGACGGCTGACAACACGCAAGGAGATCGGACGGCTGGAGTGGATATCGGAAGGCATTTTAATGCTGAGCTTTACCTCCCGATATGTCAGAGATGCTGATGTCAGGTGAGAGCCACGCGTCTTCACCAAATCGCATCGGAGCCAAGAATACGGAAACAGCTTTTCGCTGGATGGTGGTGCGATATGCTCTGGGCGGTTTTGTGGTTTCGTTCGGTGGTTTTTGGGCGTTGGTACGGCTGCTCCACGTCCGTCTGCACGGTGTTGCGACCTGCAGTTGGAATTACCATTCCAACATTCCCCTTTAATTTCAACTGCTGGGCATTCAATCTTACCCAAACACTTCCTCACATCGAGGGATTCACCAACACTGCTGTTACAAAGACATCTTCCTCACATAGAGGGATTCACCAACTTCTTCTGATGCAGTTCCAAAAACAATCAAAGTTGTCTTCCTCTTAATAGAGGGATTAACCTGAAACTGTGCTTAAGAGCACCTTCCTCATGACAGAGGGGTTCACCATAACAATGTGCTGAAGAGCACCTTCCTCATGACAGAGGGATTCACCTGTGACTATGCTGAAAAGCATCATCCTCTTGATAGAGGGATTTACCACACTATGCTGAAAAACATCTTCCTCTTGACTGAGGGATTCACCATGACACTGTGCTGAAAAGCACCTTTCTCTTTAATAGAGGGTTTCACCAAATGACTGCTTCAAATGCAGTTCCAAAACAAACAATCATTGCACTGCTGTGTGTGCAAACTCATTACATTGTTCTTTTATGCTGCTGCATATTCTCTGCTGCACTGTTGTGCCATCTTCTTTGCTGCGTCTACCCCACACTGCTGTGTCTACACTTGCATTGCTTGTGCACTTTTCAAAGACAAAATACTCTGTCTTTTCTGGAACAATTACACTGTCCCAATTTACAAATTTACACTGCTGTGTGTAAACATTTCTTACACTCACTGCTGTTGCATATATTGCATTTCAATTCAATGAACAACAAATTCATTACATTTACCTTTATTGCTGTAAGGAAAATTTCTTTTGCATGTGCTGTTGTTCAAAACTTTTTGCTGCTGCATTTTTCACATTTGCATTTCTGTGTGCTTCTCCTTTTTGCCATCATGCTGCTGTCCATAACTTCTTGCTGCTGCATTGCCTCTGCAATTTGCACTGTCGCTGCCTTTTGTTTCATCATACTGCTGTGTGCCCATACTCTTGGCACTTCATTCTCCACAAAAAAAATAACACAGGTTGCTGCCTTTTCTCATGCACCCTTGCTTCACACAATCTTAGTCTTCATTTTTTTTTTTTTCACAATGCACTACTGTGCAATTCCTTTGGCTTTCTGCTGCCACACACATTCTTATACATCCAGTGTGCATTAAAAATCTGCTGTCCCTGTTTTTCTTTATGCATTTCTTTGCATGTTGCATTGCATACAAAAAAAACATTACATTTTTCACTGTTGTGTGAAAAATTTCATTGTATTCTCAGCCACTGGGCATTTACGCTCTGCTGTGTTTTGCCTTCTTCTCATTTTCTTCTCACTGCTTTGCATTTTCATTCCCAATACAAAACATTTCATCTGCTGTGCATTACACTCATTCTGCTGTGAGTATATTCTCTCACATTACATAGAAGGGAAACTACCTTCCATTGCCATGCAAAAATTCAAAACTGCTGTTCATTCTAATCCATGTGCTCCATAAAAAAAATTTCCAAACTGTTGTTTTATGCTCTATCTTCCCACTGCTGTGAGGGTCTCCATGCTTTGCACACTTCTTATCTCGCTGCTGCTCTTTACATTTCAGCGCTGCCATCTTTTCTTCTTTATGCATTTCTGTGCATATTGCATAAAAACAAAGCAAAAACATTGTTGATTTCATCACTGCTGCATATTACCTTTCAGAGGGATTAACAAAGATTTCATTTGCAACTGCTGCGTTGCAATACATCCTCCATCAACAAATGACTGTTAATACAGTTCAGCAAACAAAAAAAAAAATTCAAGCTCCCCTTCAGTGTATGCTTTATCTTCTTTCAGCAGACTCTTCTCAAAATAAATTTAGATCCACTGGGGAGTTCAAGGGGCTTTCAGATTGCCTTTCCTTCCTTCTCCATACTTGTGTAACTTTCTTCTTTTGCATGGGTCTAGCTTGCATATGAGCCCATGTTAAGTTACATTCACGTGCCATATGCCTAATGTTATGACACTTAAAACATTCTACATTTTTCATGAATAACATTTCATGATTTCTTCTAAAATTGTTTCTTGGAGATTTCCGGAGATCACAACATTTATCTTTATGAAATGCTCTACAGTCTTTTGCCATATGACCAAAGTTTGAGCAAGCATAACAATAACCATAAAATGAACTTTGGTACCTGGAAGATGGAGGTTTTCTTGATGCACTTCTGAAGCCTTGCTGCCTTGAGATCCTTTGATGATCACCATTGCCTCTTGCCTTCTTGCCATCAGCTACATTTCTTCTTGGAGTTGGTTTTCTACTTGGAGCAGGATCTCTTCTATTGCAGCCTTCATTTTTCTCCTTGCCTTTGCTGGAAATAGGAGCATCACCATCTCTTTCTGGCTTCTTCACATCTCCTTTGCTTAAAGCATCCTCATCCTTGTTTGAGGGTTCAGCTACATACCCAAGTCCTGATTTATCAGATGGAGATCTGTGATAGCTGAGCATGTCATCCAAAGCTTGAGAGCTCTTCATGATCTTGTTCATCCCTTCAACCTTCTTCCTGAGGAGGACAATCTCTTCTTCTAACTTTTCACATACATTATTTTTCTTTGCTAGTTGTCCCTCAGTTTCTTCCTTGCTACGAGTAGCTTCAGCTGCTACTATTTTGAAGGAGATAATATCTGTCTTCATTTTGGAGATTTCTGCTTGACTGCTCTCCATTTTCTTTTCAGCTCCTTGTGCCTGCTTCCTGGCTTCTTGTAGTTCGGACTTAAGGGAGGAGACCTCTACCTTGTACTGTCCAATCTCTTCCACAAGTTTGTTCACCCTCATGTGCCTTTGTTCAAGTTGACTTGTCAAGGCATCTGCCTGCTTCTTTGTTTCATTCAGCTGATTTGTCATAGATATGACTTCTTCATGATGTTTCTTCTTGCATTGGTCAAGCTCCTTCTTCAGCTTGGTAAGCTCTTCATCTCTTTCTCTTACTTGAAGCTTGATGAGGTCAAGCTTTTCATTCTCAGCTTCTATGATGGGTTCTTCTTGACTCATTGTCATGGTCAGTGCTCCCTTTGCATGAAGGTCATGCAGTCTATCCCATATATCTTTTGCTGATGTATATTTTCCTAGATTCCTCTTCACAGAATCAGGGAGTCCATCCAAGATAGTCTTTGCTGCTTGTGCATCATACTCCATGGATTCTTTATCCATCTTGCTATCATCAATCACTGACTCCCAGACTTCAATCCCCTCAAACATTAGGAAAGCCCTCATCTTTATTTCCCATACATCAAAGTTTCCATCAAACTTTGGGGTTTCAAATAAAATGTATTCTAATGGATTGCCTTCTAGTTTAGTAGAGGAGGGAGACACATTTTTAGCAGGCTTGGAGACTTTCTTCTTTGACCTTGCCATTCTTATCTAGGCTTCAAATACTTGACTGTGTTTTCTTTTAAATCACTGACTGTTCCTTTAATAATAACTCAAAAACTTGAGAAATACCTGAATCCCTTTGGCTGAAACTTCACACTACTGGAGAAGCTTTCTCTGCTGCAACAAGAATCTTTCCTTCAGCTTCTTTGAGTCTTCAAAGAGCCTGGACTAGCTCTGATACCACTGTTGGGTATTTTTCAACGGGAAATACCAAAACCAAACAAACATTAACACCACAGAGCCAATGCTCTGTTTCCACTGTTCCAGGATCTTTTGTGCACAGGGAAGCTTTAAAAAAATTACTCAGAACAGAGTATTACACAACCATAAAATCATTTCCATTCATTAAAATATAAAGCCTGTTACATATGTCTTCCTCTTTGTTGAGAGGAATTCACCAAAATTACTTTCACCCATCAAAACTCTGTTTTCACCTGAGAAATTACTGTGCTGGGTTTACTGCAGTAAAACCCATTTTTACATTTGCTGGTGTAAAACTATTTTTACACATACTGCTGTAAAAATATTTTACACATACAGTAAACTTTATATTACATTCAGAATCTCAGAAAATACCTGATCGCTCTTTTCTTTTGCATTTCAATGCAAATTCAATACATAAAAAAAACTTACTTAACACACATGCGCTCCTCTCTTTTATTTACAGATAGCTGCTGTGCACACATTTTCAAAATGAGCAGCCTTTCTTATGCACTACTGTGCATTTTTATAACAAAAAAACATTCTTCATTCTTTTCGCACGAGATGTGCTTCACCCTTAATTTTTCGCTGCACCAACGCTTTACGATGCCCCACACAAAAGCATTACAACCCATGTGCCAAACAAAACAAAAATACAGAGCACATTTTACATTGCTCCTTCATCCCTTTTACAACACGAGCCCCTTCGTCCCTAACTTCTACGACACCATTTATCTTGTGTTTAATTCTTTTGCAGAAGAGACATGCGGTCAACGAAGCTTGACTTTTACTCCACGCAAATATTAAATTCGATGCAGGCCCGTGCACCTTCAAGAGATCGACGGCTGACAACACGCAAGGAGATCGGACGGCTGGAGTGGATATCGGAAGGCATTTTAACGCTGAGCTTTACCTCCCGATATGTTAGAGATGCTGATGTCAGGTGAGAGCCACGCGTCTTCACCAAATCGCATCGGAGCCAAGAATACGGAAACAGCTTTTCGCTGGATGGTGGTGCGATATGCTCTGGGCGGTTTTGTGGTTTCGTTCGGTGGTTTTTGGGCGTTGGTACGGCTGCTCCACGTCCGTCTGCACGGTGTTGCGACCTGCAGTTGGAATTACCATTCCAACACTCCATATCCATGCCTGAGAAAGTAAAATTTGGAATTTTAATACAGTTTTTGATTCATATCTTCATACTGAAATATACCAGCCATTATCCTATAGCTTCTCAACGGGCTTCTAAAATCCGAGGTATCTGTCTCATATCAAGCCAGGAGAAATCTGAAATTTGAAGATTTTAAGACAGTTTTTAGTTTGTACTGAAATATATTTATAATAGCCATTAAATGTTGTTTCATAGCTTTCAATACACTTTTAATGAATTCCATATCCGTTTCTTATATCGGTGGCAGGTTAAATCTAAACTTCTAACACAATTAATCTCTGATATCAAGCCAGCTATCCGAGCTATCCGATATCTCTGATAGCATCATTGCTATTTTTGATTCAATTTCAAATCAGCTGGCCATTTAGCTTCGGGATTGTCTCATCTCAATGTTTTCTGCTTTTTGAAAATCGGTGTTGTTGTTTTTCAATAAGGCACTTTGAATATGTATACTTCTAATACTGCTTTTAATGTGATGGAATATGTCCCATGCAGTCTGCTTTTTGAGACTTGTTTGAACGTCTGCCCACAAATGCTTCTCAAACACCCTGGAACGTGACTTCATATGCCATCATCACCATGTATCTTATGATAGCTTTTATATTATCTTAATATAATGCATTTCTGCTTTTTTCCTCTTAAAAAAAGGTATAAGACATTTCACAGTTTCTACAGAAATAAATTTATAAAACCCATTACATTAAACTTCATACTGTAGCTTTTCAATATAATTTCAACGAATGCCATATGTGTGTCTGATATCAGGCCGGGAAAAATCTGAAATTGGAACTTAGTTTTTAGTTCATAGAGATACATTTTAATGGCCGTTAGACATCAATCTATACCACATTGAAAATGCTCTTAGCAAATGCCTCCATCTATTATTTTCGGTCCATTCGGTATTCAAATATTTTGCGTCTATACATCCCTGTTCCAAAAGGCACTCAAGTGGAATCGGGACATTTCGGAATTTGCAGCTTATAAACTCAGAAATGAATGTTGAGGTGGAAAAAAATCAAACAGGAATTTGGAGCAGGTAATTTTAATACTGGAGCAGTTAATATGAGTAGATTCAGTAAACATCCTATCAAATTAATTGGATCAGGGCACTTCAAAGAATATTTTACAGTGAAAATACTTTCCCCGTGGTAATTGCCCAAGTTAACTTTTGAAAACTGTACGTGACATAATTAAAAATAGTTCTCAGGAAAGGATGAAAAATAAAAAGACATGAAAAATTTAACCTGAATAACCAAACTTAAATCTAAACCTGGTTTCAAATCTCTGAGTACGGAAAAATAAAGTTACCACTTATTAAAAACAATAGCAGGTTAAAAAATAAGAAGGTCGTCACATACTTGCAAACCTAAATCCAAAATGTTGGTTTCTGAATGAACAAAAAATTTGATTTAACATGGAAGTTTAGAAAGTTGTCATTGCAAAATTTTTTAATTGCATATAATTTTTCTGGTGTCAATGTTTTGAACTCTTTACTGGATTCATCATCGAAACACATATAGAAAACTTAATTTAACAAAATTAAAATTAAAATACTCAAAAAAAATCTAATAATAAAAAGGTAGAAAATAAAACTAAACATAAAAATAAAAAAAATTAAAAACTAACTACTACAACAATCAATGATTTTTTTACCAAAAATATAATTATTTATTCCACTACCATTTTCATAGTTAGATTATATATCAATTTAAAACCAACCTTTAGTTATTCTGATTCTCAATATCATGGTCAAACCAACGTTTAATTATGTATTCCCATTATAATTCCCATAGTCAGATTATATCCCAATTTTAAACAACCAATTAAATTAATCCGACTCTCGTTCTCATGGTAATATACATCGCAGAAAAGTAGTAGACGAATAACGTATTTTTTAATAAATTAAAATATTTTAATTAAGTATGATAGGAAAGAAAAAAGAAATTTAAATAGATTAATCAGGTAAAATTTTAATTATCATTATGATTATCAGATAAATGATATAATTATAACTGTTTTATGTTTTAATTAAATTAATTAATTAAAAAATATCATAATAATAATAATGTATTTAAAAAAATAAGTATCATTATGAAAGTATTAATATATCTAATTCTAAAACTGTAAAAGATAAATTTGAAGAACCGCCTGAAATACATAAGTGAGATTGGTGATCGACAAAGTTACAAAAATCATCAAATTTTTTTATGTCATAATCGATTTTTAAAATTTATATAATTTATTTAAAAAATATACTTAAATTAAACTGTTTTTGTCAGTTGTTTATTTAAACCTAATTTTATAATTTTAATTTATTTATTTTAAAATTTATATTTTAATTAAATTGTGGTGTTAATAATTTATTTAAAGTTAGAATATTGAAGCAGCTTTATGATATTTTAAAATATTATGATTTTCCTTTTCAGGAAGTAATGACAGAATCAAGAGATAATCATGTTTAAGATTTTTTCATCTTATATTAATTTAATAATTTTGACTATATTATTTATTTTAGACTTTTAATATGGAAAGTATAACAATTCTCTAAATATATTTAGAAAATATCAATTTTTTAATATTTTAAATAAAAATACAATTTTATATTTTTAAAATAACAAAATTATATTAAAATTTTATAATTATATAGATTCAAATTAAAAAACCAGATTCAGATGAAAATGTTACCCTCTGGCGTACAGTAACATTGAATTCTACTTTCATCTGAGTTTGAACTTCATAAGAGTTGAGTTTGCATTTCATAAGAGAGAATTCAACCAGTGACCATGCGAAAAGCAAGCCAACCAATATGCTTAATTAAATTCAAAGAAGAAAATAAAGCCAGCAAAATACAGATGCCACTGGAATCAAGTGATCACAAACCAGCCAACCGCTCCTTTCCTTTATTTAAGAAGAAAGGAGACAATAAAGCAAGTAAATACAGATGCCACTGGACCCAAGTTTACAAAAAACCAGCCCACCATTATTTTTATTTAACTACAAAGGAGAAAATAAAGCAAGCAAAATGCAGATGCCACTCGCCTCAAATTGATGACAAAGCAATTCTTCAATCTGATTCCAATTTAAATACGAAGTGAAAAAACGAAAGAAAGCAAATCGCATATGGCAGTACTGTACTCAAATTTACCATAAAGAAATTGGATGAAAACGAAGTCACCTCTCTTGCGTGATGTAGGTGGTGATCCAAGCAAAATGTTTCATTGCTGAATACTCTGCTTTTAACTAAATTCTTCACCCATGACGACGGCTTAGATATGAAAATCCATCCACATATCACTGAGGAACCTATCCCACCAGTATTTATTTCCCATTCTCTTTTCCATGCGTTTAAGGCGATGCTCAGCAATCGATTCCTTCAATATCTCCACCTGCTTCTCTCCTTCTAGTTGTCGAACTGTCGACCATGCTTCGCTACCTTCTTCTTCCATAGATCTGAGTATTAAGGGACTACTATATACATGCAATTCCCTCAGATTTTGTAAATTTTGGAGCCCTAGAGGAAGGGTTTTCAAATTGAGGCAAACCACCAACCCCAATTTCTTTAAAAGAGGCATAGCCCCCTGACTTATTGGAGGAAAAACGTCTATCAACCTTGTTTGATCCAACCAAAAGCTTTCCAGCCTTGGAAATGCACCCTCCTTGCAATAGGCATCGGGTAACTCTTTTAAGGACCACGATCCAATTATATCCAGTCTCCTCAACCATTTCAGCTTCTCCAGCCCTACAGGAATCTCCTCAAGGTCCCTACAGGACTTTAGTATTAGACAACTTAACTGCTCGAAATCACATATCCATGATGGGATCTTAGCTAAAACGTTGGACTGCACAACCAGCGTGTTCAGCTCTACCATACTTTTCATGTCCTCTGGTAGTACCTTCATCTCCAGCATCCGCAGGATAAGTGTTCTCATCTCTCGCATACTACCCACTACGCCATCTGTAAATGGCTGCGTCCATTCCTCCAGTGCCAGCCATTTGAGGTGCTTCAGACTGTGCAGATCACTGAAGATAGCAGCTCGTTTGTACTCTGCACGACTTCCCCTCAGATCACATAAATTTGTTCTCGGCTGTGATGTTTGCTGCCAAACTTTCCAGCACTTTTCCATTTTCAGATACTGCAACGATGTGAGCGTTGAGATCCCACAAGGAATGTATTTTACCCCTTGACAGAAACTCAGATCCAGATATATCAAACTTGTCATTTTATGTAACCCGTAAGGCAACTCACTCAGCTGGCCACAGTGGGACAAATCCAGTATCTGGAGTTTCTTCAATCTTGTGATTGAATCCGGCAGCTTTTCTATCGGCGCTCGTGCTAGACGGAGGAACACCAGATGCTTCAACGTTCCAAAGCTATCAGGCAATGTTTTGATGGACGTTCCTCCCAAATCCAGGACTCTAATAGATGTAAGAGTCCTCATCGCACGCGATGGAATTTCTTCCAGAGATTTGCTCTCGGACAGCAGCATCGCCCGAACATTCTGACCTTTGAATTCATCAGGGATTGACTTAAATTTGTTCTCCATCAGAGAAATCCTGCCCTTGCCTATGCAATCTTTCAAAGGGAATTCCTCCAAAGCTTTGCCCGCTCTAAAGCAGCAGTTTTCTTCCTTCTCGGCAATTTGCAGTGCCAGATCGTGTAACACATCGTGCATCGAGCAGGCCACCACCTGTCCATCAGCGTCCTTGATACTAGCTTCGATCAGGCACCGATCCAGTAAAAAGTTGGCGTGAGACCTTCCAATTTCTAGAGGATCTTTACCTTCTTCCATCGGAAGGAGACCCTCTCCTATCCACAAGTTTATCACATCCTCCACATACATATCCTCGTCCTCCTTGAAAGCTCCGATGTACAAAAAGCAAAGCTGCAAAGCAAAAAGATCAGGAGTGCACAGGGCATCGTAACTCAATCTCAATCGATTATAGAGTTTCTTCTCTACTTGAGGATCGAGTTTATCCGCATTGCGGAGTTTTTCTAATGCCACCCGCCACTCAGCCGGGGCAGTGATGCCTGCCATGGCTGCTCCAATTACTTTGAGAGCAAGCGGCAGCCCATCACACTCTGCACAGACAGCGCGAGCAATATTTTCAATTGCCCCAGGTAGAGTGTGCTGATTACCTGCAAAAGAATGAAAACAGAAGAGCCTCCAGCTCTCCTCTGGAGATAGATAATCCATACTAATAGGGTTGCTCACCCTCATCTTTGCAAGCACTCTTCGATCTCTTGTCGATACAACTATCTTGGAATTGCCATGGACGTTATCGTCTGGTACACCCAACATCTCCAGCAGAGTCTCACTGTCATCCCAAATATCATCTAAAAACAACAAGAATCTCCTGCTGCTCATTTTTCCGTGAATCCATCGCCGAACATCCTCCTCGCCCCATTTAACATCAAAACCCTCATTTATATGGACGTTTATCTGCCTCCCAAGATTATTGAGGAGATTAATGATTGACAAATTTTGGGAAACTGTCAACCAGAGAATCAAATCTTTCTCAAAGTGTTGTTGCACTTGCTTGTCATTCAAGGCTCTCTTGAGGAGCAGAGTTTTTCCAGATCCACCCATGCCGAAAACACCTATTCTAGATGGGGTAGCGGATGCTATTTCCTTGTCACCCATTACCAGACTTTTAAGGTTTACGAATAGTTCATCTTGTCCTACGATGCACGGCTCTTGAATTGGCTGCTGCCTGTAACTGGCAAGGCTCGGCTGGCTTGTTGAAGGAATTGAAGATTGGTTCTGAGCAGCCTCCTGGCTCTGCAACCTATTAGTCAGATCAGAATGGAGCTGATAAGTGAATCCTATCAGAGGCAATATTTCCAGATGACCCTGCAAGCTGTCAATACACTTTCTGATCTTCTTACTCAATATATATCGAGATACCAAATTGTATCCTGAAACATGGCACTTCAGCACTATTTCTCTTGCATCTTCAAGGATGCTGTTCAATTTTTTAAGCCAGTTGTTCACTGTAACAGGCTCAATATTCTTAACTGATTCACTCTGAGACTGCCGAATAGCTATTCGATATTGTTGAATTTCCATGTTTACAGGCTGAATCTCCTTAACTATTTTTTCCAAACTCCTAAGCTCTTCTCTACAAGTAATAGCAGTCATAACTTCTTTCTCTATTACTTGAATCAACCTGTCAACAACAACGCCTATCAATCCAGAGACAAATCCAGGATCTCCCATTTTTTCTCAGTGACTTAATCCAGCTACTGCAATAAGCTATCTGCTGAAAATGAAATAGGTATTGCTGAATATGAAGCAGGAGGATGTGAATATAAATCTATTTGTAAAGTACTGCACAAACTTGATTCAACTCCGATGAGCACTTGGAAAGCAAGGAATTTTTTATTTGCAAAGTCTTGGACAAACTTGATAACGCGTATGAGAATTTTTGTGGAAAGGAATATATTATATTTGTGGGATGCCATTCTCTTTTTCGAGCGGGCTAAGTGTATCAGAGACGCTGGTTTATCGTTATCGTTTAGATAGTGGTTTCACATCGTGCATGAATTTTGTTCAAAGTTATTGTTTTATCTTTTCTAAATTTCGTGGATAACACCTTTGGGGAAAAATTACAAGAATTATGTTTAATTATTTAGATAGCTGTTCCTCTGTAAATTAATCATTTGGAATTTTAAATAATAACCTTTTTTACATTTATAAATTCACGATTTTTTTCATATTTATCTCGTACTAAATTCACATTTTTTCATTTTTCATGTTTATTTCCTACTAAATTCGCATTTTTTTATATTTATCTCATACAATTATAAAATTACTATGTATATTATTATACTGCCCCTTCGTACTGAAAAATTATTATACTGCCCCCGCCGTATTAAAGCAGTATTACCTGATGAGTAGGTCTTTTGGAATACCAATTAGTGCTATTTGATCTAAAATTAAATAGCATTACCTAAAATAAATATTATAAAATATATCATCATATATATATATATATATTAAGAGAAAAGTTGCAATTTGAGATCAAATTAAACCTAGAGCAATCTAGGCAAACCCAGAAGGACTTTACGAGTTTTCCTTTTAATTTTTTCAGCATGAAAAAAAGCTATATGATTGTATTATATTCATCCAACAAATATGTACAGCAATGTTGATATGGAAACCATCTGATATGGAAAATGTAATGTGGTTCAAAACCACATAGAGAGAAAGGATATAAGGAGCCTTATCAGATCTGTTACATAAAGGTCATAAGGAAATATATTGCATAATGCACATATAGATAATTCGGAAATTCAGTCCCATGAGCCAAGATTATATATGGAAAAAAGACAAAAATAAGAGTCAAAATGTTGGGGAAACAGAAAATCATACCAGTTTTGACTTCACAAAATAGAAAATTATGTACCCGGCATGGAGAAAATTATGTACCCGGCATGGAAAAGTCTTGGATCTGGTGGGAGGAGTTGTCCACAGTAATCTGCATCCTCCATATACCCTGTGGCGAGGATAGCCCCTGTTTTGATAAAGCATCGACTCTTCTGTTTTTATCCCTGACAATGTGGGAGATTGTGTAGTCTTTTCTGTTGTTCCACAAAGCCTCAAGCCTGTTCAACCAACCAGAGAGATGTATATTTTTTATGATATGTTTAGACAGTACATGGTCGATGATGACTTTCGAGTCTCCAAAAATATGAAGGTTTTGGAGGCCAAGGAAGTCAGAGATAGAAAGGAGTCCAGCCAGGGCCATAATTTCTGCTTTGTTGTTAGTTCCAGGTCCTCCATTCCAATGTATGTCAAAAGCTTGTCCTTCTTCTGGGATTATGTAAACTCCACAGGCGCATGTATCATGCTGGGCAACACTGTCAAAAAAAGCACAGGGATATCCATAGGCATCCATGGGCTGATGATTCCTTCCTTGTCTGACTTTGGATTGTCGTGGCCAAGCTAGCGCTTCATATAAACAAAGGATAGATTTGAAAACTTTAGAAATCAGTTCCCTTTTGGAATCGAAAATCATCCGGTTTCGCCATTTCCATATGGCCCAGATTGTTAACAATGGAATGGGCCTCCACTTGCAGTACATGTTGCTCCATCCTTTGAAAGCCTCATAGATAGAAGGAGCACTGACGTTGGCGAAACCAAAATGAGCAGTTAAGTTCTGCCAAATCAATTGGGTTTGAGGACATTGTAAAAAAATATGCAAATTATTCTCAGAATTTGTTCTACATAGGGGGCATATGGCTGGCCCACACCATTTGCGCTTCTGGAGATTCTCCCAAGTGAGATTCCTGTCATGAAAAACCAACCAGGCAAAAATAATGATTTTTAAAGGGCATCCAGTTTTCCAAAAAGCTGGCGGAAAAATATTATCACATGTATCAGATTCTGATAATAAAATTTGGAGATATATGTGCTTTGCATATACAGCCGATGAGCCACCAAGACCTTTCCAAATGAGGCAATCCCTATCCGACGAGCGAAACAATCCACGCGTTTGCAGTGAAGTAGTGATAGCATTCCATTGGGATTCCAGAACACCGTGTAATTTCATTTCTGTAGCAGACTTCCAGATTGGAATAGCACCATCCCATTTTTTTATTACACTGACCCAAAAGAAATATCCTCTGTTGTGTAAAGTTCTCAAAAGGAGAGAGGAAATATGGATCTTTTCTCCTGCACCTGTGAATTCATCTAATCCAATGATAATATTGGATCCGGATTGGAATTTCCAGATCAAATTTTTTCTAAAGAACGGCTCCAATCTTTGAAAACCTCTCCATATATATGAGCCGATGGGGGATCCAATGGTGCGTTGTCTATACCAATATGTCATGTCTTGATCGTCCATGTACTTAGCTCTAATGGTCTTGCTCCAGTTGGATTCACCCATAATCGCTTTCCACATAGATTTACATAGAAGGGCTCTTCTAAAAGAGTGTAAATCCAATATACCCCAACCTCCCATTTTTTTGGCCGTGTCAACTTCGAAAGCTTGCTCAGGTGATATTTTTTCTTTTCCTTCTGTCCTCCCCATATGAAATTAGCTATCATTCTGTTTAAACTGTTAATAATAGATGAAGGGATATAGAAGAGGTGTGCCCAATAAACCATGATTTGAACCAGCACGGATTGCGTGAGAATGGCGCGACCTCCAATGGATAAGCACTTGTATTCCCATGCAGATATTTTCTTATAGAACCGATCTAGAATCCACGACCAATCGGCCAATCTGTAACCCACAGGTTTCAAATTGAAACCCAAATATTTGAAGCCCTTCAGGATAGGAAATGCTTTAATATTGAAAAGATCTGTTAGAAATGTGATTATATCTCCATTTGCATTAGCGACATGAAATGATGACTTTATATCATTGATGTACATGCCGGTGGCTTTTTGAAATCTCTCCAAGATTTCATGGATACATATCCATGTAGATCTGCACAGTATTGCTGACAGAAGGATATCATCAACAAAAAGATTATGCGACATGAGGATATCCCTGCAAATGGGGAGAGGCTTGTATCTCTCTTGTTGGATCGCTTTCTTTATGTGTAGGCTCAGAGATTCCATTACTAGAATGAATAGGAGTGGAGATAGGGAGCAACCCTGACGTAAGCCCTTGGCCGCTTTGAAGAAAGGAGTTGGGACTCCATTAATTAGGACTGCATAATTTACTTCCACCACACAGGCCATGATCCATCTAATGCACCTGACATCAAGGCCAATCCTAGCCAGTAGGCATCGAATAAAGCCCCAGTTCACACAGTCGTATGCCTTTTTAAGGTCGATTTTTAAAAGAGCAGCTTCTATTTTCCTACTATGCATTGAGTGTAAGCATTCTTGGGTGAGAGCCACCACTTCTAAGATATTTCTGTGTTTTATAAAATCGTGTTGCTCTGGAGACAGATGTAGAGATAGAGTGTTCCTCATTCGAATAGCTATAATCTTTGATATGACCTTGTATAATACGTTGCACAATGAAATTGGCCGTTAATCTGAAAAAGAGGAGGAGAGCTTCTTCTTTGGAATAAGAGCGATATATGTTGAGGAGATATTCTGGCTTATGAAACCCTGTGTTCTCGATTCCTCAACCATCTTTAGAATATTTGTCTTAAATAATTCAAAGAAATGGATGAAGAAATCGATGGTCCACCCATCTGACCCGGGGCACTTGTCTTTCTGGAATGATTTCATTGTTGCTAGTAATTCCTCTTCTGATACTTCAACAAATAGAGCTCTATTTAGACTTTCATCAAACATAGTGGGGTATGGGTCTATTCCCCATAGAATATCCTCTATGTCGCAGACAGAATCCTCGCTGTAAGCCTTTTTGAAGAATTTCACACCTTCTCTAGAAATTGCCTCCTGTGAGGAATGAGAATTTCCTACCTCATCCTTGATCTCCCAAATAGCGTTTGCCTCCCTCCTCTTATTTGCAAACCTGTGAAAAAACTTGGTGTTTTTATCTCCCTCTCTGAGCCATAATGCTCGACTTTTAAGCCTCCAAGTGGCCTCTTCTTCTTCTAATATCTTTTGTTTTCTTTTTTCTAAACCCCATATATGTTTTTTGATGGTGGACGACATGGAGGGATATTTAAAAAGTGTAGATAAGTACTCCAGTTTCCTACATATATCCTTCAGTTCCTTTCTATTGGAGGTCGATTTCTCTTTTTGCCATTTTTTAACCTCCTTTCGAAGAAATTGCAGGCGATCTAGAAAATGCAGTGAAGAATCATTTTCCTGCATGGGAGATAGCTTCCAAGTATCATTTATAAATTTGTTGAATTGTTTGTCAGCAAGCAATGTACGGTTGAACTTGAATAGATATCCAAACCTGCGTCCAGCATATTTGATAGAAACAGCTAAAATCACACAATCACAAAAACTCAAACATATATTATGCACAAATGGTGTATGTGTAAACACTCACACACACAGATTACATTCAGATCACTCTATTAAATAGAGTTTTTGAGATCCAACTTATTCCTAATTTAGAGAGAGTGGTTGAGAGAATTTCTCAACCATCACAAACCAATTTCTCAAATATGGAATGTAAGCATTAATTCCAACATCCCCCCTTAATGATTACATTACATGAAAATAACAAAATAATCAAGCTTATCAGTAGATGCTCCATCAAGTTGCCTCATAACCCTCGGAAAGGTGTAGTTGGCAAGTTGGATTCCTGAGTTCCCTTCCTCAACTCCCGAATCAAGGACCTCCCGAAGTCAATTACTGGACAGCATCCCAATCTGTCGCATAACCTCATTAGGAAACCACCACGTCTACCACTAATGAGGGATCCTTCCCTAGATCCGCAACTGCCATACTATCTGGACAACCATCCATATTGAGCCTTACTACTACTTCTTGATTTCTTCAAAACATTTTATAATAATGGAAATTAAACTAATATAATCACAAATGTATTTTCCATCTGTTCTCTGTCCGGCGTTGTAATTGAAAAAGTAACTGGCATTGTCCACCCAAACTGACGTTCTCTGAATTTAAGGACAAACACCACTCTGTAGTTGGTATCCGGAGACAAAAGCCTGCAGTCGATTTGACCACGGACCTCCAACCACGAAACCACTGTTAATTCCGCAAGCACCTCGAATCTGGAGTCGTGTACATGTTGGGCCAGAATGCCAACCACTGGCGGAGCAAAGGATGAGAGGATTGTTTCAAATGATCGGTCCAAGGCATAGATAGTTGTTCTTTCCTTTTCAGGTACAATTTCTGCAAATATGGGATTGTTGGTGGCAGCTCCGTTCCATGATATGAAGATTCCCATGATGAAAAACATTAGGCCATGTGCCAACCCAGTAGAAGGATCATGAGGCATAACTAGCAGCAGAACTGCACTCAAAGGAATAGCCAGACCTGCACTTATTTGCGAAAGAATAATCCTTCCAGCATTTGGAAGGCGTCTGGCAATAACGTCCCCCATTCGCCCTCCAAACAATCCACCCAGGGAACACCCCACGGTAAACAGAGTCATCAGAAATGCAGTCTCTTCATGAGAGAAGCCAATGAGCTCCAGCCACATGGGTACAAACGATAGAGCCGACCATGGAAATGATCCCATGACCCCTTGAGCTACAAATATCTGAAAGCTCCGAATTCCCATCACTTTCTTCGCTTCTGCAACCATTATCTTCAGATCCGACCATATTGGTGACACCCCTTTCGTTCCATTTTCTCTAAAAAGATTCACAGATGCTATATCACTTGTACTGTTTAAAGAAGTTTTGGGCATCGAACCGTTTGAAAAATAGTAATAATAAGCAATTTGGATAAAGCCAGGCATAAGGAATTTGTTCCAGAGATCGTCCGAATAGGACACAGATTTGAAGAGCTTGGAGACAACTGACAGTCTGCTAATGTCGCGCGGCATAGTAAAGGAGAAAATGGCAGATATACAGCTCTCTGGCAGGTCCAGCATACCTGTCTCGCGTTTGCGTTCAGCACCGGGCATTAAAAGACAGAAATAAAAACAACGTCGATTATGATGGACAAACACAAAAAAAATGGATTTGGACTCACAATACACAGGCCTCTGATCCTGTGCTCTGATACCATGATAGAAACAGCTAAAATCACACAATCACAAAAACTCAAACATATATTATGCACAAATGGTGTATGTGTAAACACTCACACACACAGATTACATTCAGATCACTCTATTAAATAGAGTTTTTGAGATCCAACTTATTCCTTATTTAGAGAGAGTGATTGAGAGAATTTCTCAACCATCAAAAACCAATTTCTCAAATATGGAATGTAAGCATTAATTCCAACAATATTTCCATTGAATAGAAATGGGACGGTGATCAGATATGAAAGATGGTATGATGTTCATTGTAGGAAAGCCATATCTTTCAATCAATCTTTCATGAAAGAGAAATCTATCTAATCTTTTCGCCAGAAATGAATTATTTGATCGCCCATTGTCCCAAGTTGGACCCTGATTAACAGGAAGGGTGTCAATAAAATTATTTTGTATAATGGATTCCCAAATGAATCTCCCCATCGGATCATATTTCCTGCCATTGCCCCATATTTCATCGTTACACAAGGTGCAATTAAAATCTTCGCCAATTATCAAAGAGTCAATTTCAAGTAGTTCAAAAGAAAGCAGATAATTCCAGAAAGGGAACCGATTTTTATATGGAGCATAAATATTCAATATGTGAATGGGGTCTGTAGAGCCACGGAAGCGGGCCAGAACAAGAATGCCAGCGAAACATTGAAAAGCAGCAGCCGTAATCCATTTAGGATCTCATAATACAACTAATCCTCCAGACATGCTCACAACATTTGAAGCAACCATATGCCATGATGGTAGCATCCGCCTGAAGTAAGAAATGGTTTGTGAGCTGTCATGCATGGTTTCTTGTATAAGAAGCATTTTAGATTTTGAAGAGACAAAAATATTTTTTAGGGCCAGAAATTTGGGATCAGCTCCAAGGCCCCGAATGTTCATTGATAGTATGTCGATCATTTGGGGACATCATTAGGCTGGCTTGCTCTAAGAGGCCTTTTGTCAAGAATATCTTTAGCAGCAACTTCTGTAATAGGAATGTCAATTAAGGAGAGATCCTGGTTTGACAAATCATGTCTTCCCTTCCTACCCCGAAAGTCTCTACTACCACGCTTCTCTTTGCGACGGACAATTATGTTTCCAGCCAAATTAGGGCTAATATTGGGTAAGAGGGAACGATTGGGTTGATGGACTGTTAATGGCTGAAGTTTCAAAGACGCTCTTTTTAGAAGGAGTTCAATATCTTGATCGAACGAATTACGGGGAGAGGAACGAGGGGATTGTGAAGGGAAAATTGGAACATATGGGGCCTTTCCTTTGCGGTCAAAAACACGTCAAAGGGATGGAGGTTTAGGGGAGTGAGCTTTATATGGAGATTTATCATTTATATCAGAAGTTCGACCATGGGATGGGTAAGACGGGAATCTCAGGGTGGGATGAATGTGAGAGGAAGGGGATTGAGGCAATGAAGATATGTATTGAATATGAGCGGATGCAGATTCAATATACGCAGGCTTAGTAGATGCAGGAGGGAGGGGGATCTCAGGGTCTGGTTCCAGTTCATGAGGCGGAGAAATGTTAGAGAAACCCGTCACTTTGGCCGACAGGTCATAAAAAGACAGCGAAGGAGTTTTAGAGATAGTGGATGACCGGGCGATCAGCAGAATAGTTAATATTACGATTTACAGGGTCCACTGATACAGATCGAGAATGCGGAAGACTGACAGATTGATCTAGGGAACGACCTTTCGGTGAAGATAGGACGCCATTTGTTTTGACAGGAGCCCGGAAAACCTCCATGGTGTTAGTCCATTCATTTGCCATATATTCTCTTTCATATGCCGAAACAGGAATATTTTCTGCACGGAACTTTTTCTTCTACTTACCACCAGGGCGACGAGGACATTAAGGAAAAAGGTGTCCAGTTTTGTAACAATTTGAACACCTAATAGGGACTCCCCAATAATATAATCATTGTTGAATTTTGGACAAATCCGAAGTTAAATTGATAGACTTTGGAAAGCCCCCTCTAAATTCCTTTTCTATGAGAATCCAAGCCACTCACTTGTCTTCTGCCCCAATACACCTAGGATTGAATCCAAGCCACCCGCTTGTTTCCCTTTTAATGTTGTACCCAGAATTTTTTGGCAGTTTCCTCTGTCGGAATTGACATGAGTTTCTGAGAAATAAATATCCTACCTCTATTTCAACCACAACAAATTTTGCCTCTTTCTTAACCACAAACATGCAAAGGATTTCTATGTGATAAGGCATATATTCATTTTCCCTTTTTTGGACCACAATTTTGCGAAGGATTTATGTGCCATTAGGTGTCTCCATTCCACATGCATTGGTTGACATCCCCATCACATCATCCATCTCTCCTCGAGCCTTCAAAGAAAATATGCTTGCCCCTGGACTAACATGAATTTCATCTTATCTATGAATATTCGGGTTCTAGGGGCTGCTCCAAAATTTTTGGCCTTCAAAGAACTCTTCCTTTCGACCCGTCCCTATATCATGCTTCTCCAGGAAACTATGCACTCAGCACAATAGATGATTACATATTTTAGGAAGATGCTCCCTGATTGGCATATGGCGGCGATAGATGTTGCAGACCTCTCGGGGGGTTTGGTCACTCTACAGGACCCAAAATGGGTCTATATGAAGTTTTTTTCTTGTTTTGCAAGCATATTACTCGCTGGAAAAATTAGAGGGCTCCCGGGACACATACATATACTCAATATATATGCCCTGTATAAAGACTAGAACACGTTCTGGGAAAAACTGGTTTGGTACTTGAATCCCTTATCATGGCTGGGGATATGAATTGCACTATTGGGATGGATGAGGTTTGGGGGGGATCTAGAAAAGTGGACGCCATGGAAAATCTGATAAAAGACATCATTATTGATCACATTTTCATGGATATATGTGCCTCGAAGATTTCTCCTACCTAGGATGAAGGAAGGACCAGTGATGGATATGTGGAAAAAAGGCTGGATAGATTTCTTCTTCACGAACAATTGATAGTGAGACTCGATTCCATCCAATCGGGCATCATTAATAACTTTATTTCTGACCAGAGACCTATTCTCCAATGGAGGCGAGGGGACCTCAGACATGGGTTGCCATTCAAATTTAATTGAGTGTGGTTGGAGGACCTAGAATTTGACACTCTCGTGCGGGATGTCTCGAAAAGGGACAAAGCATAGGATATCTCACCTATGTTGAATATTCTAGGAAAACTACGAGACCTAAAGGTGGTGGTAAAAGAATGGGATAGGAGGAAGAGATCCCAAATGAAAAAAGATCTAAAAGATATATCCGATGAATTGGATATATTGTGTCCACAATTGTTACAACACAATCCCCTGGTGTCACTAAGGGCTGCAATACACTCAGTGGAACAAAAAAGAAAGCATATTCTACAAGTTCGGGAGGCTACATGGTGCCTAAAGAGTAGAGCCATATGGATCCGGGAAGGTGATAGAAATACAAAATTCTTCCACAGATTTGCCAATCACAGAAGAAAGGTGAACTCCATATGGGAGATAATTGACACTAAAGGGAACCGGATACAATCTCAATAGGATATAAGTAACGCAGTTGTCCAACATTTTGAAAAGGCTTATAGACGCAGAGGGGAGGATTATGCCAAGAACCAGATTTGGGGGGTGGACATATATCCCAACATGTTTGATGATGATGCAAACACGACCCTATATAAAGAGGTCATTAGGGAGGAAAATTTGTAAGTGCTCAAATATTTTAAAAGAGACAAATGCCTAGGACTTGATGCATGGACAGTAGAACTATTTACACATTTTTTTGACATTCTTCAGGAGGATCTCCTGGCAATGGTGGAAGAATCGAGGATCAGGGGGTATATCCATCCTTATATATGTTCGACATACATTGCCCTCATTCCAAAAAGGACATCCATTGGATCCTTCATGGATTATCAGACCATTTCGCTTTGTAATCTTATATATAAGATTATATCCAAGACTATTGCGGGCACGATTAAGCACACCCTATCAAAATATATATCGTCCGAATAGTGCAGTTTCCTATAGAACAGACAGATCCACGATGTTGTGGCCACTGCTCAAGAATGCTTCCATTCGATCCACACCAAAAAACTAAATGCTATTGTTATGAAGGTCGACTTGCAAAAGGCATATGATTGCCTATACTGGGGATATCTAAGGATGGTCTTGCAAAAAATTGGTATATAGGTCAGGAATGCATAATGGATCATGGCTTGCACCACTAATGTTAGATATGTTGTTATTATAAATGGATATCCTACTTGTTTTTTTGGGGCGAGCCAGGGCCTTAGACATGGATGTTCCATCTCTCCATTATTATTCATTTTAGCAATGGATGGACGAAGTTTTCATATTAAGAAAGTTGTGGCTGAGGGTGATTTTTGTGCACTGGTACTAGGCCGAAATATCAGGATTTCACATAGTTTTTTTTGGACTTTGTGCTGATAATGGGAATGATCAATAGGTTTTCATGGTTGGCTTTATTCCACATCTTTACTAAATTTGGGAATGCCATGAGACTATTCATGAATCTACATAAGTCTATCATTATATATGGCTATTGTGATCTGGAGGACATTGCATACATCTGAAGAATATTTGGGGTGGGGGTTGATGTATTGGTAAGGGGCATGAAATACGTGGGATATCATATCAAACCCAATAAATACAGGATAAATGATTGGATGTGGTTAGTGGATCATTACTATAAAAATATCTCTGGGTGGGAGTACAGATGTCTATCACTGGGTGGACACATTACTCTCACCCAATCGGTGATCACACAGCTGGGAGTATTTTGGGCCCATTTATATTGCCTCCCGAGCACCATTATGAAGAAACTTAACAGGATCATGGCAAAATATATCTGGTCAGGATCGACCACCACATACAAGTACCATCTAGCTAGTTTGGCCTCCATTACAATACCAAAAAGACTGGGTGGTTGGGGGATCTTGGATTTGAGGTGTTTTGGATGGGCGTTGCTACAAAAAACATTGTGGAGAGGTATTTTTGGGGAGGGCATATGGTCGAATATTATTAGACATAAATACCTCAAAGACAAAGAATTTATTGTTTGGATGCATAGGGAGCTCATTGGGACTACTTCGAGGTCGGCCATATGGCTCAGCTTAAACAAAATCAGGCATAGTTTTCTGCAAAACTTATGTTGGATCTTTGGATCTGGACATAAGATACTAATTGGCTAGGACCAAATTTTAGGTATGGATCGAGATTTATGTCCATTATCTAGACTCATCCAATGTATAAACAATAAGGGCATTTTCTATTGGAATCAAGCCATAGGCTATGGCATGGATATTTAATTATTTGGAAAAGATCGAGGGAGATGGGACTAGAGGGTCTGATGGCACGGGAATGGGAGCAGATCAGGACTGAGATGAAATTGGTAGGTGTCAATTGGGAGGCTGGCGGCGATTGGATTGCTTGCCTTGGAAAAATGAAAGAAGGAGGCGTAGTGGTGGTGGAAGTTTATAATACTTTCTACAACTACGAGGTACCAAACTCAGAGGTATGTTGGTTTTATAAGTTTTGGAAATCTAGAATACCTAGTAAGATCATTTTATTTCTTTGGCTTGTTTGGAAAAACAAGAACTTGACCTGGGAAAACCTACAAAAGAGGAACTGGCAGGGGCTTGGAGTATGTGCATTGTGCAGGAACGCGACGGAAGACAATATTCATATATTTCTGAAATGCCCCATTACTATTCAGATCTGGAGCAATATTGCTCGGAACATTGGTTTTCCACACAATCAATATGATAGCATCACTGACTGTTTGTGCTGGTGGAGCAAACAAATATCCCAATGGAGGACAATCCCATTAACATTTTTTTGGGAAATTTGGAGATGACACAATAAAATTATCTTTGAGAACTATAGGGAAAATGAAACACATGTGTTTGACCGCATTATTGGATGGTATACCTCTGCAAATGACAACAAGAGTGGCCCCAAGCGGCCAATTCGTAGAAAGATGGGTCCTCAGAATGACTATCTAGCTGGTTTCTTTGATGGAGCGTCACAAAGGGGCACATGTGGCTGTGTTTTCTGTATCATTATATCGAGGGAACAAGAATAATGGGTCCACTGGGGTGCTGATACAACCACAAATATGAAGGCAGAAGCGATAGCTTTATGGGGACTCCTTTGGTTCACTTCCTATCTAAACATTCCCACCATCCACATTTATGGAGATTCACAGACTATCATTGACCATGTAAGGGGCAGCAATAAAATAAATCAACCACAACTTCATGGATGGCTCAGACAGATTGAGATCCCCTGGGGATCTCTCACAGACTCAACGATTCAGCACATTGGAAGGGAATACAACCAGAATGCGGACAACATGTCAAAGATGGGTCTACTGGATGCACTGGATGGGATGCACATTGAGATTAAGTTGGGGGACAACATACTGGACACTGGGATCCTCCCACTCCCGGGATAACATTCTCTCGTGGATGGGATCTTACCAACTGAAAACTGGTGTCTTTATTTCTTCCAAGAGGCGGTTTTGAGCCTGGTTTTTATGTTTTTGAATATGCATACTTTATATTATGAGATGATAAGATAGACTGAATAAGTTTTGATATAAGTGGGACATGTAAAAATGTTGCAGGTTTTGTTATGTTTTAAATTCCATCTGCGTTTCAAATGTATATACATAGGAAGTTATATTAGCAATGTCTAAAAACAATTGACATAAAGGTATAGACTGCTACTATACAAAACAAGATGTGAGAGCAAATACATATACAATATAAAATTGCTAAATATTTGTACTATTTTTTATTCTCATATATAAAAACAGTTTTTTTTTCTTCTTGTAAAAAAAGTTGTCTCTAAAAATTTTCCCAAATGCAATTACAATTTTAATAGTCATAAATTACAACTAAAAATTAAAATAAAAGTATTCCCCATCACAATATCAACAATCTTGAAATCACAAAATTTCAAACTGTGCTCAAACGCTCATTTCCCATGAAAACCCCTGCAACATAAACCTAAACATTATTCTCGAAGGCGGAGTATTAATGTGACATATATTAAGCAATGCCGAGAATTGGAATTTCAAATCTTTTTTGCGAGTCAAACAAAATTTCATGACGTTTTTACATTTTATTTTTGATGCCCTTCATTTTACGTTCTAAGTAAATTTAGAAATGCCAACCTCCCTAATTAGACAACCACTTTCCAAACTGTTTCATAGAGTGTAGGATGCCAACTAAAAGCTGCAACCTCTACCAACAAAAAACTACAACCTCTACTCAGTTAAGAGAAATACCTCGTTTTCACAAATTTTGAGTGCATTGAATGTTCCCCTGCACACACATCGGAGAAAGTCTATTGCTTTGAAATTCCAATATAAGTCTATTTGAGTCTTAGGGTAAGGAAAGACTTCTTCGAAAACCGTTGGAACTTAACCCAATGACTACATAATTATCAATTGCCAAATGTTTATTTCAGTTATGAAGTATCATCAATCTAAAGCTTTACAAGTCCCTAAAATGCTTTCATTACTTTATGTAAATAGAAAATGAGAAATAATAATGAGAGAAATCAAACATTCAGTTTAGGGAAATACACATTAATAGTCTAACAAATAAGAGGGAAGTCAAATATTCCAAAGAATTATGTTGAATAAAAATCTAATAGTTAGGGAAAATACTCATCACACACACATGGGATTGGTGAATTCTTATAACTTCCATGTTGAGGAGAAAATTAGAAGTCCCACTTTAGCATCGCAAGCACCGAGAGCTCATAAGCTTTCTTCAACACTGCATTCCTGCCCAAGGAGGCAAGGATGCATGGAAGGATGGAACTCTGAACTTACTATTTCCGTGCACATTCCAAATCTAATGGAAACCCAATATTTGTTGATGATAATTAAACAAGCTCATGAACTCCAAAAGTTCAGAATGAGAATTCGATAACAAAAAGGGAAAAATAATACTAATTACAAACATATACCAACCATCTTTGGTTCATAGGGGTTTGGTATCCTAATAAATAGGAGCATAAACACACTTAAAATTCTCACCAATGTAATGACATAAAGTTAATGTAATGTACTATCATAAAGTTAATGTAATGTACTATAATTTGTACGTATAGTAGAATGAGATATTATAATATTCATAATATTCTATTATAGGCTATCTTTACCTGCACTTAAGGTATTAGAGATAGGTATTATAAATTTTGACGGTTTAACTTTAAAATTAGAAGTCATTTTGACAATTTACTTATTATAACACACTTCAAATTTGACGGTGAAAAGTTTTCAACAACTATTAAATACATTCTGAAATCTAAAATATGTCCAGTGAGACGTCAAATTCCAGGCCTGATGCCGAACCTGTAAAGCTAAATGCTCTGCTGAATTGTGTACTGATCGGCCTTAGGACATTATTAATTGGAATTAGACATTTGAAATTTGAACGGAGACAATCTCTTTATCACATACCGCTTTGATAATGGCCCACGCGTTCCTCTGTCAAGGTAGAGAATATGACAGGTAGCGGCATGGTCTTCATCTTTCGAAACGATTGCGACTAATTGCCATTTAATTACGATGAAAATAATTGCGATTGATTGAAAATAGAATTAGCTATTAAGATGCGTGGATTCAAAGCAATAGGGCCCAAGTGAAAAATAAAACTGGCAAAAGAAAAGAGAATTTTTTTTTTCAGAAGCAATAGGGCAAAGTGAAAAATAAAACTGGCAAAAGAAAAGAGAATTTTTTTCATAACAGCACAGCCGTATTGATTAAGCCAACTAGACACAGTGATACAAACTTTTAAAGACCACTTTAGATTGATTGACCTAGACGATTTGATATATTCAATCCCACTCTGCCATTTAATAAAGTAAAAGTAAATATATTCCATGCCATCTAATTAATTAAAGGCAGATATATTCTAGGGCCGTTATTTAAGTAAAAGTAAAGAAGAATAAATTTGGAAAATAAGAATTAAGAAAAATAAATCAATATATTAAAAAATGTTAGATATTAATATTTTAACAATAAATAATTCATTATATAAATTAAAGGTTCTATAAATATTGATAGAAATTAATTTATAATAGATATTAAGACTTTAATTTTATGATATTTTAGATAAAAACTTTTAAAGACCACTTTAGATTGATTGACCTAGACGATGTGATATATTCAATCCCACTCTGCCATTTAATTGAGTAAAAGTAAATATATTCCGTGCCATCTAATGAATTAAAGGCAGATATATTCTAGGGCAGTTATTTAAGTAAAAGTAAAGAAGAATAAATTTGGAAAATAAGAATTAAGAAAAATAAATCAATATATTATAAAATGTTAGTTATTAATATTTTAACAATAAATAATTCATTATATAAATTAAAGGTTCTATAAATATTGATAGAAATTAAAGGTTCCATAAATATTGATAGAAATTAATTTATAATAGATATTAAGACTTTAATTTTATGATATTTTAAAATTATATTTCTCATATGGTTAATCTTCGAAATGGTTGAAGTGTCCTAAGAAATATAATTTTAAAATATCATAAAGTTAAAGTTTTCAAAATTATATAATTTTTTTTATAGAGATGATTTTTGAAATGGGTGAAGTGTGATAAAAAATATAATTTTAAAATATCATAAAGCTATGATGTCCTAAGAAATATAATTTTAAAATATCATAAAGTTAAAGTTTTCAAAATTATAAAATTATATAAATTTTTTTATATGGATGATTTTTGAAATGGGTGAAGTGTGATAAAAAATATAATGTTAAAATATCATAAAGCTAAAGTTTTCATACTTATTAGGGATTGATTTTTATGAATATTTATTAATTATTTATTTTTAAAATATTAATAACTAATTTATAGACAAAATCATGTTTTTCATCTGAATTTATCTTGTTATACAATTTCAATCAAGAATATGATTTTTTCGTTGTTTAAAATATATTTTTGAATGCAATTAAACTCGTCGTTAGATCTAAGACTTTTGTGATCCATAATGTAGAAATATGTCTTCCCATTAATCACACTATTAGAATTTGATCGATGTTTCGAACCAAGTAATATGGTTCATCCTCACGACAAGGTGAGAAATCAATCGTTGATTTCTCACCTTGTCCTGAGCATGAACCACATTAGTTGATTCGAAACCTCGACCAAATCCTGATAATGTGATTGATAGGAAAGACATATTTCTACATTATGGATAGCATAAGTCTTAGATATAACATTATTGCCCTACACGGAAGGGAAATGGCTGATAAAGCTCGTCAATTTGAATGGGCTCGACTGCAAGTTGCTAAGAAGAAATTTGATCTTACGTTTCTTAAAAGATGCAGGGATGCATTGCATCCATGCTATTTATTCCTACAGATCCATTGATTTATCACCTTGTCCTGAAGATGGACCACATTAATTGGTTCTAAATGTTGACCAATTCCTAATAATGTTATTAATCGGAAGAGATATTTCTGCATTAGAACTCCTTGGGGCACTTGAATTCCACAGAGTAAACAACTAAAGTTCAAGTTTTTAAAATATGTATAGGATTTTGGTTAAAATTAACTAGAAAAAATATAAAAAAAAAGGCTATTTTGTCTATAAGTTAGACCAAGCCTTTTATAATATATTCATTTATTTTCTTAATTCGTATTCACCATCTTTATTCTTCTTTACTTTTACATAAATAAGTGGCATCTTCCAACATTGCAGTATCTCCACACACAACTTTTTACAGAAAATTTATCAACACACTTATTTCGTGATGCATCTCATGTTACCAAAATTAATAAATCATAAAATTTAACTAAATTTCTAATTTATTATTATTATTATTATTAAAGGAATTAATATATGAGTTAACATATATTAACAAGATTCTTAATCATGGAGATTCACTCTCACTTTATTACAAAGATTCTTAATTTGTAAATAACCTTTGTTACCTTACCACGAAAAATACCATCATTTATCAATGCTACATGTCAAAAAAAATCATGATTCATTTCATAGTCAAAATATTTTATATATATTTTATTTTATTCCATAAGGTTAAATCCTCTACCATCCACCTATTAAAGTATGCCCAATCGAAAGCATGGTTACTATTGGGTATCTCATGTATAAGAAGAAGCTATACAACATGGAACCCGAGAGGTTCCCGAAAATTGCTTCTAACTGTAGCCAAAACCCCCACCTTCGGTTCAGGCGTGACCCATAAGAATGCCCAGTCTTGGCTAGACCATTGGGGGATAAAGGAGGAGATCATTTTGGAGAATAGGGATAATATTAAGAATATTATTACTTCCAAATTTAAGGATAAGTTGAGGGATGATAAGGAGCTACAGGGAAAACTTAAGCTAAGGTATTATAAGGAGCTTATCAAACCCAATCTTCATAACCAGAATTATTTTTATGTCTTGACTAGAGTTAAGAGGAAAAATCAATTCTCATGAACTTCAAAGTGAAATCTAGTCAATTCCCAAAATACCTTCGAAGGAGAGGGTTGAAAAACATTTGTTCTAGTTTTCAAAATCTTTGCCACTACCAACCTTCTTGATTGGTTAAGTCAACAAAAATAAGGTGATCTAGGAATGCTTCTCTCCCTTCTTTTCCATCATAGAAATAAAATATTAAAGAATGGTCACTAATATCTTAATTTCTTAAGGTTCGATAGACCACATTGGTCTTAATTAAATTAAAATTCTAAAAAATATATTTCAACTAATTAATTAAATTACATATATTATTATTATTATTAGTTATTATAAAAGAATTAATATATGAGTTAAACATTTATATTGATATAGCGAAAGTGTGAGATCACTTTTCCTTTGTAAAGCTCCCCACTCTTACAATGGAAGACCAATGTAACATGCCATGCTTCGAATTTCCCACCTGTACTCACTAATTTGGAGGTCGGGATTAACATGCCACACCAAAAACCATAAACTATGTCGATTGGTTCCAAAACTAACCAAGCTTGGAGGGTCCCATCGAGTTCGGGGTTTCAGACTACGAATGAGGTCGGGGTCGAGGTAGAGTTGAGATTCTCATATTAGGAACTTGGAAGCCTCTTTTGAGGAGATTATACTTAAATGCACTCCTGTTATAAATGATTCTTCCAAATACCCTTCTTGTTTCAACAAAACTGGCAGTAGTAGGCTTTAGTAAAAAAGATTCTTGGATAGAGCAATACACATCGCAGTATAAAATCTCTTCCTGGTCATCATGGTAACAATTGTCATCTTAGCTCAGGCAGCCTTTCACTCAGCATACTTAAGTACATTAATCATGACACAACCAACAATCTTACTATAGTCAATGGCATCATTATGAGCTCAACATAGCCATGGCAAGTTAAACATCAGTTTATTAATGAACCCTTGAATAGCAACAAGCACAAACTCACTACAACAAAAGTCTAAAGATCAATTTAGAATGGGGCTCGGGTTTTATTTCAAAATATTTGATTTTATGCCACGACTTCAATAATGCCACAGAATTTAGAATTAACTCAGGATTTGCTTCAGGTCTTCTAGGGCTTACAAACCCAAAGCCCAAAATTTCGTCAGACTTGACATGTGCAAATTTATCCTGCTATAGTCAATATTGGATGCCATCATATCATTTCAAACCTCTCATTGATCACCTGGAATTTTTTGCATAGATAGTGAACAAGAGTTTGACTTTGTGGCAATTGTAGGTCTTTTCTCCAAATATCATAAGAGATCCTCAGACTTCCCTCAACGGCAGGCCTAAGCAAGCCCTCTGTAATCTACACATTTAGATCCTCAGATGAACCATTAGCTTATGAAAAATTCATTCAGTACATAGATTACAAGATGCAACAAGTAGAAGATATAATCCACAAATGTTATCTGCGTGTCCTCTGATATAATCCTTGAAGCTAAAGGCAATCAATGGTGAAACAATTTTCATCAACAGGGATGCAAAAGATTTCAAATCCTCTTAGACAATTTAACTTGTATCACCACTCGGCTAGTTTGGTACAGGCTCTGACCTGCTCATGGCCAAGATTTTGCACAACAGCTTACGTCATTATCATTCGTAAGCAGCTAGAGATTTATGGAATCCAAATTAAGAATTCAATGTCAACATCCTCCTCCCAAAGGATCCTTATTGGAAAAACAATTTAGAAGTTCATCAGTAACAAAAGGATTTTAAGAATGCTTATAATTATGTTGATGATATCCTTGGTCCAATTATTAAGAACTTCACTAGTTATTTCACAGGCCTTCGCACCTCTTGGCCACTTCTGAGGCTTCTTGGCCTCTATTCAAGCAGTTCTGAGGCCTTCCTGAGGTCAACTTTGAGACCTATCGGCCCTTTGTCACAGTCTTCTAAGGCCTTAGACAGAATTTTGGTCTCTCTTTGTCCTGGTCAAAAGCATTGTTGACAAAACTTGGACTAGAACTCTATTAAGGTTGTTTTTTTACCATCCCTCTGATACCATGTTGATGTTTCACGATCTTCTAATCTGATAATTACTTCCAATGTTCTCTTAAACAAGTTCTTAACCATAATGCAATAGTGACAGTAGGATCATAAAGAGACAGCCAAGAACTTAGCGTACAAAGAGACACAAAATTTTCACCTGGGAAGCCCAAACTTGAGAGAAAACCCAACAATCTTTTCTAGGAGAAATTCTTCAGTTCAACAAAGGTACATTTTAATATTCACAAGTCAACCTAGGTTAACTTAGACAATAATTATGGATCTAAACAAAACAGACCTCAGAACTCAATCTAGGCAGTAGATCTAGTTTCGGTCCCTTTTGTTTACAGACTGATGGGGAAACAATTTTCATCAATAAGGATGCAAAAGATTTCAAATCCTCTTCGACAATTTAACTTGTATCACCACTCGCCTAGTTTGGTACAGGCTCTGACCTGCTCATGGCCATGATTTTTCACAACAGCTTATGTCATTATCATTCATAAGCAGCTAGAGTTTTATGGAATCCAAATTAAGAATTCAATGTCAACATCCTCCTCCCAAAGGATCCCTATTGGAAAAACAATTTAGAAGTCCATCAGTAACAAAAGGGTTTTAAGAATTCTTATAATTATGTTGATGATATCCTTGGTCCAATTATTAAGAACTTCACTAGCTATTTCACAGGCCTTCGCACCTCTTGGCCACTTCTGAGGCTGCTTGGCCTCTGTTAAATTAGTCCTGAGGCCTTCCTGAGGTCAATCCTGAGACCTATTGGTCCTCTGTCACAGTCTCCTAAGGCCTTAGACAGAATTTTGGTCTCTCTTTATCCTGGTCAAAAGCATTGTTGACAGAACTTGGACTAGAACTCTATTAAGGCTGCTTTTTTACCATCCCTCTAATACCATGTTGATGTTTCACGATCTTCTAATCTAATAATTACTTCCAATGATCTCTTAAACAAGTTATTAACCATAATGCAATAATGACAATAGGATCATAAAGAGACAGCCAAGCACTTAGCGTATAAAGAGACACAAAATTTTCACCTGGGAAGCCCAAACTTGAGAGAAAACCAAACAATATTTTCTAGGAGAAATTATTCAGTTCAACAAAGGTACATTTAATATTCACAAGTCAACCTAGGTCAACTTAGACAATAATTATGGATCTAAACAAAACAGACCTCAGAACTCAATCTAGGTAGTAGATCTAGTTTCAGTCCCTTCTGTTTACAGACTGAGGTTCTTGGCCTCCTTTAGGGCTTTGACCCTCAATAGAAAAATGGTCTTGGATCTTCTAGGGATTTTTCCCTTCAACAAAGATAAAATATCTTTACAGAGATAAGATTCTTCTTGAACTTCGCTCCATCCACAAAAAAAGATTTCGGTCTTTCTTCCACAGAAACAAGGTCTCCATATTTGAGTCCATTCATCCTCTTACAAGCAGAAACCCGTTGCTCTTAAACTCTACTACCCAGATTGCCCATTTTAATGCTTTTCTAATCAAGCTTGAAACCTGGATACTAGATAGCCATGTATGTTGCTTGGTATAAATTACACAGAGATTGATATGTAAATGACCTTTGGTTGAAGGCATGCTGTCTTATGTGTGGAGTTTGCTTCCACACTGTTGTTAGGAAGTAGATATGAAGGGATACTAATGATTGCTTTTATATTCTATATTTAATGCAATGTAGCGTAAACTAACTTACATGTTGAGTCACACATTAATTTAATGTGTTTTTTTCTTGCAGAAGGATTCCCTCGTAGGATCTCCAACACAGTCAGCCCACCCTGGTATGTCTCCTTTATTTTTATGATAATACTACTTTATTTGATGTCATGTCATTAATATGTGAGGATAGCATTGCTGCATTGATGTTTTTAAAATCTTTTATCTCATGAGGTTTCTTGTGTTACAACACGGTTTTCTCCAGATGATAAATACTCAAAGCATCGCACTTTGCTAAAGAAGCACTTTGGCTTACTGCCAACGCAACAACCCCCACCCACCTATTGACAATTGAATATTCAGAGTTTTTATGTCTCTACTAGACAAAGGAAGGGTGGTTAGAGGTTACAGGGTTAACATTAATTATTCATTTTGTTTACTCTGTAGTCTTTGCCCTGCCTTTTTGGATGCAACTTCAGGCTATTTTGTGTTTAAGATGTATTTTTATGCTTTTTTACTTTGCACAAGTTGTAGATGTTGAATTGGGGTTTAAATTTAAATATATATTTTTAAGAGGTTATGATTAGATAGAGAATTAATTATTATTATTGGCTTATATACGATACTTTTTCACATTTATTTTTAGCCTAAATATTTGTGATTTTTCAGAGAAAAAAAACCTCCTAACTTCCATTAATCAAAATAAAAGTAAATACATTTGCAGTAGTGACAGATCTTATGTCCATGTAACTCTATGTTCTAGATAAGTCTCAGTAGAACTTAGAAGATTTTATAATTTTGGATCTTAATCACTATGTATCTACTAGTGTCTCTAAAGGTATATAACATCATTACAGATTTCTTAGCTCTCTAACTTTCCTTCTCAGCGACATTGTTATATTATTTCCCATACATTCTTCAAAAAGAAAAGAAAATAAACAGAAAACTTGAAAAGACATATGAGGATCGTTCTCAGTGAACAGTCAGTGATGTCCTTAATAATTAAAACTCCATGTGCTGATGAGGATGCCATTGTCAAAAGCGGTGAAGAAGATCTTTCCCGATGCTTGGAAACAACTCTTCTTAGAGAGAAAATCTACCTCTTGGTTCTGTTCTCTGAATATATGACTGAAAGTCACTTTTTGGAAGGATCCCATGAAATATCTGATGCGTAGCATCTAGAAGATAAGGGAAGGTTTCCCAAAAGTGGATCTCTGTACCCAATCCAGAATCACTTTGGGGTTCCCAAAACTGATAAATCCTCTATAGCTAGCCAGTTAGCAAATAGGAGTGCCCCCCAAAGAGCTAATCGCGTTGCTCTTTTATTAGTCCATGTACCACTATTCCAACAAAATTGAAGGTAGTTGCCAGGCTTTTATACAAGAAAACACCCCCCCCGCCACAGATCCTGTTAGTAGAAGCTCCTTAAAAAAAATCATCTGGATTTTGTGACCAAATCTCTTTATATTGGATTTGTCTCGAGTTAACCTTCTCTTTTGTTGGCCCTATTTCCATAAAATATGCAGAGATATTTAAACAGCCGCCTCTTGTATCTGGGGTACTCTCTTTCAAATATCTTCTTGTTCCTACTTTTCCATATGCCCACAAAATATAGAAGGGTAATGTTCGAAATGTCTTGTTCTCGTCAACCCACAGAGAAATGCACCTATCTATGGAGCTCAAATGCTATGCTGCTTCTAGTTTAAGAGTGTAATACTCCTCTCCAAATTGAGACTGCAAATGGGCATGTCAGAAAGAGATGATCCAAGTCTTCTACATTTTTTTCATAAAACACCTGTTAGGACCTTGGAAGCCCCTTTTGAGGAGATTACCCAATGTAAGTATCCTGTTATATGTTCTCCATTCCTTTTACGGCATCCAAACCAATTTTAATCCTATTTACCCTCCCGACGTCCCATCTCAAATTCCCAAGAAGTCAGTGTTTGTTTCTCATCATACTCCTCCAAATGTATGATGCTCCCTTATGCTCTGGTGACCCCTCCTCTATCCATTCCTCAACCTGTTTGTTTTTCATATATTTTTCTTTAACAACTTGTTGCCAAACTCCTTTATCTTGTAATGCTCTCCATAAATTCTTGTTTATTAAAGCCTTATTGGAGCTCTCAGTGTCCTTTATTCCCCAACTGCTGTCCTTTTCAAACCTTGAGAGGGTATTTAGACTTACTAAATGGATCTTTTTGTGGAGACCAGGTCTGATCCAATGAGAACTTAGCGATGATGGAGTCAATTCTTTTTAAAATGTCCTTTAGCACGTAGTATAGGTGCATCCAGTATAAAGCAATATTCTAAAAGACTGATTTTAACATGATCAACCCCTCTCTCTCCCATTTTCAGCCATTTATTCAACCATAAGGACATATTGTGTTCAAATCTTTTATAAGCCATTCCCAATCATTAATTGCATAGTTATTTGGTTTCAATCTAAAAACCAAATATTTACGCCGTAAGGCGTCTCCCTTTGAAATCAAATTTCCTCTTGCCTTACTTGTCTTGCTATGATCCGTCTGATTTCATGTTAGACGATTAAAATATTTACAACCATTAGATTAAAGTTCTTGTTATAACTGAAACTATCCCTGTCTTACCTTCCTTGAAACCATATAAATAATGACTTCCATAGGTTTCATGAAACACTGTTCTAAGAATCCATGTCCTCTTTCTTGAATGTGCTCATAAATTTCAATCATCCAGGATCTTGCTTGAATCTCCTGGCTATTGTGTTGTTCAATCGTCCAATCGTCCACAATCTTGCTTGAATCTCCTGGCCATTGTGCAGGTAAATTTCAAATGGCAAGGGCATAAATTTCAAAATGGACTATGTAGTCTCGATTGTTTTTAGTTTTCAATGATTTGTTTTTAATGATTTTGGGTTTTAACTGCGAGGACTTCTGTGACAGAAAACTGGAAATTGCCAGGATTTCTATGACAAAAAACTAGAAATTGCAGAGGTTTCTTAGTTTATGCACGATCTTGGATGAAATCTGTTGGACACTGTGCAGGTAAATTTCAAAATGGAGTGGGTAGTCTCGAAATGATTGTTTTTAATCCCCTCCCTACATATACCACAATGCTTCTTTTTATGAAACCCTAATGTCCAAAGTTGATCTTCCTCCCACCATTTGAAGGGGACTGTACTGCTAGTATGGCATGAATGCCCATGTCGCTGTGTTGAGTAATTATTTCAAGGTACGAGACCTTGCATCAAGTTTATGGCCCCCATAAGCAAGATTCCTCTCTTCTCCTTCAATGGGCCTACCTGTGGCAACTAGATCTTGTGCCTCTGGCTGTGGCTGTAGCTCAAACTCTCATGTTTGTTCAACCCCCTGGTTTGGCTTTTGCCCAGATCTGGCTTGGTTTTGGATTCAGATTCCTCCAATCGGTGCTGCATGCATTGACCACAACATTTTTCTCCATTTTTGGTCTTCTTCTTGTAGCAGGTGTTGCATCCTCCCAACGGCAGCGCCCCATTTACCTTCGTGCATATGGTAAAAATGATCTCCGGGAAACCCTTTATGGGCTACTCTGCTACAGGAGTGGCATTAATGTCCATATTTAATAATTAGTTACAGGTATGATTACAGATCAGACCTTCCTTCTTTAGTTGATGGCCCCATCAACTGGATCTTTATCTTTACTTTCTACGTGCTTAATCTGGGTCCTGTGGGTTTCAGATCTTGTCGCTTGGCTTTGGCTCTTGCTCAAACTTCTAATATAGCTATATTCAAACTCTTAAGGCTTTAAATCTAACTTGGTTTTGGCTCTAGATTCACGGGCTGAATCTGAGAAAGAACCTCCTACATAGTTCTCTACATTTCTTTTAACAAACCCTTCCAGACATATATGACTCTTATTCACAGCTGATTATTTTTTCTTATAGATATTTATATGACTTCTTCTTAGATAAAGTGCAAATCAAGCTAAACAAATGTTTAGATAGAGTGCAAATCAAACTAAACAAATGTTCAAATAATGTTGTTCTAAATTGTCCTTTTCAGCATTCAACTGAGATGCTTTTGCCTCTGCCTCTGCCTTCTGTTGAAGATCTTTCTGCAAAACTATCAATTGTTCCATATCTTGTGTTTTTTATTCTTGTTCTAGCAACCTCCATTGGGTGTTAAAATTTTACCTTTGTTACTCTAAACGTGTTCATCCTTCAGCAACACAACAGTACACTGCAATATCTGAGAAACAAAGAAGCATACCCAATAGCAACCTTGCACTGTGTGTAGATGGGTTAAAGGTGTAGTGAAAATCAGAATCAACAAGGTGCAAAAATGATGGTGGAGTTTACATTTCTGAAGGTATTTCTCCTTGGGCATTATTTCATCTCAGCAGATCTGTGGAACTACATATTCAAATAAAAAATTTAGTGAACTGTAGAATACAACTGGTGTATTTTTGTCACACCCTCTGGTTTGGCTTTTGCCCAGATTTGGAGTATATAGAGAATTACTCATATGAATAGATAATTCTCTTTTTCTCAATGTAGTTAATTGTGGTTATGTTGCAAATTAGTCTTATGCTAGCTATGGCTTATCATTCCTTGAATTCCGATCATTATTTCTTCTCAGTCGACAAATGATGATTATAGATACAATAGTTACCATAATATTTTACTGTATATTTTTACTGAATATATAATAAGTAGGGTTCTTTGATTTCACAAGTATTTTGTACAAATTCATACTCCTATGCATATAAATTACGAGTTTCTTTGTTTGCATTTACGATAGTAGGCAACTGAAAATGCACATAATTAAAATTTGATCAAATTTTGAAATCCACAAAACTTGTTTTCCATCTTAATTACATGAAACGGTTACAAAAGTGACACTCTGAAAATGCCCCCATTTTTACATAAAAGAATTGGAACCTGATCACTCTACGAATTGGCATTTTCGTTTTCCAGCACAAATTATGTCCATCCATTTTCTATGGAAGCAATTCCCAAATCTAAAGCAGGTTGTCGTAACTCAAGGTCTCTAGCCTTACTACATTCAATAGATAGCAACTGTTTTTCCAAGTCTCCTCAATTTTCTTCCTACAGATACAACTTCACAACTTCCTAGTAATGGTTGTTTGCTTCGTAATGGCTTGGAAATTATTGCTTTTTTTTTTATCTAGGCCAAATTCCTCAATTTTCTTCCTGCAGATACAACTTGACAACTTCCTAGTAATGCTTGTTTGCTCGGTAATGGCTTGGAAATTGCTTCTTTTGTCTTATCTAGCCCAAATTGTACTTTGCATATAGCCATGAGATTTGCAAACATTGCAAGGGTTTGGTTGAATTTTCTATGGAAGGGAGCTGTATTTGAAGTCTATCAAATCTGCAGTATTGTAAAACAATTTTTCTAAAAGCAATGTATGGGAGAAAATTTGTTGAACTTCTTCAAGAACTTGTCTAAATAACTATTGGCTCAATTAAGCATGTGAAAAGTAAATATAAAGATCTAGTTGATGGGGCCGTCAACTAAAGAAGGAAGGTCTAATCTGTAATCATACCTGGAACTAATTATTAAGTATGGAAATTAATGCCACTCCTGTAGCAAAGTAGCCCATAAAGGGTTTCCCAGAGATCATTTTTACCATATGCACGAAGGTAAATGGAGTGCTGCCATTGGGAGGATATGCACGAAGGTAAATGGAGCACTGCCATTGGGAGGATGCAGCGTCTGCTGCAAGAAGTAGACAATGATGGAGAAAAATGTTGTTGTCAATTGATGTAGCACTTACTAGAGGATGTTTCCAATGCGAGGCTTAAATTGTAATATATGTAAAGTCTCCTTTAATAAAGAACTATTATTGTCTGTAGAGAAACGACGTTGTATCATTTAATCTCCTTTTACTGTTTGATTTTTCTCGTTGAAGTAGCGTAGCTGATCCAAACTTAAATAGGAACGCAACAAATTACCGAGATAACCAAATACACAAAGATGCAACGAAAATAATACTTCATTTCATTAATGGAAAATACTGAAATATTCTTACAACCAGAAATGGAAATAAACCAGCTAGGGCGATGGTAGCTTATCTCTGAGAAGAGATGTGTGGCTACATGCCTCTGAATTGTCTTACAATGAGGCTCAAAGGCCTATTTATTGTTGAGAAACAATGGAAAACCCTTCACATTCCAAAACCTAACCCTAGAAGATGAAATGCCAAATTGTGGGCCCTGTTTTTGGGTAAGTTGGTACATCAACTTCCCGGGGTCGCGAATTGGTTGTACTATCTCTGTTTGACGTGCATGATAGCCCGTTGGAAAGATCTCTCTGAGGACTACGACGAAAAAGATGATTTTTAGATAGAAAAGTCGCTGGCTGGTAGATTTCCCAAAAAACGTTGTTTAGGGCCTCAAAACGGCTCCGGAAGTTTAGGACCCGAAAAACTGCTAAAAATAGTAAATTGTGCTATAATTAAGGAAACTGAAAAAACTGAAAGAAGCACTAGAGGGGATCCAAGTGGAATTAGTGGGTGGCCACCAATATCCACCTGGATCAGTAGCAGAGAAGAAGAATCATGCATTTAGGCACAAATTTAGTTCTGTTTTTGGGCACCTTCATAGACTTTTATTTAATGGATGAAAGTGGTGTTTTTATCTGCACTTAGATTTAACATAGCATCATACTTTCATAGATCTATATTTAATGATGAAACTGGTGTTTTGATCTGCACTTAGATTTAACAGAGCATCATATTAAAACCATTTAGTAGCTTGGTTTCCTTGCTTCTCCAAACCATATTCTAGTAGCAATGTTTCTTGGTTATGAAATCTGTTTGGCAGGAGTACCTAGACATATTATTTTGTTATCAGAGCAAGTGACGTGGCCTGTGAAAATAGAACGGATTGCATTCCATTGATATGTGCAAACATTTATGATTTGACAGAAAAAGCAAAGCAAGAGGAGAAAAGTGTATAGTTGTGTGATGTTAACACTACAAATTATTAATTATAAGAATTGCCTACTATCCTAAAGGCAAACAAAGAAACTTGTAATTTAAATCTAAGTGCAGATCAAAACACCAGTTTCATAATTAAATACAAGTCTATGAAGGATTAATTATGTGAATGTTTTATAAAAAGCTTTGATCAATAAAGGATATGTATTTAGTTAATCTCCTTACCTGTTAAATTGAACCTTTCTGATATGTGGCATCATTCATTACTAAAATGCAACGCTTTCATCCAATGTTGATTCACAATTAAATTTTTAATTGATAGTTTTATATAAGGAAATAGATATTCATAATATGATTGTCAAATTTCAGGTGGTAAATGAATTTAAATGAATTTTCATTTAAGAGATATGCCACTGGCCATGGACACTTTCAAGGATTTAATAGCTCACATGAAACTGTTGTTTATGATTTAAGACAGATGAATAGTATTTTGTATACTAATTTGATCTTCAATGATTTTTTTTGTCATGATGCTTCCCAAGTTTAACTTAATAGAATATGATTGTCAAATTTCAGGTGCTAAACGAATTTTCATTTCAAAGATATGCCACTGGCAATGGACACTTTCAAGGATTTAATAGCTCACATGAAATTGTTGCTTATGATTTAAGACAGATGAATAGCATTTTGTTTGCTAATTTTTATGTCATGATGCTTCTGGAATTATGCCTTACGGCGTTCCTTTGCAACATTTGGTGCAATTGCTAGTTTATTTTATTTTATTTTGAGAGGTAGTTTAGGAAGGAAATTTAAATATTAATATTTTTCCATTTTTAAATTCAGATTTATGTTTTTATATTTATTTTATATAATTATGAAATTATTAGGTAAATTATTAAATAATAGATTATATAATGTGGATATATTTTACGGAGTTGTTTTTAGTGTAATTTTTTGGATTTTCTAGATTTGGTAGTGAAATCTTGATTTGTGTTATTTAAATTGGTTTTTTTAACATATATGGATTTAGCACCCTGAAAAACTCTTAAAGGCACTTGGATTGTGCATGGTTAACCATCAAACTTGTGATTTCAATAAATTCCTGCAAAATTTTAGAGAAATTAAACATAAAAAACCCACCAAAAAACTTTCCAAAAAATCTAGCTAAAAACATTTAGCTATTTTAATTTCTACAATTAATTAAAAAAAAACCAAATAAATAATATTATAAAGCACTTGTATCTAGCTAATAAATATTTTAATATTATAATTATTATTTAAATTATATATTTAAATACATATTTAAATTCCATAAATTAAAATCACACTTAAATTTTACAATTTACACTATTCAAAACTGACTATTATTACAATTACTAAAAACAATTCAAATTTCAAACAAAATTAACTTAGAGCAACAAAAATAAATAAAATTAAATATCTAATAGTTAAATTACTCTTATTTCACACAAGTTAACATGAAAAATTAATATTAATATAAAACGAAACAGTAAATAAAGTCAGGCAGCAGCATGGTCTTTAGCTTTCCAAACGATTGCGGCTCGTTGCCATTTAATTACAAAATAATTGCGATTATTTGAAAGTAGATTTAGCTAATAAAATGGACGGATTGATAAGCAGTGGAACTAAGCGATAAATAAACGTGACAAAAGAAAAGAGAAACATTCTTTGAATAAGAGCCGTATTGAATTGAATAAGAAAACTAAATACAGTGATACAGACTTTTGAAGAGCAGTGTAGATTGATTGATTTAGACGATTTGATATATTCTATGCCACTTAATTAAGTAAACGTAGATATATTGCATGCCAATTAATTAAGTAAAGGTACAATATAGTAATATTCTACAATAAAGTTGGTGAATAAGAACCGAGAAAAATAAGTGAACATATTATAAAAGAGTTAGTTTTTAATATTTTAAAAAATAAATAATAAGCTATATAAATTAAATAGTTAATAAATATGTGTAAGAATTAATTTAAAATAGAGATGATATTTTAAAATTTTATTTTTTTACTTCATTTTAATTTTATGATATTTTAAAATTAAACATTGTAGTTTCTTCACACATTTTTTTAAAATTATATTTCTTTAACTCATTTTAATTTTATAATATTTTAAAATTATATTTTTTACATTGATATTTTTGAAATGTATGAAGTGCTTGCTCAAAATTTTTGAACATTATAGTTTTTCCACAATTTTTTTTTTACAGAAAATTCGTTTCCAACATCAACACACTTATCTCATGTATTTCAAATTAATAAAATTAATAAATCATAAAATTAACTAAAGTATAATTTTACCTTTATTATTATTATTATTAATGGAATTAAGATATGAGTTATTATTATTATTAAAGGATTTAAAATATGAGTTACACATATATTAACAAGATTTTTAATCATGGAGATTCATTCCCACATTATCATGTAGATTTTAATTTGTAAATAACTTTTATTACAATACCAAGGACTAATATTCTTATTTATCCATACTACATGTCAAAAATAGTAATTCATTTCACAATGAAAATATTTTTTATATATTTATTTTATAACATTTTTAAAATTAAATTGATAAGAAAATGACATCACTATAGTTGAAATAAATCTCAACCATATTATTACTAAAATTATTTCTTAAATATTTTATAAGGTTAAATCCCCTACCGTCCACCTCATAAGGTACCCCCATTAAAAGCATGGTTACCATTAGGTATCTCATATCTATGAAGAAGCTATACAACATGGAAGCCAAGAGATTTCCAAAAATTGCTTCTAACTCTAACCAAAACCCCCACCTCTAGTTCAAGTGAGGTTTGCATAAGAATGCCCCCTCTTGGCTAGACTATTGGGGAATAAAGGAGGATATCATCTTGGATAATATGGATAATGTTAAACATATTATTACTTCCAAATTTAAAGAGAAATTGTGCGATAATATGGAGCTAGAGGAAAAAGGGAAGCTAAGTTATTATAAAGAGGTGATCAATGATAATCTTAAGAAAAGGAACTTACCAAGATAATAATTAATTTTCATGAGCTTCAAAGAGAATCCGGGTATTGGTTAATTCCAAAAACACCTTGAGATGAACAAGTCTATCACCTTTGCAATACTAAAAGGGTTGAAGATGAAAAACACTTTCTCATTTTCAAAATCTTTGCCATACTACCAAACTTCTTGAGTTGTTAAATAAACAAAACTATGATGATCTAGGAATGTTTCTCTCCCTTCTTTTAGATTATCCAAATAAAAGATTAAAGAATGCCAACTAATATCCTACTTTCTTAAGGACATATACAACCCATTGGTCTTAGTGGATGTTAATCATCATCATCATTATCAATAATTAAATTAAAATTATGAAAATTTTATTTCAATTAATTAATTAAATTATATATTTATTTTATTTATCTTATTACTCTTATTAATTATTATAAAATAATTAATATATAAGCTAAACATGTATACATTTAAAATAAGATATAAAATAAAAGTATAATAAACCATAAGAATTCAATATTATAAATAGAAAATAAATAAGAAAAATATATCAAAGTAACAATAATCAATAAAAGTTGAATGCCATAAATTATATATATATATATATATATATATAATATATAAAAAAAAAAATAAAATAACTATCTTTGAAATAAATCTTAACCATTTATTTATTTATGATTATTACTAAAAATATTTTATAAAAACTAAACTTTTACTATCTATTTTTCTTAATAACTGTTAATCATAAAATTATAATTCTGCCCACGAGGTTTTGGATTGATGGTGAATGGGTGCATTGTTAATGTACTCCTTGCGATAGGTCACTGGTTCAAATCCCTTGTGGGTGCTTAGATAGTATTATATATATATATATATATCTAATAACTTATTCTAAAATAAATAAAACTTAAATATTTAAAAAATAATAAAATAATATAAGTAATTGGATTTATAAAATATTTAAATACTTTATTTTAAAATAATAAAACTTAAATATTTTTAAAAAATGAATAGAAAAATATAAATAATTGGATTTATAAAATATTTAACTATATGGAAAGTGTATAAAAAATAAAATAAAATAATATATATATAGACAAAAATAATGTTAAATATTTTTCAATTAATTTTTTTATTTCAAAATAAAATTACTGTCAAACAATTCTGTAATTTAAATTTTACTAAAAAGTTCACTGGTATTCTTTTAAGTAAAAAACATTATTATTTAAAATAATAATATAACCTACTTGATTTGAAAATCTTATAATATTAAAAATAGTTTTCAATACATAACGTAGTGGATGAAGTTAGCTTCACGTGGATGGCCAAATAGCCTCATTTAAAAACAAATATCAAATATAAAGGAATAACTTTGAACATAAAATTTTAGAAATAATTATACTGTGAATAATGTAATCAAGAATAATATCTTGTTTATAATTATATTATTAATAATGTAATCTAGGACAGTAGTTTATTATTAATAATGATATCTAAGGTAGTAGCTTTAGTAGCTTTAATCACAGTAAGAATAATAAATTTCGTTTTCTCTTAGATTTTTATTTTTTTAATTTCAAATGGTATTTTGTTTCTTTCCTAGATTAATTTTTATATTTATTTATTTTAATTTCTTTTCGTTAAAACTTATAATCAATTTAAATTATATTATTTTATATATTTATATTAGTTTTTTACAATTTATTTCATATTTTTAAATTTTTGAATAGTTAAATAATTTTATTTAAAATAAATATAATGAAATAATTTATTCTTTTATATGGATAGAATTGGCAATTAGGCCAGATCATTCCACATGAGTCAACTATCACTATAATTTCCATACATACTAGCCCCTCATTAATTAGAATTAATTAGAAGTTTAAACTAAAAGCATTGTAAGGAATTCTTTCACAATAAATTAATAGCTAACTAATCTACACCAATAAATATTTAACAAAAACCATTAACATATATTTTTAAAAACAATTATATTATTTTCATGTATATATTTTTTAAAATGTAATTCGAATTATATTTGTTTTTATATAAATATAATATTTTAATATTAATTTTTAGATGATATTTATATGACTAATATAATTTAGTATAGTTGAATTATATGATTGATATAATTTACTATATTTATGATTATAATTTTAATCTTAATCTTAAAATTATGATGATGATGATTAATATCTACTAAGAACAATATGGTCTATCAAGCCTTAAGAAAGTAAACAATTAACTGAGACTCTTTAATATTTCATTTCTATGATAAAAAAGAAAGGAGAGAAGCATTTTGAGATCACTGTAGTTTTGTTGACTAAACAAGACGAGAAGGTTGGTAGTATGACAAATGTTTTCAAAAGGAGAATGAATGCGAGTAAGGGCAAGACAATTAAGACAAAGTGCTTTTCATCTTGAACTCTTTTAGTATAGTAAAGGGGGAGAATTCTTTCTTCCCAAGGTGTTTTGGGAATAGACCAATGCCCAATTTCACTTTGAAGCTCATGAAAATTAATTCTTATCTTTGCAATGTTCATTTTCTTCTTAGCATTGGTCAAGCCAAAAAGATAATTTTGGTTAGCAAGAGTAGGGTTGATCACCTCCTTATAATACCTTAGCTTCATTCTTCCCTCTAGCTCCTTATGATCCCACAATTTATCCTTAAATTTCAAAGTAATAATGTTATTAATATTATCCTTCTCCAAGATGATCTTCTCCTTTATCCCCCAATGGATGAGCCAAGATTGGGAATCCTTACGTGAGCATTGCTTGAGTCAAAGTTGGGGGATTTGGCTAGAGTTAGAAGCAATTTTAGGAACTTCTTGGCTTCCATGTTGAAAGTTTCTTCTTATACATCAGATACCTAAACATAGCTATGCTTTCAATGGGGGAAGGCTAACTTCAATCAAGACAATAGGGTAGGGATTATTTCCTTTAATATTGAGGTTGTAAGTTATAAATTTCTTTTGGATCAACTCAATCTTCCTCCACCATTCTCTATATATACTCATCCAGACTTATGAAGGAATGCAAAAAAATACAAAAATTCCCATATACACAGGGATGAAGCAAAAATAAAACTTCATTTCAATAATATAAAAGAACTAAATATGCTTACATACCAAAATAAAAATAAACTATTTAAGGCGATGGTGGCTTATCTTTGAGAAGAGATGTGGTTGCTACATGCCCTTAAACTGTGTTACAATGAGGCTCAAAGTCCTATTTATTATTTAGAAACAATGGAAAACCATAAACATCCAAAAACCTAACCTTAGGAGATGAAGCACCAAAACTGTGGGCCCCATTTGGGTTAATTGGTACATCAACTTTCTGGGGTCGTAAGTTTGGCATACGATCTCCGTTTGGCTATCATAATACCTCGTTTCAAAGATCTTGAAGAGGAGGCTGAAAAAAAAACTAGTCACCTAGTAAGGGACTTTTCTGGTCTCTTTGTTTTCTCTAAAAGGTCTTTTAGTCCCTCAAAACGGCTCCAAAAGTTTAGGACTCGAAAAATGGCAAAAATAGTAAGTTTTGCTAAAATAAAGGAAAATGAAAAGAAACAATGGTGGTGGTCCAAGTGGAATAGGTGGGTTGCCACCAATATCTGCCTGGATCAATCCTTCCCCCTTAAGAAGCAATTGTCCCCATTGCATTGAGTGTCTCCTCGAGATCGAGAAACTTATTCTGGACTTGGTCCTTGGTAAGCCACTTGCCTTGGTGTAGGAGTTGGCGATCTTTGACAACCCGATATAGTTTGATCTTCTACTAGTGAGTGTTCTTGATCTACATATCCATGATCCGATCAGTTGTAGCTTGTTCTATGCAGTCTAGGTTTAACTCTGTTTGTGTGAGTTGTTCTGCAATGTCTGATGTGTCTAGTAATGGTGGAAAGTATGATCGAAGGCGATCCACATTGAACACTGGGTGCAAGCCAAGGAATGGTGGAATGTTGAGCTCGAAATAATTGTCCCCTACAACCTTAGTGATGGTGTAAGGCCCATATTGGAGCAGTCGAAGCTTGCGGTGGGGCCCAACGAGGCACTCCTTCTGCAAATGTAACCAAACATTTTCGCCCACCTGGAACTTGTGTGGCACCCAATATTGATCATGACGCTACTTGTACTTAGCATTGGCTCTTTCAATATGTCATGGACCTGCTGGCAGATGTGTTGAATGTGCTCAATGAAGTTGTTAGCCCTGTCAGCTTTGAACTGGACATGAGCCGAATTTGCCTGAGTAGCTGCAAATGGTATGGCCACATCAATGGGACATAGTGGTTGGAATCCCAACCCCACCTGAAAGGGTTTGTGGCCAGTTGAGCTATGGAGAGATCTGTTGTAGCTGTGCTAGACATAGGGGATGCTTTCATCCCATGTGTGTGGATGCTTCGAGTTCTACATATGCAAAATGTGTACAATCATCTTGTTGGTGACTTCTTTTTGGCCATCAGTTTGGGGATGGAAAGTCGTGGACTTAGTGAGCTTGGTATCTAACATCGACTAGAGACTTGACCAAAATGTACTTAGGAACCTATTGTCTCGATCTGAGATAATGGAATGTGGGATCCAAAAATGCACCCACACTTTTTCAAAGAAGTGATTAGAAGTGGCTTCTGTTGTGATACTCTTCTGGTAGGCTGCCATAATGGCCATCTTAGAGAATCTGTCGATGACCACGAAAACACAATTGTTGCCATGCTTAGTAGAAGGAAGGTCGGCATGTAATCCATGGAAATAGTTTCCAAAGGTCGACTAGGAGTAGGCAGGGGAGTATATAGGCCTTGCTTCTTGATGGCTGGTTTGGCAATGACGCAGGCAATGAAGGATCTGATGTTCTTCCCAAAATCCAGTCGAAGGTTTGACAAATAAATATACTTCTGCATCACTGCCACTATTTTCTCTACCCCAAATGTCTATCGACCCAAATTTAGTGCACCTCCCAAATCATCTTGGTAAGCTCGTTTGAAGGAACATAGATGTGTCCTAGGTATCATAACAGTGCATCCTAGAGGTGAAAATTTGGAACGTGCTTACCTTCCAGGAGTGTCTCGTATGTGATGCTGAATTCTGGATCACTCTTGTAAAGATGTGGCCACCCCACAGTCTCATGCTCACAAGAGTCGAGCATAGTGGTCAGCGCCATGACCAGTGGTCGCCTGAGGTAGTCTACAACATTGTTGGTGCTTCCCTTCTTGTACTTAATATTCAAATGGAAATGTTGCATTTATGTGGACCATTTCTGATGGCGATCGTTCTACAACTTCCCTTGTATCTTTATGAATTGTAGAGGTCAATATTTTGTGTGGATGATTGTTTCCTGCGCCATAATGTAATGCTTCCATTTTTAACAAGCCTTCACAATGGAATACATCTCTTTGTCATAAGTGGGATACTTTCAGACAGTGTCTGAGAGCGTCTCACTGTGATATGCCACTGGATGCCCCTATCAAGTAAAAACTGCACCAATATCATAGTCGGAGGCATCTGTCTCGATACCAAATGGTTGTTGTAGGTCTAGTAACGTGAGCATTGGTGAAGAGTAGAGACAATGCTTCAACTTGGAAAATTCCTTCTGTTGGGATTAACACATAAAGAACTTTTCTTTCGCTTCACCCTTGGTGACTTGACTTAAAGGCCAAGTGATATGAGAGAACCCCAACATGAACCTATGATAGAAATTGGCAAGACCCAGAAATCTGCGGAGCTCTGTTAGAGTGGTTGGGGCTAGGAATCCTGAATGACTTGTATCTTGGCTGGGTCCACATGCACACCTTGCTCATCAATGATGTACCCCAGATATTGAACCTGGGTCATGCCAAAAGTGTATTTCTCCAAATTGGCACACAGCTTGTGTTGTCACAAGGTTTGAAGGACCTGTCGAATATGGTGGAGGTTCTCTTCCCAACTCTAGTTGAAGATCAAGATGTCATCTAAATACACCACCACGAATGCATTGGTGAAGGGTCACAAGATGTTTTCCATCAATCTCATGAAGGTTGCATGGGAATTTGTCAACCCCAAACGCATGACCAACCATTCGAAAACGCCCTCCTTGGATTTGAAGGTAGTCTTCCACACATCAGAGGGTTCGATAGGCACCTGGTAATAACTCGACTTCAATTCAATCTTGTTTGTGCAAAAGCCTAGCCCAACGGTTAGGAACACTAATAGTGTGGCGCTGCAGCCTCATAGGTAACTCCTCGATCTGGATATTCGGAATACCAAGGGTTAATCCTTCTATGTGATCCTGCAACTCTGCTAAGGTCTCGGCCAAATCCAAGTCCTGGAGAACTGCTCTCCCGATGTTTCTGTGCACTGTCCCACCTGCAACCTGTTGGCATACTGCAGGTTGAACAGTACCCACATCTGTATGCATAAGAGTAATTTTATTTTAGTCTTGGAAACATTAAAAAAAACACAAAAAACATGTAGAAACTTGAAAAATCAAAAACACTTTGGTCAAACAACTTACCCATAGCACCCTATTGTGCTCCAACTGGTAGAATCAAATCTGGATCTCCACGATAATCCATCCTTGAGTATGGATGCTTCTCGATAATGACATGTTGTCACTCAAGCCAGCTGAAAAATGCAGGGGAGAAAATGATTGTTGACTGACCAGCATGTCGAGCCATCAATTCAGCCCACCTCTGCATACGTGGATCTCTAGGACTAGCCACACCCAGCGATACATGCTATGATTGCATCAATGGGATTTTCTCTAAGGCAAAAGAAATCATGATCGAACCATAGCAGAAATTCTTCGTCTTATTCTCATGAACATACTAGGTGCATTAGTCAATCCAAAAGGCATAACCAACCACTCATACAAACCATCATTGGTTTTGAAGGCCATCTTCCATTTATTTCCCTCTCTCATCACAATATGGTGATATCAACTTTTCTTATCTAATTTTGAAAATAATTTTCACCACTCAAACAATCCATTAGATCATTCATACGAGGTAGAGGGAATTTTTACCTTGCATTATCTTATTTATTTCTATGGGATATATATGCATTCTCTAGGCTTTGTCCTTCTTTGGACTCAAAACTACAGGTATGTTGAGAAATGGCAACAAGAAATTCCAGTTTAATTTGTCCTTGAATTAAACTATGAATTAAAATCGAATTCTATTCTCATAGAAACTTGTAAATAGCTAATTAAGTTTAATTGAGTTAATTAGCTTAGGAATTTCGAGTTGGAAGTCTTTCTATAGTTATGTATATGTTCTCCCTAAATTTTAGGGGTCCAAATTGAGTTTATTTGAGTTGTAATTAGATAACTCAGTTTGATTGAGTTATAGATAGTGAAACTAATTCTAACTATTTGTGGAACTAGAAGAGGATTAGTAGTGAGTTGGTGCACTAGTGCATCATGTTAGGGTCTTATAATTTATAGGATCTCAAGGTAATTGAGTATTATATCTAAGGAATCTTATTTTGTAAATACTTGTCAATCTGCCAATGATTTCCAAATAAAAGAAAAAGAATTTAAAAATGAAAAGAGGGTATAAATAAGAAAAACAGAAAACCAAAAAAGATTGAAAAAGAAGAAAAGAATGAACCCCACCAAATGAAAGAAAAGTAAAAAAAATATTGAAAGTATTGCAAGTCTAAATGCCACTACTCATAGATAGTTTTTGCTTCCTTACTGAAAAATAAAATTTGTGTGCAGTGTGTTGAAAATGCCACAATCACTAGATTTAGTTTGATCATACAATGTAATCATGATTAAACTCCTTTAAATTTCTATAAATTAAGTTAGAGAATAAATACTTACCCAACAGTTTAATCTGGGTAAATCACTAGTTAGGTACAACTGTTTAATATGGATCAATAGGAGAAATAAGGGATAGGTTAGGTAGTTTTTCATTCTGTATAAAAGAAAATAAAATCGGTTTTCTAGTCTAAGTGCACCCTAGAAACAAAAATAAAAATGCTAGTTTAGCTAAGGGTAGGTAGATTAGGTGATTTGGTAAATATTTTCTTATGTAAATTTTATCCTAAGTTTTGAGGATATGATGAAAAGGCCATAATATGTACGATGGGATAAATTCTTTTATATGTTTCATTATTTATCCCTTATCCTAAGTTCAAAAGGGGCAAATACGTGCGTTATGGAAATAAATCCTTTCATATGTTTCATATTCCCTTATCCTAATTCAGGAAGCAAAGGGATCAACGGATCTCATCCACTTTCGGCCCCCCTTCTCCATTCTGCCTTTACCACCCGGGGGGGGGTCTGAAAGGTTGTTTGACTTGCCAGGCCCCATCCCTTACGTGTCGCATCCTGGTGATTTCGCACCCCCCTCTCCATTCTGCCTTTACCACTTGGGGGGCGGGGGGGTGTCTGAAAGTTGTTTGACTGGCCAGGCCCCATCCCTTGCGTGTTGCATCCTGGTGATTTCGCACCCCCCTCACCAAAAATATTAACCTCCTGCTTCCCCCTCCGGAAACCACCTTTCCCTCATCCACTCCACTGCGCCCCCCACGATTCCTCCACCACTCTCCATTGGACACATTGCATAACTGTTGAACCAATTAAATGTTTTATCGTCCAAAACGATCGTTCTACATTAAATGTGATTTCTCTCAGGTAATCGTTCATAAAAAAAATAAAAAAAAATAACGGTCCCGCGCCATTCTTAATGGGACTATTTTCAGTATTTAAAATCCTCTCAACCCATCATTCTCATCCCTTTTCACTCCTATTTTTTTCTGTTATTTCCAGTTCTGCATAGCAATCTCTCTTAGAGCAAGTCCGCATCCAGATCACGATATAAAACTAATAGCTCCCTTTCCTTGTCACTTGACAGTGCGTTATTCTAATGTGCTCGATAAGCCCCTCTGCAAATTCATCCTGTTCTCAGATTTTCGTAGTCATGCCTCCAAATACTAAGACTCAAGATAAACCCATTAATCCTTTAATTCCTCCTTCTATAGATTTAGATCATAACCCTTTGGCTGAAAGAGATTACAGGATTAACGAAGCCCAGTATGACTGTGATTTTCTGGAATTGTATTGTTGGTTATAGGATAAACACACAGACAAAATTGATGAAATTGGGCTCTGGGAGTCCAACCTCCCCCATTATATTTTCCTCTAGACATTCCAAGCCCCAAAATTTACCAAGATATGTCAAGCATGCTATGTCCCTACCCAAAGAGCCATCATTGCCCCTACAGGTGACATTCTTTTCACAATTACAACACAATCCATTGACCAAATGATGTTGGCCCCCACTATGGAAAATGTTGCCCCTTTCTCCCTAGAATCCTCACCCAACTTTATCAAAAGCTGGAATTTTCCACCAGAGCCATAATTTTTGAGATTTTCTTGCTAGAGAATACCCAATTACCCAAAAAGAATCCTATGTATCCTTCTTCCATTTTCCCTGATCAGGTCAAGAAGATTATTTCCATAATTTATTACATTTTAGGCTATTATTGTAAATAGTGGGTAGATGATCCAATTTTAGGATTCTTCTCCATATTTTCCATAGACAGCAAGCCCTCCTTGGTGTTCAAATTCATTCAATTCTTGGCTGATAATATCCATGAACAATTCATAAAATTTCCTACAGAACATGTGTTCAATTACACCTCTATTTTAATTTATATTTTCCTCTATTATCAGGCAAACAAATTTAGTTTTGCATTGCAGAAGCTTGATGATGCAGGGAACCAATAGCTAGTAATCTTTTGGACCTCATTGGTCATGAGAGAACAACAAGAATTCACCTACAAGCAGTTTATTGAAGATTTTGTTCATCCAGCCATGAACATTCTGAACAGTTTAGTAAAGCCCACAATCAGTGAGGAAATCAAGGGAATTTTTCATTTGTGAGACCAAACAAAGACTGGGGATTGGCATTTATACCAAAATTACATAGAAATCAGGGTATATGTTTGTGAATTGGCCCTCTATAAACTCCCCAAATACCTCCCAATGAGGGTTTTTGCCCTGAGTATATCAGGAAGATGTTGAATTCGGATGACACCCACTTTGTAGTGGCAAAGAAGAGGGCACAATTAAAAATAAAGACATAGGTGGGCCCATTTGTGTGCAACGCAAGGACATGAGGTGAAGAGGAAGATAGAATGCTTAAAGAAATGAAGTTCAATCTGAGCTTTACATGGTCTTATGACCCCTATGGCATTATGTTGGCTTGATGGGCCTTGACCTAGGTTCAGCGTTAGTCAGCCAAGAAAATCCCTACACTACTGGCCCTTTCAGCATCAATCTACGAAGCGCGGACTGAAGTCTCACCCGAAGCAGTATGGGGGGATGTAGGAACCAAGTTTCCGCACCCTAAGATTGTAGCAATGTCACTTTTAGACCTTCACTCTGCCTTCACGCAGATCGATAAGCCCTTTAGGGCTTATCGATACACCTTTCTTAATCATCCTGGAGTCCTTTGTGAAGGTCTACAACTGTCCTTCGCATACCCTAAATAGATAGAGAAGGCACTTACGTGCCTCTGTAATTACTCTTACTTATGTATTTACTCAGATTATCTTAGTTTCGTACAGTCTTAACATGTAATTATGATTATCTTCACGTAAACATATATATTTGCTTGCGTTCATATAACAAAGAGAAACATATAGATTCGTGCATCAGAATAGCATTAAAACATAAACCCAATGTTCAATGTAACATAATCGCATGCAATTAACAGAACTAAAATACACAGGTAATTCCAGAATACTTCTCTTTATTGATAATCCAGATTTCCAGTACAGACTCTGACTACCCTGCGCACACAGCTACAGGGTTCCGTGCACTCAGCTATAGATTTATACCTTAGGCCTCTGCGCACACAATTGTAGAGCCTCCTTCCTATGCTAAGAATCTTCACTCTTAGCTCTCATAGACCCATTACATCAATGACTCATCCATGATCTACTGAACTGAACTGAACTACTAAGAGACTCTTCTAGGACTTCTTTTTATTCAATCTCATGGTCTGCGGACCATGGGTAGATCTCTAAAGCCGACATGACTTACACAAAAGAAGGATGGAAACCCTTAATGACTCTTTACATCTTCATGCTCTATGACAACAAAATGCGAAGACTTTACATTATTTCATACAAAATTTGGGCTTTTTGCCGCAAAACTTGGGCTTTTGACCCCAAAATTGACTCTAGGGGAACCTATTCCAGACAGGTCCCCAACACAAATATGGCGACTCACCCTCGAGTCACTTTTCTAGCACGGAGATCTTGTCGCAAAGACCTCCCAGCTCCACCTGTATCACTGCAACTTTGACAATGCACTGTGTTGCCGCCTGCTTCACCTGCTTGATTAGCTGCTCTGTCGCTGGCCCCACGCTATCTGCCTGCATTTTCTGCTATGTTTCCTGCAGAATATTCATTTTTCCTTCAATGGTGGTCATGAGCACATACGCTTCATCTAGCTAAGGCTTCAATCGAGCCTTCAGTATTGCCTCCTTGTGTTGTGCTACATCCATCTGTTCTTTAAGCGCCTTTTCTTCCTGCATCTTCGCTAACCTTTGTGTAATGGTGATGGTGCACACTGTCACTTTAACCTCATCATATCTTTGTTGCAACTCCCATGCCTTTGTTTCTAGCCCCTGCATATTGGGATCCTCCTGTAGGCTGGTGACTACTTCGAGCGATTACTCAAAGAGTGTAGTATAATCCTCCACTGCGGCATCTACAACTACTACCTCATCTTTAACAGCAGCCGCATGCTGCTATTCAACCTTTGGTGGAGTCGAAGGTTGGGCCCTCAACTCGAGCTCTGTAATTTTAAGGTTCAGTTCAAACTGAACCTTAGCCATCTCTGTTCTCGCTTCGCGCACTATGGCAATGAGCTTCTGAATTATCACATCCACTCTCGCATCTTCAGGAATATCCAGTTCTGAAACAATCCTGCATGTATCAGCAACCACCTTGGTTGTGTGCTCATTCTTTTCCATGATGTCCTTGAGAAAATCAATGGTAGAGTTCTTCTATACAACCATCTGAACATTGTGCACCTTCTTCTCATTGATAACATTCAGGGCGGGTTGTTCATGAGCCCAAAATTCCTCGATCACACCATCTTGAAAGGTGTGAAGGGCTTCACTTGGAAGCGCAGCCAAATTTAGCCAAACCCTCTTGAGGGCGCTGACAGTGGCCCTGTCATCTTCTGCTTCTGTAGTCAGCACTCCATCTGAGAGCGCTATGACTCAGGGATCCAACGTGCACACCATTTCTGCTGCCTCTAAAGTTCTAGGTGCCAAACTAGTTGATGTCGCGCTGCTTCACCCCACACTAGTATGTACCTGTGACGCCTAGATCTACAACTCGCATAGACCCATTTGAATGGCACCCAAGGCCTATTTCTTTTTTTGCTCAAACTGCTACAGCAGTTCTGCAGTCGCATCCCTCACTGTATCACCAATGTCATTCCAATCAACTTCTGTCAAGGTGATTGGGTCGAGGGACATTTTGCTGGCCTTGGACTTCTTTCACGGCCCTACTTTCTCCTACTCCATGTTGCACTTAACCTGGAATAGAGTAGTCTCCGGGTCTGCTCCTCCCTATTCAGATCACTGCTCTTCCTCTTCTGTCTCCGGGGAAGGAGATTTCTTACTCTTGTCAGATTCATGCTCCTCCTCTTCTTCCTACCCTTCTCTCTACTTTTTGGCAGTGTGCTTCACTTTGGCTTTGTCCTCAACCTCTTTCTTCCTCTTTTCATCCAACTATTCCATCTTTAGTCTGGCCTCTTCCTTCTTACGCTTCGCTGTAGACTTGCTAGACCTAGTTGTCAAGTCTGAGGCCGTGCACCACTCTGCTGGCGAGCGGTTGAGGACCATTGCAATTGCGTCATCTGTGGCTAGGTATGGAAGGTCATACGATTTTTGATCAAGTTCCTTTCACGCTCGCATGGAGACACAATGGAATTCTTCCTTGAACTCCACATACCCTACCAACTGTTCGAAGATAGTCAGTGATAACCATGGTTTGCAGTTCATGGCCATGTTGATACTCATATCCATCAAGATCCAAAATATCTTGCTATCCTTGACCCTTTGGGAGTCCTTGGTGGCCCAAAGTGAAGCGAACTTCGTTGCTTCCATAAATCCTACGCAACCGAAGGAAACTGACTATCCTCTGGTAACTCCCATGCGACCAGTACTATGGATAGTAGCAGCCATGCATAGTGAAAAGTTTGCTCTGATCCTGCGCCACTCTACAGTTCGCGAGGAACTCTTTGTAGAGGTAGCATGCTCAGTTAAATTGTATTCCCTCTACGCACTCGGCTACTAATGATACGATCGGTGTCAGCACTTAATCTGCGCGACACTTCCTCATAATTTTCCCAGCCAGGATCTGGGTGGCTACTTTGACCGCGAGGTTAGTTATACTAGAAATGGAGTAGCCATGCGACTTCTTGGTGAGCTTAAATTTGTCCTTCATTTGCTCGGCGAGGTCGCGCTCACCTGTCTTTCTGCCAAATTCCATGGCCAGATTTAATCCTGAATGTGGCAGCTGAGTGATCCTATGGATCAGCATGTCAGTGATCGGTATTGGTTCTTCTAACCACAGGAACCCATCGTGCACCAAGAACAGTTGTTTGATCACTATCATGGTTATGGGCACGTGGTTGTAATGCGGCACCCATAGCATGTTTAGTAGTCCTGCCTTGTCCACCCCTTTTATCCACTTCCTTGGCTCCAATGCGGTCACACCAGAGTCCTTATAGAAGACACGGTGGATGAATTGATTAGTCACTAAGTGGGGAAAGCGCTCCATATCGATCAAATCCCAATCCTCCAGCTTTAAATGGGGGACACGCACCAGAGCGGTCCTTCAAATGTGATCTTGTCCAGCAGCAACGGTGTATGCAGTGTGGATTTTCTCTCATCAATTTCCTTTGGGACCTTTTCCTTACCTCGGCGCAGAGGAATGTATTCGGGCAGTTTAGAGATAGGGTCAGACCCTTCAATGTCAACTTACTTTTCACCCATGTCAATTTCTTCCCCAACCATATTGATATCTTCAATGTCTTCTTTAGGTTCTAGGTCAACTACCTTGCCCTTCTCCTGCGTGGTGGGCTTTTCCTTCTGTGGGTGTTTTTGGGGTGACGCATACACTGGCGGTGTCACTTTCTACTTATCTTTCTTCATTTTTGGACCCTCTTTGGTCGGTGTAGGCCTTAGCCTGGACGACCTCAGGGATTTGGGTACCTATGCAAGTACTTCGACACTTGTTATCTCCGGGGCAGCTTCCTCAGCTGTCATTGCTACCTTCAGGGTAGCTCCCTCAGATACTATTGCTTCTCTAGCACTCAAGGTTTCTGTGGGTGCCAACATGATGCTAGTAAAAAACTCTTACATTTCCTTCAGCAACCTCTTAAACGCTGAACCTGCTATCAAAGCTTCAAAGTTCTCATGGTTCATACGTGCCTGAGAGCTCAACACCTCAATTCTCAAAATGCCAAGTGTTTTTCGCTGGGCAGCCATTTGTAATTTATAGGCATTTTCGAATTCAAATCTGACCGTTCCCCCCAAAATTCGTTCATAAATGCTAGATTGGCAACAGATTTTCAAAGATCTTGCCCTTAAATTCTGACTTAAATGTCGCCCCCTGCTCCATTTAGCCATTTTTTCATCATCAAATCATGAACAATGACCATAACGGTCACTTTTTGGCTACCCTGCATGGTCCCTTCTTCAATAGCACAACTACCTGCACGTTTCTGTTGACACTGTGACATTCCTTCGTTCCACGCAGTTGCCCAATCACGCAGCTCCACAAGCCAGACAGTGTAGTTTATAGTCCCACACCTCCTTTCAGCTACCTGGAGCACTAAAACTGTGCTTCCATCATGTAGTCATCTAGTCAGATCGTCGGTGTATGGCTTCAATCGGCTGCCATTCACCTTTCCTGGGAAGGGTTCTCCATTTAATTTTACCAACTAAATTGCTCCACCGTCGGTAATCTCCTTGATGACATATGGCCCCAACCAATGCATCCTAAATTTTCCTGGAAATTTATCATACTTGCTACCATATAATAAAACTAAATCATTTATCTTGAAGGTGCACAGTTTGAAGTGTCAATCGTGCCATGCCTTTTCACGCTTCTTTTGAACTTGTTGATGGAATCTAGCTATAAATCTATCCTCTTCAAGCTTTGTTAGCTGCGCGAACCTCTCCTCCAAGGCTCTGTAATTTGCCATTCTTGTGAATTCCTCTATTCACAAACTAGGTACAATGTACTCCATTACAATCACAGTTTCTACACCATAACCCAGCCTGAACGGCATTTGTCCAGTCAACTTCTTGCAAGTCGTTCTATAAGCCCATAGCACCGCAGGTACGTGCACATCCCAGTCATTTCTTTTAGCATTACAAACCTTTTTTAGCATGCTTTCCAATATTTTATTAAACACTTCCACCATCCCATTAACCTGTGGATGATAAGGCATACTTTTCTGATGGTAAACCTGAAATTCCTCCATCATCGCGTTGATCGTCTCATTAAGAAAATGCGTACCACGATCGCACATTAAAATTTTTGGACAACCAAACCTTGTCAGCACGTACTCAAATATGAACTTTGCTTTTGTTGCACTTGTACAGTCCTTCACAAGCTGTTCCTCTGCCCATCTCGTTAAATACTCAGTCGTGGTGATGATGTACTGCGCACCCATCTTCTTTCCTCGAGGCTGGATCGATCCCACAAAATCAATCGCCCACTTTTCGTATGGTTGTAACGTCACCTGCGGATTCAGAGGCAGCTCATCCCTCTGCGATGGCCTGCCACTCCTTTAACATGCATCGCATGCCCTACAATATGCTTTTGAATCCTTATGCAAGGTCGGCCACCACAACCTAGCGTGTAGAATCTTTTGCGTTGTTGCTTTTCCTGCATAATGACCTCCCGCGGCTCCACCATGAGCCTCAGCGAGGATGTTGTTTCATTCAAACTCTAGCACATAACATCGCAATATTTCATCTGATCCCATTTTGTACAAGTGCCCTACAATGACAGAAAAGTCTGTCGTGCGCACCACCATTTCCTTCTTCTGTTGACTTGTATATCTTTCCAAAGCCGTTCCTATTGTTAGGAAGTGTATAATATCTTTAAAGTGACTATCTGCAACATGAACTACAAAGAGTTGTGCGTCAGGCAGTCCTTCCTCCAAATTAGTAGGCTCTTCCCCAGTTTCAATGCGTGACAGATGATCCAGTCCTGCATTCAATCGTCCTAGTTTCATAGTGACTTCAAAATCATAGTCCTGGAAAAACAACAACCACCTGCATATCTTGCCCCCCAACATAGGCTTGTTGACTAGGTATTTCAATGCAGAATGGTCTGTATACATCTTAAAATGTCTGCCCAACAGATAATTCCTGAACTTCTGGGGCTTTGTCGTGGAATATTTTTTCTCAGCTTTGGACAACTTCCTACTTGCGAATGTTATAGGATGATCCAAGTCCCCTTCACCAGCTTGTGTCAGTACTACTCCCAGTGCAATACATGATGCGTCCATAGGCACATGAAATTCCTTCTTCCAATCTGGGAAGACTAGGATCAGCGCGGTGACCATTTTCTCCTTTAGCACATCTAAGCTCTTTTGACATCCTTCATTCCAATAGAATGTAACATCATTCTTTGACAATTTTTCCATCGGCGCTGTGATCTGGGCATAACTCTTGATGAATTTCCTATAGTATCCCGTACGCCCAGTGTTGTGCACAGCTGTTTCACACTCCTTGGTGCCTCTAAATTTATTATGACCAAGATCTTTGCAGGGTCTAACATCAAGCCTTGTTTGCATACCACATGACCTAGAAAGATCCCAAAAGGGACACAAAACAAACATTTCTTCAATTGAGAGTGATCTGGTACCTTTGGCATGTATCTGGCATCAAGTGCAGACTCACCACATGGCGCTTTACCAATCCAAACATTGTCCAATAATCAAAGTATACCTCCAGAAATTTATGAATGAAGTCCTTGAACGCCGCGATGACTACACACGAAAAGATCGTCGACGCATTCTTCATCCCAAAAGGAATTACAGTGTACTGAAAGCATCCCCACTCGGTCATGAAGGTCATCTTACTTCTATCCTCGGGTGCGATTTTGATCTTATGGTACCCAGAGAACCCATCAGTGAATGAATATGCTTCCTGGCTGTCTACATTATCCAGTACCTCATCGGTAAATGGAATTGGGAAAGGATCATGAACGCAAGCATCATTTAATTTGAGGTCTATGCATATCTTTATTTCATCATTCTGCTTCTTCTCTTGGACTACCATTGGGCTTACCCAATTGGATTCTTCCACTGGCTCGATAATGCTTGCCGCAAGCATCTTATCCAACTATAAGCGTACCTTTTCTTTATACTTCGGATTGAGGTAGTAAGGCCTTTGCTTAACTAGATTTGCATCTGGTTTTAGAGTAATCTTCATGACACATAAGTCTCCTATTATCCCTTTCAAATCTGAAAACTTCATGGGGAATAGATCCTGATATTCACGGAGTAGTTCGACGACCTTATCTACTGCCGCATCATCCAGTAGTTCCTAATCTTTGCAAACTTCGGCTCTCCCTCTGTGCCAATGTTCACCTGTCTAATTTTGAGTAGCTCGGTTATGTATGTGTTGTCTAGCTATGATCGTTCAACTTCGCGGTGACCTTCAGTCTCTGGGATATTAATCTTCCTCAGCTTTTCATCTTCTTCTTCCGTTGTTACATTGTAGCACTCTAGCGCATGGATCAGTTGGGTAGTCCAATCAGGTTGAATCAAATCTAGAGGATTTTGCAGTATCCTAAAGATCGTTGCCTTAACCTCCTGCAACGCTTCTTCAATACATTCAAACCCAACATCAAAGTTGAACGTCATCAAAAATCCTTGGTGCAAAACATCCCACTCTTCAGTGCCATGGAAAAGTTTCGTCTCCAAGTACCAATTCATCGGTATAACATCCAAAGTATGACAAAACAAATGTACCCACTCTGGCTGAGGCTTTGCTCCATACACTTCAGTCCATTTGGCCAAATGGTCACGCGGATCATTCCTCCCATCATATTTTTCTGTTAGCCACACTTGTGGGTGGCCAAACTACACTCTCATCATTTTTCTGTATATGTGCCAATCATCAAAACTGTCCTTGTGTGTGCCCCACCACCTTGCAGGTGTAGCACGAGGCACCTAGTCCAAGGCCTGGAAGAGATGCTTCTCTGGTACTTCTCTCTCAAATGCATCCAAAAAGTGATCAACATCAGTTAAACCATCGTAGTAAGCTATATTTCTTACCTCTGATGATGCACAGTGCAACGACTTGGTCATCATATTACAGCGCAGCCTAGATACTTCATGCAGTCGATTCTACCAGTGCTCTAGTTCTTCATCTGAATCTGATGTGCAGGAACTTTTGCGGTCCCATGCAATACGTCCATCTGCTGTCAGATTCACCCAATCCTGATCTTGCATTGTTATCTTGTAAATCTGGTCCAAATCATCATCACTTACATAATCGCAGACTGGTTCAGTATAGAACGGTCCTTCTGCAGGGTCTAGGGGCACTACTACGCGGTGCGATGTCTTCTCAAATACCATCTTCCACTTCTTCAGATTGATTACCCCATTCATGTCAGTGGCCCAATCGATCCCAAGGAGCGCAGGGTAGGGATTATTGTCATCCACAATCTCTATCACTTCAAAATTAGCTAGTGCGCTCGTGCCTTCAATATCAACTGTTACCCCCTGCAACCTCCCCATTGGGATGATTTTCTGCTGATTCGTCATCCTTAACTGAATCACAGACCAATGTAGTGTAGGTCTCCCCATTCTATCCCATGTTTGTTTCAGCAAAACATTCATGTTTGACCCCAAATCTAAAATAATTTGATCCATCTCATATTCGCCTATCTGCACAGTAAGCCTCCTCACATGCCCCATTCTCATCTTATGCCTGCCAATATTTCTGACTATGCGCAGTCCATTAATATTGTTTTCCTTCCCAGCGCACCTATTGATTAGATCCTATAGTCCCTTCACAACCTTGCTATCGTGTAGTAGTTTCATGCAAGTCTCCAAGAACGTGGTAATCATGGATGGGTCCATTTCTTCAGCCAGCTTCTCCTGACTCCCTGAGGTAGAGGCCTCAGCGAAATTTTTCTTTACTTCCATAAATGTTTCTTTTTCGCGTTCTAGATCAAACTCGGTCCCCTTTTCTGGTGCTTTGCGGACCCACTCACCTTCTTCAGGTTGCTTCCCCTTATCTTCACCAATCGTTGCCCCACTCCACAACACAATATTTACCTTAGGATCTTCCTCGCGAGGCTCAGCCCTCATCATCTGCAGGTTTTGAGTTGGATGTTGAGGTTGTGCCCCTTTCTCACGTATCTTAGCCAACAATATAGGGGAATCCTCTGTTGCATGGTCAAACTGAGTAAAATAGTGGCATGATAGACATGTCGGATTCGGGAAGCCTCGCATGTAGTGTCCTGGTCCTCCACAATTGTAATAAATAACATGCCCTCGACCTCTACCAGGTCCTCCTCCACCTCGGCCTCATCCACGCCTCTGATACTCGCCTCGTGCTCCTCCAATGCCTTGGTCCGGAGGCTTCGTTTCTGCCTGCACCCTGTATGTAGGTGTCCTGTCCATCATTAATTCGTAACTCCAACAATTGCGCTCATCATGACCCATTGATTGATAGAAGTTGCATAAGAGTTGTTGCAGTGTCTATATGAATTTCTGCAGCAAATGGCAAGTGTCTGTCGCATGTTTCCCAGCTACCTGATAGATAACACACCATAGCGCGGGCCCTGTACTTGGCCCTACTATGGATTCCAGCCTCAGAGGCATTGGTCCCCCTATTGCAACATAATTTGCAAAAACTGGAAAATGATCTTTGTCATGCCCCTAGATTTTGCACTTTGGGCACCAAACTTCTTTGCACACCTCGGGCCGAGTTGTTCTATCTTTCTTCAAATTCTGCATTTCGAGGCAAAGGCTTTGCAACTATGCATGAATCTGCTGAACCCCTAGATAAGCATCTTCCATTGGCCTCTCATGCAATCTCATCGTGATTTCCATAGCTTCCGCCTGGGTCCCAATCTTCTGTTGTGATAGTGCAACCCTTAGATGAGGCAAGACCAAGGCCACAAACCATTCACGGTGCTGCCCATTAGTCAGATTCATGTTAGCCTCGTGGATCATATAGTTCAATCTTTGATCCAAATCCCAGGGTGTCTCACCAGGCTTCATCATGATCTCTTTGAATCCCACAATTGATTTCGCTTCAAACTTAGGTCTAATGAATTCCTTATTCATCATAATTTGGATATCTACCAATGCAGACATTGGGTTATTAGTGCAGTACTTAATGTACCACGTTAGTGCGCGGTCCTGCAAAGCACTAACCAATGTTTCTTTCTTCATTTGATCATCTGTGATACCGTGAGCTTCCCATGAAGCCTTCACGACGAACCAAAATTGGTTCGGATCTTCATTTCCCATGCCCTTGAACACATGTAGTTTTACGGAGTTTGCCATATTGAACAGTGGTGGAGGTGGCGTTGGTGTAGGCGAAGGCGTATGTGGTGGAGGTGAAGATGGAGGTATTCACGGGAACCCTTGATTTATCAACTGAACAACGCTCTACGGAGATGCCTATGCTACTTCCTCATCGTCACTCAGATGGGGTTCAATTATTGGGCTATATTCAGGGCCTATTCTTCCGTTGTTCCTTAATGTCCTTCCACTTTGCGTAGCCCCAAACATCAAGGTAACTCCATAACCCACTTTTCACACAAGAGCATCTTAATCCAAGTATTTAATGATTTTAAATACTTAGCTTGTGGCCCCTTGAAGAAGCGATGCTCTCCTTCACTGTCACTGACCAAAGTATCGACACGAAATCTGTCACAAATCTTCCTATGATACGATTGAGCCAATGATCGATATGTGCATGATTTTACCTTCAGATGCTTCTAATCTCTGCACTAACACTGGGGTCCAGACAATCAGACTGTCAAGCCTCCACCTCCCTTGGTCATCTTCCAACTTCGCGATCCCCTCGTATAATTCAACCGAGAAGGAACAAAAGAAGGTTTTGTGTATCTATGTGTACATATATTTGTCCAACCACCGTTCTTTCGTCAGTCACAGATTCTTGTTTTCCTGCGTTGTGAATTCGTGGATATTTCTATCCAACCAATCTTCAATCTCTTTCTTAGTTGGATTCCAATGATGCGACATCACACATCTCTCATTCAAATCTTAGTCCCAGCAACGGAACCATTTGTTGGCTTGATGGGCCCTGACTCAGATTCAGCATTAGTCAGGCAAGGAAATCCCTACACTACTGGCCCTTTCGGCATCAATCCACGGAGCGCAGACTGAAGTCTCACCCGAAGCAGTATGGGGGGATGTGGGAACCAAGTTTCCGCACCCTGAGATGGTAGCGATGTCACTTTTAAACCTTCACTCTAAAGGGCTTATCGATACACCTTTCTTAATCATCTCGGAGTCCTCCGCGAAGGCCTACGACTATCCTTTGTGTTCCCTAAATAGATAGATCAGGCACTTACGCACCTTTGTAATTACTCTTACTTCTATATTACTCAGATTATCTTAGTTTCGTACAGTCTTAACATGTAATTATGATTATCCTCACGTAAACATATATCTTTGCTTGCGTTCATATAACAAAGAGAAACATATAAATTCGTGCATCAGAATAGCATTAAAACATAAACCCAATGTTCAACGTAACATAATCACATGCAATTAACAAAAGTAAAATACACATGTAATTTCAAAATACTTCTCTTTATTGATAATCCAGATTTCCAGTACAGACTCTGGCTACCCTGCACACATAGCTGTACGGGTCCGTGCACTCAACTGCAGATTTCTACCTTAGGCCTCTATGCACACAACTGCAGAGCCTCTTTCCCATGCTAAGACTCTTCTCTCTTAGCTCAGACAGACCCATTACATCAATGACTCATCCATGATCTACTGAAATGAACTGAACTACTAAGAGACTCTTCGAGGACTCCTTTTATACAATCCCATGGTCCGCTGACCATGGGTGGATCTCTAAAGGCGACATGACTTACACAAAAGAAGGGTGGAAACCCTTAATGAATATTTACATCTTCATGCTCCGTGACCACAAAATGCGGATACTTTACATTATTTCATACAAAATTTGGGTTTTTTGCCCCACAACTTGGGTTTTTGACCCCAAAACTGACTCTAGGGGAACCCGTTCCCAACACATTATTTCAAAGCTCAGAGTGGAGAACAAAAACACTCCTTACATTCATAGTTCAAGGCCAAACATAGCGTAGTATGCCAATCAGCTGGAGTGGACAGAAAATACCTTGCAGTAAGCTGAAGAACAACTTGTTTCTACTTCTATTTTGTAGACTCCTATTCCTTAGGAAAAATTAAGAAAACGACAGAGGGAGGAAAGATCATCATCTGCAACTGGGAGTGAAGCTAAAGAATTCAGAATCAGCTTTAGAAAGAGAGAAAAGGTAACTCCCATAGTAGAATTGGATAAAGAAACTGAAGAATAGGCAACCATCATCATCACAGATTCACCACCTGCAACTACAAAATTCACAACATCTCCTACTAAACCTTCATCTTCACAAGGTCACAAGGAAACTAAGATGGAATCATAGAATTTCCAAACAAAAAAAGAGAAGACAATTTTTGATAGGTACAGGGAGATAAAGCTCAAAAATGAAATTCTAAAACATAGCACTTATAACCAATTCTGGAAGTAGACCTCCAGCTCCCAAGGTAGGTTGTTGTCAGTCTTTGACACAGAGCATGGAAAAATGCAGATGGCCTTTCTTGAAGCCCAGATTCCACAGCCAAAATCAGTAGTAGAATACAAGAGCACTACTTTTGAATTCAACACAAAGGACATACATCCCATTGATCAAATGGAGATGCACAAGCAAACTGGTGAAATGATATCCTCCACTTTGACTAACATTGCTATGTCACTTTCTAAATTGCAAGTTTCTTTTGCAAATGTCTAGTCACAGTTGAAGATGGAGAAAGTCTCCTCCTTGGCAAAGGATAATAGGATTAAGTCTTTGTAAGACTTGGTGATTAAAATACGATATGATCCCAAAGATGTCAATGTTGCTAAGGAGATTATAAAAAAGAAGAACCTAGACATTGCAATATTAAGAAAGAAACTCAAGCTGTCAGCCATAGAAGATCCAATGACCAAAGATATTGAAGAAGGTGAACACAAAAAGCAGATATGATGAACTTGATCATAGAACAAAATATATATATTAGGCATATGGAGGCAAAGATGGAGAAACCGATAAAGGAGAATGAAGATAGTCTGAAGATGGATATTGTCCCCCTGGATGGCATACCTATTTCTTAACTTCCATCAACAGGGACAACCACTACAAGGACTTCTTCAACAAATATTGCAAGTGCTAAAAAGGTAACATAGACACTACAAAACATGAAACTCCAGTCAAAGGAGATTGAGACTTTGCATGGTCAACTCAAAGCTTGGGAAGTACAAAAGGCCAAAGGAGAAGTAGCTCCAGTTACTGAAATACAAAAATCCCAAAGACTGTTAGAAAAGTTGCAGCAGGTAGAGAGAGATACTTGCCCAAGCCAAGGAAACCATCTAGATGAACATACTGGACTCCATGAATGAGATTTGGCCTTCTATCCAAATCATATTTGAACAGAAAGGGCTGATAGAAAAGGCTACTGAAACTATTGTGCAAGGAAGAGAAAAGATAGGATAAATTCCTACGAAAGCCTCTAACATAATTAGGTTCTTGAACTCTAAATCTGAGTATGAGCTAGAATAAGTAGGGATCGCTGATAAGACTGCTACTCTTTTGGAAGTCAAGAATGTCTTGAGAAAGAGAAATCTCATTGATCAGTTGGAAGAAAGGCGTGAAACATTGGAGTTGCAAGTAAAGAGGTTCACAAATAGAATTGAAGCATTGATACAAAAAGGACTGCCACGCATTTATGTTATAAATGAAAAATTAATCACTCAGGAATATTATATCCTGAAGATGAAAGAAGTGGCTAGAAGCAGCATCAAGGTCAGTGGACTTAAGGGCAGCATGACAACAAAGGCCTTTTTGGAAACCATGGCTAATGATTTCTATGTACAGAATGAAGTAAAACACATTTTTACTGTGAAGCCGACCTTTGCCAAATACACAGAGGTAGATGAAATCTACCGCAGGGTAACAAAGCTGACAATACCAGATGAAAAGAGATGGGAAGAATTGGTCGATTTACTGGATTAAAGGATAATTCAGTGACAATAAAACAATCGCCAGCGCAGCAGTCGACACGACAGGCCAGTTCAGCATTGCAGCACTATTTTGGGTTAACTCGGCAACCGAAACCATCAAAACATGGCCACCATTCCTTTCAGTTGCCTACGTGGCCTATTTTTCTGCTAGAATTAGATCATCTTGTTTGTAATTAGGCTAATAATACACTGCTGGTTTGACAACGATTTTTATAAAGGATTTTTTGTAATTTTCATTATAGATACTTCACTATTTCAAGTAGTAAGAGATGTTGATTTCCGAATGTAATTTTATTCTGCATATTGTAATTTTCAAAGCACTGGAGCATAAATAATACAAGGACCTTTCACAGGATTCATGTGGTGTAATAAATGGTGATGTGTCTCTTCTGTCTATTTGTTTAAACATTGTTTTTCCTTTCTCTGTTATTCTAAATTTCTGAATTAATCAACAGAAACTGTGATAAATAGGATTTGTTACTTAGAGCACCCTATTTTGGCTGTTGATAATTTTAATGTTTTCCACTGAAGTCAGATCAAGGAATTCTTAATTTCTCCTTGGTTTCTACTGAACCTTACACTTCTGCTATTCCATAATTCATTTAATTTCTGAAAAGATCCAGTTAGTGCAACCTAGCTTGCCCTGTGAGAACTCCTCTAAAAATTGATGCAAAACTCCAATTTAGTTTATAGACTCCATAGCCCAATGGAATTATAACACTCAAATCAACCAAACCTTTCAAATGAAATAAACCAGCACAATCATAACTAGCCTACAATTTACACTAAAACAAATCTAAATTAAATAGAGAGATCCCTCTCTGAAGCTCACAGGGCTAGATCCCAACTTCCAAAGTGGTTTTGATGTTGTCCAATGTGTTTACTCCCTCAACCTAAAAAATACTGAACGACAACATATCTTTGCATGATACTCCAGCTAATTGAAGGTTCTGTCATGAGAAACTCATGCATGTTAGTTTAGAGAAAGACCCAGTTGATATTAGAGTGCACGAGCAATGTACTATTAATTGTAGAGTGATTCGAATTGTACAGATCATGCATGCAATTAGGAAGAGGAACCTATTTTGATTTCTCAGTTTTGAGGAAGGATTTCCCACATTAAATATGGGTTGATCCTCACAGGAATTGCACAAGGAAATAGGGGCTCAACAAGCAGCAGAAATTAGCTAAGTGTTGGTCAGTGCAGGCTTGCGAGGCAGAGAGTTGATCACACTTGTGCGGAATTGTTCTTGTGAGAACAAGATTTGTAATATCAATTGGATTTCTGGCTAATGCAACAAATATTTAGGGTTTTGGGTAGTGGCTTTCCCTAGAGAAACAATTGTGTTATGTGTCTTTGATTATCTTCTTCTTGTCCATTATTGTTTTCATCAATTCTTGGTTTCCATTGTTTAAAGAGTAGAGTAGATTCTTGTCTTGTGTTTTAGTAAATTACATGAGTTATGAATCTATAGGAAAATATACATGGTATCAGAGCTAAAGACAGTATACAAGAGAAGATTTCAAAGTTTTGATTTTTGGGTTACAGGTGAAATTCGAATTTGCAATACATACTTGAGGATCGGCATATGGCGTTCTATAGTTTGAGGCTCGAGTATCCCTTGGAAGGCAGCTCGAATTATATAGCCTGGAAGGACATAATAGAGGTTGTGTTGGAGGATAATGGCTTGAAGGAATTCATTGATCAAGACATTCCTAAGCCAGCAACATCAGATGCACAAAATCTAGCCAAATGGAAGAAGTGTGTGGCGAAGGCGAGGCAGATAATCCTTGAGGGAGTTCGAGACCACATTGTCTCAAGTCTCCATGGGAAGGAAACTTCATATTCTATGTGGAAAGAATTTACGGACATATTCCAGAACAACAGTGACCATAGGAAGTTGGAACTGAAAGACAAACTTCAAAAAATCAAGATGGAGAAAGGCAAGACCTTTCCAAAATACTTGACCAAGTTCACTCACTGTCGTGATGAGCTTGTAAGTGTTGGAATAACCGTTTTTGAGGGTGATATGGTGAGCCTAGATCTCCTAGGCCTTCCCAAGAATTGGAATAGCTATCAGGACTCTATCAATGGGAGGGAGAAGCTTCCAGATTGGGAACAATTGTGGTAAGATTTGATGCAGGAGGAGATCAGAGGAAACACAAAAGATGGTTCCTCATCAAACATTGATGATGAGGAAAATTGTGCCTTAGCCAGTAAGGAAAGGAAAGGGAGAGGGAAGGCTTCCCATTCAAAATCGGATTCTTGCCATGGAGGTAAGAAGAAATATATCACGAAAATTAAGTGCTTTCACTGTCATGAGCTTGGCCATTTTGCTACAAATTGTCCGCTCAAGAAGTCCAAGAAGAAGGCCTCGGGAGGAGCGGCAGGTGAGGCTTTGGCCTCTCAATTTGAATTGGACTTTACTCTCATTGCATGCATGTTGTCACCAATGATGGGTAGTGTATGGTACCTTGAAAATGGAGCTTCATTCTGCATGACTAGTGACAAGGAGTTGTACAGTGACCTGGAGGAGAAAGATCTTCAAATGCACATCTAGATGGGTGACGATAGGAGGTATAGTGCTACTGGATTGGGCATAGTTACTTTTTAGAGGGAGCATGGTGCTCCTCTCACCCTGAGGGATGTTATGTATGTTCCTGGGTTGAAGAATAACTTAGTATCGATCGCCATTCTTGAGGATAGAGGCTATGATGTGATCTTCTCGAAAGGAAAGATGTTACTTCGACACATAGCCATAGGTAAAGTAAATAAGATAGGATTTGAGTTAAGAATCTCTATAAGTTGGAGGTAGAGGATTGTGCTGCATTGAGCACGAAAGAAGAGAAGGTGTAGAGTCAAGACATTGGCGAGATGTGGCACATGCGATTGGGCCACTTGGATCATGGGGCTTTGAAAATCATGCAGTAGATCTCTACTGGTCTTCACAAAGGTACACTAGGGTAAGTTGATACATGAAAGGGGTGCACTTTGGGAAAATACACCAAGACTTCCTTTCACGATAGAGACATTCGAGGAGAGATGACTCTAGAGTGGGTCCATTCAAATGTGTGTGGACCATTCTTGATAGCTTCCATAACCAAACATAGGTATTATGTTATATTGGTTGATGACTTTATTCATAATTGCTAGATATTTTTCATGCAGAAGAAGGATCAAAATTTCACAAAGTTTTGTGAATTTAAAGCATTAGTTGAGAAAGATCCTAGAAAGAAGGTTAAAGCTCTGAGCAATCATAATAGTGGTGAGTATGTCTCAAATGTGTTTAAGAACTTCTGTGCAAAAGAAGGGATTAAATGGGAGTTGATGGCACCCCATAACCCACAGCAGAATGGGGTGGTTGATAGGAAGAACAAAATCATTGTAGGGGAAGCATGGGTGATGTTGCATGATCAAGGCCTACCACTACACCTGTGGGCTGAAGCATGCAACTCAATGGTTTATTTGTAGAACTGTAGCCTGCATCATATTCTTGGGATGAAGACACTAGAGGAGGCTTATTCTAGTAAGAGACCAAATGTTGGTCACTTTAGGATTTTTGGGTCATCCGTATATTTCCATGTGATGAAATATGGATTGAAGAAGCTTGAGTTGATAACAGAGTTGGGGATATTCGTGGGGTACACAGATACACCTCACAACCATCGGGTGTACTTGCTGACTAGCAGGATAATATTGGCTCGCAAGGATGTCAGATTCGATGAGGAGAAGGCCATGCGAGTTTCCCTTTGAGAGGGAGATTGGGCTACATGCGGTTGAGGAGCTCTTAGCTCCTAAGGTTAAGGAGCCTGAGATTGATGTGGAGTAGTGACATGCAGAGGATCTGGGATTGGAGACATCCACTTAGGCAGAGTCTTCCAGATATGGGAGAAACCACACCAGAGAGGATGATAGGTTATTGCATGATGCATGGGAGAATGTGGGAGCACCCACATCTCAACACAGGAAGAGGAGGTCACCGGAGAGGTACAATGGAAACATGGCTCTTATGAGTAGATGTGTTGAGATAGAGCCATCTTCCTTTGAGGAAGCAGTACAGCAGCAAGTTTTGGTTGATGCCATGGTGGAGGAGTATGAATCCATAGTTCGTAATAGTGTTTGGGATGTGGTCCTGAAATTGGAGGAAAAGTCATTGGTGACCTCCCGATGGATTTAAAAAGTAAAGCAAGCTACAGATGGTAGTGTGGAGAAGCATAAGGCACGATTTGTGGCCCGTGGCTTTTCACAGGTTGAGGGGATTGACTATGATGAGACCTTTTTTACAAGGTACTCATCGATCATATATATATTGGCACTATCAGCACATATGGGTTGGAAGATACATCAGATGGATGTAAAGACAACCTTCCTTAGTGGAACGATTGAGGAAGAGGTGTACTTAGAGTAGCCTGAAGGTTTTGAGACCTTCGATCATAAGTCACATGTGTGTTGGCTCAAGAGGGCATTGTATGGGTTGAAGAAGGCACCCCGTTCTTGGTACACTAGGATCAATAGCTACTTCACCAAGTTGGGCTTCACTAAGAGTGAAGCAAACACGAACCCGTGCCACATAGTGGTGGAAGGTAAATTGTTTATCATAGTTTTGTATGTCGACGATTTGATTTTAACAAGGGATGATCAGCTGATCATGTCTTTCAAGGAGGACCTTGCAAGAGAGTTTGAGATGAAGGACATGGGGATCATGCATTACTTTCTGGGCATGGAAGTATGGTAGGGTGATGGGGAATTTTTTGTGTCTCAGGTAAAGTATGCCAACGAGATACTCAGGAGGTTCCGCATAGAGAGCAAAAAACCCATGGAGACTCCTCTAGTGAGTAATTGGAGGAAGGAGGATGCTACTTTAGGAGAAGTAGTGGAGGCTAATGTTTATAGGAAACTTGTGGGTTCACTCATGTATTTGGCGAACACATAATCGAATATGTGTTATGAAGTTAAAAAACTTAGTCAAGTGATGGTTAGGCCTACCGAGATGTATTGGAAGGCGACAAAGCATGTGTTGAGATACCTCAAGGGCACTACTCAATATGGATTTTGGTACAGACGGACAAAAGGAGTGATGCTTCAAGGCTTCACTGATGTAGATTAGGCAGGGAGTCCATCCGATAGGAAGAGCACATCAGGAGGGATCTTTAGTATTGGGTTAGCGATAGTTTCTCAATACAGCTGGAAACAAAGATCGATTTCACTTAGTTCGGCAGAGGCAAAGTACATGGTTATAAGTCAGGCAGCATGTGAGGCCATCTGGATGAGAAAGATTCTGTTTGGTTTGTTTGGTCAGAATATGGATCCAACTGTGATTTACTACGATAATTAGAGTTGTATCAAACTCTCTAAAAATCTAGTTTTTCATGATTGATCCAAGCATATTGATATCCAATATCATCATCTCAGAGATTGTGTAGTGAGGCAGATTATGTTGTTGGAGTACATTCCAACAGAGGAGCAAGATGCTGAAATTTTGACAAAGGCATTGGCAATATGTAAATTCAAGTTTCACAGAGACATGATCAGGGTAGCTGATAATCCATTTCTTGTTAAGAGGGAGTGTTGAGAAATGGCAACAAGAAATTACAATTTAAGTTGTCCTTGAATTAAACTATGAATTAAAATCGAATTATATTCTCATAGAAACTTGTAAATAGTTAATTAAATTTAACTAACTTAATTATCTTAGGAATTTCGAGTTTGAAGTCTTTCTATAGTAATGTATATGTTCTCCCTAAATTTCAGGGGCTCAGATTGAGTTTATTTGAGTTGTAATTAGATAACTTAGTTTAACTAAGTTATAGATAGTCAAACTAGTTCTAACTGTTTGTGGAACTAGTAGATGATTAGTAGTGAGTTTGTTCAGTGGTGCATCCTCAGATGCTACTCCAGCTAACTAATGATTCCCTCATGAGAAACATGTCAGTTATGAGAAAGACCCAGTTGAGACTAGAGTGCAGGGACAGTGTATTATTAGTTGTAGAGTGATCCGAGTTATACAGATCATGCATGCAATCAGGAAGAGCACCTAGTTTGGATTGCACAGTTTTAAGGAAGCATTTCCCACAATAAATATGGGTTGATCCTCATAAGAATTATGCAAGGAAATAGGGGCTTAGCAGGCATCATAAATTGACTAAGTATTGGTCAGTGCGGGCTTGCGAGGCAGAGAGTTGGTCATACTTGTGTGGAATTGTTCTTGTGAGAACAAGCTTTGTATTGTAACTCAAATTTCTTATTAATGCAATAGATAGTCAAGGTTTTGAGTAGTGGCTTTCCCCAAAGAACAATTGTGTTATGTGTCTTTGATTATCTTCCTCTTGTCGATTATTGTTTTCATTGATTCTTGGTTTCCGCTGTTGAAAGAGTAGAGTAGCTTCTTGTCTTATGTTTTGATACATTACATGAGATGTGAATCTGTAGGAAAATCTACAAGGTACAACACACATACTTAGACTCTCTCTGATCAATCATTTATTCAACAACTCCTAACCCTGTATTCTGATTTTTTCATTCTCTTTGGGTGTTATCTTGTAGGTTACATTATTTGGTAAATTTCACCTAGAATCAAGTCTATGTGTTAATTGACACATCTAACAGGTGGTAAGGCATTTAGCAACTCATAAAAAATGATTTCAACAAACTCGTCTAGTAGCACTATAATTTCATTAGGTAATTCACTCAAATTTGTATTTGTGAGGATAACTGTAGGTTTACCAATAAAAGAAACTTGTACCTCTTCTTTCTTCTTGATTTATTACAACAATTATTTCCTACGCATCATCAACATGCTCGGTCTCGCTTCCTCTTTGAATCCCTTCTCTTCCAGAGGTAGCAACACATGTTTGCAGTTGTCCTTTTTGAAGGTGTAAGTAATTTTTCTTCCATCATTGATCCGGATTTAAACAGGAACGCAACAAATTACAGATATAACCATAAATACAAAGATGCAACAAAAATAATACTTCATTTCATTAATGTAAAATACTGAAATATTCTTACAAATAGAAATGGAAATAAACCAGCTAGGGCGATGGTAGCTTATCTCTTAGAAGAGATGTGGTGGTTACATGCCTCTGAATTGTCTTACAATGAGGCTTGAAGGCCTATTTATTGTTGAGAAACAATGGAAAACCCTAAACATCCAAAAACCTAACCCTAAGAGATGAAGCACCAAACTATGGGCCCTGTTTTGGGTAAATTGGTACATCAACTTCCTGGGGTCGTAACTTTGGCATATGATCTTCATTTGATGTGCACAATACCTCATTAGAAATATCTATCCGAGGACTACAACTTTAAGATGAGCAACATCAGTCCATGGACCTATGTTTCTCCCAGTTTCCCTAAAAAAAGTTTAGGGCCTCAAAATGGCCTCGGAAGTTCAAGACCTAAAAAACTGCCAAAAATAGTAAATTGTGCTACAATTAAGGAAACTGAAAGAGACAGTTGTGGGGATCCAAGTGGGCTAGGTGGCTGGCCACCAACATCCACCTGGATCAATCATGAATAACTGTCTAGTCATAATTCCACAATCTCCATAGCAAGATATGATGGACATACATGGGCATAATGTCACAAAACTCCTCATATTTGTAGCTAACAATATGGAATTCAACTCTACTTTGTTCACTTAATAAAATCTAATTCTCTTTCTAAAACCGGGACACTTGGTATTGATTAGGATGTGTCATCCTCTACAATCCTATCTTCTCCACCATACCTATATAGACCATATTTTTATTTCTACCATTGTCAATAACTATTTTGCAGCATTTCCCTTTAGATTTTCACATCGTTTTGAACATATTTCTCTTCTATGCTGGTTGATGAGCTTCCTTCTAATATTTAAGCAAGATTTTCTTTAGCATCAATGAATCACCCATCTCAATTACCTTTGTCTTTGTTGTTTCACCCTTAGCTTATGTCATATGACTCTCCCTCTAATTGGTTGTCTTATTTTTAGGACAATTCCATGACATATGTCTTGTCTTTACACATATATAACACCTCGCTTCTCTTCCTCTGCCTTTTTCTCTTGAGAAGAACCTATTACCCCTTATTTCTCCTTCTACAAGAGATTGGCTACTAGAAATTATTGTTTCTTATCTTGGAGTTTGAAATTTTCCTTTGCTAAAAGATCCTTCTCCTTGGGTTAGAATCCCTCCTTTACTCCTTTAGCTTTGTTTTCTAGATAATTTTTCTTGTACTCTTAAGGCTACTTGATAGGCATCCTCCACTCTCTTCAGGGGAAAGCAACCATTTTTGTCTTGAATATCATACCTCAGACCATCTATATATATGGCCACCTTGTCAACATCTTCCTCAATGTGATCTACTCTAATGTTCATCCTGTAGAATTCTTCAGTGTAGTCCTTTAGAATCATAGTTTTCTTCCTTATATTTTTTAGTTCCCTAAATAATTTCAGCGAGTAATCCTTGAGAAAAAAAATTATTTTAAACTTGGAAAAAATTCGGTCCCAATTCTTTATCTTTTCCATTACCTTGTTCATTTGATCTTCTCGCAACTTGTCCCACGATAATGTTGTGTGTCTCCTTAGCCTGGTCACTACATATTTGACCTTCTGGTCATCCTGCACATCTTCATAATTGAATTACTTATCTAATATATTGATCCAATCAAGAAAATATTATACATTTAAGTTTCCATCATATGGTGGCACCTCTATCTTCAGCTTGGACTCTACTTTGGTAAAAAACTTTATCAATCATTCCATTGTTTGTTCTCTTACTAGAGATCCTTCCATCTCTTCTTCTAATCTCATATCTTTGCTCTAGCTGATGTCTCCCACGTCAAGCTCTCTTCTCTGGGATGTCTCCATGGGTTTTATTCTCGCATGGATGTGCCTAAGATCTAGCCTTAAGTCCTCATCCATCATAGTTATTTCTCGACCTCGTCTTCTCAATGACATATTTTCTGTCATTGTTCTACTAGACTTTTCAAATATTAGCGGGCTTCAGGCTTAACAAAGCTTCCCTATTAGATACCACTTGATGTAGCCTCTCCCACTCTATCTAACAATTCAATGTTTGATATCATGATTGTCATTTTCAATTATTTGAATCAACTAGTGATGAATTTATAAATAATTCTCCTCACGCACTAGTGAACTCCTTTTTCTATCAAAGTAGAAGCTCCAATTTGTTTGTTAGAATAACCATGCAAACTTATTGGCCTTTTAGCTCCAAGCTTAGCTTAGATTCCCATGTGCCCATGGTCAAAAATAAGGGCTTAACTCCATAGGTGCTTAAGCTTTGTCCTTTGGCGTTCTACTATTAGAGTTATATTTCACGAAAATCTGCCTTGCACATGATTCAAGATCACAAGGATGGATATCCCTCTATTTTCTTCTCAGGTTCATATCTAAGAAGATCCAGGGTCCAGAGGATTTTCTTATGTAGCCAAATATTTTTTTCAAAACTTTGTATTAGGGTTGCATGACCTGGATGCCCCTCTCACTGGATAACTTTTTAACAATTATTATATCTAGGTGTTGGAAATGGATGCAATATAGTCAAATGCCATAGGGCTCAAATTTCATGAACTGCACACAACAAAACTTTATTAAAGAAAAATATAACTCTTACCTTTTTCGTATTGAGTCCCTCAATGGAGTTAATCCAGATGTATCTCGATGTATTTGGTATCTGGACAATTTTAAAAATGTCACTCCCACTGTGAACCCGGATCTCACCCAACTTGGATATCTGACTCGATTCAGTGATCCAGGATATTTGGAAACTTTTACTTCTTCAAAGATCCAGATTTACTTGGATCCAAATCTACATAATTAGGTCCCACACTAGATGTACCTTGAACTTAAGTTATCCATCAGTCCATTGATTTGGGTATTTTCACCTTGAACATGCTTCGATACTCATTGGATATCGAAGGGGAAAATTAGTCAATTAACGGAATTTGCAAAGGAAATATCCATGACTCCTATTGGTGCTAGGGATATTCTGATTTGGGTTAATGCATAAATTTGGGCCATCAAAACACTGTAGACACTGGTCCTTTCAAAATCACCCATAAAACAGATGAAGTCTCACCCGAGGAACCTATGTGGACTGCAGGAAACAAAATTCTACAATGATGAAGGGAATCAAAATCTATGTGCATACTATCTCCTTTGACATTATACAATATTCAACTAAATCCAGTTGTAAACATTCATGATATTTGTAACATACATTAAAACATTAACAAATTTTAGAAGGGGTACTTCATCTTCACACATGGTGCAATATCAAACATTCAAACGTGCGTGCACCGTGACTACCCATAATTCTACTACAATGCACTAGAAGTAAACATAACCAAATGCATTATGCAACCAACACATCAAACACATAAATGGAGACAAATCTATTGGAAAATAAGGAAACGCTGAGAGTGGGCGGGGAGGGGGGGTGTGAATCACTAATTGTGAGATTCTTTTATTTTTCTATTATGCTTACAGTCTCTTTTTGTATTCTATTACTTGTGAGAGAATTCATTCATAAAGGGATTGAACACCAAGTTCAAACATATATGTTCAAACAATCACATGAGTAGCACACACATTTGACACAATGTTTTTCACGTGGAAACCCAGAGGAAGAAAACCACCAAATTTGTTGTTTGTTTCTGATGTAAATTAAGCACCAATTAATTACATCTGTTAGTTTGTGAGCACTCACTCACAAGAGGCACCGGCCCCCTTTGGTTAGTAAGCACCAACTTGCCAAGAGGCACCAACCTCTTCTGAATGGAGACACTAACCTGCTCTTGCCAATGTTCTACTATTTCATACAATTTTCAAACTGAAAACAAAGCCATACATATTACAAGTAAAATGCCAAAATGGTTGGTTTCATATTCAACTTCTTCTCTCTATCCTCTGTGTTCTCATGAAACTGTTGTTTACTTGCTGCTCACAACAAAATATCCTCAGTAGTCTGCCTCCTCTCTCACTGGCTTCTCTGCTACAACACCTATGTTCATCTTTCCCTGTTATTTTTACAACAATCATTTTCTACCTACTCTTCAACACTTCCCTCACGTTTCTCCTCACAACATACCTATTTCTCTTAATGCACAATCACTCAGTGTGCTCTCGGTGCTTGGACTTCTCTGTCTCTACATGCAATGCTAACTCCTCAGCACTTCGACAATATGCTCAACTCCCCCAAATTGCACACAGGAAATCGATAGTTTTGACCCACAGATGCACACTGCACAGAGTAGTCTCTACTATCTGTACCCATATTTCCCAAATATACTTTGGCATGGCTTCCCCTGATATTGTTTCATGATCTTGGATGACCGTTGTCACGGTATTAAACACACAGATAAACCTTGTAGCCTTTTATTAATCAAGTGTGTAAGTTTCCATGCTGAGGAATTAATTCTCAGACGACCTGCACACTCCTTCGAGAGACCCATTCTTATTTATTACTCAACTGAGCTTGACAATCCTTAGGGATGACTACTCTAACTTCATTTAATTCTCCAAGACATGCATGTGAAGCAGCCATTTGCTTCCTTCATTCCCACACAATCGTCTCTATTAAATGATGTCCTTGTTTCCTTGTTTCAGATTCTTTTGCAGGTTTAGCCCTCTTCAAAAATCAACTCCACTAATCCTGCATTCAATTCTACAGTTGTCAACCCATACATCCTTATAAATTTGTTGTACTACCTCATCGAAACACACCATTTCCTAACTTACAAATGCGGAACATTACAATATTCCACTCCCCGATATCCTTGGTTCCCTTTTCCTTCACCTCCTTTAGCAGTTTCTTTCTCATAGGAATGAGAGTTGTGATCAAGGGATTAGCATTATATCGGAGCCACTTAGTATCATAACTTTCACAGTTGAAAACTTACGATATTTCTCAGTCCCAATATCCTCACCTCCCTTGGCGTTTAGATCCTTGAGCATTTTTCTTATCATATGACCGAACTTGTGACCGATGGCTTAACACTTAGGTGTTAAGGCCTTTAGGCTCCTACCAAAGGAAAATCTTCCTTTGTTAACTACTCTGCACCCTTGGTTCTCTGAACTCCCACGACCAAATGCCAACACATCATCAAAAGCCCCTTCCATTGTAACTTTTTCAAAAATCATTTACACACGAGTTACGAGGTCCTCATCCTCCGATATGTCGACCTTCCAGATGACATCATGATGTCGTCATTACTCCACATGGCGACTCCTTAGTGGTGACATATGTCACCTAGATTTGGTCCATTAGGACACCCAATAATGTTGGATATGTCTGCCACGTGTCATGTTGTACTGTTGTGTCATGCTGACGTCAGTTGCCACTGCAACTTCTCGAAGCCAATCTCATGTCACCATGTGTCCTACCAGAGGAGAGAGAAAGAGTCCTGATTAACCTTTGGTTTTACAACACAATCCTTTGTTAACATTGTTAATCATCCATCGGATTTTTAACAATATTAGCAACACTAGAAATTGTAACTTCTTAAAATACATATGTTAAGAAGTTCTGATATTCTGATAGATTCCAACTTTCGATATTTCGATGAACTATGATGTTTTGATGTGCTTAGAGCTCTGATATAGCCTTCTCCGAGTTCTAATGTGTTGTCTGGTTTGAACTTTGATATTGCAACCTGCTCCAATGCTCTGAGGTTCCGATGTGTTGATCTGCTCCAATATCCTGATATATGATATGCTTCCTGCTCCGATTCCCCGATATATGATATGTTGCCTGCTCCAATATTTCATCCTTCTTAAGGCTTCAAGTCCTTGGACTTCGACATAACATATATTTTGATCTAGGAGTCCATTTTTGGATTTCCGCATATTGTTGGAAATCTCTTCTAGAGCACTTTTCAATGGATAGGGTTAGATGTAAGATATTGAGCCCATCTTCTACCTTTGAGATGGTTGAAAACTCTTTGACACTCATTGCTCCTTGACTCTTCTTCTTGTGCATGGAAAGTTGAACTCCCAACCACCATAGTCATCATTTTATGGCTTCTCCAGTAAGCTTGCTACTGTGATGATTCTCTACATAAAACCTGTAGCTACCATGGGGATTCAATCCGGACCAACACAATAGTCATCATTTTATGGATTTTCCAATAATCCTGCTACTGTGATGATTCCCTACATAAATATTGCAACTACCATAGGATTCCCCCTGAGTCATTACTGCATGCATTTTCTTCGACAAGCATTCATGCAAGTTTGGTTGACATCAATTCCAATACTAGGACAACGACTACCAATTGTCCAACAAAATCAACCATCAACCATCTTCTATTAATATTCAAAAGGCATTGAGCACAATATTATATTAGTACCATATCAACCCCATTTCGAAAACTTCACCAAAACTATCAAAACTTCCTCAAAATTTCTCCAAGTCATTTACCCCAAAACTAGCCCCAACAACCTCAAATTATTGGCTTGAAAGTAAGAGGTTTCTTAGTTCCTTTCGACTATATTTGAAGTAGCGGGGTGGCGAAATTAACATTAGTATTCATGCAACACTTTAACAAAAAATCAAGTGCAATCAAACACAAAGAAAACTATGCACAATCATTCAAGGTCCTGGCTGATATAAGAAATTACAAAGGGGAAAAAACATTCCTAGTGAGATAGATCAATGTTAATTCCATTAACAAATAATTTATAGACTTAACTAATATTATCAAAGCAGTTTGCCTTTCTATTTCTTGCATGTTCGTGAGACATGTGGGTTACATGTTTTATAAAATACATAAATATCTGATAACATAATGGGGAGCCCACTTGCTAGCAATGTCTCTCTTGAAGTTGCATCTATACTCTATCTAGAACATCTACTAGCTAACTAGGTACAATTGTTCCATAACGGACACATAAGAAAATCAAAATAGATATTCATAGAAATATCTAAAAGGAGTTTCCATAATGGTGTAAACATAAAGTTTTTATGATGCTTCTGCATCACTCATTCCACAACATCAACCAACAACAACACCTCATCATTATATAATATCTAGAATAAAATTACTAGTAAGAAAAGCGTAGATGTAGTATGATATATTCACCATTATATGCCTCCATCTCAAAACCACCTATATTTGCGACAATAGAAAGATCTTGCCTCCATTTTCCAATAATGTTCAAGTTGTATTGCAGCTTTGAGAGTCAACTATCATCTTCATTTTTATAATATGCAGGGCTCAAGAATACACTCCATTGTCTCCCCTCATACGCCAAAGTTTTGAAAGATTGACATCATAAAAGACTAGAATAATGGTTGACCCTAACTCCTGCATCAACTTCAACATGAATAACAACCCATCCAAACACCAATGTGACTTGTAATAATTGGTAGAGAAAATAGCTATATGAATGGAGGTGGCTGTAATAACACCTTTTATCTGAAAAGTAATTTATCTTCCTTTTGCAATTATTCTTGGTCCAAGAAGACTTGCAATCAATGTGTGTTGAGGCGATGGAAAAGATGGTTGGCAAAAGTTTTCTTAACATTAAAGCTTTGGTGATTGATGAACACATCATATTAGTAGCAATTGTTACCATTTGTCATGGAGGCGAATTCAGAAGTGTAAGAAGGTTCCATTGGATACAAGAGATTGAAAAGCACACTCTATCAACTCAATATTTTCATTTAATTAAGCTCCAAACTAACTATCGATTGCTTCCAATTTAACACTAACCCTTTCGAATTCCCTATCTCTTAATCTCTCTTTCTCAATACTCGAAAATTTGAGTAAACAAAATTGTAATACAATGATCTCATATTCATTTGTAATGGATTATAATATTTTCGTAAAAAAAAATCACAATTGAATATTATTTTTAGCAATAAAAAATTAATAAATAAAAGATTTGAATTTGAAGTGCAATAATGTTTGAAACCTTTTCTTAACTAAATTATTATCCATATATTTAAGTTATTAACGATATAATATTTGATATACTCTTAGTTAAGTAACAACTTACATTTAAAAAAAATAAAAACAAACTTTTCGATTTCGTTTATATATATATATAGAATAACTATTCAGTTTTTCTTAATTTTATATATAAAGGTTAAACATATATAATTAGGTCGATAGGCCTTCCCTTTGAAAGAGACTTTCGTCGTCCCTTTCATTCTAAGGTTGACACCTGGCATTTTCTTCATCTTTGCAGTTTCGCATTTGTTAATGCCTCTGTATGCGCTGTTAATCCGTGGATTGTCAAACCTCTGCCCAACAACCTGCGTGTGGTGCGGTGGATTGTGGAACCTCTGCCCAACAACCTGCTTCTGGTGCGGTGAACGTTGTTGGACAAGATGAACGTTGTTGGACAAGATGAGGCGGTTCAAGCAGATCGTGGACAGCATATTATCCTTCTGAAACATGAACCTCTCTTCACCGGCTCCTGCAGAATCTTGCAATTGTTTCGGTACAGAAGGAGTTTTACTGCATATCCAAGCTTCATCTGCATAGTCGTCTTCTAAGGCAGACATCTCCTTCGCTTCAGAAACAGCCTGTTCAGTTTTCTGATCTCTGCGCTCTCCAGAAGGCTCATATTTAGAGGAATAGCATCCCAACTCCTTCACTAGAAGTTCTGAATCTCTTGATTTGTTTAACATGGCCTTGCGAGAAAAAAGAAAAGACCTTGATTTTTCAGCTTCATCCTTGAGGCCATCCACGCCATTCTCAAAGGATGTGCCTCTGTTCAAGTGATATGGTCTATCATCTTTAATGTGCATATATCCAGCATCTCTCCACTCGGGCCCCCGACCTCCATTGCAGATTTCATTGTGCCTTGCTCCACTTTCTTGCCGACCTCCATTGCAGATTTCATTGTGCCTTGCTCCACTTTCTTGTTTCAACTCATCTGAAAGTGAGAGGGAATCAGAGCCATTTGAACTCAGTCGTGTCATCAACTCGGATCGTAAAGCAGCTTCTGCATTTGTGAAGTGATTATTTTCCAAAAATTCCAATATATTGTGCACAAATTCTGCCATTTGTACAGTAGAATTCCCTTATATTTAGAAAGACGGGCAATTCTACAACAGCATCAACGTGCCAACCAAGCATTCCACTGGTCAAGTGCATATTCTCTGCGGTTCGGAGATAATGGATAGCGAAAAGACCCCATATAATTATATAATTATAGGTCTACAGAATCTGAGAGAGCAGTTTGCAAAAGGAAAATTGGAATAAATGGGGAAAAAATCCGCAAAAGCAACTTGTTTTTAATGTTACATGTTCGACCTGTCTGAACCCTTTTTGGTTAAAGAGGGTACAGGAGTCCTGACAATATCAGCTGTACAATCAGATGACCTTTGTCTACCAAGATGTAATTAAGGATATCAATTCCATCAAAGCCACCTGAAACTTGCACCTAATCAGCAATAACAACATCAATATAGGCACTACCATTAACAGGACCTCCGCATTAGCATGTTTGCAGCCTCAACAGCCAACACCTCGGAAAGAATCCAACAAACTCGTTACCAAAGGATCACACCTGCTCGATTTTTGAACCTGGGTCATCATTTTGGCAAGCGGTTTCCACAAGCCAACGGATGCCACTATCACAAGAAAAGGTATTACTTTAAGAAACCTCTAGCTATGAATTTCACAAAGGTAGAATTTCACAAAGATCTCGAAGGTAGCTTTCACAGAGAAGGAATGTCTATTTGTTTTCAAGCAACATGAGGATTGATCTTGTTCAATTGAATTACCTAACTGGTTTAGAAAATTCAAAATTATTTTCAGACTTACCAGAAAGCGTCTGGTACCCATGACACCTTGTGAACCGGTCCGCCATTACTGTAGGCTACGTTTGCGGGTGCTCATGGCGAATAGATGAGCAATTCTGTGAAATTCGACCCTGTGAGAATTAGACCCTCTTCATCGACGCTGAGAGGTGGTTTCTTGTTTTTTTAAATTAGATCCTCTTCATCCATGCTGAGGCGGCAGCATAGATCCCTTGCCTCGTTGCACAGAAAGCCAGAGAAACCGGGTCTACCAATGTCACTGTTGAATATGGCTAGCATCGAAGCGTTTTTCTGGAGGAGAAATTCCTGTAAAGTGGAGATGTTAAAGATGGAGTAAACGGCGTAATTACACCTTCGTATACAGTGAGTGCATCTGCTTCTGCTAGAGTCTTTTCAAATTACTGTTATTTCTTTTAAATGAATCTATGAAACCAGCACGTACAACCCGTTGCAAGCCAGCTATTTAGTGCTGGATAATTCCAGTTGCCTACACGTGTGTAGAGCAACTCCACCGTTTCAACCAAGTGAAATTCCTGTTGTAATTGAAGGGATTTGCAATTTGTTTCGGCCTTTTTATTTGCTCTAACAAATCCAAATGTCATAGTAATAAGACTTGCAATCACATAACAGCGTGAGATTCCTCTGAAATGTGTCATGAGATTATATCTAAGAAGTTTTAACTTTTAACCCAATCTAGGTGCAAGACAGTATGATACAACTACATCTACATTTTCACATAAGCCTTTCCACAATGATCCCCACACTCATCCAGAAATGCTACCACTGTTTTGTAGTGCGCAAGCATAAAGTCACGTTTGGGTTGAGCAATGGGCAGCATGGGGCTATATGCCACTCAACTCACTTGACGGTGGGAAGGCCGGCTTTCTCTTCGGATAACAGTACAAACATTTTTCAATTGACATGAACATTATCCAGTCAATACCCCATCTAAATTGAATTCATTTTCTGAAATCCCCATCCCGTCCTGTTGCTGCACAATTACATAGGCCGAAAGATATATTTGTTAGCAAGAAAGTGAATAGGACAGAACATAGACCTAGATTGTTTAAATGATAAAACCATCAATCACCAGCAGAAGCATCAGCAACATACTCTTCTTGTTTTTAGCATGTACCATATTCATTCACAACAAGGTCTTTGAAAATATTCTTACAACACAATTCATTCTGATAAGTGAACAAATGTATGCATGTTATAATTGTAGCCGCACAAATTAGGAGGTGCGCATACAAAAATGTATGCTGGTGCATAATTTTGCTTCCAATAAACTTCAATTTATCGTTTTCACAAAATAAAACAGCCTGACCCAATGCATTCCGGGACTCTGTGTATGCATATTTTTCATATAATTTTATCACGAAGTTGGCTACGGTGCTTTGACATGCCTTTGCATATTGTTGCAGGTTAGAAGACATTTCAGGCCAGAGTTATTGAATAGACTTGATGAAATAGTTGTATTTGATCCTCTTTCTCATGATGAGCTCAAGAAAGTTGCTAGACTACAGATGAAAGATGTAGCAATTCGTCTTGCAGAGAGAGGTGTTGCTTTAGGGTTTACAGATGCTGCTCTGGATCTTGTTGTTCACGAAGCCTATGATCCTGTAAGTAATCATAGGCTTCCTGAAGTGGAAAGTTATTCTAGGAGTTTGATGTTTTGCAGAGTTTTGGTTGTGGTGGCCAACAGTGAATATTAAAAGCGCAGGACTTTTCAGTTTACAATTTCATTTTCTCATATTTTCAATGGTCTGTCATATATTTTGCATGAACCTGTCTAGGGAGTAATTTTAGTCTGCTATTTTTGCTGGCAGTTGGTTGTGGTGGCCAACGGTTGATCTTTAAGAGCTGTGAACTCTTCAGTTTACAGAGTTTCTTTCTGAGATTTTCAATTTTCACATTCAGTTTCAGATTTTCTAATTTTGACATGATTTTCTTCCTTCTGTATGGATCCCATCGATATAAATTTCAGTTCTGTTCTTTAAATTTTAACATTTTCCTCTCGCACTTGAACTTTAAAAATGGGGTGCTGCCTGTCTCTGCGTACTCGGCGAACTTAGTTCAAAGTATATAGTAAAGGGATGTTTTTGGTGTGTTTGCTGATTAATATAAATTAATGCATTGTTTACTTGTTAATACTAGTGAAGCAGGCAGCAGGCAGGATCAATTAACATGATCCATAGAAAGATCATTAAGTTTTAAAAAACTTAGATGACCTTACACTTATGCAGAGCAGCAAAGGTTCCTTCTCCTTTGGTAGTTATCAAAAAGGAAACAGATGGCTAAAATTTCTTAACGCCTTTATCCTTTTGTAGAGAGGACAATGAAATTGTGCCTATTCAATGTAGGTTTCGATAAAAGGCCCGTATCAATCTAGCATTCCAGTGTTTCAATGAGATATTACGCCATAATCAAAGAGAAGATCCACAAGGAGAGGCGGTTAAGAAATCATGGCTTCAACTAGACACAATGTTGTGAAAAGTCAAAGACGATAATGGACCCTTGGGCTGAGATTTGATTTATTTTTATAGTTGACATAAGACAATTTGAATTAATATGATCCATAGAAAGATCATTAATTTTCAGAAATGGTTCACATAAGCAGATAACCAAAAGTTCCTTCTCTTCCAGTGGCTACCAAGAAGGAAAACTATAGAGAACTCTGAAATTTCTTACCAACTGCACCCTTTTGTAGAAGAGGGAACATATGCAATTGTGTATGTTTGATGGAGGCTTAAAAAAATGAAGGCCTGTATTAATGTAGTTGCATTGTCTAACCTATCCAATGGAATTTGTAACTGCACCAGACCAGACAATCCTTGGAAACAAATATATAAAGAAGACTAAGTTGATATCTCACGACACAAAAACTTGACATTATTCTGTGGTTGATCTCTATCGGATGAGTTTATGGTTACACTCCATTGGCTGACATTAGAATGATGGCCATCTTAATTACACTTCATTGGCTCACTGAAGAGTAAAATATGTAAACAACTTAATAGTGATTATTGATGAGAGGATGAGATTTACTGTTTTGTTCTTTATGTTATCTGCAAAACATATATATAAAACACATATAGTTGAATAGAAAATATTGATTGTGAACCAAAACAAGTTCTAATTGATCTAATAAAATTGAAACTTGAATGGCCATTGTAAACGCATGTGATAACAAACTCTACTTATGATAACAATAGTGTTTGACAATAGATTTCTAATTAGCAACTTTGTATTTTCTTTCGATTAATACAATTGTGCCTCTTGTTCTGGTCACTCGTTTTAATAACCCACTGGTGCTCACTAGAGCTGAAATTTTCTTGTCCTTGCCTTTGGAGCAATTGTATGTATGTGGAAGGAAAGGCAAGTATGATATGGCTATTGATTTGCCAGACCATTGTTATGTACTTTTTCAGGTCTGAAAATGTGTAACTTGTGGTTTAGCTTGATACATTCTCTTGTATACCACTTTAACTTTGTCAATATCATAAGTCCAGTAGCGATTTAAGTGTATGTCTTCATGGCAGAACTGCATTAGGCTTGAACTTTTATAAAAAATTACATTGTATTTAAAGAAATATGATGTCCAGATAGCATAGAACTCCAAACATCAAATCTCTTTGCTCCTTGTAGGCTTCAACCAATATCTCTTTTAGAATTTGTTTCGGCCTTTTTATTTGCTCTAACAAATCCAAATGTCATAGTAATAAGACTTGCAATCACATAACAGCGTGAGATTCCTCTGAAATGTGTCATGAGATTATATCTAAGAAGTTTTAACTTTTAACCCAATCTAGGTGCAAGACAGTATGATACAACTACATCTACATTTTCACATAAGCCTTTCCACAATGATCCCCACACTCATCCAGAAATGCTACCACTGTTTTGTAGTGCGCAAGCATAAAGTCACGTTTGGGTTGAGCAATGAGCAGCATGGGGCTATATGCCACTCAACTCACTTGACGGTGGGAAGGCCGGCTTTCTCTTCGGATAACAGTACAAACATTTTTCAATTGACATGAACATTATCCAGTCAATACCCCATCTAAATTGAATTCATTTTCTGAAATCCCCATCCCGTCCTATTGCTGCACAATTACATAGGCCGAAAGATATATTTGTTAGCAAGAAAGTGAATAGGACAGAACATAGACCTAGATTGTTTAAATGATAAAACCATCAATCACCAGCAGAAGCATCAGCAGCATACTCTTCTTGTTTTTAGCATGTACCATATTCATTCACAACAAGGTCATTGAAAATATTCTTACAACACAATTCATTCTGATAAGTGAACAAATGTATGCATGTTATAATTGTAGCCGCACAAATTAGGAGGTGTGCATACAAAAATGTATGCTGGTGCATAATTTTGCTTCCAATAAACTTCAATTTATCGTTTTCACAAAATAAAACAGCCTGACCCAATGCATTCCGGGACTCTGTGTATGCATCTTTTTCATATAATTTTATCACGAAGTTGGCTGCGGTGCTTTGACATGCCTTTGAATATTGTTGCAGGTTAGAAGACATTTCAGGCCAGAGTTATTGAATAGACTTGATGAAATAGTTGTATTTGATCCTCTTTCTCATGATGAGCTCAAGAAAGTTGCTAGACTACAGATGAAAGATGTAGCAATTCGTCTTGCAGAGAGAGGTGTTGCTTTAGGGTTTACAGATGCTGCTCTGGATCTTGTTGTTCACGAAGCCTATGATCCTGTAAGTAATCATAGGCTTCCTGAAGTGGAAAGTTATTCTAGGAGTTTGATGTTTTGCAGAGTTTTGGTTGTGGTGGCCAACAGTGAATATTAAAAGCGCAGGACTTTTCAGTTTACAATTTCATTTTCTCATATTTTCAATGGTCTGTCATATATTTTGCATGAACCTGTCTAGGGAGTAATTTTAGTCTGCTATTTTTGCTGGCAGTTGGTTGTGGTGGCCAACGGTTGATCTTTAAGAGCTGTGAACTCTTCAGTTTACAGAGTTTCTTTCTGAGATTTTCAATTTTCACATTCAGTTTCAGATTTTCTAATTTTGACATGATTTTCTTCCTTCTGTATGGATCCCATCGATATAAATTTCAGTTCTGTTCTTTAAATTTTAACATTTTCCTCTCGCACTTGAACTTTAAAAATGGGGTGCTGCCTGTCTCTGCGTACTCGGCGAACTTAGTTCAAAGTATATAGTAAAGGGATGTTTTTGGTGTGTTTGCTGATTAATATAAATTAATGCATTGGTTACTTGTTAATACTAGTGAAGCAGGCAGCAGGCAGGATCAATTAACATGATCCATAGAAAGATCATTAAGTTTTAAAAAACTTAGATGACCTTACACTTATGCAGAGCAGCAAAGGTTCCTTCTCCTTTGGTAGTTATCAAAAAGGAAACAGATGGCTAAAATTTCTTAACGCCTTTATCCTTTTGTAGAGAGGACAATGAAATTGTGCCTATTCAATGTAGGTTTCGATAAAAGGCCCGTATCAATCTAGCATTCCAGTGTTTCAATGAGATATTACGCCATAATCAAAGAGAAGATCCACAAGGAGAGGCGGTTAAGAAATCATGGCTTCAACTAGACACAATGTTGTGAAAAGTCAAAGACGATAATGGACCCTTGGGCTGAGATTTGATTTATTTTTATAGTTGACATAAGAAAATTTGAATTAATATGATCCATAGAAAGATCATTAATTTTCAGAAATGGTTCACATAAGCAGATAACCAAAAGTTCCTTCTCTTCCAGTGGCTACCAAGAAGGAAAACTATAGAGAACTCTGAAATTTCTTACCAACTGCACCCTTTTGTAGAAGAGGGAACATATGCAATTGTGTATGTTTGATGGAGGCTTCAAAAAATGAAGGCCTGTATTAATGTAGTTGCATTGTCTAACCTATCCAATGGAATTTGTAACTGCACCAGACCAGACAATCCTTGGAAACAAATATATAAAGAAGACTAAGTTGATATCTCACGACACAAAAACTTGACATTATTCTGTGGTTGATCTCTATCGGATGAGTTTATGGTTACACTCCATTGGCTGACATAAGAATGATGGCCATCTTAATTACACTTCATTGGCTCACTGAAGAGTAAAATATGTAAACAACTTAATAGTGATTATATAGTGTTTGACAATAGATTTCTAATTAGCAACTTTGTATTTTCTTTCGATTAATACAATTGTGCCTCTTCTTCTGGTCACTCGTTTTAATGACCCACTGGTGCTCACTAGAGCTGAAATTTTCTTGTCCTTGCCTTTGGAGCAATTGTATGTATGTGGAAGGAAAGGCAAGTATGATATCGCTATTGATTTGCCAGACCATTGTTATGTACTTTTTCAGGTCTGAAGATGTGTAACTTGTGGTTTAGCTTGATACATTCTCTTGTATACCACTTTAACTTTGTCAATATCATAAGTCCAGTAGCGATTTAAGTGTATGTCTTCATGGCAGAACTGCATTAGGCTTGAACTTTTATAAAAAATTACATTGTATTTAAAGAAATATGATGTCCAGATAGCATAGAACTCCAAACATCAAATCTCTTTGCTCCTTGTAGGCTTCAACCAATATCTCTTTTAGAGAAATTCAACAACTCTAATTTAATAATCCTATCGGCCTCTCTTTGTACCTTTTGGGACAATTGCTAGTATACAGATTGTTAAATGTAACATAGCCACTCATTATGAAACATTCGTTGCACCAAGGTTTAATGCAAGTTGGTAACACTCGTTTGACCAAGGCTTAATGCAAGTTGGATTCATAATGATCTCTCCCTTTCGAGACATGAAAGACTTTGCATCATTAAAACACTTAAGAAAACCTATATGCCTAGCACGTTTGAAGTGGTGTGGTGTTACATGTTTTATTAAATTTAAAATATAAATTGCGTGGGGTTACATGTTTTATTAAATTTAAAATATAAATTGCGTGGGGTTACATGTTTTATTAAATTTAAAATATAAATTGCGTGGGGATTATGAGGGCCTCGACCGTGGGCTATTTATAAGTGGTCGGTCTCGAAGTTCATTCTCGTGTTAACCACCAACTACAAATCTTCTTCAGCATATTCGGATTCATTACAAATTTTGTATGATCTATACAAAACTCTAAAGAGAGCTTTTTCTTCGAGGGCGTTCGATATTTTCTTTTATTACTTTTTATTTTGCAAAACCAGTATGATGAAATATAAATTATTTTTTGTGTGATAAAATTTTAGGTTATAAATGGTTATTTCTTAGGGTCTGCATTATTAAATTAGGGTCTGCATTATTAAATTACAGGTATATAGTAATTAGTATTTACTGTTTAGTTTAAATATAGTTTAATTAAACTAAAAAATAATAAATATAAAGATTTCATCACAAAAATAAAATAACTAATAAAATATTATATTGTTGAATATCATCATAAAAACATTAAGTTACATGATTAACTAATATTATTTACATTAACATATATACACTTTAATATATATATTTTTGTGTTTTATTTTTTTTAATATATATAATTTTTTATAATTAAATTATTAAAATACGTTTTTAATATAATAACAAGTAAACACTGTTTAGCTTAAATATAGCATAATTAGCTAAAAATAATAAAGACAAAAAATTCATCACAAAAATAAAACTAATAAAATGTTGTATTGTTGAATGCCATCACCAAAAATTAAAAAATATGATTAACTAATATTGTTTATATTATATAAAAAACATACTTTAATAAATTCAAAATTATATATATATATATATATATATATATATATATATATATATATATATATATATATATATATATATATATATATATATATATATATCATTTTGAATTTATTAAAATATGTTTTTTAAATAATAATAAGTTATTTTAAATTAAAAAAAAAACTATAATTTGAAAATTGAAATAATAGAAAAATGAAAAAAAATCAAAGTCAAAAAGTTAAATAAAAAGAGAATAAATTTAAAAACAAAAAATTAGTAACTAATATAAATGGAAGTTACCAGAGAACCCACAATAAACCTCAACCAATCACTTTATAAATAAATAAATTTAAATAATAACAAAAATTGAATATCTAATGTTAAACTATAGAATAATTTTTTGGTCAACGACAAACTAATACACAATTCAAAACAAAATTGAATATGTAATACCATGCCTCGGCATAATAACTCATCTTAAATTGAAAATATGACAAAACACTATAATTCATGAAAATGGAAATAATAGAAAAAGGAAAAATTAAATAAAAAGGAAATAAAACTAAAAACAAAAAAATTGTAACTAATAGAAATGGAAGCTACTAAATAACGGATAATAAGACCTCAACCAATCACCTTACAAATAAATAAATTTAAATAATAATAATAAAATTAAAAACAAATTGATTTCCTAATGTTAAACTATTGATAAATGACATAAATTTTTGGTCAAGACTAGCTAATACAAAGTCAAAGAAAAAATATCATATAATAATAACTAATGGATTAAATAATAACTTATTAGGCATAAGTTGGAGAGAGAAATCTAAAAGTTAAAAATATTTATTGGAATTTTTTTTATGAATATTAAAAAACTTATATTTTATTTTATTTAAAATATAAACGTGAAACCATGACTCGTCCTTGTGACTTATTACTTTTATTTTTTAATTAAAACACTTTATTGCTTCAGAATGTTTCTAAAGCCAGAGTATAGTGTTGTTTCTTCATTACATATGGTAAGATTTTCACTATCTCAAAGGAACCCATGAGAATCTTTCTACTATATTCTTAAAAGAAACCCAAAATGCATTCCAAAACCCATATATAAGATATTCTAGTAAGACCAAAAATACATAACATAAGAAAAGACCAGATATGCTACTAATCTTGCAAGTGATTAAGACTCAGAAGAGGAGATAGGGGTTGGGACCCTTGCGCTTGAACCAGGAGGAGCAAGTGTATAAAATTCACATTGAAGATGCCCTTCTACATGTACTAGCCTTGCGTCGAGCCTATCAATGGAAAAATAGTAATTTCTCAACATTCTTTTAATATCCTCTAAAGAAGCAAACACATTGTACCACTCCACTTGTTTATCACTCAGCACCATGCTAAGCAGGGTCTTCAACTGCTGGTGTAATACAATTGAATCGAGGTATTGCTTCCTCCTTCCCTTGGTATGACTAGGGTTAGGAACCTAGCAAGAAACCTCCTCAATAATTTTTGAGTTAGAAAAAGATTTTCTCTTTACAGCCACCTTGGTTTCCATATACCCGATTTCACCTCAAGTCTTTGACAGAACTGCATTGAAATATCCCTCAGTTGAGTCCTTGGTGACTATATTAGCCCTTTGATGGCCTTGAGAATTGTTGCAACCACCACCCCTCCTATAAACATTACAGAAATTTTGAGGTCTAAAATGCGCCTCAAAACAAAAATGTACAACCAAAATCAACTTTATAAGAACCAATATGATTCAAGATGATGATGTCAACCATGGAGGATGATTCACCATTTTTGGAGTAAAAAAATAAAAATATTAACATATTAAAAGATTAAAAAACTACTTTTCAACTCATATTTTCAACTTATCTCCTTATGTTTTTACTCAAATTTCCAATAGGAGCACTCGTTGGATGCAAAATTTAATTCCTCATATAAGGAGTACCCATGTTACATACTTTCGATGGACCCTCCTACACAAAAAATGAGAAATACATGAAAAATGTGATTGCAATCAAGGTTTTCCATGTATTTCTCTTTTTCCTTGTAGCAGGGTCTAGTGAAAGTATGTAACATGGGTACTCCTTCGATTAAGAATGAAATTCCACATCCAACGAGTGATCCCACTCGAAATTTGAGTAAAAACATAGGGAGATAAGTTGAAAAAATAGTTTTTTCTTTTTTCCCTCTAAATTTTGATGATTTAATCTAATCTTACTTTAATATTTCCACTATTATTTTATAATATTCCTTAGGAGGCCCATTTTAGACATCAAAATTTCTCTAATGATATGCATTTCATAGGAAGCATGGCTCATGGGAGGGGTTCATACCTAAAATTAGCACCAAACTACCAATAACTAGCCATCAAACTCTTGAACTAACCTGTAGCATGAAAGATTACAAACCACTAACTAATATTGCAACAAATAACAACTTTTTACATTTGAATCCAATTTAGAACAGGGGAAAGACCACACCTATCTTATACATAGAGAGAATATTCGCCCACTCCCTTGAAACCCCCCATTATTTGAGTGAATATACAGAGCCACAAAGAAAACCAAATAAAAGACATCACACAATTTCCCCTCGCTTTCTTGAATCAGGTAAATGGAGTATCAAGAAACGACGTGAACAAACCAAGCAATATTTTTCAGACCTGTCAACCCGACACAATCATTAAATCTCAAGCTAGGCATACCTAGAGTAAGGTATAAATTCCACCAGAGTTGTTCCAAAACCTTGCACACCAGAAGTCACTAACAAGTTGCCAAAACTAGTGAAAGCACTACCAGGAATGAACATACCAAACAATATTTTACATAATTACCACCTAGTCACTAACATACAATTCTTAGACCATGCATAACTAGAACCAGGACTAAATTCCTTTATAAGTTCCCTAGAACCCAACAAAATATAAAGCACAGTCACAAAATATAAGGCATAATAGATTGACTAGTCTAGGACTAATGATATCAGGAGAAGCGACAAACAAATTGTGATAAGCCAAATTAAACATGACCTATATAGCTTAACCAAAATTGGAAAGGGAGGAGAATGCCCGTCTTCCTTCAATCGAATTACGAGTGACTTGAGTAGATTCCACCCTCCATGACTAGATTCTGCCACTCTCCTCCACTTATAAAGACTAGATTAAAACACAACTTTCCCATCCTAGAAGCCAAGCAGGCACAACAGCCGCAGGGAGGTTGACACATCGACCTGACGTCGTGCCCCTCCTTCTTCCCACATCTCCAGGATTTAGTTTGTCCCCACAACCCTCTGTGGGCATTTATAAGCCAACTATTACATTTCATGTCATTGCATGTCGAGAGCGAGCCACACCCTTTTCTCATTGATATTCATCATCTCAACAGGGTTGTTGTCTCAACCTTGAGACCACCCTTCAGAAACTGTGCACACCCTAATTAGGGACTTAAGGGAAATTTTTCAATAACAATGGTCATTTATATTTTATTTTAAGATTAATATAATAATCTACGACTTCTTTTAAATGATCATGTAGGTTATTTATTTATTATTTTAAAAATAATAATTAATATTAAAAAAATATATTTAATAAATAAGATGACGAATGGTTATTGGATATTATTTATGAATATATGGACTTTTGGAGGTTCATATTTTTAAAGATGGTAATTAATGAATTGTGAGAAAAATTGTCATTAGTTATTATTTATGAATGTAAATTGGGTTAGATTATTCTAAAAAAAATTAAATCATTTGAAACAACTTGTTGGTAGTATTTAAGGAGGTAGATTTTAGTTATGTTTTTGGATTTTGGACTAACCATTTATTTCACTAAACTCAATCACATTGTTAAAAGTAATTGGTATATTTTGATTACTATAATTTTTCACCTATAACAAATTAATGGTGTTAATAGTCATATATCAACCACTTTGAATAGTGTCATTGTGCTAGTTTATATCTTCTTCATGAAATTTCTCTTCCCCATCCAATCCATGGAATTTCTTTTACTTGACTCTCATGATTAAAGAGCTTATATAGTATAGTTATATGTTAGGTCAACAAAATGGCTCAAAGTTACTACAACAAAGTTTATCATGTCATTTGGGGAAATTAAAATTAGATAGGGAGGATATCATTCATCTTCTCACTGTAAGAGATAAACCGTATTTACTATATTATATTTTATTGTTGGGCTGAAAGGTGCTCTCCAAAACAATATGGAAGAGATGTTGTAATGTCTTGTCATGCTATGTTATGTAAAAAATTTGACTCAATCAAATTACATAAAAATAAAATAAAATTAGTAATTATGATTATTAATTAAAATAATCAAATCACATAAAAATAAATAAAATTAGTAATTATGATTATTAATTAAAATATTTTGCTCTCAATTTACAGGAAAAAAATTTAATAATAATTATATTATAATTAATAATTAAACCAACCAGATTTACCAAAAGCATCAGATTTCTTATGGTAACACACCCCTTTAACTTTTTTTATTATTATTTATAAATATTTTTATAAAAAAAAAAACTAGGTGGTTTTATCACAGGATGCGTCATATTCACATTTTGGATTTCATAAAGTTTTACAATATATAAATATATTTTGTTTAGTTTGCGCGTTAACTCGCTTACTATGGTTTCTTTATGTTAAGACCTTTACATTGGGAAATTAGTGATATGAGGATTATATTTGCGGACCCATGCGTGAGGGATCCTTTACTCAAGGTGTACATTATATGTCTTGATGTTGATGTTTGAGGAGATACGAAGGTTCTAAACTTTATTAACATATATGTAGGGTGAAATTATTCAATCATATTGCGTGCATTGCCATTTACGAACCTTCTAGACTTTCCAGCTGGTTGGATCGTTGCCTTGGGAGACGGGTTATGAAGTTAGGGAGTAATTGCCTCCCTTCTCTGGTGTTGCTCCTCACTCATTAGCAACCTTTCGCTCTCTGGGGCAAGTTTTGCAAGGAATCCTGTTTGTTCACGGTGTTACTTCCACTTTGGATTTTTCCTTTGCTAAGGGTTCTAAGGGTTCTACATTATGACTGGTAATTTTAACCCTAAAGAGATTTTATAAATTGCCTTTTGTTTTGGAAATAGGGTTTTAATATTCATTAATTCTTTTTCTAATCATTGTGTCATGTCTTCATTTTTTTATAGTCCAGTTAGGATGGGTTTCCAATGTATGTGATGGCCAGGCCACATGAATAAGATTACATTATTAGGGGTCCCATGGGAGTTTTGAGAAGTTTTTATGGGATCTGATGCCATTTCCTTGGCATATCCCATCATCCACACAACTTGCCATTCATTTTGTTACATTCCAACAACTTTTAAAAAATACCATTATTATGGGGCCTAACTTAATTAATTATGCTCGAGGTGGCACTTCAAGTGTTTTGAGAGAGTATGTTGGGTGATTTACCATTTTTTTGATTAAAAATTACTTTAATTAGTCATTTAATTAAGGAAAAAATAATTAATTGGAGGAAAAGGCCCAAAAATGACTTAAGTGAAATAAAATTAAAACGTCACTAAAGATAAAGTCAATGGAAGAGCTTCTAGAATAATAATAAAATAATAAAATAAGTTGCTTCTAAAGGCTTGGAGATCTATCCATCACACCTATAAAAAGACGAGGAGGAGGTCACTGAGACATCTTGGATTTGTGTATTGTCTTTGTGGTGAGGTTTTAAGAACCTAGTTTTGAGAACCTCTTCCCTTGGTGGATTCATTCAGGGTTTAGAGGTTGCAGTTTATTGATTTTCAGTTTGTTTTGGAGACTAGTTGTAACATTATTGTAAATTTATTTGGGGCCATCATCTCAACCATATTCCTACTCTTGTGCCAACTTATTTACATATTAATCAAGGTTGAGATATTTTGCATGTTTATATTATCTATTATTCAGTTGTAGATTATATTTACCTTTTTTGCCATAAATTTTGTGGTTTAATTTGTGCGAATTGTTTATGATGGTGGCAACTTAAATTTATGAAGTTATTTTCGACAAATTGTATATTTGGGACATTACGGTGGTATGAGAGCATGATTTTTCCCAGTTGTGGGTTAAAATTAACTTGTTTTATTGTTCCTAAAGGATAAAGGAGCAAAGTTTGTGGGTTAAAATTTTTAATCTATTTGTCGGAGAATAATTATTGCAAGTGATTTCTCAAAGTACCAAAGAGAACATATTTCATGGAGTAATATTGGTTTGCAGGGCCAAAATTAATGATCTTACTGGGAAAAAATTATTTTACTACGCCGAAATTGTTTTGTTGGGCTGACATTATTGGGCTAAAATTTATCTTTCTGAATTGACAATATTATTTTTCTACAAACAATGACATGATCAACATTGGGATCCACATAAGTTTTAGGTGGGCGACAAATTTTGGTTACATCTATAGAAAGAACACCTCGTTGGAGCCCATCGTAAGCTCAGACCACTCAGCCTCGGATATGGGAGATAATGATTTTGAGTTCAACATTCCCACATTCCTTGGCCTGCACCCAATGTTCAATGTGAAATGCCTTCAACCTTACTTTCCACCATTCCTAGACACAACAAACATTGCAAAACAACTCACACCAATAAAGCTAAGCCAAGTATGCATGGGATAGACCACGACTGATCAGATCATGGACACACAGATCAAGGACACTCGCCAGCAAAATATCCAACTATATCGAGTTTTCAGAGATGGCCAACTCCTGCACCAAGGCAAATGGGTCATCAGGGACCAAGTTCAACAGAAGTTTCCCCGTCTCATGGAGGCACTCAACACAATAGGGATCATCGCTTCCTAAGGGGGGAGGGCTGATCCAGTTATATATTGGTGGCCACCCACTTATTCAACTTAGATCCCCACTATTATTTCTTTCACTTTCTTTAATTGTAGCACAATTTACTATTTTTGGTAGTTTTTCGGGTCATGAATTTCCAGAGCCGTTTTGAGGCACTAAACGACATTTTTTTTTGGAAAAATAGAATTCTTATAATCTTCAATAGAGGTTTTTAGTCAAAATTTGTAGTCTTTAGATAAATATTTCTAACGAGGTATCATATGTGTCAAACAGAGATTGTATTCCAAAGTTACGACCCCAGAAAGTTGATGTACCAGTTTACCCCAACAAGACCCACAAACTTTTGGCGCTTCGTCTCCCACGGTTAGGTTTTTAGATGTTTAGGGTTTTTCACTGTTTCTCAATAAAAAATAGGCCTTCAAGCCTCATTGTGACATAGTTGAGAAGGCATGTAGCTGCCACATCTCTTCTCAAAGATAAGTTACCATCATCTTAGCTAGTTTATTTCCATTTTGCATGTAAACAATTTTCAATACTTTTTTTATTAATGAATTAAAGTTCATTTTTGGTTGTATCAATGTGTTTCTGTTTATATATGTATTTCATTTTGTTCCTACATAAGTTTCGATCAAGTTAGTTACCAACCACCAAAAGAGTGGTATATGGGTAATGGAAAAAGTAAGAAAAAAAATATTTTTTGTCTTCTTGTTGGAGAGAATAATCAAGTTGTATAATAGAGAAATTGTGAGAACATCAACTGAAAAGAAAAAATAAAGATAATTTGAAGACCTGTTATGCTCAAGGGGATATTGGCTCAATGCAGTATCAAGGTTAGGAGGAGCCAAGTACTTAATTATTAATTTTCCATACTACTCATTTCAAGTTGGTGTTATTACATTGTTTCTTTCTTTGGAAAAGAAAATAGTTATGTTTTCATTTGTAATTTTGTACAATAGAAAATAAAATAAATTTTCTATGTTTTCATTTACAAATTATGTACATTAGAAATAAAGAAAATATTCATTTTTTTAGTTGTAAATCTTGTGTAGTAGGATGAAATAGGATTGATAACACTTTTATTTAAAATTATGCATAGAGTGCTATAACAAAATGAAAATTAGATAGTACATGGAAGAGAGTAATAAATTACAGAGTATAAATTTTCTATTCTAGTGTTAGTTATGAATGAATTTGCTAGAACAAATGATATTTAACATGTAGAATATAAACTCTAATTAGATATATCAAAATACTATATATATATATATATATATATATATATATGGAAAATTGGGATGAAACTATATATTTACATATATATGTTATACATAATGACTTATGTATAATTTAATTACACAAAAAATTAACAATGAGAACACTGTACAATTCATAGAATTGTTTCTTTTAAGAGGATACTAGTCTGAAATGAATAATAAATAGAGAGACACTATGTCCTTTCAAAATATGATAATAAATAGAGGATACTAGTCCTTTCAAAATATGAGGGACTAGAAATAAACAACAATAGATTTGTAGCTAAATTGGAAAAAAATTTAATACTCAAAGGCTTCTTCAAAAATAATATATCTGAAGTTGTTCACAGAGCTGGAAATCCATCAACCAAGGGGTTCTCCACGATGTGAAGTCCCAATTAGACCTCACATCATTTGGAATAAGAGCCCCATTCGGAATGTTGACCCAAGTACCATATATTCTTATATATTTTCCTTGGTTACAAATATCAGCAAAAGAGAGTAATACACAGGTATTTTTGAATCAACAAGTGGGTATGCCTCGTGAAATGTTCAACTACATAAAGTATCAAGGTCCTTCTATCGAAAGGGAAGAGAAAATTAGGCCCTTTAAAGAAAAGTAATAGCATTAATATAGAAAAGGCACATGAGCATATACATATGAATGAATCATTGATTAACCAATGAAATAATTCGCAGGGAAGCAATGATTGTTAAAGTAGATACAACACACCTTCAACAAGATAAGTACTAAAGCCACTGAAATAGTTCAATTTCCTTAGTACAGATGAAAACAACATACATCACAAACATTCAAAGAATATTTTTATAATATTCACGACATATACATGAACGCGTGTTGGATCAACAAGCTTTTGAATTAATTAAAACTTCCAAGATACATCAAGACAATGAACACCACTAGCCCTAATAGTGGAGAATTAGAGTAGTCTCTCGCTCCTCCAAAACAAATATCTTTCTCTCCAACGTCTGGTAGGAGGATCCAAGGTGAAAATTCTTCTTACATGAGTAATGAGGGTGTATATATAAAAAATGGGGGATCCATCACCTCCTTTGTGACTCTTGAACTACCCTCATGACTGTTTGACTTCTCAGTGACGTTTCAAATTCCTGCATGAATTTTCACATTACATAGATGACTCTTGGACTTCCGCTTGACATTAAATTTTATTTACATAATCCCCAAAATGATGTGGTGCATGATGACTCATGACATGACGTGACATGAAACTGATGATATGGACTACATGATGACATGGAAATGTCAAGCCAATTTTTGTTAATGCATTCTTTATGTCTTCATGAGAGGTGCAGCATGGTCTTCTTCTTCATAAGATATATGATTTTTTCTTTATATCCGCTCTCCAAAGAGTTGTGAATCAGTATGGGGTCCTCATGCAGTCTTGATATTTGGTATTTTGTTATAATATGGTGTTCCTTCATCTTCTTGCTTGATGATCATCTCATCTCTTCAACTCCATCTGTGTCCTCTAGCATGGTCTCCTTCTCCTTCCCCCCCATAATAATCCCATCATTATAAGATAGAGTAACTATAACCAAAATCCATTCATGAAAAGAAAACATTAGTCTGAAAACCCCCTAGTCTAACATGCTTCGTGAGAGCCACTTGTTGAGCTGTAACCGAGTGACAGGTTGGGAGATAGGCTCAAGAATTGTGAAGTTGAGTAGCTCAAGAGATTAGGGGCTCAGACTGCACAATGTGCATTTTAGGTAGACTAAGGATAGTAATCTACGCAGTTGATGGGCTCAAGGTGTCAGGTTAAGGTCTTGAGGCTTGAGGTTGCCCAATGTGCAGTTGCGGGGGGGGGACAAAGGCTTATGGATTGTGCAATTGAGTAGTTCAAGAGATTAAGGCTGAGGCTTGATGCTTGAGACTGTGCAATGTTCAGTTTTGGAGGGCCAGGGTTAAGTGACTGCGCATTTGAGGGGCTCAAGATGTCAAGCTTAAGGTTTGAGCCTTGAAGTTTCCTAATGTGTTGTTTTGAAAGGCTAGGCTAGGTGATTGCATAGTTAAGGGGATCATGGGATAAAGCTTGAGTCTTAAGGATTGAATTTTCCCAATGAAACTATCCATAGGGAGAGCAGTATCATGGATTATGCGGTTATTCATCTCAAGGCGTCAGGTCAGAAGCTTGAGGCTTGACACTGCAACTAACTAGGAGGAAAATTTTGTTCAGTTCTGGAGCTCAAGGGTAAAATCTCGGCAATGTGACTAAACAATACATAGTTCCAAGAGGCAAGGTCAGGGCTTGAAAATTAAGACTATGAAATGCGCAGTGCAGGAAGGTTGAGTGAGGTCAAGGTGCTTGGGAGTGAAATTCTTCGGATGAGGCTAAGTGTGGGATCAGTGAGGCTTAGGTGAACAGAGACAAAACTAGATCATGTACACACACTCAAAAAAGGTTAAATACACAACATTTATCACTCAATAAACGAGAACAACATGATGCCCTCAATGTGATGATGATACAACATACCTCTCCAAGTGCAACACAAAAGGTACACTTTGCGATGAAAGTGACGAAACTTGTGCAAAAATGCATAAAACTTTGAGAATGAGTTTCAAACATGTATACTTGACTAGAAGGACTCATAAACACCAAAGTTACCCTTTGAAACAATCCAAAACTCCACTTTACACGATAGGGTACACTCCCCATGCCAAAAGGCGACATTTGCTATATGGGAGAAAACGTGTGAACAACATTTGTGATATGCGAACAAAGATGAAATAGACACATGCCAGAGTGAAGATGACACTAATTAAAGTGAAAGAGGGAATTAAAAGAGTGAATACGACACTCGCAAAATCGAAGGTGCGCAAAAGAAACAATTTGAAAAACTCACTGAAATAGAAGTACAAACACAGGAAAAAGTGAGAAATTGTTAATCAAAGTAAGCACTGACAGTTGACTAGTAGGGGATTTTTGAAGTCTAAAATGGGCCTCCTAAGGAAATAATAAAATAATAGCTAAACCAATAAAATAATATTTATGAATTTTCAATTCAATTTTTGCACCACAATCCTTGTAACCATGGTTAGATTCAATTGAAAAGGTGTACCAAAATAAAATTAATAAAACAATTGTATTGATGTGACTATAAATAAAAATGAGCTTTTTAAGAAAAAGTAATTATCATTGAACAACTAATGCATTTTTCCTTTGTACTTAAATAACTTAAAATAAATTGTAAATATAAATTCATAAATTCTTAATTGTATAATATACTATTAATTAAAATTTATATTATTTAAATTATATAATAACATGTAATTAAGATACTATATAAATTGTAATATTAAATAAAATGAAATGAATATATAATTTAAAAATAAATATATGAAAATATACAAATATAATATTTATTGAAAAGTATGTAAATACATGAAGATTATATAGGGATATGCATCGTTTCTTTCAAAAAATATGAAATGACAATAATATTATTTGATTCAAAAAGTGTGAAATTACCTTTATTGTGAATACTTTATTTTATGAATTTAAAAGTACTTAGAACACTACCATGGTCAACCATGAGCTTTTATCCACCATTGAGAATGTGACAAGTAAGTACCTTTAACTCAAGAAATGCCACCTCGACCATGGGGGATGATGGCATCCCATAAAATATGATTAGTTCTCATAAACTGAATTTTGATTGTACATTTTCCTTAGGAGGCCCATTTTTTACCTCAAAATTCCTCTAATACATAGGTTGAACATTGCACATGCACTATTTTTATAGACTATGCTAGGATTGTTCAAGCTTGCATGAAGGAATATGTTCATGAATTCATTATGAGATGAGCATGTGTGAGCAGATGACTTTGAAACTTACAATCCAAAAAGGAGATCAAAGACTTAACAAGAATCAATCGACCAAGAAGTTACTATGGAACGAATGATCGCAAGATCCATAGTAGGCTCCAAAATTGAATTATAGGCAAAATTTTGGAGGTTGTTTATTGTAGCGACAACACTTGGCGACACACTAGTAGAATTCCAACTTCTCTACCTTGGTTAATTCTTTCTTGCAGGGTCTGGTTCTTTGGGGAGTATTGATTCAACATGCATATTACCTTGGTTTCCCCACTTACCCCATGCATAAACATAGTCCCCTTTGTCTTTTGTCAATTGAAAACAAACATAGATCTGACCATATCACAATATTTCAAATTAGAAGAAGTGTAATGAAGCTCATGAGCTATATATATTCAAAGTATAGTTTTTCATCTCTAATGTTTCTCTGCTGCCAACAAGCCTAAATAGTACCTTAGTGGAGTCAATTTAGTAACAAAAACATTGATTTGCTTCCAGCGAGCTTGGAGAGCACCCCGACATAGTTTCTTGCTTCACCTCCCTACGCAGAAATCCTTTCTCTTCTTTCATATTTTATTATTTATTTTATATAAAATTGTGCATTAACACTTATTTATTTCATGGGTGGAAGAGGGATCCCAACATATTGAGAGCATAAGAGGTTGTTCCTTTAGAGAAGCATATATAAAACCTATGATATTGGTTTTCTCATTTAGATTTTTCCCTTGTCCTTCTATACTTAATTGGATCAAAACGGAAAACACCAAATCATAAAGAACCGAGTGTAGGCATGATGATTCTTGAATACACATGGATATCATGATTTCCCACAAATATTTCCTTACGCAATGATTGTATTTTCCATCATAACATCATCGACCAAAAGGTGTAACCAATACGGAGAAGAAGGATTGAAGGTTAGCCAAATGTTATAGTGTCACAAAGCCCTTTTCTATTTTGCCACATTGTCTTTCAAGCCCAAATGGGATACCCTTCTTGCAAATTCTAATTAAAATAAGAGAAAAGAAAAGACACCACACAACAAGAAAGAAAAATCAAAAGGACAAGGCAAATGGGGGTAACCGAAAAGAGGATGCAAGACAAAAGTTAGAAAAAAAACAAAGGCTACAGAGAGCAAGGGCAGAATGCATGTGTAAGGGAAACTAATATTTAGCTAGACTGACTCCTATCCTAACTATCTAGAAGGTCGGGGTCATTTATAATGAAATTTCCAATGTATCGATTGTAGCTACTCTTGACCTGCATACACAAAGATGCGAGAAATTAAAACAAATATAAAACAATGTGCAAGGGAGAAGATAAGAGATTGAATAAACTGCATAAAAACTTGAAGGTCATTCCTGTCAGTAGAAATATATGTCATAGCCACTACTTCTACTCATCTTGAGATCTTACCTTTTCGATGAAGATTATAAATAAACAAACCTCAAAAGCTTCTTGTGAATGCTCCTTCATTTGTGCCATCCTTCTTAGCAAGCATGAGAAAACACCATATCTTGTTATTAGCAAATGGGCTTTCTAAGTAAGTTGATTCCAGGAAATCATAGATTGGATCTTGAAATTCAAAATAATCCTCTTGAAAACCCCGCAATCCATGAAAGGATGAATTTTCAATTAAAAGCACAAGGTCAGGATGGAATATTGTGAGGGAAAAATGATCTAATAATATTCAACAGGCATGCCAAGATAGTGAGGACCTAACACAAACATTAGTGGAGACTGAAGTGCCTCAATTACTTGACAAGTACCTGAATATCAAGATGTTAAACCATAAAGATCAAGGGATGTAAAAAAAAATGTCATATGACGTGTCAATGGGAAAATGGTAAGTTGAATTATGGTCACAAAAATAAGAATTATGATTAGATGGGTATATTAAAGCATTAGATTCCCACAAAGATAAATCAATTTGAGAAACTATGCAAATTCTCTTAACAAAAGAATAAACTTCCTCCCATTTCAAATGTAACAAACCATTTTCCTGTAACTAGTGAAAAATAGTACAAGCATCAAAATCATCGAAAGAATTGAAAAGGAATGCTAGTATAGGGAACATATAAAACCAATCATGATGTAATGGATGAAAAAGAGGAACCAGATTCAACAAATAACTCAAGAAGTTGCTAACTCCCAAGGGGATTTCTGGTGTCATCAAGACATTCACAAGAGAGACTAGGAGCAGATTATCCACCATAGCACTTAACAGATATGAATTCTTCGGTGAAAGTTAATCTTCAAATTGATCTGCTTTGCAATTCCACGCATTCACGAATGGTATACACTCCAAATCCAAATTTGATAAAAGAGATTTGCATGAGGATGAATTCACTACAATGATATGATCATAAAACTGATATCGAGAAATAGGAAATTGTAACAAGAAATCCCAAAATCCATCAAGAATGAGTTTACATCTAGTGAAACAATACGAATGAAAGAATTGTGCGAGAAAATCTAGATCTGACATGGTTAAGGAATTTTACTAGGATTGCGATAACTTGACATAACCATCAACAAGAGTTGAAGTGCCTCGACTTCTTGACAAGTTATGGAAATTTGAAAATATAGATAAGAACATTTTATAGACTGATTCAGATATAAAATTGTATGTGGACAACTTCTATCAATTAAGTTAATAGGATCACCATTATTTAGATGGAAACTATCTACATCACTGGTTTGATCAGATTTTTCAACTTCATCAAACAAATTACTCAAGACATAATATTCCTCTAATCACAAGTCTGAGGATGTATGAATGAGAAAAATCTCGTGATCACAATAATTCACATAGTTACCCCCATACAAAACAAGAGATGATAAAGGACAGAATGGATGCTCTATAATTTCATCACTTTATTCTTCATCATGGATATGCTCACTATCCTATGTCATTTCAAGATTCAACTCATGAGATAAAAAACTCGAAAATCATGGAGATTCTCTGTCGCAATTTGATGCATTGTAGAAAATAGAGAACAAAGGATAGGGAGGTGAAGAGGAAGAACTGTTCATAAGAAAATCTTCTGGGAAAACAAATCTAAAGGAAAATTCTCACTATGAATAAATTTTCCCTTACTATATCTAGGTCTACCTTAGATTCTACGTATAAGAAAAAGAATGAAAGAAATTGATTAGGTACAACCAAAATTTGGAGAAACCCCACCATAGTGGATGCATGGATCTTCATTAATGTCTTACCATACTCTCTCCGCCCTCTAGTTTCTTGCAAGTTTATTATCATAAACATAAATCTACCAAACTTCTAAAAGAAAATGTTACCTAGACCATTTGAAACTCCTTGACAATGATGCCAAAAATGTTAGGAGTTTTATATGTTTATATTAGTTCCCTTCACTTAAAATGTCAACTGAGGCTTGTAACCTTAGAGATGCAAAATATCACATTTTAGGTACAAATGCATTATCTAATTCACATTGTATATGATCCTAAGATCACCCTAGTACTAAATGAAGTACTCAACACTCAACTCAAGTCTCCGTCTTATCTCCAAGATCAAAATCATTCACTACTCTGATCAAACTTATTGAAGTGAAGAAACCTATTAACTTCCACTGAAGAGAACTAAATAACATAAACCAAAGAACTGTGTTACTCCAACAATATACAATACTCGAATAATTGCTTAAATAAATCCAAGTTGTATATTCTATTAAAAGCAAATCTATTAATAACGTACCCCAATCAAGCAATTCTCACAATGAGTTGACTCAAAGACTCATTCACTTAGATTTCTAACCCCAGGGTCTTCAATCAAACTAAATCTCATTAAAACCTAACCTGTAACAAATTCCATCTCTAACAATAATGCAGAGGACAAGAAACACGATTCATTTTGGAAGCAAGAGATCATTCAACAAAAGTAAAAACTATAATACTAATTGTATATATGTTGTTTCTGCTTTGAAAATTAACTAAAAACAAACCAATATCAGAATGAATGGATTCACAATTCAATTTGCTTCCAAATCAATAAGCATCCACTTGAAAATTTATGATTACAGAGTACCTTGCTCGAAGAAATTTAATTCATAAATAATTCGAATACTTTAGTTCAGACTTTAATGTATATAAGTTGAAATGCTCCAAATCCAAGAAATGTTCATTAAAAGTGCTTCAACCTCCAAACTGAAAATTCAATACTTCAACTTTAGACTATAAATCCAAGGAATAAGAATTATTTTGAAACTTAAATATGGAAATCAAACAGTGAAAACTGCAACATTCAATTAACTACAATCACACTCAGAATATCATCAACCACACTATAGGTATTTTATATCACTATGTATCTCTTCCTATTCTAACTCGAATTAATTACAACTTGATTAAGGTTAGTGGTGGGCCCTGACCATTACCTTAGACAAGTTAACTACAACAATAGACTTACTGATTAATAACACATATACTCATGAAGTAGAAGTCGATTATTGTTGTCACTTTTTCTATCACCTGTTGCACAAGTGCTTCAGGAGATATAGAAGCCTCCTAGAGACAACCTCTGGGTTGACTGGAGACCAGTGCCCAGGACATCTTAAAAAGATGAGTTATTTTGAAGATTATTTGAGGGATTTATGTTGCACTCCATATATCACGAAGTTGGAAAAAGATAATAAAGGGGGCTTGGTTCAATATTCTTTCGTCAAGGCAAACACAAACAAATGCATAGATCTGAATACACAAGGGGGTAAATTTAGCTCATCTCAAAGAGAAATGTTTGATTTTGGTGGCCGACACACAACGATAGGCAAATTAATATCGATGTTGTATTAAAAGTGAAGAAGAGGAAAGAAAGGAGGGAATTCAATGGAGAAGGTTGGGCAGAACACGCAATCCTCAACAACAATATCCAGTAGAAACATGGAAGAGTTAGAAGATGAAAATGCAAAAATAGTGGAGTGTGAATTAAGGTCTCAAACTCTATGGTTCATGAATATGATTGCCACCAAATAACCTTAAGTAAATATGTGAACATTATAGGTATTGTAGGATATTAATTAACTCAAGTAAATCTGAACTTAACACAGTTACTGTTACTAGTCAACAAGAAATATACAACCATGAATAAGAGTGAAACCGGTGGCTTCATTAAACTATTTCAGAAAAAGAAAATACATACATGAAGTGATAAAAAAAGAGGAAACATATTGCACATTGATCTTGTTGGAATCACCAAAATGTTTCATTAATCCTTAAGATAAAGTCTAAATCACCAGTCTATTTACATTCAACAATTGTATCACTCAAGTCCCAAATGAACAGGTAAATAAAGTCAATGTCGAACCACTTTCCCTACAAACAAAGGGCCTATAGAATGTAGGATTTAGGAACCTTTGTTAATTGTTTCTTCCCCCTTTTTATAAGGAGAGGGGAAGCTTTGAAAGAAGTTACAAAAATATCTTATCTTGAGCTCCACCGGTTTGATCGGCTAATTGTCTTAGCATGCGAAGGAATGCTACCCAAATCATTACAAAGGATTTGATTCCTTCTTTAAAATGAAATAAATTACATCATAAAAGCTAAAAGGAAAATTGAATGATGGACAAAGAAAATATCTCTCTTCCATTCCTAAGATTTCCTATGATCAAGACATGTCCCTACCATAATGATTCGGTCGGTTCACTTGTCGATTTCTGCCTTAACTTCTCCCTGAGTCCCACTTTCTAGAGCTGGGAACGATTAGTTGTGATGACCTTCGTGATGTCATGGAATCATAGTTTTCGACTAATCCATCCCATAACTTATCTATATTACACTACCAGAGTGTTATATGCCCTGTAATACAACCATAATGTTCTATCAGAGCTTATGCCTTACTGGAACTTTTACTCTTGAACTCATTATGAAGCAATGAGTTCCGATGTTTCTTTGGCCCCCTTTGTTTAACCCCCTTTCTTCATTTCTCATCATATGATCGGGAGCTGTGACCATGTTCTTAACTTAAAGGTGCTAGGGTCTTTTGTTCTTGTTTGGGGGCTATCCTTCCCTTTTAAAATTCTTTGTGCCCTTGGCACTATAACTTCCTCTTGACCATGCGCCAACCCTATATCAGAGCCCCTCTCATCAACAGTTTCCAATCAGGGACATAACAGTGGAGTTGCAACATGCTCATTCTTCAATCACTGATCTTGGATTATGATGTCATCAACTACCACATGGAACTTCATGAGTGGTGACATGTGTCACCCTGATTTTGTCCTAGGTCCCCTCAAAATGCCATAACTGACTCCCATGTGTCTTGTCGTACCGCCACATCATGTTGGCATCAGCTGCCATGTGTCCTTATCGAAGCCAAGCATGTGCCTCCATATGTCCTTATCGGAGCCAATCCTATGCCGCCACGTGTAGTTATTGGAGCCAATATTGTGCCGCCATCCGTACTATTGGAGGAGAGAGAAAAGGGCTTGTTCACCCTTGGCTTTTCGATGAAATCCTTTGTAAACTTATTTTTGAGTTCCCGGGCATATTTACACTGTATCAAAACTTTATGTGATATTGCAACTTTAATAGGTTGTCACATGTTCAAAAGTTCTGATTGTCAATTGTTATGTTACGATATTGATTGATGCTCTGATCTACTTGCTCCGATGCATTGGATCCCATATGTGCGATCTTCGATATGCAATCGTAGATCCACTTGGTATCATTGATGTGTGATCACCGATATGCAATCATTGATGTGTCATGTTGTTGGACCTTCGATATATTAGACCTTTGATATGTGATGCACTGATATGACATGATACTTGACCTTTGATATGCGGTCTCTAATATCGGACCTCCGATATTCCTTCTTTCCTAAGGCTTGAATCGTTGAAACTTCAGAAGGCTATATCTTTTGATCCAGGAGTCTGTTTTTGGACTTCCACATATCGTTGGAAAGATTTTTAAGCAAACTTTCCAATGGAGAGTCTCTGATTTAGACCGTGTTTCCTTTTGAGGCTCTGCTCTTTTGCACACTTTTGACAATTGAAAACACATTTTATAGTGGGTGAAAAAATTGGCTCCAACGACGGATAGTAGCTTGCTGGCAAGGTGCCGAGAACCTGTAAACTAGTTGATTTGAAAATGAGATCTTAAACCAATATAAAGGTATTATAGTCTCATGTGCAGGAATGCCTATATTACTTAGTGAAATAGATCAAAAAGATTACGAATAATATAGACAATGAGTAGTTAGAAAACATAACGGTCACACACATTAACACAACAAATAATCAAGGAGTTCACCAGACTTCCTGGCTACGTCTCCTGGTCTAGATTTCAGTGTTTGGCCTCTATATTATGTCTTTAAGAGAATATTATTACAAGTGTGAGCTGAAACTGAGTCTCAACATAAGAGTGACAAAAAAATAGGGATTTACTTGAAATCCTCAAGTCTACAAGAGTACAAATACTCTCCCTCTTGCTCTCTGTCTTCTGATTTCTCACTGTCTCAACAACTGCTTCCTCTGTCTCTACCATTGAATGGATTTTAAGCCTATTGATGCTTGTCTATTCGTCTCCCCTTTCGGGCTCTCTGGCTTCCGACCACTGTCCCTTCCTCTCCTTCTGGAGCATTTAACAATCATTGGTAAACTCCCTAAGGTATGGTGGCCACCTATTCGTAACAGAAAGGACCACTGGGGCGGGTGAAATCCCAAAAAGTCATTTCTCTGTTTACATAGAGAAATACGCAAAAAACACTGAAAAATCTGACAAAACGCTTTCTATCAGACTTCAAATAATATCAAATCTGCCCTATAATCCTATCGAGTCTGCCTTTGGTCATTATCGTAAGCCCACCTTTGATTTGCATGATCTCTAACCCAACAGCTAATATCCATTTCGAGCGGCTTATGTGTATGGAGATTACCCACTCGAAAAGGCAGTTTTCTCTCTCCTGCACCAAGCCACGTGTCGGCTAGTGGATGGGTTCAGGCGGAGCTCGTACAATACCACTTACTGCCTGACGCCCCCCCGAAATCCCGCTTACCGCGAAACTCAAATAATATAAAGATGCATTTATAAACCTTTCGGGTCCAGTTTTATAGCTTTGGGTGCATTTCCTTTGTATTTCGGTTTTTTAACGAAAATGCGTAAATACATAGAAAAACCTGACAAATCCTTTTTTATCAGAACTAAAAATTTATCAAGCTGCATTTATAAATCCTGTAGGGTCCAATGATTGCAATTCACATGTTTGTATCGGCCCCGCTCCTTTGTTTCGCTGCGATGCGATATATCACAATCGCATATGTCATGGTCTTCGAGCCTCTGGTAAGTCTTCCCTTTGTGTTATAGTGATGCGATATTGTGATTTGATCTGGGCTGTTGATCTACGCACTTGATCAATGGTCCTCGTTAAATCGAATTAATCTCTATCACGATTTCCATAGGGCTATATCCGATGTATTTCATTGACTTCTCCCGATTGCGATATTCCGATTAGATTTGGACCATTGATCAGTTCAATCTGACGGCTCCTGTGCAGCGTTGCTTCCACCTTTGCATAGCTCTGTTTTCCACCATTCCTTCACTATTTTCACTTCCGATAGTGTTTCCGATAGTTAAGATATATGAAGACTTAGAGGTTTTAGGATCCATTGGATCACACCTTCCCACTGAAAAGCTTTTTGACCACCAAAAGTTGGTTTTTAGGCATTGATCAGGTGAGGATACAGCTCCTTCACTTGTTTAACTTCTATCCACCATGCTTTGCTTGGATTTGAACCTTTGAGCCCTATTCTCAGGTACTCAACATCCCCTCCACACACAGTTGTCAACTTCTTGTCTAGAACTGTATCTTCCTGTAACTCATTGAGATATTCAGGCAACAGATCCTCAATAGAAGGCAACTGACTTTTCTCTTCAGGATCTTCAATCAATGAAGGTTCATACAATCTCAAGTTTTCTACATTAACGACTGAATAGATCTACATATAAGCTGGCAAATCAAGGTGAAAAGCATTTTCACCAATTTTATCAAGTATCTTGAAAGGTCCATACCTTATTGGTTTTAGCTTCTTACCCTCTTTTTCATTCTGTCTTTGTTGATGTACAACCAGACTTGATCACCAACTTGGAAACTATGCTCAACCCGATGCTTGTCATGTCTTGCCTTGTACTTGGCTTGACTTCTTTCCAGCTGTTCCTATGCTGCCTGGTGAATTTCCTGGATTTGTTCAATGAACTTGGTTGCTTTGTCCACATCAATGTGTCCATAAACTGCTATGTCTTTACCAAAGCCAAAATCCAAGCGAGACTTTCATATAAAACCAAAGTCTCAAAAGGAGATCTCTGAGTAGAAGAGTTTTTGGCACAGTTGTAAGCATGTTGCACATAACACAAGTGCTCATCCCACATCTTGGGATGCTTGTTGCAATAGCCTCTGAGCAACTAGATCATTGTCCTGTTGACCACTTCTGCCTAACCATCTATTTGTGGATGAAATGTTGTGCTCTTCTTCAACCCGGTGTCCATCAACTCCCATAGATTTGACCAAAACTTCCCAACAAATCGAGAATCTCAATCAGATACAATAGAAGTGGGTAAACCAAAATGAACCCATACATTCTGAAAGAAAAACTTTGCTGTTTGTTCAGCTGTTACCTTCTTGTTACAAGGTATCAAAATACACATTTTACTGAACCTATCCACAACAACATACAAATAATCACGACCTTTTCTAGATTTTGGCAATCCACCAACAAAGTCCATGGAAACACTTTCCCAAGGATGAGAAGAAATTGGAAGTGGAGTGTACAAGCCTAATTTTCTATTACTGGGCTTTCTTGTAGCACACATAGTACACCCTTTGATATATCTAGAAATTGTCTCATGCATTCTTGGCCAATAACAAAACCTTTGCAATTGTGCAACTATTTTAATTACACCAAAATGACCTGATATTAGAGAAGTATGTGCTTCTCGAATTATGTTAACTGTTTCAGTTTGTGGAATGCATAACTTTCCCAAATGATATAAGAGTTGGTCCTTTACATAATAATCCAATTCTTCTACTTGCTTGCCATGACTTAAAGTTGCATATACATATTTAAAATCTACACCTTGAGAATATTGTTCAATGTAACTTTCATGCATTACTGAGTTATGCTTAAGTATAATAGATGAATTTATGATTGGTCTTGATAACCTGTCTGCAACCTTATTGTGTATGCCCTTCTTATATCTGACGACAATATGAAATTGTTGTAGAAAACCCATCCACCTATAATGTCTTGATTGCTGCAATTTAGTTTGTGAGTTCAAATATTGAAGTGGTTGATGATCTGTATGTGTGATTGCTTCCTTAACCATTAGGTAATGTTTCCACTTTTTCAAACTTTGTATTAATGCATACAATTCTTTATCACATGTGGGATAATTAATTACTGCAGAAGTAAATGTCTCGGAATGATAACATATGGGTTTATCGTGTTGCATCAACACTGCTCCCATGGCATAGTCACTGGCATCTGCCTTAATCTCAAATGGATGTTGAAGATCTGGCAGTGCTAGTACTGGCGTTGTACTAATTTTTTATTTTAAGGTGTTGAAGGCTTTCTATTGTTTGCCTCCCCACTTAAACACCTGTTTCAATCCTGTTAAAGCATGTAATGGAGCTGTAATCAATTAAAAGTTAGAAATAAACTTTCTCCAGTATTGTGCTGCCCCTAGGAAACTTCTAACCTCTGTAGCAGATCTGGGTTTAGGCCAGTTCACAATGACTTCAACCTTAGAGGGATCTATCTTCAATTCACCACCCCCTATAATATGACCCAAATCATTTAAAGAAGTTTTTCCAAATTCACATTTTGATAGTTTTACATTGAGATTTTCTCTTTTTAAAACATCTAAACTCTGCTTTACATGCTTTACATGGTCTTCCCATGTCTTACTAAAAACAAGAATGTCATCTAAATAAACAATTACAAAATCATCAATAAAAGGTCTGAGTACATCATTCATAACTCTCATTAACGTAGTAGGAGCATTAGTTAAGCCAAAAGGTATAACCAACCATTCATACAAACCTTGTTTTGTATTGAAAGTATTCTTCCATGCATCTTGTTCTACAACTCTGATCTAATGATAACCACTTCGTAATTCTAACTTGGAAAAGTAAACTGCTTCTTTCAATTGATCTAATAGATCATCAATATGAGGAAGAGGATAACGATTCTTGATCGTTATTTTATTTAGCGCTCTATAATCAACGCACATTCTCCACGATCCATCTTTCTTTCTGACTAGCACGATTGGAGATCCACATGGTGATGTGCTTGTTATTATAAACCCTTTTTCAAGCAAATACTGTACTTACTTCTTTATCTTTGCATTCTCTAAAGCTGACAACTTGTACATTCCAATTTTAGGTAATGGAGCATCTTGCTGCAAACAAATATCATGTAAGATTTCTCGCTTGGGTGGCAGAACTTTTGGTTCTTGAAATAGAACATCATACTCTGAAACAACTTTAACTAAATCAACTTTTTGATTAGCATCACAGCCTTCAAATGCATTGGATTTTTCAAGATCCTTTACCTTTACAACCATAAGTAAAAGTTGCTTACTTGAATTCACAATTATTTTCATCTGTCTTGAGTTTATGAGAGAATAGTTATTTTTGAGTTTAAGAGCTCTTACAATATATTCAATTCCATCTTTAGTGAGTTGATACTTATTTTCAGCTCTATAGAAAATAGCTTTTCTATCATACAAGTATGGACTTCCTAAAACAATACCACATATATCCAATGGAACTATATCTAACTCAACCTCATCTACAAATGTTGATCCAATAGCAAACCTAAGTTTACATTGTCTCGTTACTTGTAGCTTTGTTTTATCAGACACCCAACCTAATGGATATGGCTTCTCATGAGGTTTTGTTTGTAATCCCAACTTCTTTACAATTGTTTCAGAAATCAAGTTTACTTGTGATCCACTATCAAACAAAGTATCAATCCTATTATGCTTGGAAATTAGTCTAATACGAAAAAGCTCATTTCTTTCTCTCTCATTTCTTTCATTATTAACAGATTGTGCATAATTACTTATGGATGCTTCAGAATATTTACCTCTAATACCTGTGGCTGTAACTGTTGTTTCATCGCTTGAATCTGATCCCAAGTCTTGCTGAATAGCTGCAGCATTCTTTCTCTCCTTACCACTGAACTTCTAGGGTTTCAGTTATGGATAGAAAGACCAGTAGTGTGCCTCATCGTGTCCTTCTTTCTTGCAATGAGTGCATGAAGGTTTATCCTTCTTTACAGTGTTTTCTTTCCTCTCCTTCCATTTCAGTTTCTTCTTTTCCTTGCTCTTGCTTACAGAATATTTAGATGTTCCCCCAATCTCTGGGTTTACATTCTTACCTCTAGCTTCTAGATGTGTGGCTTGAACTGATACATCATCTAAGCTAGTGGGATTAAACATGAGAATAATATGCTTTAAATAGCTATGAAGACCACCTATATACTTCAATAAAGTTTTAGATGAGTCTCATGATATTCCTAGAGTTAAATCTCTCTTTCTGAATTCCTGAGTATAACTTTGTACACTCTGACCCTTTAACTGGTGAAGAGTTTGCGAACTCATCTTTGCCTACTGCATGTAAGCTAAAGGATAGAATTGCTTTATGATAGAAGAAACAAAGTCATTCCAGGTAGAAAGGATTTTACCATGTTTTTTTAGATTAGCCTATGTCTTGCCTTGCCACCATATTAGTGCAGTTCCTCCAAGTCGAAGGCTAGCCAGTTGAATCTTTCTCCTTTCTGAATCAATGTTTTGCACCCTGCAATATACATCAATATATCTTATCCAATTATCTAGCTTCTTAGCATTTAGTTCTCCATCATAAATTGGCAAATCAAACTTCACATCTAATTTAATCAAAGAAGTTTTCTTCTTTTTCTTATCAGGGCTAGCTTTATGTGAAGAAGATGATGAGGTAGGTGATGATGGAGGAGTTGGTGGAGAAGGCATTTCTCCTTTTCCTTTGCCTTCTGGAGAGGCAACTAGAAAGGGTTCCTCTTCTCCTTTGTCTAGTTTAGGTGTTGAGGTGCTTTCACCTCGACCCTTCTTAAACTCCAGATACATCTCTTCCACCATGGCTTGCATGGCCTTAAAACCTTCCATAAATTGAGAGTCTGATCCCAATGGAGTTTCTTCTGCCATTCTTCTCTGAGAATAGACTCTTCCAATCTCTGGATTAGCCTCAATAAGTTCTCCTTCTCCTTGTCTGAGCTTTAATCTAGTTAGCATTCAAAATCCAGCACAAGTTTGTCTAACCTTAACAAAACCTAAAGCTTCGATACCACTTGATCTAAAAATGAGATCTTAAATCAATATAAAGGTTTACAGATTCATGTGCAGGAATGCCTATATTACTTAGTGCAACGGATCGAAAAGATTGCAAATAATATAGACAATGAGCAATTAGAAAACATAACAGTCACACACATTAACACAGAAAATAATCAAGGAGTTCACCAGACTTCCTCGCTATGTCTCCTGGTATAGCTTTCAATGTTCGACCTTTATATTATGTCTTCAAGAGCATATTATTACAAGTGCGAGCTCAAACTGAGTCTCAACACAACAGTGACAAAACAACAAGGATTTACTTGAAATCCTCAAGTCTACAAGAGTACACAGACTCTCCCTCTTGCTCTCTGTCTTCTGCTTTCTCTCTGTCTCAGCAACTGCTTCCTCTATCTCTGCCATTGAATGGATTTTAAGCCTATTGATGCTTTTCTTTTCATCTCCCCTTTCGGATTCTCTAGCTTTTGGCCGCTGTCCCTTCCTCTCCTTCTGGAGTGTTTAAAAATCATTGCTAAACTCCCTAAGGTATGGTGGCCACCTGTTCGTAACAGAAAGGACCACTGGCATGGGTGAAATCCCAAAAAGTCATTTCTCTATTTACATAGAGAAAGACATAGAAAAAAGTGAAAAATCCGACAAAACGCCTTCTATCGGACTTCAAATAATATTGAATCCGCCATATAATCCTATCGGGTCCGCCTTTGGTCGCTATCGCAAGCCCACCATTGATCTGCATAATCTCCAATCCAATGAATAATATCCATTTCGGGCAGCTTATGTGCATGGAGATTACCCGCCCGAAAAGGCGGTTTTCTCTCTCCTGCACCAAGCCACATGTCGGCCAGTGGATGGGTTCGGGTGGAGCCCGTCCAATACCACTTATCGCCTGAGGCCCGCTTGAAATCCCTCTTCCATGATACTCAAATAATATAAATATGAATTTATAAACCTTTTAGTCACATTTCCTTTGTATTTTGGTTTTTTACCGAAAATGCGTAAATACATAGAAAAACCCGACAAATCCCTTTTTATCGGAATGCAAAATTTATCAAGCCGCATTTATAAATCTCGTCGGGTCCGGTTATCACAAGTTGCATGTTTGTATCAGCCCTACTCCTTTGTATTGCTGCAATGCAATATTGCGATGCGATATATCGCAATCACGTATAGCATGGTCTTCGGGCCTCTAGTAAGTCTTCCCTTTGTGTTATAGCGATGCGATATTGAGATTTGATCTAGGTCGTTGATCTACGTGCTTGATCAATGGTCCTCGTTAAATTGCGCTGATAGCTATTGTGATTTCCATAGTGTTGTCTCCGATGTATTCTGCTGACTTCTCCCTATTGTGATATTCTGATTAGATCTAGACCGTTTATTGGTCTGATCTGATGGCTCCTGTGCAACGCCACTTCCACCTTTTCTTAGCTCTGTTTTTTGCCATTCCTTCACTATTTTCCCTTCTGATAGTGTTTTCGATAGTTAAGATATGTGAAGACTTAGAGGTTTTAGGATCCATTTTGGGTCACTAGTAGCCTTCAACATTGGGCATGGAGTAAAACATATAATGAATCTATAAAACTAGAAAATCTCAATGGAACTTTATTTGTTGGGAGTCCTTTCCTCACAATACTGAAATGAAAATTAGAAACTCTAACATTGGAAATTAAATTCTTAACTAGTGAGCTTATTTATATGCAACTCCTACTTATTTATAGGGCTTAATTCACCCAAGTGAGGTCAACCTTCAAATTGTAGCAGGTCAGCATTTGGGTGGTGGAACTAATTGTTTCGTGCTGCTAAAATTTTAAAATCAAAGCAAGCATGCAATATGAAAAATATTCATACAAATATTTTGATATATGCCTCCAACTTGATTGTTGATGCTCAATTGTTTTAATATACTTCGTGGACCTTCTAATGGGGTTGTGTTCTTTAAAATTAGTGACTAAAAGAGGCATGCACCTCATAAGAAATTTAGACCAAAGATTTGACACATACCTTGGAATTGTTGTATATTTTTGTAGGCCAAAGAAATATGTTGTGTAGTCAGCTATTGGATCATGGAACTGATGAGATAAATTATAATTGTCTCCCTTTCTTGAACAATTTCTAGGGAGGATATTTTTGCATCAAGCAACCATAAACATTGCTTGGCTTTCAAAATTTGGGCTCCTATTGAAGTAGTTGTTGTTGGTAGTCTTCTCCCCACTTGTTTGTAAGTACCCTTTGAACATCTACAACAGTCTCATCCTTCTCTGAATCATATGAATCATAGATTGGAGAAGATTCTTCAACTTTTTCTTTAGGTGAAGGATGTGAATCGTAAACTGGAGCCTCCTTGTTAACCTCATGGTGGACATCCTCTTTTTGTAAATCTTCCCATGGCCAGGACTATTGTAGTCCTGCATTGCTCAACATCCCATCAGAGCCATACGAATCAAAGAAGGAGAATCATACAATTCATCAAAGTAAGATCTTTTAGGGTTTGTTTGCAGCTTGTCAATTTCTCCTTCTTCTCTTTCTTGATCACCGGGTGATTCTTCTGGATGCGAGTATATATCTTCTTGGAGCGGAGCCCCACAAATATCTTCTACAGGATCGTTAACCTCAGAAATATTTTCAACATTAAAATGTGCACAACAATCTTCAAACTGAGCATTCGGTGGATATAATATTTTGCAATAATGATTAAAGGCTATGTGAAATCTATTTAAAGAAGATATTCAGCCACGAGGTATTGTTTTGTACCACACTCTAAAATATTCCTATAAAGAATACATGAAAAACAATACCCTGTTGTTCCATACATTCAACAATTGTATCACTCAAGTCCCTCATGAATAGGAAAATAGAACCAATGTGGAATCACTTTCCCTACAAACAGAGGGCCTCTAAAATGTAGGATTTGGGAACCTTTGTTAATTGATTTTCCCCCTTTTTATAAGAAGAGGGGAGGATTTAAAAACAGTTAAAAAAATATCTTAGTCTAAGCTCTAGATGTCTGATTGACTAGTCATCTTGACATATAAACGTTTGCTAGCCAAATCATTACAAAGGACTTGATTCCTACTTTAAAATGAAAGAATTACAAGATAAAAGATTAAAGGAAAATTGAACGATGGACGAAGAAAATATCTCTCTTCCATTCCCAATATTTCCTTTGATCAAGCCACATCCCTACAATAATGATTCGATCAGTTCGCTTATCACTTTCCTCCTTAACTTCTCCCAAAGTCCCTCTTTCTAGAGCTAGGAATGATCAACCGTGATGGCCTTAGTGGTGTAACATAATCATTGCTTCCAACTCATCCATCCCATAACTTATCTGTATTACACTACCAGAGTGCTATATGCCTTGTAATACAACCATAATGTTCTATTGGAGCTTATGACTTATTGGAACTTTTACTCTTAAAATCATTATAAAACATCAAGTTTTGATGTTCCTTTCGCTCCCTTTGTTTAGCCGCCTTTATGTATTTCTCATTGTATGACCGGGGGATGTGACCAAGTGCTTAGTCTTAAGGCACTAAGGCCTTTTTTTCCTGTCTTGGGTATACCCTTCCTTTGTAAAATTATTTGAACCCTTGGCTCTATAACTTCCACTTGACCATGCACTAGCTTGATATTGGAGCTCCTCTCATTGGTGCTCTCCAAGAGGGGACATAATAGGGGAGTTACGACATGCTCATCCTTCAATCACCGATCTTCGATTATTATGTCATCATCTGCCATGTGGCACCCCTTGAGTGATGACATGTTTCACCTTGATTTTCCCCATAGGCCCCCTTAAAATGCCATAACTAACTGCCACATGTCCTACCATACTGCCACGTCATGTTTACATCAGCGACCACGTGTCCTTATCAGAGCCAATCCTATGCCGCCATGTGTCCTTATCGGATACAATCTTGTGTTCCCACATGTCCTTATTGGAGCCAATCCTATGTTGCCACACATCTTGCTGGAGGAGAGAGAAAAGGGCCTGTTTTCCCTTGGTTTTGAATTGAAATCCTTTGCAAACTTATTTTTGAGTTCCCCGACAGTTTTACACTATATCAAAACTTTATGTGATATCGGAACTTTAAAAGGTTATCACCTGTTTAGAAGTTCTGATTGCCGATTACGATGTTGCAATATTTCTTAATGATCCGATCTACCTTCTCTGATGCATTGGATCCCCGATGTGCGATCACTGATATGCGATCATCGATCCGCTTGGTGTCACTGATCTACGATAACTGATATGTGATCACCAATGTGACATGTTGCTAGTCCTCTGATATGTCATGTGCCTATATGACATGCTACTCGACCTACGATATGCGATCTCCGATATTGGACCTCTGATATTCCTTATTTCCTAAGGCTTGAATCCTTGAAACATCAGAAGGCTATACCTTTTGATCGAGGAGTCTGTTTTTGGACATCCACTTATCGTTGGAAAGCTTGTTCAGAACACTTTGCAATGGAGAGGATATGATTTAGACTTTGAGTCCTTTTGAGGCTTGGAATATGCCTACAAAATTCTTTGCTCTTTTACACTCTTTTGATAGCTAAAAACACATTTTTCAGTAGGTTAGAACAATTACTATATTAATCATTCTTTCAAAAATACATATATATGAAGTAGTTTGCAAATGTTCAAAGTCACTATTATTTCCTTCTTACTTGCCAACCCACGAGGCACTACTAATTTCTCTTTTAAATAGATCACATCCTAAAGATAGGTTAACTGAATGATCAAGAAAACTAGTACAAATATGATATGAACTTAATTAACATAATTCATATCCTCGAAGATCACCATACGTTCTAGCATATCCATATGGATCTTGTCATGGTACTATCTTTAGGAGGGAGTCATTGTCACTACTGTCAAAAGAACACGAGAGGATGACATTGTTGCTTTAGAATCATCATATAGTTGACTGCTACCAAATTTTGGAACATGGTATTGAATGAAGTGCATAACAAAGTACCGAATGGAAGCCCAGTGCACCACAAACTTAAATGTTGATCCACCAGTGATCTTCCAAGGCCATCAAATTTCTATCCTCATGCTTAAGAATCCTAGTAAAATTACAGTCAAATTTAGTCAAAATAATATGAATTTACTTAACATCTATCTAAACTAACTAAATACATACGAAAATAGGTATAATTATGACTTTTACCTCCATTCATTAACTAGAACCATTTGACAAGGATAGGATGGCTTTTGAGGTGTCTAAAAGGGTCAAAATGAAATAGGATATTATGAAATCTAGTAGGATAGGTTATCTAGAAAGAGACAAAATTAGGCCCCAACATCCCCCATGACAGAGAGGATTCATGTCCTCATGTAGCTGTCCTCTTACAAAAACTATTTAGACATCAATATTGGGGCCAACCTTCCTTTTAAATTCCTACTATGCTAGACAAAATTTCTAGGCCATGATCACTCTTTGTTTTATGTTGCTAAAGTCTATGAATCCTCTCATAAGTAGTGTATACTCTTGTAGGCCTCAACTGTCTCACTTTCCAATGAAGGAGTTTCTTGTTTTCCAATGTCAGTTTGTCATTCTTTGATGTCAAATCTAGGTTTTGGGCCTTGTACAAGTCATTTTCTTTTCTAACATGTCTGTACAGAGTCTTGTATTTATGATACTTCTCCTTTAGCCTAAGGTTCTTCATATTTAGCTTATCAACTTGGTACTGCAAATCCTTCTCAATAAGAACATGCACATATTTAGGAGGAAAACTCTTTTCCTTGAAATGCTCCCCTCATAAATTGACTTTTCTTGGATTTGGTTGACCATTGTTTCAACCAATCTTTTTCCTATTGTAGGCCCATGTTCAGATAAATCATTGTGTGGGGAGTTACTTTGAAGATCATCAAAGTTATCAATAGGTCCCTCCTCCTCAGGTAAGGATTTATCTAGCCTATCTATTCTCATAGGTGCCTGAGACAAACTCTTCATGTTAACCTCTTTTTTTGGAGAAGATAAAACAAGCATCGACTCAAGAGATTGAACGCTCTATGGAGGGTATTGTTGACATGCCATACTTTAGGTAAACCTCCTGACCTGCTATATGGTTGGGATTTCTGATGTATTCTAAATTTTCTTTTGGTTGTGGGGGTAATGGGGTTGATGTCAGCATAAATTCATTTTTCTCATGAAACAATTTCCTCCTCCCCTTCTTAGTATATGCTTTTTACAGTTCCCCTTATTATTTTTTTGTTTTCAAGGAAACTGATTCTATAATATTTGATTATGGTTTCTTCTCCTTACCTTCTCATGGTTTCTTAGATATCAGATCTTTCTCTTCACGACTACCCATGTCTAAACTCTGCTTGCAGCCTTCTTTTCTTTTCTTCCCTCGTGATACTAGGGTTTCTTTCTCTGGAGGAGGGTTATGGTTGGTTGGAACACTTCATATGGGGATTTTTCTGCACTTCCCTCTGCTTCTTGCGATCCTTGTTTTTTTTAAATACATCTTACATGATTAGGAGGTGATCTAAGAGGGGTCTCAGATTCCTTTCCTGATTTCTTTTATTTAGGACTAATTATTCTTTGCATGTATTTCTTGGTCCTCCTCCCCAGGAAAATTATTAACCAGAATTTATGCCCAAGTTTCCTTTTGATGCTCCAGCTCATGAAAAGTAATCATTTTAATAAGATTGTAATGGAATAAACTAGTTTCATCCATTTTAGAGGTTGACTAGATACTTCTAGTCACTTTATGTAGACTTTGACAGAGGAAGAAAGGAAAATTTGCATCATGACCATCTGTAAAGTGGAGAAGAAGCCTTATATGGTAAAGAAATACAGTTGCATACCTTGCTTCACAATTTATAAACCTCTGCAACGCGGTGAGAAGTGGCTACCATTCCTCTACAATGCAGCTCCTAGGGATTCCTTTGGACCACTTGATAGATTTATATGCTAACTTGAGGAACTTAGAACACTCTTCCCAGTCGATATGGAACCCTTTGAAATACTCTTCACCCATTAGAGGTAACCCCGTCACTTTTCTCATTAATTCTTATGTTAACTCTATCTCAATATCTCCAACTTTGTTGTCTTCCCATCAAAACTTTGAGAAAATTTCGTGGCTACCCTATCATTATGCCCCTGAAAATTCTGGAGAAAATTCATCCATCCCTTTTCTTCAAAACTAGGCTTACATGCATCATATTCATGGCTAGCAAAAAACTCAACGAAGGTCAGTTCATGCCTATCGCCCCCCATGCTGACAATGAAAATAGTTTCAAGGCCAATTAAGGAATTGGGGCGTCATTGGTTGATACAAAGAGAACTATGGAATTGGGAAAGGCTATAAAATTGGGAGTAAACGACTTCTCATTCCAGTTTTTTACATTTAAAATAGACAATGGGATCGATTAGGAAGGGCGAACACGTTTTTAGATTATGACAAGAATTGGGTCGATTTACAATGATGGCAAAAGTATTGAAACATATATCATGATAAAAGGATAATAATCATAATTTGTTATTAGATAAGACAATTTAGATCACTCATGATGGCATATTTCAATGTCATGAGGGAAGAGTGTATTAAGTCATGATAACACATAATTTAAATGAATGGAGGACAAAACCACCAATCAGACTCTATTACTCACATTCTCTGTATTAATCCAAATAAATGAAAGTTTATCCATACCTTTGTTTGACTATGTAATGATGGCTAGAGATTCGAAAAAAATGAGTGATAGGACACCCTTAGCATTATAAAAAATTAATATTAATACTTTTTCAATTGTTGAATTTGATGTAGATAGACTACTGCTTTCAATTATAAAATTTTGATATTCACAAATTGATGCCTCTGAATATGGTGCTGCCACTGAACTTGATGTTGTCAAACTAGTGTTGAATATATTGATACAATTTAATTTTAATATTGTCTTGGTCATGATCTAGATATTCGAAATGGTTTAGTATTAAAGCTTGTAAACAATGTTTAGCTAATGATTTAAGTACTGAAATACTCTACCAAGCTTGGAAAAGAACAACTCTCTACTTTGTAGATCCCTAACTACTACTATCCCATCTAATTTAACAAGCCTAGGTCAGTCGTTTCTTAGAGTCTTCACTTTTTGGGAACTCTGAAGAGGCTCATAATAGACTCTAGGGGGCTTCCTTTCCGTAAATGTTATGTGAAGCCTAGAAAAGAACAAATATGTACTTGGTAGATCCCTAAGTACTACTATCCAATTGGTTTTAATGAGCCTGGGTCATCTTATGCTTGAAGAATTCAGTTCTAGAGAGTTTGAATATGCTCAAAGTAGACTTCAAGGTGTCTTTTTTTGTAAATAATCCATCAAGTCCAGATAAAGGAATAAACCTACACTTGAAAAGTTTCCTCTTTATTATTTGTGGGCCTATGGAGGAAAGCAAAAATTAAGGCCAATGTTATTTATACTATGTATATATATACTAAAATAATAAAAATTCAATTTGAAGAACCAACAATAGTTGGATCCCCCTATTAATCATCTCCATCTTTGGGTTCTCCAGGACACTTCGTAAAAATTCTTGTTTGGAAAGTGGGTGGTGGTAGATATTCAACTTGTGTCTATTTAACATAAATGGAGTCTGATCACCATCAATGGTCTTAATTTTGACCGAGCCATTGTCACAAACTTCCTCCACATCATAGGGTCCTAGCCATGTAGTTGAAAATTTCCTTTTGAAGTGTTCAAACTTACTATCATAAAATAATGCCCAGTCTCCTAGTTGAAAAGTTTTCTTGTTGATATACTTGTCAGGCCAACGAGCCCTCTTATCCTATACCAACATAGTCTTTTGGAGAGCATCTTGCCTAATCTCATTAAGTTTGTTCATCTATAACACTCTCTGTTTATAAGCTTCATCTAGATCAATGCCCAGTTGAACAACAGTTTGAAAGGTTTTCACTTGAAAATCAATGGGTAGTAGCACCTTCTTCCATATACTATTTCATAGGGAGTGTACCTAATCACATTTCTCCATGTTATTTTGTAAGCCCATAGTGCTTTTGGTAACTTGTGAGCCTAGTCTCCATGATGAAACTGAGTTGTTTTATTAAGAATAGACTCCAAGGCTCTATTGGTAGATTCTACCTGACCATTCACCTAAGGATGGTATGGTGTAAAATTTTAGTGCTTGATTTGGTATTGTTTAGTGATGGCTTTTACTAGTTTAGAAGTAAATTGTGTCCCCTAATAAGTGACAATCTCTCTAGGTACTCCAAAATGAGTAAATATATCTTCAAATATAAAATCCACAATAGGTTTTTCAGTGACAGGTATAAATATTTGGCTTCCACCCACTTTGTGACGTAATCATAATAGATTAGGATAAACCTATTCTTCCTGGACATAGGAGAAATAGTCCCCACAAAATCTAATGCCCATTTCTCAAAGGGTTCAATTGATACCTAGGTTTGAAGATGAATTTCATCACTTGAAACTGGTTTTCACATCCTCTAGAAAGCATCACAACTGGAAACAAACTTCTTAGCACATTTAAAAAGGGTGGGCCAATAATAGCTTGCATGCAACACTTTGTAGGTAGTCCTTTTATCCGCAAAACACCCGCCACATGGTTCATTGTGGTAAGATTTCAAGACTTCATACATCTCGTCCTCCCATACACATCTCTTCATAACTAGACCAGGTCGAGTGCGGTACCAATATCCTTCTATCCATGAATAATTAGCACTCAGTTGAACAATCTTATATTTTTCCCTAGAAGATAAGTTTTGTGCAAGATTTCCTAACACAAAGTAATTGGCCACATCAGCAAACTAGGGAGTATGAGTGGAAATTAAAAATAGATTCTCATTAGGAAAATCATCTGGAATTGGGGCAACATCCTCTAAAATGTTCATTCTGGACAAAAATTCTGCAATTGAATTGTCTCATCCAAGCTTGTCAATCACAATAATGTTAAATTCCTGAAGAAAAAGTAACCATTTGGTGATTCTACCATTTGTAATAGGTTTATTCATAAGAAATATAATAGTTGAATGATCAGTATGGATAAAAGTTTCATAACTAGTAATATAATGCATGAACTTGTTAATAGCATGGACTACTGCTAGCAATTCCTTTTTAGTGACAATATAATTCAGTTTTGTAGGCGAGAGATTTTCGCTAACAAAATAAATAACATAAGGAATTTTATTCTCCCTTTTACCCAACAAAAATCCAAGGGTTGTGTCTGATGCATCAGTGAAAATATGAAAAGGGAGGGACCAATTGAGCCAACTCAATACTAGTGCAGATGAAAACCTGTCTTTTAGTACCTACTAGTCACTTTGGTAGTTAGTATCCCATGAAAAATCAACATATTTAGCCAAGAATTTGAACATAGCAGCAACATGTTTAGTAATATTTTCAATAAATCTTCTATAATACCTTGTGTGTGCTAGAAAGCTTCTATCCTCTTTATGTGAAGTTGGAACTAGAATTTGTGAAATTACCTCAATTTTTACAGGTTCAAACTTTATCCCAGTTTGTGAAATATGGTGACCAAGTACGATTCCCTCCGTTTGCATCATTTTACATTTCCATTACTAAAAGATAGATGAGTTTCTTGACAGAATCAAAAATTTTTCTACATCTTCCAAAGCCTTATGAAAATCTTTACCATACTCTCTAAAGTCATCCATGTAGATCTCCACACAATCATGTATAACATTAGCAAAAGTTGCTAAAACAATCCTTTGAAAAGTTGATGGAGCATTACACAAGCCAAATGGGAGGATTCTATAGGCATAGGTGCCCCAAAGATAGGTAAAGATAGTTTTCTCTTGGTCTTATGGCATATTTGGATCTCATTATAGCCACTACACTCATCTAAGAAAGAGAAATATTTTTTCCTAGGCAAGTATCTAGTACTTGGTAAATAAAAGGTAGAGGAAAGATATCTCTCAAGTTGGCCTTGTTTAGCTCCATATAATCAACACAAATTCTCAATTTCCCATTTTTCTTGGGAACAAACACTAAGGGAGATATCCACTTGTTGTTGGAAATAGGATATATAAAATTTGCACTCAACAGTTTTTGGAGTTCATCCTTAACAATTTCTTATAGAGATGGATTCATTCTCCCTTGTGGCTGCCTCATAGGTCTGATTTCTTCATTAGTATAGATGTGGTGTATGAAAGTGTCAGGTTGAATTTCTTTCATGTCCAAGTAGTCCCAAGAAAATTCCCCAGATTGTTTTTGAATCATTTCTACCACTTGTTGTTCTTTTGTAATTAAGTTTGTGCATATGTACAATGTTTTTCTAGGGCTAATTTCAATAGGTTGAGCGCCCAGCTCCCTGTTTTTACCTGTGTATACAATAGTGAATTATGAAAAAATAGCGGGATAGTGGGTTTCCTAAAACTCGAGGCTAAAATCATGATTGTAACCACTAAAAGAAATAGGGTATTTAATGCTTCTTATGTCAGATAAAAATTGTTGCAAAACATGTTCTTTTGAATGCTCTTGAAATCCCCTTGATTGTTCTAAGGTTAATAGAGGCAGCATACATTCTTCCTCTCCATAAGGATTCTCCAACAAAAGGGGGACTTCATTTACTAGTTGAGCGGGTGGGAAAATGGTCAATTTCTGGATTTGAGATCCATTAGAGATGGTCATTTCTCTAGTCCTACAACCAATGAAAACATCAACAATATCTAGCTAAGGTCGGCCTAATACTATTGGGTGCCCCAATTTACTGGTTTTGGGGGAGATTACTATGAAGTCTATTGGATATTACCAAGAGATCATAGTTACAACCGCATCTTCTAGGACTCCAATGGGCTTGACAATAGACTTGTCTTCCAATTCCAACACAATAGGTGTGGGTATTACCTATTTTACAACAAGGTCATGGTATCAATGGTCATTGTGTTAATGGCTTCTCCCAAATATACTAGAGTGTTAGGTAGAAAATTCCCATTGATTCTTATGGTTACCACTAGATTCCTTGGATCATCGTATTTTGGTGGCAACCCTGATAACATTTCAAACATTTGGCTAACTACATTGGTTTTTATTTTTCTTCCTTACATGTTTCTTAATAAAAACATCCCTAATAATTTTGATGCATACAGGTATGTTTTTGATGGCCTATAATAAAGAGATCTTTATACAAACATTTCTTAATTCAAATTCCTGATCATATTCCATAGGTATTTCAATTTTCCTTACAGGTATTCTTTCTGGGAAAGTAGGTTCCTTAGGTTCCAATGGTTCTTGTGGTTCTCTCTTTACATCATTCTTTTCAGTTTCCATTTTTTTATTCTCATTATATTTATTTTCAAATTCTATTTGGGGAACTTCCTCTTCGATGACCACTGCATATTTATTATTATTAATCATTTTCCCAGACCTAAGTTGAATTTCATTTATAGGGAAATAAGTGATAACATAGGTGGGAAAAGGATGTAGTTCTATGTTTTGCATAGGCTATGGAGGTCTGTTATTAGGATTATATATGGTTTGTGAAGGCAACTGTGTTGGCCTTGGAGGATTTGATTTAAATGTCTATTGCATCTGCTGTGAAGATGGATTGGCATTTCGCGGTAATGGTAGTGGTTTTTGTGGTGGGGGTGGTAATGGTAACACAAATTGTTTCTATGTAGGATAGGGTAGGTTACACCCTTGTTGGTACTAAGGAAAATTAGGTGTGTATGATGCATAAGGTGAATATTGTGGTTGGTAATGAGGATATGAGGGTGTTGGAATTTGGGACTGATAAAAATTCCCATAAGGGTTTCCTCTCCATCCTTGATTCCATGGTGAGTTTTTAGGTGTTTGAGCTGACCATGGAGAATAAGCTTTCCATGGTTGATATCGGGGAAAATATTTCATATTAGGATCTTAATAAGAATTACCATTTGGTTCCCTCCATGGTGGTCTTCTAGAAGTTTGAGGAAGCTCACTTGTTTCATCCCCTTCTTTATATATAGCTTTTAGTCCTGGTAAGGAAGGACATTGCTAAGTGGGGTGATCATGTGTGCAAATTCCACATACTTCTATCACATTTATAGGATACTCTCTCTTAGCATGTTTCCTTCTACACTCATGATAGAAAATGGCTAAAGCGACCTTCTCCTCTTCCTTATTTTTCTTGATTTTAAGAGTAAGAAATTGGTCACTAATAGTGTTTAGAATGTTTTTCTTAAGTTTTTCCAAAATATTACCTACCTTAGTTCGAGTAACTCCTTCCTGTACATGTTTATCCATTCTGGATACAGAGCCTCTCGGGCTATCAAAAATTCTCTTGCCTACTTTAGGTTGGCTTCTAGACTAAGTTCTACAAAGCTCAACTATCTCAACAAAAGGTTCCTTGTAGATGTCTCTTGAGCTTAAGAGGTTTAAGGTTGAAATACAATCATCCCTTATCCCTTTTAAGAATACGGTCTTAAAGTTTCACTCATCTAAATTACCTATTTAGGATTTGTGATAATTATAGAGGAATCTTTCAAGATAATCTTCCAACCTCCCTTTTTCCATTTATTGCATTCTAGAAATGTCATTTATATATTTGCTTTTGCAATAACCTTTTTATTTCTTAGGAAAGACATATTTCATCTCATCCCATGAAACGATAGTGTGCTCCCTCAAGCTCATAAGTCACCTAAGAGCTGAATCTTTCAAGGTAATAGGGAATAGTTTGAGTTTGTGTGCATCATCATGATAATTATAGCTTCTAAAGAGAATATCAAACTCAAAAAAAAAGATTTAGGATCTTCTGAAGACATACCATGGAAATGTGAAAGGGATGCCAAAGGTATATTCTTCATAGTAATGTTCTTGGGGACATATAATATTGGAAATCCGAATGTAGTCTTTGTTTCTTCCTCATGTTCATTTTCATTAGGTCCACCCCTAGGCCCATCCCTTCTTCCACCATTAACATTAATTTTGTAATTGTTTCTATTCTCTTCACCTCCTATGTCAGCCATTCTTCCAACATGTCTAAATGAAGTAGAATCTGGTGTAGTATCGTGTTGACGGTGCTGGAACTACCAACATGTAAGGGGATATCCTTGGTAAGAAGTTCCAATTAGACCTCAAACTGTTTGGTATAAGAGTCCTAGTAGTGGGTCATATAGCAATGCCTTGACCGTGATTTCACATAGAGGTAAGTAAGATAACTCTGTTGGTAGCAAGGGTGTGACCTCTACAGTGAGTCAAGGAAGGTGCATGAGAGGTTTTAACATAGGTGGGTTGAGATGAGTGTGCCCCTTGGCAACCTGTAATAGTACTCGGATGGGAAGAGAACACACGAGCGAAGATACATCACAAGCTGGAAAGCAAGTCAGTTGGAAATCCAAAGTGGTGGTTAAACCAATCATCACATTTCAGAAATATTCTTACATACTCATACAAAAAAGTCCATACATGCATGCGTAAGAAACCAAATACATATGCCATTTAGAGTAAACAAGACAACTGGAATACAATACAACATATGCATGAAACATGTTGGCTCTTATTATTTAAAGAAATGTAAGTTCTAGTCATACAATACATCCATGTACACCCACTAGCCCCAATAGTGGAACGCTATAACCACATATGGTTGCTCCGCCAAAGAGATGAACTAGCTCCATGCAATGGAGAAGCCAAGGTGCATTACAATACTATCCAAGCTCTCTCCAAGATAGTCTTATCGAAAGCTTGGCTAACCAAAAGCCTTTACAATGAGTTATGAGGGACTATTTATAACAAAGGGTGGGGTGACACTTGAAATTCCCCTTTGTGACAGTTCAACTACCCTCATGACTCTTCACCTACTCTGTGACTGTTACATCCAACTATTGACACTTGACTTAAACTTGACATGACTTGATCCAGGTGGATATTGGTGGCCACCTGCCAAGTCCACCTGGACCCCCACCATTGTTCTTCTCAGCATTTGCAGTTTCCTTAATTGTAGCGTAACTTACTATTTTTAGCAGTTTTTCGGGTCCTGAACTTCCGGAGCCATTTTGAGGCCCTAAACAACGTTTTTTGGGGAATCCGGGGGCAACATGGGTCCATGGAATGGACCGATGTTGCCCATTCCAACAATGATAGTGCTCGGATAGATCTTTCTAACGAGCTATTATATGCGTCAAACGGAGATCGTATGCCAAAGTTACGACCCGGGAAGTTGATGTACCAACTTACCCCAAACGGGGCCCATAGTTTGGCGTTTCATCTTCTAGGGTTAGGTTTTGGAATGTTAAGGGTTTTTCCACTGTTTCTCAACAATAAATAGGCCTTCGAGCCTCATTGTAAGACAGTTCAGAGGCATGTAGCCATCACATCTCTTCTCAGAGATAAGCTACCATCGCCCTAGCTGGTTTATTTCCATTTCTGGTTGTAAGCATATTTCAGTATTTTCCATTAATGAAATGAAGTATTATTTCCGCTGCATCTTTGTGTATATGGTTATCTCTGTAATTTGTTGCGTTCCTGTTTAAATCTAGATCAGTGGTATCAGAGCGGTCTGCTTTTTCTCTGTTTTTCTTTGCATGTCCCCAACAAGGTCGGGATATAAGGAGTTAGGGCTTGAACTGGTTGAACCCTTGCAAGACCAGCCTCACAAATCCCGACGGCCTCCCATGGCGGACGAGAAGAAAGACGAGGGGGCAGGAGATCCCATCAAAATCTTGCTCGAAGAAGCCCTCGAGCGACAACGGAACGCGATGATGGACAACTTTGCCCAGATCCTTCAGCGGCTACCCAAAAGCAACGCATCGGCTTCCAGCAGCTACTCTGGAAACGCCACACCCTTCAAGGTACAAGTTAATTTTGAAATCCCCATATTCGAGGGTCAGATAGACGCAGATGCCGTAGATAAATGGTTAAATCTGCTAGAGGGTTATTTTTTTGTTCATGAATTTTCGAGTCGGGAAAAGATTGTTTTTGCTCTTCTCAAAGCAGCCCCCCACGTCAAGGACTGGTGGGAAACCTACTGCGAGCAGAAGGATGAAAGTACTGGCTCACTATTTTTAGCCGCACCCACCTGGGATTCGTTCTAGGATGCCATCAAGGAGCAGTACTACCCTGTTGGAAGCTATGAGGATGAATACATAAAGTGGACCACGCTGCGGCAGGGAAGGGACCAAGACGTGCCGGAGTTCACCAATCTTTTCCATACCCTTCGCACAAAGTTGGGTATCAAGGATTCGAAGCAACATTTGATACTCAAATACTGTGGTTGCCTGCACAAGTACATCCAGGAAGAAATACAATTCCTAAACATCTCCTCGCTCGGCGCAGCATACCGATATGCCGTCAAGGTCGAGCAGAAGTTTAAACAAAAGAAGCAAGACTTTGGATCTGCGAATCCAAAGTAGGGGAAAGGTGCCCCTAAACCACAGAACAAAGGACAAAGCCAAGGTGGGACAGCCCAAGACAACCAGCCGAAGCTGCAAGCAAAGAACAGCGTCGCGAAGCCGAGAAAGGACACTGGAAAATGGTGTGAGTTCCATAAGAGCTCCACTCACAACACAAGTGAGTGTCGGGCCAAGCAGTCATTGGTGGCTGAGCTAAAGGTTTCAGAATCAGATGCATGTTCCGACTCTGAGTCAGAACCCGATAAGGGGAATGAAAAAGGGAAGCAGATCATTGATGCGGATCCCAGCGCCACTGTTGCTACCGCAAAGATCCAGAAAAATGAACCCGAAGATCCAGAGGAGGAGGAGCGTCTCTTCCACTCCCAGATGTGGGTAAAGGGCTCCCCGATACAGTTCATTGTTGATAGCGGGAGTCAAAAGAACCTCATTTCAGTAGAGGTCGTGAAGCGGTTGGGCTTACCGACCACAGCACATCCACAACCATACACCATTGGGTGGCTTCACCAAGGACGAGATCTTCGCGTGAGCCAGCAGTGTCACCTTCCATACAACATCAAGCCCTTCACGGATGAGGTATTGTGTGACATTGCTCCCCTTGAAGTTTGTGATGTATTACTAGGACAACCATACTTGTGGAAGCGACATGCTGTGTATGAATCAAGGCCCCGTGCTGTTATTATTACATTGGGAAATAAGTTGTACAGGATACTAGAGGTAGCACCACCTACCGCCATCTCTTTGATTACTGCAAAACAATGCAGTAAGATCATTTCCAAAACCACGAAATTTGTTTTCCTGATGATACGCCCTCAAGGAAAGAAGAAGACAGTGGCCGCGACCTCCAGACAAGGTCCCTTTGCACGACAACTACAGATGGACAAGGTTGTGGAGGAGTACGAGGACATCTTCGCCTCCCCGGCAGGGGTTCCTCTACACTGTCAAGTCAAGCACTCCATCGATCTGACCCCAGGTGCGCCGCTACCCAATGGACCAATTTATCGGCGCTCCGTTCTGGAGAACGATGAAATCAAGAGGCAGATTCAGGAGCTCCTGCAGAAAGGTCACATCCGTCCGAGTTCATCGCCCTGTGGGAGCCCGATCGTGTTGGTACAGAAGAAGGATGGGACGTGGAGACTCTGTATTGACTATCGGGCGTTGAACAAGATCACTGTCCGTAATAGGTACCCGATCCCGCGGATTGATGACCTCCTAGACCAACTAAAGGGGGTGAAATATTTCAGCAAGATCGATCTGAAGTCAAGATATCACCAGGTACCAATCGAACCCTCTGATGTGTGGAAGACTGCCTTCAAATCCAAGGAGGGCCTCTTCGAATGGTTGGTTATGCCTTTCGGATTGACGAATGCTCCTGCCACCTTCATGAGGCTAATGGATGACATCTTGCGGCCATTCACCAACTCCTTTGTAGTAGTATACTTGGATGACATTCTGATCTTCAGCCAGAGTTGGGAAGAGCACCTCCACCACATCCGACAGGTTCTCCAAACACTGCGGCAACACAAGCTATGTGCCAATTTGGAGAAATGCACTTTTGGCATGACCCAGGTTCAGTATCTGGGATACATCATTGATGAACAGGGGGTGCATGTCGATCTAGCCAAGATCCAAGTCATTCGGGATTGGCCCTCTCCAACCACTCTAACAGAGCTCCGCAGCTTTCTAGGTCTTGCCAACTTCTACCGCAGGTTTGTGTTGGGGTTTTCTCATATTTCTTGGCCCTTGAGTCAAGTCACCAAGGGAGGGGCGAAAGCAAAATTATTTTGGTCTGAATCTCAACAGAAGGCATTCATGGAGTTGAAGGATCGCCTCTGCATGGCACCAGTGCTCGCGTTACCAGATTTACAACAACCATTTGAGGTCGAGACAGATGCCTCTAACTATGCTATTGGGGCAGTCCTTACTCAACATGGACATCCAGTGGCATATCACAGTGAAACACTTTCAGACACAGTCCGGAAGTACCCCACTTATGATAAAGAGATGTATTCCATTGTACAGGCCTACCGACAATGGAAGCATTACATTTTGGGGAAGGAAACGGTCATCCACACAGACCACCGACCCCTGCAGTTCATACAGACCCAAGGGAAATTGCAGAATGATCGCCATCAGAAGTGGTCTACATACCTGCAACAGTTCCACTTGAATATCAAGTATAAGAAGGGCAGCACCAATAATGTTGCGGATTGCCTCATTCGACCACTGATCATGGCGTTAACCACCGTGCTCAACTCTTGTGGGCACGAGACTTCTGATTGGCCACTTCTCTACAAAAGCGACCCAGAATTTGGCCACACATACCAGACACTCTTGGAGGGTCGGCATGTTCCAGATTTTCACCTTCAGGATGCCCTATTATGCCACCTCGGTCACCTTTGTGTTCCTTCAAGTGAGCGTGCCAAGATGATTTGGGAAGCCCACTACAGTCGGGCTGCTGGGCATTTCGGGGTCGAGAAAACAGTGGCAGTTCTGCAAAATTATTTCTATTGGCCGAATCTTCGACAGGATGTTGGAAAGTACATCAGATCATGTACTGCCTGTGCCATTGCCAAACCGACCATTAAGAAGCACGGCCTCTATACCCCGTTGCCTACCCCAAGTCGACCTTGGGAATCCATCTCCATGGATTAAATGTCAGGCCTTCCTTCCACTAAGCATGGAAATGACTGTGTTTTTGTGGTCGTCGACAGGTTCTCGAAGATGGCCATTATGGTGGCCTGCAAGAAGAATATCACAGCAGAAGCCACTGCTAAACTCTTCTTTGAACGAGTGTGGGTGCACTTTGGGATCCCATAGTCTATCATCTCAGATCGGGACAGTCGGTTTCTCAGCACATTTTGGTCCAGTCTCTGGTCAATGCTGGACACCAAACTCACGAAGTCCACAGCCTTCCATCCTCAAACTGATGGCCAGACAGAGGTTGTCAATAGGATGATTGTGCACATTCTGCGCATGTATAACTCAAAGCATCCACGCACATGGGACGAGAGCCTCCCCTATGTTCAGCACAACTACAACCGAGCTCTTCATAGCTCCACTGGCCATAGCCCTTTTCAGGTGGGTTTGGGATTCCAGCCACTATGCCCCATTGATGTGGCCATGCCACTTGCAGCTACTCACATAAATTCAGCTCATGTCCAGTCCGAAACAGATAAGGCCACCAGCTTCATTGAGCGCATCCAACACATTCGCCAGCAGGTCCATGACATTCTTGAGAAATCAAATGCCAAGTACAAGCAGCGACATGATCAACATCGGGTGCCACACAAGTTTCAGGTGGGCGACAAAGTCTGGTTGCATTTGCAAAAGGAACGCCTTACTGGAGCCTATCGGAAATTGAGACCACTCCGATATGGTCCTTACACCATTACTAAGGCTATGGGAGACAATGCATTTGAGCTCAACATTCCCCCATTCCTTGGCCTGCACCCAGTGTTAATTGTGGACCACCTTCGGCCATACTTTCCACCATTGCTAGACACATCCGACATTGCAGAATAGCTCAAACCCACAGAATTAAATCCAGATTGCATGGAACAAGCTGCAACTGATCGGATCATGGACACACAGATCAAGAACACTCGCCAACAGAATATCCAACTGTATCGAGTTGTCAAAGCAGGCCAACTCCTTCAGCAGGGCAAGTGGCTCACCAGGGAACAAGTTCAGCAAAAGTTTCCTCATCTCATGGAGGAGCTCAACGCAATGGGGACCATTGCTTCCTAATGGGGGAGGAATGATCTAGGTGGATATTGGTGGCCACCTGCCAAGTCCACCTGGACCCCCACCATTTTTCTTCTCAGCATTTTCAGTTTCCTTAATTGTAGCGCAACTTACTATTTTTAGCAGTTTTTTGGGTCCTGAACTTCCGGAGCCATTTTGAGGCCCTAAACGACGTTTTTTGGGGAATCTGGGGGCAACAATGATAGTGCTCGGATAGATCTTTCTAACGAGCTATTGTATGCGTCAAACGGAGATCGTATGCCAAAGTTACGACCCCGGGAAGTTGATGTACCAAATTACGCCAAACGGGGCCCATAGTTTGGCGTTTCATCTTCTAGGGTTAGGTTTTGCAATGTTAAGGGTTTTTCCACTGTTTCTCAACAATAAATAGGCCTTCGAGCCTCATTGTAAGATAGTTCAGAGGCATGTAGCCATCACATCTCTTCTCAGAGATATGCTACCATCTCCCTAGCTGGTTTATTTCCATTTCTGGTTGTAAGCATATTTCACTATTTTCCATTAATGAAATGAAGTATTATTTCCGCTGCATCTTTGTGTATATGGTTATCTCTGTAATTTGTTGCGTTCCTGTTTAAATCTGGATCATGACTTAACATTACAATGCACATGTACCCATGTGAACCAAAATGGCTTGAGCAAGCCATGCTAGACATCACTCTGACTTAGACAACCATGGAAGTCCAACTCCTCAACATCCTAATGTTGATCAACAGTAAGATATTGATGCCAAGATCGGTAGTCCTTGATGGTGTCCATGTGCTCCACAGTGATATCCGTCTAAAACCTGACTCTTGCCTTCATAGCATCTAGGTACACTGCTCAGGCTCCTCTATCCAACTCGTCTGAAAGCATGCACATCATTGTCTTCAATGTGGCTAGACAAGCTACATACTTGTGCATGATGTCTACACTGATGGGCAAGTCTGGGCTAGTGACAATGCGCATCAAATCGTTGAAGTACGAGCCAAGATCTAGTCAGACCTATTTCTTTGTCTTCACTTGGGTGAAAGTCCTAATTAATGGGATTACGTGAGCGCGCACCACAACATCCGTGCTCTTGAATACTTGTGCATAGGAAGCCTCTATGCTAGTGATGAACTGAGGGAGCTCTTCATAGTTTTGGATCTGACTTCGGATACATGCTTTCAACTCGATCGCATTGACCCTCATCATCTTAGGAAAATGAATTAGGGCTCCCTTGTACTTCAACATCCATGTTTTCATGTCATCAACAATAGCATACGAGTTCATCAAGATACATGCTCTTCTACCACATTGCTATTTCCATCCATTGAGATGGACGACTTCCTTGTGCACGGTACCAAACTTGGAGTACAATGCTCACATAATTGTGTCAAGGTACAATACTTCATCTAGTATTGCCTTCTTCAGTTCAGCTTGGATGGAAATTGTCACCAAGTCTTCTCCTTGCTTGGCCGTTTTTAGTTCCTTTTCCATTCACTCATTCTCAGCTATTATAAAGTAGACACTTGAGCTAGTGGCTTCGGAATACACTCTGGTTGCATTGGCCAAGGAAGCTGGATATTTGTGCACATCAGTCACGCTCACTTGTTCCTCAACTTGCGCGGGAGATGTATGACCCTCCAGAGTTGATACTCTGCAATACTACACAACTCTATGTTGGGATTCGTTGAACGGTGCATCTCTTCTTCCAGCTAATCACCAAGGATCTCAATTCCTCCTTGGTCATTCGAGACTTGCTCATCATCTGGATACATTAAAGAAGGTGAGTCCACCTCTTTGTTGTGAGGCATGAGGTCGGTGTCTTGTTCCAACTCTTGCTACTCCATGTTAGCATCCAACTGTTCAAGTGCTTGTTCTATCTCATGAGCAAAGTCTTTCCCCTGTGATGGTTCACCTTGTTCGCCTGATGCCAGCTATTCTGATGAATAAACTACTTGTACGAGCGTTGCTTCATCTGTTTTCACATGTTGTGCCCCGTGTTGTATCTGCTGCTTCTGCGCTTCCCTCTCCTATTTGTGCAACTCTTGTTCCTTTCGAAGTTTCTCCCTCAGCTCATGCAAATCCTTCTCTACTTCTTCCATTCTCTTCTTATTCATCTTCCTTCACGCGATTCACTTTTCATGTCGGTGCCTCTTTGCCTCTATAGCCATAATTGCTTCCTCTGCAAGTGGATCTACTCAAAACTTGCAACATCTCTCCTCCTCCATGCAATCAAAATTCTTCCTCTTACCTTTGTCGCACACTGGTATGCTTGCCTTCACTGCCACTACTGCTACAGCTACTGTTGGTGCTCTTCGTGATGCTGCTTCATGTTGCTTTGCTAACCAATCCACAACGAAGCTGACCTGTTCATTGGGTCTGGAGAAATTGTAGCAATATCTCCATGGGTCGTCCTTGACCGAATGAAACACACCATGGATCCAGTTGAACTGAACTCTCGTGAAGTGATATTTCACAATGCAATGTGGGTCATACGAATTGTAGCTTCGAAGGTCGAGTGAGTACTTCCTCATCTGTTCTGCTTTGACATTCGCTTGCTTGATACTCCGGATCTCACATAGCCCAATCCGCAACGGAAGAGTGGGCCAAGGTGCCTTCTTCTTCCGATGCAGTCTTGCTGTCAATCCTGCCGAGATGTGATATGCTACTTCCTCCATGACAAGTATGTCCAAGGAAGACTTCGTTAGAACCTGCGGAGGCTTCTCTGCACTGAACATTTGGATGAAAGTGCCAGACGGTGAGGCATACCAATGAGTAATGCCTAACAATTCCTCCATTTCTTCCTTTGTCATGCAAGGTGGATCATGTTCAAATATCATCTTGTACATAGCGGTGAAAAAATGATCAAACAGCCGTGTGATTACTCCTCTGACGCTGCATTTGGACAACAACTTGAAATATGTGTTCACAGTAGTCTCCACTAGTGACCATGCCCACTCCAAACCTAGGAACTCCTGTTAGGCACAGATTGCATCTAATATGTAGGTGAACATGTAAATCTCTACATGCATACCTCTGAGTGATTATTGAGCCTTCATTACTTGTTCCTTCAGTTGGTGAGCCAATATGCCGGACCAATTACATGGTTTTCCTTCTCTAGCCACTTGGTCTAGTGCAATCACCCAACTTTGTGGGAAGGTTTCTGTGCTTTCTTGGCCATACAGTCGACAAGAAAATATGACCAAGTATTGGTACGCCTTCCTTAGTATCTTTGTCTTGTATATCTGGTTGGGTATCAACCTGAATCGATCTGACTCCTTTACCTAGTTCTTAAGAATGTCTCTGGAGTTAGCACTGTTGTTGGATAAGCTGAAATGAGTCTTCATGACATTCACGGGCTCTGACATCTGATACATCTCATCATAATTCATGCCCAAAAGGTCGCAAGCTTCATCCCACTGACACTGCTCATGGTCATCGTCTCCCGATAAGTGTGAGAGATGATCCAATGTATCATGTTCGTGCATGGGAACATGGGGTATTTGCATGCAATCCGGTACAAGTCGGACTTGTTAATGTTCACGTACACCTGACAGTATTTGAGGCCTTCCTCAAAAGTGTCTGCAAATTTTTCATTAACCTCTTGCCACTTCAGCTTGATGTCCCTGTCTACATACAACTTTGTATCTTCATAGATTGTTACACTAGATGACACTTGCTCAACTGCTGCTCCAACAACATTTCCATCAGTGTCCTGTGATACCTCTCTCTTGGAAGCCATTGATCTGGTACTACTAAGAGATGGATGAACACCTGCAAGATCTGGAGAAAAGAAACATGCATGGCAAGAAATATGATAGCGAAAACCAAAGCAAATTTGGGGAATGACACAACACATTCCTGGGAAACTGATGGGCAAGATTGTGCAATTTCTTCTGGGAGGCTAGGTGAATGGCTACTAGAACTATGTAAAAGGCAGTTTAGGCTATCTGGGAGGCAAGACTAGCTACTGGACTTGCGCAATGCGCAATCCAGACTGGCTTCTACTTGCTGTGATTATGCAATGTGCAATTCTAGTTGGGAGTGACTGCATGCTCAGGGACTGCATTGCGCAATTTTTTGGGCCAGCAATCACTGTCCCTTAGAAATGCGTAAAAAAGTCCTAGAGGATAGTGCTGGGAAGAAATGCGCATTTCTGGAGAGGAAGACAGAGCCTTCCTTCCCCAGATTGCACAATGATGTCTCAGTGAAAGCAGAGTCCGAGCCAAGGTTAGCCCGACTCGCTAACTGGAAATTGGAAGAAAATATGATAGTGAATGCATGCCAAAACTAAGTGAAGTTAGAAGTGATTGATAGTGCATGCAAACATGAATGAAAGATTCAGTAAATAGATTAACATGCATGTGGGTGAGGCAAGTCGTCGAATTGGCGACCGTTCATGCAAAACAATTTCATGCATGTGACTGCAGTGAGATAGCAACAAAAATTGAAACAGAGCTAGGACAAGCTAGTATACATGAAAAAGACAGCAAGCATTCAAAGAAATCAAGCAAACAACACTCACACAAGTAAATACACAAAAAGCGACATAAATTTTGAATGAGGGCACTTACCCATGAATAGATGAGCTGGATGTGTCAAAAAGTCCTGGATGTGCTGTGGGATGTTAGAGCTCCAATATCGATGTGAAAAAATGAGCTCTGATGCATCGAATAAATAAGTTTTGAGCTCATGACGTGCATGCCACAAATCTAGGAAAAAGCGACACTTGGAGGAAAGTTTCTAAAACAACTTTGCATGTAACCTCTGGCTACTAAAAATAGCTCCCTGAATCATGGGATTCGTTTTGCATGTTTCCTTTTTCTATTCTGTGAAAGAAAACAAGCCATACATGCAAGTCAAGTTTCATTGGTCCTGGGTGGAACTTGTCAATTAGACTGCTCATGCATGAAGATGCTCAACTGCTTGAGAAAAATGTGCATTTTTGGCTAGTAGTTAGGCTGGCTGCCCAGGAGATTTGCGTATTTTCTAGGCAGAGCAGCTGACTTATGCCCAGATTTGCGCAAACTTTGGGCTGAGCAGCCCTGCTGGGGAAAATTGCGCAATTTTCACTAGGAGTGTTGACTGGCAGAATTGCGCAATTCTAGAGCCGAGCAAGTTACCAGACAAGATTGTGCAATTTCTCGAGGGAAGGTTGGTTTCCCTCCAGAAATGTGTAATTTCTTGGGGGATCTCCTTAGCTTGCACCTGGACCAAGTCAAGGTGATTATCCTATGATGGGAATGCATCAAGCTATGATTAATAGGCTACCTTTGTGAAAGAAAAACACTGAAGCTTGTGTACTTGACGAAGCAAGACAAGGTGATGCGAAAGGTTGGTAGGGAGGCTCCAAAATGAAGCTAAGGCACCATTCTGGAGGGTGGTTGTATCCGCTACAACATATCCCAACTTGAGGAAGAATCACTTGAATTAGGTCTTATGTGCAGAGGTCCTAAGTCTCTCCAAGGTGCTCCCAATACATATTCTACTTGTGAAATTGCTACTTCCTGAAATATTGGTATTTTTTATGTTCCCACAACTGCTCCCAATAGAGGTTTTTCTTGTTGCGATGTGCCTTCAAATTGTAATATCCCTTTAGTGTATCGTTCTTCCTTATTTGAGGTCACCAATGCAACATAACTTTCTCCTTTCTCCACGTTGCTTGCATAACTTTTAGTAGGATTACTTGGGGGGGTCTTTGTAGGACCAAACAAATCTCATCAAACTTACTGAATTGAAGAAACTTATTAACTTCCACTCAAGAGTACTAAATAACAGAAACCAAAGAATTGTGTTACTCCAACAATATGCAGTACTGGAATAATTGCTTAAATCAATCCAAGATGTATATTCTATTCAAAGAAAATATATTAATAGCATACCCAAATCAACAAATTCTCACAATGAATTGACTCAAAAGACCCATTCACCTAGAATTCTAACCCCACGGTATTCAATCAAACCAAATCTCTTTCAACCCTAACCTATAAAAAATTATGGATCTAACAATAATGCAAAGGAAAAGAAACACCATTTAATTCGGAAGCAAGGCATCATTCAACAAAAGTAAAAACTATAATATTAATCATATATATGTTATTTCTTCTTTGAAATTTAACTAAAAACAAACCAATATTAGAATGAAGGGATTCATAATTTAATTTTCTTGCAAATCAATAAGCATCCACTTGAAAATTTCCGATTATAGAGTACCATGTTCAAAGGGTTTTTAATTCATAAATAATTCGAATACTTTAATTCATATCTTCAAGTATACAAGATGAAATGCTCCAAATCCAAGAATTGTTCATTAAAAGTGTTTCAACCTCTAGATTTGAAAAATTCAATACTTCAACTTTAGGCTATAAATCTAGGGAATAAGAATTATTCTGAAACATAAATCTAGAAATCAAATCTTCAAAACTGGAAAATTCAATTAACTAAAATCACACTCAGAATTTCATCATCCACACTGTAGGTATGCCATATCACTATATATAGATTCCTATTCTAACCCGAATTATTTACAACTTAATCGAGGTTAGTGGTGGGCCCTAACCACAACCTTAGACAAGTTAACTACAATAATAGACTTACAAATTATTAACACATAAAATCATGAAGTAGAAGCCAACATTACTATATTAATTAGTTTTTCAACAATACACATGTATGAAGTAGTTCCAAGTTGAAATAAAACAATTTTTTTGCAAATGTTCAAGTCATTATTCGTTCCTTCTTACTTGCCAACCCTCATGGAATTGCTTTAAAGATATCATGACCTAACGATAGGTTAAAAAAATGATCAAGAAAAATAGTACAAATATGATATGAGCTTAGTTAAGTTAAGTTAGATCCTCAAAGATCATCACCATACAGTCTAGCATATCCATAGGGATCTTGTCGTGGTACTATATTTAGGAGGGAGTCGTTGTCACTGTTTTCAAAAGAACACAAGAAGATGACACTACAGATTTGGAATCATCCTCTAGTTGATTGGTACCAAATTATGGAACATGGTACTAAATGAAGTGTAGAACTAAGTATTGAATGGCTTCCCGATGCACCACGAACATAATGTTGATCCACTAGTGATCTGCTAATGCCATTAAGTTTCTATCCTTATTTTTAATAATCCTGGTAAAATTACAGTCAAATTCAATCAAACTAATTTGAATTTACTTAACATCTATCTAGACTAACCAAAGACATGAAAATATGTGTAATTGTTAATTTTACCTCCACTCATTAACTGGAACCATTTGACAAGGTGTTGAGGGCCCCGAAGTCGGGTCAACAACAAGGGGGATACCCACCCGGTCGGGAACCTGGTTGGCGGCTCCTTACCCGTTTGGAGTAGCGGGTCCGACTGGGGATAACGGGACCAGCTTCCCGATGCATGGGATGTGTGTGTGTGTAGAGTTTGATTATGTTGGTTCTGGAAGCATTCTAAAACTACTGTGAATCTAACTTGCAAACTAACTCTAAGTTACTGAAATCTAGTGGAAACAACATATAGAATCTACACTAACCCGGGATATATCTTTTCCATTATGCAATCTAGAAAGATTTCATACAATAACTGGTAATAAAGATTATTCAGCTACCATAAGAATATAAACCATTTAAGATGAACTGTCTTGCATAAGAAGTTACACAAAACAATTGTGAACAGCATATCGCATAATCAAATCATTCATATGTCAAGCATAAATACATGAGTCCACCGTACAGAAGTGCCAAATGATATCCCATATGCTCATACATTAACATACAAACAATATCAGCTGTATATCACTCTAAGAGTATAAGCAGAAATTAACCAAGAGATAAAAGTACCATTTATGACTGATTTCTACTCACAGACTTCAAGCAATAACGATCTATCTCTACTTGCTTCTAACATCTACCAAGAGTACAGAAGTGCAACATCAGTAGCAGACATAAAAATGCAAACATAAATAAATCACGATCCTTCCATTCATCAAAACCTCCTCTGAGGGTGCAGAAGTGCATGTTCTGAGGATAAGTTTTTGACAAATTTCTGGACCCTTCTCTAATGCAGTGAGAAGGGTTGAAATACTACTATCTAATCCTAATAATAGTATCATTACAAAATTTAGGATGCGGTTCTCAAATGACCGCCCTTTTTCTAATTCAGTAAAACAAAAAGCAAGAAAAACAACTTTCTAAATGAAATTACTTCTTAATTTGGTCTCTGAAATTGCAGTTTTCAAGCATGGGCTTGAGAAGAGTCGGTTGGCCGACTTCTGTGCTTAATTGGGCTGTGAAAACGGCATCCATAAGAGCTGGCGCTACTTTTTCGGCCGCGTTCATGATGCACCTTACTGTCATGCATTGGCTGTGGGGCTTAACTAAGTAAGTCCAGTAACTTTCCCAGTTTAGCCTAGATAATGCCCGGATTGTCTCCCCGTTTGCCTGTGCTTTCTGCTTCCATTCTTCCTCTAGTTGCGACGCGATTGGTAGGTACCCCGGAGTGGATTCTGAAATTAAGTTGGCCCTGTGTAAATTTTCATTTACACAGTCGATAAGTATGTTCGCCTGTGTTGCCGCTGACTCTGCTGCCTGCTCCGCCTGTGTGATTTGCTCGTCCCACTTGTTAAAGAGCAGTTCTTTATGATTTTCATTAATCTTGGGTGCCCTTGCTCTTTTCCCTTCCTCGTCATTTTGCCAAGCCAGATATTCTGTTACTTTTTTGTTGGCTTGGTCATAGTCGTTCCGCAATTCCACCACCTGGCTGGTGATCTTGTCGCTTATTTCACAAAACTCCCTCCACTGTGATATTTTGCGCACTATTTCCTCCTGTTGCTGTGACAATTGATCGTTCAAACCGATGGACTCTGAAATAAACTCTGCCAGCTTGGGTTCATCCTTGTGCATTTCTTGCACAGAGTGCAGCTGCTTTTCTTTTTCTTCAATACTTCTTTGGTGGCTCACCTGCATCTGGCGAAAGTCTTCTTGTAGTTTTTCAAGCTGCTTGGAGGCTTCAGCGTTTTCATTAGCTTGTCGCAACTGTTGTTGTAGCAGTTGTATTTGACTTTCACGTTCTTTTAGAAGCTGCTGAACTTCAGAGGCCTTGTCGATAGTTGCAGAAGCATATGCTCCTGCAATCTGAGACAATTTCGTGAGATTCTCTGTTGGATTGTTATTCGGGTCTTTCCACAAGACATCTAGGTGTTCAGCATTTTGAGACAGTGCATTTTCAAGCTTCCTTTTCTTTCTTTGTCTCCTTACAACTGCCTTGTGCTGTGGACTGTAGAACACGTCCAGTGGAGGAATTTCTTCTACGCCGAGTAGAAGTTCTGAGGATGGAGCGATAGGAAGATGCTCCGTCTCTACGGTACTACTGACTATGGTTGAGAAGACCTCTTGCACCACCTGTGTATTGCTCACAGGTGTTTGCGGGGCTTGGCCTTCAAGATTTATCAGTTCATTGAAGGTCTCCCATTCTTTATCTAGTTCTGCTGTAACCAGAGGTGCTTCGGTGACGGGAGGGGGAACTTCTCTTGGTGGCGAGACGACAACTTGCTGCTGAGCCATCGAACTTGACTGAGCCGTGTCCTTGATTGTTTCTTCGTTCTTGTCTTCTTTGTGGACAGACTCTTCAGGATCTGGAGATATTTCTTTTACGGCGCTGGAATCAGATTTGGAGGCGTTGGAGTGTTCACTGAGGCTGACGCTTGGAGTTGGTTCTCTGGTAGCCACTCGCAGTCTTTCCAGTGGAATGTTAGCCAGCCTTCTTTCTCTATACAACTTGAATTTCCGGAGGTCGTCTGGGGACAACCTTGACTGAGCTTCTTGCAAAACTTCTTTGAGCGAGTTCTTGCTCTGAAAGAGGTCGTCAAATAGATCTTTATGACCAGAGAACACACTTATCCTGAAGTTAGTTGTAAATTCCTGGGCCACCTTATTTGGGTCAAATGGCCTTGGTGAGAATTTAAATAGTTGGAGACACGTCACATTCTCCACCTCGCCAAAAGCGTGTCCCACATCGAACAAAGAGAAGGCCCCACATGTGACGGGGAATGGAGGCCAAATGGCCTTCTTCTTGTTTTTTAGGTCCTTAGTTAAACCACCTTCAGAACAAGTCTGATAAGCGATCTCTCGGGCCAACAATTTATCTGGGATGTACAAGGGTAGGACATGAGGAGGTACTGTGCTTCCAAAGACTCGAATGTAGGTAAACCATTCTTCTCCAAACAATCTTGCTACGGAGGTGATGTCGTTTTGTGCCTCGGGAGAGCATCTCGGAGGGTCTTTATCATATATCATTCTATGCATGGGTAGTATGAGCCCGTGGCAAATCTGGTAAAAATGGGGGGCAAACTAGGAATCCCACAAGACTTTATGATAGACATGAATGGGCAATGGGTCCTGGGTAGTCCATTGCCAGCCCATAGTAGGGAACTTAGATACAAGACAGACAGAGTCCATTATATAGGCAGACAAATAAAAAGGGGGATAAAACCTTTGGGAGAAGGATCTTTTAGAACGATAGTAGAGAATCGCCGTGTATAGAGTGTCAGAAAGGATTTTGGCCCAATCTATTATCTCGGAGTTAGTCGCGGCATCAATTAACGGTAGCCATTCAGATGGAAATTTATTGATATCGGGCTTACCGAATAGCCTACAGAGCATGGCTGCAGCAAAACAATACGGAGAAGTAAGGGAACGAGTGCTATACATACCGTTCTTATCTTTCTTCAGTGGTTCATCTCTTTTTGACCATTCCTTGGTAGTGTCTGATAGGTCCGGATTCTCTGCCGCGAACTTCCTAACAAAATCTGCATTGTAGATCGTTTGTGGTTCGGGAAGGTGATACATGAGCTTCAGGTCTTGAGCCGCGAACGATCCTATGAGCCCATGTCCTTTGACTTTGAATTGCCTATGATGCAACTCTGCGTCATCTAAAATCCACTTGATCATGTCTGTATACGGTAGGATCTTTGGCCTTGCCACTATTCTGTGGAGGAAAGAGCACGCTAGGTCTTCCAGGGATGCTTCTGAAGGACGTGGTGCATCTGCGACAGCAGCAGTTGCCTTGATTATTCTAGGGTTCTCTTCCTCTAACAGCCTATACATGCCTTCCCATGTGGAAATGCCTGCATCTTTATTGCATGCGGTATCTGTGTAAAGGGGCGCCATCTCCTTGGTCTTTTCTCTTGTTTCTGAGCTCTGAGCTTTGTTCTTCTTCCCCATCTTGCTTATCGTTTCTGTTTGATTTTGCCTTCGCACTTTGCTCCTGCAGGTTATGAGAGAAATGGAAAGATTGATCAAAAAGGTGATGGGAGAGTTTTGAATGCAAGAGATAAATTAGATATGCCACCTTACGTGAAGTAAATCCGCATTAAGGCACGCGTCTTTATGCCACTTAATAACTGACAACTAATTCATTACTAACATTAAAAGCGCAATAATTTCCAAGTCAGGTTATAGTAAGTGGATTTTCTTTGGGTGGTGTGCCCGAAGGAGTCGTATCAAGGTGCTTTTATGACTTGCCAACGCATCCTGCATGCCGCGCAATCGCAAACGGTAGTGATCGCAATATCGCAGATCGCAATATCACATATCGCAACATCGCGGATCGCAATGATTCAATGTTTGCTAACGTACCCCGCCTCATTTCTGCGATGTGCGATTGTGCGATCGCAATATCGCAAATCGGCGGATTCGTAAGCTGTTGTTCATGGATGCTAACGTATTGCGATGCGATGTGGTCTATTAATGCCGAGACGATGTGCATATTGGCCTTTAGAAGGGAAATGAAGGCGTTTCTTACCTTTTCGTGCGGTGACCTTGAAGATTTGCTTTTATGAACACAGGTTTAGGCTTAAGTTGTCCAAGAAACCTTTCCTAAGCTGATGGTTGTAATTTCAAAAGAAATCTTTATTTTTTCTGAAATTTAACTAAGGGTCCCCATTCATTCTAGCATCGTGGCCGATACTAGTTTGAACGAGGGGGGTTGTTGCTGGCCACAACAATTGGCAATTCACTTGGGAGAACCAGTTATCTCTGCTCTTTTTCTATTGACGTTTTCAGACCTTTTCGAAAATTTTCTCAGGGAATTCGAACTTTATTATAAAAAGATAAAACAGACAATACTTTAAAGCGTCAATGATGTTTTGTCTTCGCCCCATTCTATTCCAATTACTTGCATTCCCAGGTTGTTTTCGAGTTTAGATCAGTTATTACTTGGTCTTGTAAAACATAAAAATAAAGTGTTCTCTATGTATCAACCCTTTTTAAAGAATGTCCCTTTGTCGCAGGTAGAGCCACTGCTGCCAGCAGGCGTCCATAGCCTCGACAGGGTTACCTATTATCCATGAATGATCCTTTATCCTGCCTCAATTTATTACAACTTTTTCAGAAGAATTATACCTTTCTTGATGCTTTTTTTTTTTTTAAATAAATACTCAAAAGAACAATGTCTTGGTTTGGTGGCCAAATTATGACACAGTCATTCACTTGATTTATACTTTTGCTGAACAAGCTGGCTCGTGATGAGACCCCTTGTCTTTTGATCGCAACAATCTTGAGTCGTCGCCCTGTTTTGGTAGACAGTTTTGGCAAAGTCAGCAAGTTATAATATCTGTGATCATGATAAGTCGGCTCGTGATGAGACCTCTTATTCTTTGAGATATAGCATCCTTTTGGGTTATTCTCCTGAATCGTTGCATTCTTCTTTTAGCAGGGAGGAAGTCAAATTCTCTTTCCTTAAGAAAGTTCTGGACGACAATGATAGGGCTACTTTTAATAATGGCTGTTTTCACAGAGAATCTTTATTCTAATATTAATACCTTTTATTGTGCTGATCTAAAACGAATTCCCCACTGAGGTAGCTTTCTTTAAAATTTTCTGGGTTTGAATTGTAACATCATCTCGGGGTTAAAGATCTATTGATAATAAAGACTGAATTCCCACAAGCTTAGTTGTTCACAAGAGCCGAAATTCCAAAATCTTTAACAGAGACAAGGTTTCTTTTGCAAACGTCAAATATTGTTTAGCCAGAACAAACTTTTATTTGGGAGAGGCAACTATTCTCTAGGGTTATGTAGAGAATATAACTAACTTTGCCTATCAATTATTGGAAGCAAAACTAATAACCTAGCTAAATTACTCCTACTCCTATTCTAATTATGTGCAGGGAACAACTACGAAAAATGATATTTCCAATGGAACCAACGATTCATTATTACTCCTGGCCGTATGAATCTTCTAAGCGTTAAAAAGAATTGAATTGCCCTTGGACCAAATCTGTTGGATAGGGAACAAGAACCTATGAACTCAATTGGAATTTTGACTGGTTTTATTTTCTCATGATAGGTTCTTTCCAACTGGGTACCTATTGGATCATAGAGATTGAAATAGATTTCTTTTGTAGATCGGTGATCTTTCAATAGGAGGGATAACAAGCCAAATTGTAAAATAGGTTTCTTAACCTCGACGGCTTGTAACCCATAGTTTCTTGTCGTTAAGTCTTCAACGATTCCGTTTGAAATGAAAGTCTTTACACATAAATCGCCGAAACCTAATCTATCAAAATTTTGAAAATTTAAAAAGAAGTCCAATTTTGTACAAAATGAGGGTACGCGAATAAGAAATGATTGGGTGTCTATACACATAGTGGTGTCGCACGTCTGGGAGTTATTTGTAACTTTCTGCTTTTCACCAGAACTGGTCGGGTTTCGTGAATCAGGAATTAAATCACGATTGTGATCAGGTATGGAGATCATTTCTGGATATGAATCATAGATAGGAGCATTGTCTTGGATAGTAAAACTATTCAAGTGAGATTTTGCTTTGAGATGAGGGTCAAATGGAGTAGTTTTTGATCTAAGACATTTTTTATTATCTGACCCTAGTTGAGTTATTTGTGACAACTCAATATTATCATAATTTCCAAAGCAACTATCACGAAAGACTTTACCGTTTTCCCTAGGTTCCTCCTTTTCATTATGTTATTTCAAAAAAGGGAGATGAGGCTGCTCTCGTTTGATATGAATCGTAGGCTGTGTTAAAGTAGTCTCTTTACTTAGGAAACCTAATGATGTTTCGTGTGAATATCCCTCTGTTAAAATATGCTTAATATCATGAGGGAAAAAATTGTCATTACTAAAAACATCGGGGTAAAGAGAAAAATGTGAATCTGGAACAATGCATTTAAGAGCATCAAACAAATCTCGTTCATCAGATCTACTATAAGTATCGGGCTTTAGATCATACCTTTTTGCGTCGGTATTTTTCGAAAGAGATGCAGTAGGTGGATCTAACCTTGGCATCAGCATTTGTTGACCTAGGATGATATTGCCTGACTTTGTGTTAAAGTCATATTCTGGTGCCAGGGTATTTTCCCTTTCAGTACTTTCGCCTTCGATTTCTGATGGTAGAGCATGCAAAACTCCTAGGCTAAATTTTGTTTGGTCGGGTACAGGAGGTAGGGAATCCTCATCATAATTGGAAGATTCTTCATCTGCGAGTTCATCCTCAAGATCATATTGTAGACACTTAAGATGAAATCGTATATTGAAATCCCTCAAGGGTTCGTTTTGTTCCCGCAGATGGTCGATTTCATCGTATACCTGGTCGTAATCATAGCGATCAAATTCCAAGATGAAAGCTTTAACGAACTGGTCCCAACTGTGGACTGATGCAACTGGGAGGTTTCTGCACCATCTTCTAGCTTCCGCTGTGAATGTAAGAGTAAAAATCCTGCATAAAATGCCTTCGTCAATTTTTTGAATATCAGCACTCAAAACTCTTTGAATGAAATGCAGGGCGTGATGAAATGCAGAAGAATTATTCTCACCATTAAATTTTACCTGAGATAATAGTCTTACCACATCTGGTGGAGTGTTGGAAGAGGTAGGAACGTGGATGCAACTCCAAATGGGAATTCTGTGAGCAGGCATCCTTTTCCAAGATTTCTAGTTTAAAAACATTCCAAGAGACAATATGCTCAGGCCCTCCTTCTAGCGCCAGAAATGTTGAGGGCCCCGAAGTCGTGTCAACAACAAGGGGGATACCCACCCGGTCGGGAACCTGGTTGGCGGCTCCTTACCCGTTTTGAGTAGCGGGTCCGACTGGGGATAACGGGACCAGCTTCCCGATGCATGGGATGTGTGTGTGTGTAGAGTTTGATTATGTTGGTTCTGGAAGCATTCTAAAACTACTGTGGATCTAACTTGCAAACTAACTCTAAGTTACTGAAATCTAGTGGAAACAACATATAGAATCTACACTAACCCGGGATATGTCTTTTCCATTATGCAATCTAGAAAGATTTCATACAATAACTGGTAATAAAGATTATTCAGCTACCATAAGAATATAAACCATTTAAGATGAACTGTCTTGCATAAGAAGTTACACAAAACAATTGTGAACAACATATCGCATAATCAAATCATTCATATGTCAAGTATAAATACATGAGTCCACCGTACAAAAGTGCCAAATGATATCCCATATGCTCATACATTAACATACAAACAATATCAGTTGTATATCACTCTAAGAGTATAAGCAGAAATTAACCAAGAGATAAAAGTACCATTTATGACTGATTTCTACTCACAGACTTCAAGCAATAACGATCTATCTCTACTTGCTTCTAACATCTACCAAGAGTACAGAAGTGCAACATCAGTCGCAGACATAAAAATGCAAACATAAATAAATCACGATCCTTCCATTCATCAAAACCTCCTCTGAGGGTGCAGAAGTGCATGTTCTGAGGATAAGTTTTTGACAAATTTCTGGACCCTTCTCTAATGTAGTGAGAAGGGTTGAAATACTACTATCTAATCCTAATAATAGTATCATTACAAAATTTAGGATGCGGTTCTCAAATGACCGCCGTTTTTCTAATTCAGTAAAACAAAAAGCAAGAAAAGAAACTTTCTAAATGAAATTACTTCTTAATTTGGTCCCTGAAATTGCAGTTTTCAAGCATGGGCTTGAGAGGAGTCGGTTGGCCGACTTCTATTCTTAACTGGGCTGTGAAAACGGCATCCATAAGAGCTGGCGCTACTTTTTCGGCCGCGTTCATGATGCACCTTACTGTCATGCATTGGCTGTGTGGCTTAACTAAGTAAGTCCAGTAACTTTCCCAGTTTAGCCTAGATAATGCCCGGATTGTCTCCCCGTTTGCCTGTGCTTTCTGCTTCCATTCTTCCTCTAGTTGCGACGTGATTGGTAGGTACCCCAGAGTGGATCCTGAAATTAAGTTGGCCTTGTGTAAATTTTCATTTACACAGTCGATAAGTATGTTCGCCTGTGTTGCCGCTGACTCTGTTGCCTGCTCCGCCTGTGTGATTTGCTCGTCCCACTTGTTAAAGAGCAGTTCTTTATGATTTTCATTAATCTTGGGTGCCCCTGCTCTTTTCCCTTCCTCGTCATTTTGCCAAGCCAGATATTCTGTTACTCTTTTGTTGGCCTGGTCATAGTCGTTCCGCAATTCCACCACCTGGTTGGTGATCTTGTCGCTTATTTCACAAAACTCCCTCCACTGTGATATTTTGCGCACCATTTCCTCCTGTTGCTGTGACAATTGGTCGTTCAAGCCGATGGACTCTGAAATAAACTCTGCCAGCTTGGGTTCATCCTTGTGCATTTCTTGCACCGAGTGCAGCTGCTTTTCTTTTTCTTCAATACTTCTTTGGTGGCTCACCTGCATCTGGCGAAAGTCTTCTTGTAGTTTTTCAAGCTGCTTGGAGGCTTCAGCGTTTTCATTGGCTTGTCGCAACTGTTGTTGTAGCAGTTGTATTTGACTTTCACGTTCTTTTAGAAGCTGCTGAACTTCAGAGGCCTTGTCGATAGTTGCAGAAGCATATGCTCCTGCAATCTGAGACAATTTCGTGAGATTCTCTGTTGGGTTGTTATTCGGGTCTTTCCACAAGACATCTAGGTGTTTAGCATTTTGAGCCAGTGCATTTTCAAGCTTCCTTTTCTTTCTTTGTCTCCTCACAACTGCCTTGTGCTGTGGACTGTAGAACACGTCCAGTGGGGGAATTTCTTCTACGCCGAGTAGAAGTTCTGAGGATGGAGCGATAGGAAGATGCTCCGTCTCTACGGTACTGCTGAGTATGGTTGAGAAGACCTCTTGCACCACCTGAGTATTGCTCACAGGTGTTTGCGGGGCTTGGCCTTCAAGATTTATCAGTTCATTGAAGGTCTCCCATTCTTTATCTAGTTCTGCTGCAACCAGAGGTGCTTTGGTGACGGGAGGGGGAACTTCTCTTGATGGCGAGACGACAACTTGCTGCTGAGCCATCGAACTTGATTGAGCCATGTCCTTGATTGTTTCTTCGTTCTTGTCTTCTTTGTGGATAGACTCTTCAGGATCTGGAGATATTTCTTTTACGGCGCTGGAATCAGATTTTGAGGCGTTGGAGTGTTCACTGAGGCTGACGCTTGGAGTTGGTTCTTTGGTAGCCACTCGCAGTCTTTCCAGGGGAATGTTAACCAGCCTTCTTTCTCTATACAACTTGAATTTCCGGAGGTCGTCTGGGGACAACCTTGACTGAGCTTCTTGCAAAACTTCTTTGATCGAGCTCTTGCTCTGAAAGAGGTCGTCGAATAGATCTTTATGTCCAGAGAACACACTTATCCTGACGTTAGTTGTAAGTCAAATGGCCTTGGTGAGAATTTAAATAGTTGGAGACATGTCACATTCTCCACCTCGCCAAAAGTGTGTCCCACATCGAATAAAGAGAAGGCCCCACATGTGACGGGGAATGGAGGCCAAATGGCCTTCTTCTTTTTCTTTAGGTCCTTAGTTAAACCACCTTCAGAACAAGTCTGATAAGCGATCTCTCGGGCCAACAATTTATCTGGGATGTACAAGGGTAGGACATGAGGAGGTACTGTGCTTCCAAAGACTCGAATGCAGGTAAACCATTCTTCTCCAAACCATCTTGCTACGGAGGTGATGTCGTTTTGTGCCTCGGGAGAGCATCTCGGAGGGTCTTTATCATATATCATTCTATGCATGGGCAGTATGAGCCCGTGGCAAATCTGGTAAAAATGGGGGGCAAACTGGGAATCCCACAAGACTTTATGATAGACATGAATGGGCAATGGGTCCTGGGTAGTCCATTGCCAGCCCATAGTAGGGAACTTAGATACAAGACAGACAGAGTCCATTATATAGGCAGACAAATAAAAAGGGGGATAAAACCTTTGGGAGAAGGATCTTTTAGAACGATAGTAGAGAATCACCGTGTATAGAGTGTCAGAAAGGATTTTGGCCCAATCTATTATCTCGGAGTTAGTCGCGGCATCAATTAACGGTATCCATTCAGATGGAAATTTATTGATATCGGGCTTACCGAATAGCCTACAGAGCATGGCTGCAGCAAAACAATACGGAGAAGTAAGGGAACCAGTGCTATACATACCGTTATTATCTTTCTTCAGTGGTTCATCTCTTTTTGACCATTCCTTGGTAGTGTCTGATAGGTCCGGATTCTCTGCCGCGAACTTCCTAACAAAATCTGCATTGTAGATCGTTTGTGGTTCGGGAAGGTGATACATGAGCTTCAGGTCTTGAGCTGCGAACGATCCTACGAGCCCATGTCCTTTGACTTTGAATTGCCTATGATGAAACTCTGCGTCATCTAAAATCCACTTGATCATGTCTGTATACGGTAGGATCTTTGGCCTTGCCGCTATTCTGTGGAGGAAAGAGCACGCTAGGTCTTCCAGGGATGCTTCTGAAGGACGTGGTGCATCTGCGACAGCAGCAGTTGCCTTGATTATTCTAGGGTTCTCTTCCTCTAATAGCCTATACATGCCTTCCCATGTGGAAATGCCTGCATCTTTATTGCATGCGGTATCTGTGTAAAGGGGCGCCATCTCCTTGGTCTTTTCTCTTGTCTCTGAGCTCTGAGCTTTGTTCTTCTTCCCCATCTTGCTTATCGTTTCTGTTTGATTTTGCCTTCGCACTTTGCTCCTGCAGGTTATGAGAGAAATGGAAAGATTGATCAAAAAGGTGATGGGAGAGTTTTGAATGCAAGAGATAAATCAGATACGCCACCTTACGTGAAGTAAATCCGCATTAAGGCACGCGTCTTTATGCCACTTAATAACTGACAAGTAATTCATTACTAACATTAAAAGCGCAATAATTTCCAAGTCAGGTTATAGTAAGTGGATTTTCTTTGGGTGGTGTGCCCGAAGGAGTCGTATCAAGGTGCTTTTATGACTTGCCAACGCATCCTGCATGCCGCGCGATCGCAAACGGTAGCGATCGCAACATCGCAGATCGCAATATCGCATATCGCAACATCGCGGATCGCAATGATTCAATGTTTGCTAACGTACCCCGCCTCATTTCTGCGATGTGCGATTGTGCAATCGCAATATCGCAAATCGGCGGATTCGTAAGCTTTTGTTCATGGATGCTAACGTATTGCGATGCGATGTGGTCTATTAATGCCGAGGCGATGTGCATATTGGCCTTTAGAAGGGAAATGAAGGCGTTTCTTACCTTTTCGTGCTGCGACCTTGAAGATTTGCTTTTATGAACACAGGTTTAGGCTTAAGTTGTCCAAGAAACCTTTCCTAAGCTTATGCTTGTAATTTCAAAAGAAATCTTTGTTTTTTCTGAAATTTAACTAAGGGTCCCCATTCATTCTAGCATCGTGGCCGATACTAGTTTGAATGAGGGGGGTTGTTGCTGGCCACAACAATTGGCGATTCACTTGGGAGAACCAGTTATCTCTGCTCTTTTTCTATTGACGTTTTCAGACCTTTTCGAAAATTTTCTCAGGGAATTCGAACTTTATTATAAAAAGATAAGACAAACAATACTTTAAAGCGTCAATGATGTTTTGTCTTCGCCCCATTCTATTCCAATTACTTGCATTCCCAGGTTGTTTTCGAGTTTAGATCAGTTATTACTTGGTCTTGTAAAACATAAAAATAAAGTGTTCTCTATGTATCAACCCCTTTTAAATAATGTCCCTTTGTCGCAGGTAGAGCCACTGCTGCCAGCAGGCGTCCATAGCCTCGACAGGGTTACCTATTATCCATGAATGATCCTTTATCCTGCCTCAGTTTATTGCAACTTTTTCAGAAGAATTATACCTTTCTTGATGCTTTTTTTTTTTTAAATAAATACTCAAAAGAACAATGTCTTGGTTTGGTGGCCAAATTATGACACAGTCATTCACTTGATTTATACTTTTGCTGAACAAGCTGGCTCGTGATGAGACCCCTTGTCTTTTGATCGCAACAATCTTGAGTCCTCGCCCTGTTTTGGTAGACAGTTTTGGCAAAGTCAGCAAGTTATAATATCTGTGATCATGATAAGTCGGCTCGTGATGAGACCTCTTATTATTTGAGATATAGCATCCTTTTGGGTTATTCTCCTGAATCGTTGCATTCTTCTTTTAGCAGGGAGGAAGTCAAATTTTCTTTCCTTAAGAAAGTTCTGGACGACAATGATAGGGCTACTTTTAATAATGGCTGTTTTCACAGAGAATCTTTATTCTAATATTAATACCTTTTATTGTGCTGATCTAAAACGAATTCCCCACTGAGGTAGCTTTCTTTAAAATTTTCTGGGTTTGAATTGTAACATCATCTCGGGGTTAAAGATCTATTGATAATAAAGACTGAATTCCCACAAGCTTAGTTGTTCACAAGAGCCGAAATTCCAAAATCTTTAACAGAGACAAGGTTTCTTTCGCAAACGTCAAATATTGTTTAGCCAGAACAAACTTTTATTTGGGAGAGGCAACTATTCTCTAGGGTCATGTAGAGAATATAACTAACTTTGCCTATCAATTATTGGAAGCAAAACTAATAACCTAGCTAAATTACTCCTACTCCTATTCTAATTATGTGCAGGGAATAACTACGTAAAATGATATTTCCAATGGAACCAACGATTCATTATTATTCTTGGCCGTATGAATCTTCTAAGCGTTAAAAAGAATTGAATTTCCCTTGGACCAAATTTGTTGGATAGGGAACAAGAACCTATGAACTCAATTGGAATTCTGCCTGGTTTTATTTTCTCATGATAGGTTCTTTCCAACTGGGTACCTATTGGATCATAGAGATTGAGATAGATTTCTTTTGTAGATCGGTGATCTTTCAATAGGAGGGATAACAAGCCAAATTGTAAAATAGGTTTCTTAACCTCGACGGCTTGTAACCCGTAGTTTGTTGTCGTTAAGTCTTCAGCGATTCCGTTTGAAATGAAAGTCTTTATACATAAATCGCCGAAATCTAATCTATCAAAATTTTGAAAATTTAAAAAGAAGTCCGATTTTGTACAAAATGAGGGTACGCGAATAAGAAATGATTGGGTGTCTATACACATAGTGGTGTCGCACGTCTGGGAGTTATTTGTAACTTTCTGCTTTTCACAAGAACTGGCCGGGTTCTGTGAATCAGGAATTAAATCACGATTGTGATCAGGGATGGAGATCTTTTCTGGATATGAATCATAGATAGGAGCATTGTCTTGGATAGTAAAACTATTCAAGTGAGATTTTGCTTTGAGATGAGGGTCAAATGGAGTAGTTTTTGATCTAAGACGTTTCTTATTATCTGACCCTAGTTGAGTTACTTGTGACAACTCAACATTATCATAATTGCCAAAGCAACTATCACGAAAGACTTTACCGTTTTCCCTAGGTTCCTCCTTTTCATTATGTGTTTTCAGACAAGGGAGATGAGGCTGCTCTCTTTTGATATGAATCGTAGGCTATGTTAAAGTAGTCTCTTTACTTTGGAAACCTAATGATGTTTCGTGTGAATATCCCTCTGTTAAAATATGCTTAATATCATGAGGGAAAAAATTGTCATTACTAAAAACATCGGGGTAAAGAGAAAAATGTGAATCTGGAACAATGCATTTAAGAGCATCAAACAAATCTCGTTCATCAGATCTACTATAAGTATCGGGCTTTAGATCATACCTTTTTGCGTCGATATTTTTCGAAAGAGAAACAGTAGGTGGATCTAACCTTGGCATCAACATTTGTTGACCTGGGATGATATTGCCTGACTTTGTGTTAAAGTCATATTCTGGTGCCAGGGTATTTTCCCTTTCAGTACTTTCGCCTTCGATTTCTGATGGTAGAGCATGCAAAACTCCTAGGCTAAATTCTGTTTGGTCGGGTACAGGAGGTAGGGAATCCTCATCATAATCGGAAGATTCTTCATCTGCGAGTTCATCCTCAAGATCATATTGTAGACACTTAAGATGAAATCGTATATTGAAATCCCTTAAGGGTTCGTTTTGTTCCCGCAGATGGTCGATTTCATCGTATACCTGGTCGTAATCATAGCGATCAAATTCCAAGATGAAAGCTTTAACGAACTGGTCCCAGCTGTGGACTGATGCAACTGGGAGGTTTCCGCACCATCTTCTAGCTTCCGCTGTGAATGTAAGAGTAAAAATCCTGCATAAAACGCCTTCGTCAATTTTTTGAATATCAGCACTCAAAACTCTTTGAATGAAATGCAGGGCGTGATGAAATGCAGAAGAATTATTCTCACCATTAAATTTTACCTGAGATAATAGTCTTACCACATCTGGTGGAGTGTTGGAAGAGGTAGGAACATGGATGCAACTCCAAATGGGAATTCTGTAAGCAGACATCCTTTTCCAAGATTTCTAGTTTAAAAACATTCCAACAGACAATATGCTCAGGCCCTCCTTCTAGCGCCAGAAATGTTGAGGGCCCCGAAGTCGGGTCAACAACAAGGGGGATACCCACCCAGTCGGGAACCTGGTTGGCGGCTCCTTACCCGTTTGGAGTAGCGGGTCCGACTGGGGATAACGGGACCAGCTTCCCGATGCATGGGATGTGTGTGTGTGTAGAGTTTGATTATGTTGGTTCTGGAAGCATTCTAAAACTACTGTGAATCTAACTTGCAAACTAACTCTAAGTTACTGAAATCTAGTGGAAACAACATATAGAATCTACACTAACCCGGGATATATCTTTTCCATTATGCAATCTAGAAAGATTTCATACAATAACTGGTAATAAAGATTATTCAGCTACCATAAGAATATAAACCATTTAAGATGAACTGTCTTGCATAAGAAGTTACACAAAACAATTGTGAACAACATATCGCATAATCAAATCATTCATATGTCAAGTATAAATACATGAGTCCACCGTACAAAAGTGCCAAATGATATCCCATATGCTCATACATTAACATACAAACAATATCAGTTGTATATCACTCTAAGAGTATAAGCAGAAATTAACCAAGAGATAAAAGTACCATTTATGACTGATTTCTACTCACAGACTTCAAGCAATAACGATCTATCTCTACTTGCTTCTAACATCTACCAAGAGTACAGAAGTGCAACATCAGTAGCAGACATAAAAATGCAAACATAAATAAATCACGATCCTTCCATTCATCAAAACCTCCTCTGAGGGTGTAGAAGTGCATGTTCTGAGGATAAGTTTTTGACAAATTTCTGGACCCTTCTCTAATGCAGTGAGAAGGGTTGAAATACTACTATCTAATCCTAATAATAGTATCATTACAAAATTTAGGATGCGGTTCTCAAATGACCGGCCTTTTTCTAATTCAGTAAAACAAAAAGCAAGAAAACCAACTTTCTAAATGAAATTACTTCTTAATTTGGTCCCTGAAATTGCAGTTTTCAAGCATGGGCTTGAGAAGAGTCGGTTGGCCGACTTCTGTGCTTAACTGGGCTGTGAAAACGGCATCCATTATTGCTGGTGCTACTTTTTCGGCCGCGTTCATGATGCACCTTACTGTCATGCATTGGCTGTGGGGCTTAACTAAGTAAGTCCAGTAACTTTCCCAGTTTAGCCTAGATAATGCCCGGATTGTCTCCCCGTTTGCCTGTGCTTTCTGCTTCCATTCTTCCTCTAGTTGCGACGCGATTGGTAGGTACCCCGGAGTGGACTCTGAAATTAAGTTGGCCCTGTGTAAATTTTCATTTACACAGTCGATAAGTATGTTCGCCTGTGTTGCCGCTGACTCTGCTGCCTGCTCCGCCTGTGTGATTTGCTCGTCCCACTTGTTAAAGAGCAGTTCTTTATGATTTTCATTAATCTTGGGTGCCCCTGCTCTTTTCCCTTCCTCGTCATTTTGCCAAGCCAGATATTCTGTTACTCTTTTGTTGGCCTGGTCATAGTCGTTCCGCAATTCCACCACCTGGCTGGTGATCTTGTCGCTTATTTCACAAAACTCCCTCCACTGTGATATTTTGCGCACTATTTCCTCCTGTTGCTGTGACAATTGATCGTTCAAACCGATGGACTTTGAAATAAACTCTACCAGCTTGGGTTTATCCTTGTGCATTTCTTGCACAGAGTGCAGCTGCTTTTCTTTTTCTTCAATACTTCTTTGGTGGCTCACCTGCATCTGGTGAAAGTCTTCTTGTAGTTTTTCAAGCTGCTTGGAGGCTTCAGCGTTTTCATTGGCTTGTCGCAACTGTTGTTGTAGCAGTTGTATTTGACTTTCACGTTCTTTTAGAAGCTGCTGAACTTCAGAGGCCTTGTCGATAGTTGCAGAAGCATATGCTCCTGCAATCTGAGACAATTTCGTGAGATTCTCTATTGGGTTGTTATTCGGGTCTTTCCACAAGACATCTAGGTGTTCAACATTTTGAGCCAGTACATTTTCAAGCTTCCTTTTCTTTCTTTGTCTCCTCACAACTGCCTTGTGCTGTGGACTGTAGAACACATCCAGTGGGGGAATTTCTTCTACGCCGAGTAGAAGTTCTGAGGATGGAGCGATAGGAAGATGCTCCGTCTCTACGGTACTGCTGACTATGGTTGAGAAGACCTCTTGCACCACCTGAGTATTGCTCACAGGTGTTTGCAGGGCTTGGCCTTCAAGATTTATCAGTTCATTGAAGGTCTCCCATTCTTTATCTAGTTCTGCTGCAACCAGAGGTGCTTCGGTGACGGGAGGGGGAACTTCTCTTGATGGCGAGACGGCAACTTGCTGTTGAGCCATCGAACTTGATTGAGCCGTGTCCTTGATTGTTTCTTCGTTCTTGTCTTCTTTGTGGACAGACTCTTCAGGATATGGAGATATTTCTTTTACGGCGCTGGAATCAGATTTTGAGGCGTTGGAGTGTTCACTGAGGCTGACGCTCGGAGTTGGTTCTCTGGTAGCCACTCGCAGTCTTTCCAGTGGAATGTTAGCCAGCCTTCTTTCTCTATACAACTTGAATTTCCGGAGGTCGTCTGGGGACAACCTTGACTGAGCTTCTTGCAAAACTTCTTTGATCGAGTTCTTGCTCTGAAAGAGGTCGTCGAATAGATCTTTATGTCCAGAGAACACACTTATCCTGACGTTAGTTGTAAATTCCTGGGCCACCTTATTTGGGTCAAATGGCCTTGGTGAGAATTTAAATAGTTGGAGACACGTCACATTCTCCACCTCGCCAAAAGCGTGTCCCACATCGAATAAGGAGAAGGCCCCACATGTGACAGGGAATGGAGGCCAAATGGCCTTCTTCTTGTTCTTTAGGTCCTTAGTTAAACCACCTTCAGAACAAGTCTGATAAGCGATCTCTCGGGCCAACAATTTATCTGGGATGTACAAGGGTAGGACATGAGGAGGTACTGTGCTTCCAAAGACTCGAATGTAGGTAAACCATTCTTCTCCAAACCATCTTGCTATGGAGGTGATGTCGTTTTGTGCCTCGGGGGAGCATCTCGGAGGGTCTTTATCATATATCATTCTATGCATGGGCAGTATGAGCCCGTGGCAAATTTGGTAAAAATGGGGGGCAAACTGGGAATCCCACAAGACTTTATGATAGACATGAATGGGCAATGGGTCTTGGGTAGTCCATTGCCAGCCCATAGTAGGGAACTTAGATACAAGACAGACAGAGTCCATTATATAGGCAGACAAATAAAAAGGGGGATAAAACCTTTGGGAGAAGGATCTCTTAGAACGATAGTAGAGAATCGCCGTGTATAGAGTGTCAGAAAGGATTTTGGCCCAATCTATTATCTCGGAGTTAGTCGCGGCATCAATTAACGGTAGCCATTCAGATGGAAATTTATTGATATCGGGCTTACCGAATAGCCTACAGAGCATGGCTGCAGCAAAACAATACGGAGAAGTAAGGGAACCAGTGCTATACATACCGTTCTTATCTTTCTTCAGTGGTTCATCTCTTTTTGACCATTCCTTGGTAGTGTCTGATAGGTCCGGATTCTCTGCCACGAACTTCCTAACAAAATCTTCATTGTAGATCGTTTGTGGTTCGGGAAGGTGATACATGAGCTTCAGGTCTTGAGCTGCGAATGATCCTACGAGCCCATGTCCTTTGACTTTGAATTGCCTATGATGCAACTCTGCGTCATCTAAAATCCACTTGATCATGTCTGTATACGGTAGGATCTTTGGCCTTGCCGCTATTCTGTGGAGGAAAGAGCATGCTAGGTCTTCCAGGGGGTCTTCTGAAGGACGTGGTGCATCTGCGACAGCAGCAGTTGCCTTGATTATTCTAGGGTTCTCTTCCTCTAACAGCCTATACATGCCTTCCCATGTGGAAATGCCTGCATCTTTATTGCATGCGGTATCTGTGTAAAGGGGCGCCATCTCCTTGGTCTTTTCTCTTGTCTCTGAGCTCTGAGCTTTGTTCTTCTTCCCCATCTTGCTTATCATTTCTGTTTGATTTTGCCTTCGCACTTTGCTCCTGCAGGTTATGAGAGAAATGGAAAGATTGATCAAAAAGGTGATGGGAGAGTTTTGAATGCAAGAGATAAATCAGATACGCCACCTTACGTGAAGTAAATCCACATTAAGGCACGCGTCTTTATGCCACTTAATAACTGACAACTAATTCATTACTAACATTAAAAGCGCAATAATTTCCAAGTCAGGTTATAGTAAGTGGATTTTCTTTGGGTGGTGTGCCCGAAGGAGTCGTATCAAGGTGCTTTTATGACTTGCCAACGCATCCTGCATGCCGCGCGATCGCAAACGGTAGCGATCGCAATATCGCAGATCGCAATATCGCATATCGCAACATCGCGGATCGCAATGATTCAATGTTTGCTAACGTACCCCGCCTCATTTCTGCGATGTACGATTGTGCGATCGCAATATCGCAAATCGGCGGATTCGTAAGCTTTTGTTCATGGATGCTAACGTATTGCGATGCGATGTGGTCTATTAATGCCGAGACGATGTGCATATTGGCCTTTAGAAGGGAAATGAAGGCGTTTCTTACCTTTTCGTGCTGTGACCTTGAAGATTTGCTTTTATGAACATAGGTTTAGGCTTAAGTTGTCCAAGAAACCTTTCCTAAGCTGATGCTTGTAATTTCAAAAGAAATCTTTATTTTTTCTGAAATTTAACTAAGGGTCCCCATTCATTCTAGCATCGTGGCCGATACTAGTTTGAACGAGGGGGGTTGTTGCTGGCCACAACACAAGGATAGGATGTACTTTGAGGTGTCAAAAAGGGTCAAAATGAATAAGGATATTATGAAAGGTAGCAAGATAGGGTGTCCAGAAAGGGAAAAAAGTAGGCCCCAAAAAAGATGACATCATTCCGAAAATCCCCTAGTATAACATGCTTCATGATAGCCACTGACTAAGTTGTAACCGAGTGATAGGCTAGGAGACAGGTTCAGGAATTGCACAATTGAGTAGGTCAAGAGATCAGGGGCCGCGAATGAGCATTGATACTCTGTAATGCATAGTTTAGGTAGGATAAGGCTAGTCATCTCCGCAGTTGAGGGGCTCAAGGTGTTAGGCTGAGGGTTTAGGTTTGAGGTTTGCCAATGCGGAGTTTCGAGTGGGAAGAGGCCAAGGGATTGCGCAATTATGCAGTTTAAGAGCTCATGGCTAAGCCTTTATGCTTGAGACTACATAATGCATAGTTTTGGAGGGCCATGGCTAAGTGACTATGCAGTTGAGGGGCTTAGGATGTCAAGATTGAGGCTTGAACCTTGAAGATGCCTAATGCGTAGTTCTGAAAGGTCAGGCTAGGTGACTGCGTAGTTTAGGGGCTCAAGGGCTCAAGCTTGATGCTTGAGAATTGAATTTTCCCAATGTGTAGGTACAGAGGGAGAGAACTCTCATGGATTAAGCACTTGTGTAGCTCAAGGTGTCAAGTCAGAAGCTTGATGCTTGACACTATACAATGTGTAGTTGTGGTTGACTGGGAGGCATAATATGCATAGTTCTGGAGCTCAAGGGTCAAGGTGGGCATTGTGACTATGAAATTCCAGTTTCAAGAGGAAATTTTAGGGCTTGAGGGTCAATACTATGCAATGTGTAGTTTAGGAAGGCTAAGTGAGGTCAAGGTGCCCAGGAATGAAATTTTCCAGATGAGGTTAAGTGTGGGATTAGTGAGGCTTGGGTGAACAGAGACAAACCTAGATCATGATCACACACTTAAAATAGTTGATGACACAACATTGATAACGTAGAAAACAAGAACAACATGATTCCCTCAATGCGATAGTGATGCAACATACCTCTCCAAGTGCAACACAAAAGGTACACTTTGTGACGAAAGTGACGAAACTTGTGTGATAATGCATACAATTTTTGGAATGAGTGTAAAATATGTCTACATGAATGAAAGGAATCATCAAAACCAAATTTACCCTTTGAAACAAGCCAAAACTCTTCTTTATATGATAGGTGATACGCTCGATGCAAAAAGACGACATTTTCTATATGGGAGAAAAAGTGTGAATGAAACTTGCGATAATCAAATAACAGTGAAATTGACGCATGCTAGAGTGAAGATAACATGAAAATGACACCAATTAAAGTGAAAGAAAGAAAAAGTGATAGACAAAAGAATGAAGATGACACTCACGAAAGCAAAGGTGTGCAAAAGAGACAGTCTGAAAAAATCATCGAAGTAGAAGTACAAACACAACCAAAAGTGAGAAATTGTCAATGAGAGTGTACACTAATTGTCGACATAGGTTGAACATTGCATAGTCACTATTTTGATGGACTATGCTAGGCCTATTCAATCTTCTGTGAAGGAATACGTTCATGAACTCATTACGGACTGAGCATGTGTGACTAGGTGACTTCGACACTTACAATCCAAAAGGGAGCTCAAAGACTTAATAGAGCATCAACCAACCAAGAAGTGACTATGGAATGACTGATCGCAAGATCCACAGTAGGCTGCAAAACTCAAGTATAGGAAAAAATCTAGAGAGTGTTTTTCATAGTGACAACAAGAGTATAATTAAAGAAAGTATGGAATTTATAAACATTTAAATTACTTCAAAATGTAGAGAGTTGAAGACTCATAGTTTGCAAGAAACACTACGTCGATGGTTGTAAATAACCCTAACAATTATTATAGCAGAGGCTTTAAGCCTTTGAATCACTTGGACCAATTTAGGAAGAAAATATAACTTGAGAGAAGCATAGTAAAAATATTATTCGCTAAACATTTAAGAGTGAAACAATATGGAGACTTGAATTTGACCACAATAATCACGTCCAAGAAGAATGAGAAATGAAGGGATGGGAACCTTCGACCTAGGAGAAACGTAGTTGAATGTTCAGTAACAAGTTGCATTAGTAATCCAAGGATGTGGAAAAATTGAAGGAAAATGAGAACTTTTCTTCTTCGAGTGTCAATAATATATTTGAGGAAAATAAAAGTTAAAATTAGAACACAATACATCAATGTGTTATTTAAAAAAAAATAGGAAAACTGGACCTTGTAAAGTCTTTGAGTTCTCTGCATAAGAAGCAAGAAAAATATTAATACGCATAAGGGAAATTTCAAGTTAAAATGCAAAATAAAATTAAACATAACTAAAGTGTGTATATCTTTAATGTGCAGGGATAGAATTCTTTAAAAGATTATTTTGAACACATTAAGGAATAGTGAAGTACATAGGGAACATTTATTTCCTGTTAATAGAAGTAGAATGAAAAAGAATCAATATTTTACAAACAAGTAATATGAAGTATTTTATTCTTTTCAAAGGAGTTAATAAATGTCATAAAGAAAAAACCCAAAATAGTAACATAGCTAAGAGATGTTTCTGTAAAGAGGAAAAACTTAATACATCGACCCAATATTGAACCATTACAGTAAATACATTTTCGTACTTGGCAGAGTATGATGTGGTATTGTGATGGAGGAAAGTGTTCCCTCTGCGGACAGAGGCAACCCCTCTAGCCCTAGAGTGGGTCTAGTCACAAACAAGGAAAAATAAATAATATCTTTCCTTAAATAGTCATAGTTGGAGGCCTACCTCAACTGGTGGTCGATGGAGTTCCATTGCGCCGCTCCAGCTTCCGCTTCCTTCTCCTAATGAGTAATCAACCTGAAACAATGCAAAGGAAATACAACAAAGCACGTAACCGGAACAACAATGATATATTTACTCACAAAGTCAAGAAGTCATGAGCTATCAAGTACATTACATACAAGACATAGGAAAACATCATTGATTGCATTAATAATGAAATAAGAGTAAGCTTACAACCAAATTCTTGACGTCACAAGCCTTCTCAGAGGGATCCAGCTAGCATGTTCCTCAAGCATTCACTCTTTGAAGATGGATCTCCCAACATACAAGTCTCTCTCACTCACAAGTTTTACACAAGATTAAGGGTGCTTCACAACCTTCCTCAAGCTATTAACAATCCCACACTTGTCACACTCACACCAGCTATCTAGCAAACTCCCAAACACTAACAACACTGCTCCACTAGCCAACTATCAGCAACCATTCCAAAAACTAGCAACACATAGCGATGGTGAGAGTTTAAATAGGAGAAGGAGTCTCCATGAAAGGTGGAAGAGTGAGCTCATCTCAAAGGAAGGTAGCACAAATGACGGAACAACCGTGCCAGAGAAAGGAGGGAGACATAAACTATGCCAACAACCAGGTCTGGAGTCATCCGGAAGGTCGACTGTTGGAACAAATTCGCCCAATCTGGATCATCGCGGGTCCATAACTAATCTTCTGCGCTGACATCGCTATTGAATAACGTAGCTAGTCATGTCATCGTTGAAGATCACAAGCAACCTCGCGCTAGCACATAAAATCGGACCATCGCGGGAATCAGGTGTACTTCCGCGATGGCAGCGCTTCTGGACTGTTTTGGAGTGCCCTTCAGCGCGTTTATTTAGAAAACAGACTCGATGAGGCAGAAACCTTTGGAAAGGTGTGTCATTTGCAAACATCAGAGAGCATTTGTCTAATATGAGCATGTATGACTTGGACACATGACACAGTAGGAAGACTGGAGTGAAGACAGTGACAAATTATTGTGTAACATATGCCCCCTAAAGTATGAAGCCCGAGAGAGAGGGAGGGGTGAAATGCTTTACGAAACTGACTGAGTTGGAACACCATCTGGAAGAACCTACACGCAAGTACAACTGATATCTCTGATAATGAAGTACATGTAGTCTAGGTATGGGCGCAGCCATCCAAAAGACATACGAAATAGGTCTGTGGTATGGACACAGCCATCTAGCTAATGAGACCATGATGATAATAAAGGTATGGTCGCAGCCATCCATGAAGACTCAGGTATGGTCACAGCCATCCATCAATGAGTCATGTAACCATAAACCAATCCACGCAGCTCGAACATATGTAATCTGAGTTTAGGGCCTTGAACCCATTTAAGCATAGTACAAATTCTAGCATGCGAATAGATGTACTGAGGTCGAGCATGATAGAAAATTGCTTGATTATCGGTCAATGATGAAAATCGTTAACAAGCACGAGAGAAACCACCAATAATGCCAATGGCTCTCAAGGTACTGTCTAGCACAATCCACGAAGTGTGAAGAAGGAGCTGAAGTTGAACACTCGTGGAATCACCCAATCGACGACCAATGATGAAAGTCGACCATCAGGTGTGAAGAACTTTCCATTGAGGCATGCAAGCTCTAAGGTACCAAAGGGGATCTCTAGATCAATCTCCTGGATTATGAGCTGATGTAGACAGGAGACGACCTGTCGCAGGAGGGCCATAATGTTTCCCCTATCAACGACATGTGACAAGGAATAAGTGGTAGATGGCGAAACAGAGTATCAAAGGAGAAGGCGAGGGTGTAAACTGCAGAAGGATTATACTCTTGAACATGTCAGTGACATGACACTGGAGGGGGAGGGTGGCAGCATTCAGGCACTAAGGGATCAGAGGCTTGAAGGAGATGGCATGAATCAGATGGAATGAGGCTAGAACGATAACCCAAACCCACGGAAGGCCAAATGACGATGTATGGATGTCCCAACCCGACAAGAAGAAAAAGTGTTGATGTTCAAGATTGACTAGCTGCCATGGACAATCAATGATAAACCTGCTATTGAGTCCAACCTAGTAATATTTTAACGAGCCCTAGGAGGGAGAAGCTCGAGTCTCGTCATGGTGACGATTTCAATGTCGTCAGGGTTTAACGAGTCTGACATAGGTAAAACTCGGAGTCTTTTTCATGTTTAGAGAGTTTGAAAAGACACAGAAAGGAAAACTCCAGGGGGGTTCTTTTTCGTAAGTTTGTGTCTCTAGAGCCCGAAAAAGTAGAAAACGATACTCGAAAGAACTGCCCGACCATTACGATCGAGGAGTACTTTTCGTAACTACTGACTTCGACCTGAAAAAGTAGAAAAGCGGTCGGAATCACGTCATTTCGGAACCAATAACGAGCCTGAAATGACAAAGGCCCGACAATCTTTTTGTTTTTACACGGTCGGGAAAGAGCTTAAAGGCGACCGCCTCTTATTTATTTTAATGAGTCAAGAGGCAAACTCGGCCATCTTTTCATTTTTCAAGTCAGAAAAGAGCTTAAAGACGACTCTCCCGAATCAAGTGCTCACGAAGTTGACATGGTTCCACCACCTGAAGCTCTGCACAAAGCACGTCAAACGTAAACCCATTCGATATAAAATGAACAATAAGCGTAGAAACATAGTTAAAAACCATATTTTGACTATCCACGTGATAAAAAATGAGAAAAAACCCACATTTACAAAATATAATTTTTAAGTTCCCAGAAATTACTATAAAAAGGGATTAATCCAACCATTTTTACCACAGTTACTGTTCATTTCACTGTGGAGCATTTTGAAGCACCGAAGTTGGTGAGCTAAATTCGGCTTTGTTCGTTCATCATTCACCCCGAAATTTGTTCCAGGTAATTAGTCCTTGTCCTGCGCTTTAATTTCATACCTTTTTCACGCATTTTGAACATTAAATGTGTTAATTCGGGCGGCTTTTGGGACCGAGTCCGCCGCTTGGTCATCGCGGTTATAGCCTTCGGGTCCACGATGACTGAAAAAATTGACACATAGCGTGCTCCGATCATCACGGAAAAGTGGTGTACTTCCGCGATGACCACGAAAAAAATGAACTAGAGACCTCGTGTCATCACGTCTATTTTAAACAGATGTGATGACGATGCAAACTTATTTTTTATGCAAATTACGCGTTGAATTTGGTAAACTAAGTGCTAATTTGACTTTTCTCATCATGCAGGTGATAATGGCATTTGTCTATCAAGATCGAACACATGATGGCAACGACATAGAGGCTTTCACCGATGCAGGGTGCTAAAATGCATTACGGGCATGTGGATTGCTCAAATTCTTCCTAACTCCGCATCTTCGATCACAACCTGATTCACTGGAGCTACTGATCTGGGACTGGAATCCCACAGATGGGAAATTCATCATCCGAGGCTGGGATATCGAGTTTGACACTACAGACATATATTTTTTGACTGGGCAGTCCCGTCGAGGTGAGAGGCCTATTATAGAGGGGCAGCGACCCAGAGGTGATTCCTTAGAGATGCTGATGGCTCAAGTGTGCCCACGGGCATGCAAGACGAGGAGTGGGAAGGTGGCAATCCCAACAATGGATGACGTAGTCCTTCGTGCTATGATTTTCATGGTGACATCAGCAACGGGCTCCCAAGCCCAACATGAGGCTTCAAAGACCCATCTCCGGCGGGCTCTCGAGTGTCTCAATCCAACAATGTTTAACTGGGCAGAGACAATGACGAAGAACATGAAGAGGAAACTCACCAACTGCCATCGAGGAGAGACGAAGCATTTTGGTTATGGATCCATCTTAGTCCCGCTCATGCTGGAGCGGGTGTCGACACTGCAGTTACAGGACATGGATTTGGATTTGCCCAGACCACGTGAGACTAGGGCCACACGATGGACACACATCATGCCACGAGGAGGTGGCGGACGACCAGTGGCGTGGGGGACATTATTCCGAGAGTGGCTGGAGTGCCAGATGATATTCATGGAGTATTGGCCATATGCTGGCATGGACTTCCGCGGAGATCTTGAAATGCAGATGCCCGCTGGAGAGCAGTGGGATGATGGTGGTAAGACACTTGATCACATTTTTTTTTTTAATTTTTATGATGTTTTTTTTATTTTTTCATGTATATGTCCTAATGACGAACGCTATGGTATGCAGATGTAGGACTAGTGAGACCCATCGGGCTGGCTCCAGAGGCGCGGAGGGATGCACAGGGCATTGCAGCACTAGCCTTGGCTCCTCCAGCTGATGATATGGTGGAGATGGTGGCCCGAAACCTTGAGGGCCTCACAACAGGGATTCCAGATTACATGGGGATCGAGGAGGTACCCATAGCGTTCCAGATTCACACAGTAGGAGTGGAACCCAGGGTGCACTGCCTGTTGAGGCGAGTGGCATGGGCATTGGTATGCTATAGGGAGCATAAACCACCACAGTAGACACCTAGGTTTTTATTTCCTGCAGGTGATTTTTGAGAGACATGTGTTTCAGATGTATGAGAACACAGACTCTATTTGGAGGTACTGCGACAGGCACCATCGGCGAAACCAACGTAAGGTGCACCAGATATCTTCACAAGAAGCAAGAGACATAATAAGCGGCAATCACGCCTTCACACCAAGCCAAAAAACATGAAAACATACACACAACACCCTTGCTAAAAACACACATATGTACAAACCAAAGTGCATGAAATTCACGCATAATACTTTTTCAAGTAAAGCCCATTTCAGGGAATCGAGAGGATTCCTTTCATAATCAATTATCTCATAGGCCCCTTTCTGCAAAACTCTCTTTACGATATAAGGCCCGTGCCACATGGGCTCGAATTTGCCTCCCCCCAGCTTATCATTCGCTAGATCGTAGAGTAGGACTAAATCTCCCTCAACAAAAGAACGAGGATGGACAGTATGATTGAAGTAAGTTTTCACTCTCTTCTTCTATGCTTTGATAGCTATAGAGGCTAGTCGACGGGTCTCGTCCAGCCGCTCCAAGTAAAGAAGGCGTTCTTCTACCGGAGTAGTGTTGGGGAGTAATTCGACGGCCAATTTCAAAGAAGGGATCTCGCACTCGATTGGAAGGGTAGCCTCCAGTCCGTAAACTAATTGAAATGGAGTGAAATCGGTGGCATCCTTCACAAAAGTTCGTTAGGCCCACAAGGCGGAGAACAACATCAAGTGCCAGTTAGACTTGTGCATGCAAATGGTACGTTGAAGCATCGTAACTAGAACCTTGTTGACAACTTCTACTTGGCCATTGGCCTGAGGATAGTATGGAGTCGAGTTATCATGCCGCAAGCCTAGCTGGGTTGTTAGCTCAGTGATCATGTGATTACGGAAATGCTTACCGTGATCAGTGACTATAGCCTGAGGGACTCCGAACCGTGAAATAACATGATTAAACAAAAATTGCACCACTGTGTGACCGTCTTCAGATAATGTGGGCATCGCCTCAGCCCATTTTGTGAAGTAATCAACGGAAACGATGATATACCCATGCCCGCCGGCCGAGCGAGGGTTATAGGTCGTATAATCAATGCCCCATTTTGCAAAAGGGCCGACAGTAACAACAGGGTGCAATGGAGCAGGAGGTGCATGCATCTTCCGCTGGTAGATCTGGCACTCGTGATAGGTGTGGATGGAAAGAATGCAATCCTTAAATATGGAGGGCCAAAAATAACTGTTGCAGAGGATCTTTTGAGCAGTAGCATATACAAACATGTGACCACCATAGGCCCCAGAATGACAGTCATTGAAAACTCGCTCAGCCTCCTCGAGTGTTAGGCATCGGCAGAGAATAGAGTCAGTGTCGAGATGGTACAGAGTGTCCCTAATAATACGATAGGGCTAAGACTGATGACAAATCCATCACCGAGCATCCTTAGACACATCGGGACGAAAAGAGGATGTCTACATATATACAATGATATCCCCGTACAAGGGATCAAGGGTGCTAATTAGGAACAGAGTTTCGTCTGTGATATGGTCCTCTGACCGAGAGGGCACAGTAGGAGATGGCAAAGAGCAAAGTAACTCAACAAAGACAAGGGATTTCTTAGACTTGGCGGTGGTGAATTCTAAGTCAAACTCTTGGAGGATAACGATCCACTTCGAGTACTTTCCCCCCAGCAACTGACGTGACAGGATGTACGTCATCGAGTTGCAATCAGAAACCACGGTCGTAGTGTGCAACAAGATATAATGGCGGAAAAGTTGGACGGCACAAATAGCGGCCAATGCCAACTTCTCGACGTTAGCATAGCGAGTTTCCATATCTAGAAGATTGCGGCTGAGATAATATATGACATGCTCAGTGTCATCATCATCATCTTGAATGAGAACCATGCCGATAGTAGTATCGGCAGCGGCCAAATACAGAGTGTAGTCACAATGATAATTCAGAGGATGAAACAATGGAGCCGAAACAAGGAGAACCTTGAGACGCTCGAAGGACTCTTGAGCAGCGGTATCCCAATGAAAAGGGGTATCCTACTTCAATAACCGCGTGAAACCTTTAGCCACTTCGGCATAGTTGGGGATGAATCGTCTTAAAAAATTCACTTTTCCTTGCAAACTCTGTAGTTGCTGCAAAGAAGCAGGGGGAGGAAGATTTAGAATAGCCTCGACTTTAAGGGGATCCAAACGGATGCCCTCTCGGGAGACGATAAACCTGAGTAGTCTTCCTGACTCAATGCAGAAGACACACTTATGAGGATTAAGCCTGATGCAGTAGTGTCGACAGCGGAGAAAGATTTCGCGAAGATGAGTAGGATGGTCCTGGCGTTTTGCTGAATGAGCTAGTAGATCATCCAGGTACGGTTGTACAATGTGTCGAATGTCATGGAATGCATAAGACATTGCACGTTGGAAGGTAGAACCGACGTTCTTCAAACCGAAAGGGAGCTTTTTGTAGGCGAAAGTGCCCCACAGACAGATAAAGGCATTCTTGTGCTGATCTACGAGCGCAATATTGATTTGGTTATATCCAGAAAAAGCATCCATGAATGAATACATTTCGCTCCCAGCACACTCATCAATGAGATGGTCAATGAAGGGTGTGGGGAAGTTATCTTTAGGACAGGCCCGGTTAATATCACGGTAATCAACACAGACTCAAATAGTACCCTGTTTTTTAGTCACAGGGATGATATTGGAGACCCAATCTGTGAGTGGGATGGGGTAAATAAAACCAGCATTAAGAAGCTTTTCAACTTCTGCTTTAATATCCGCAGCCTTTCGGGGGTGCATGGGGCGTAGACGTTGGAGAATAGGCTTAGCACCCAGATACGTAGGTATCTCATGCACCATGATGCTAGGATCAATGCTCGGCATTTCTTCGTAAGACCAAGCAAATACATCATGAAATTCACGAAACAGATCAGTATAGAGCTGAATTTCCTTCGGAGTACAAGTTACTCCGACATGGATATGCTCGACAATCCCTGGTTTCACAAAGATGTCGATGGGCTAGGTCTGTGTGATGTTTCCCATATTTCCTTTAGAAGACACTTGATAGACTTGAATGGGTGTCTGAAGGGGTTGGGATGGGGGACAAGGATCAAACCGCTCGAGACAGGTAAGCATTTCCTGGTGGGCAGGGAGAAACGAGGAACGATGGCGATGATAAGACCAAGGGGGTTCCTCGAGAGACATGGTCTCGATAATGGCTTCATCAGAAGGAAATATTTCCTTTAAAGGGTATGAAGAATCGTCATCTCCAAGCCAAGGGGAATGAGCGTACGAGTCGAGAGCCCTGCTCAAAGGAGCAGGCTCAGAAGGCGGAGCCAATGTAGTAATAATTTCGACATAGTTGAGCTCGGTAGGACTCAACGGCATCTCGTCGCCCCATGTGTCTACCTGATCAGTGGGGGGAAGAACCCATGGATCAGAGCGAACAAAAATCATATTAATAGGAGCGACGTTAGGAGGTGGGAGTGAAAAAACACCCATGAGGGCAGAATCTTTAAAAAGTCCCGCTCCCACACTCTCATATGGGATGGAGGTATTCTCCACAAAGGGCACGTTGCCTTCGGAAGAGGATGCGAAGAAAGATAGCTGGTCTACTGTGATGATCTTCCCTTGGTGAGGGAAACGAATGACACGAAATAGAGATGAAGCCACGGCTTGCATGGTGTATGTCCAGCTGCGTCCTAGAAGGAGGTTGTAGGTAAGATTAGCATCAAAAACTTCAACTTCCACTTCGACCGTCTTCCCTTCCAAAGTAATGGGAAAACGTTGGAGTATACCATAAGGGTGAGAATCTCTCCCATCAAAGGCTTCTAAGGTCGTAGGAGGCTGGCTCAGAGTCAGAGAACCAATAGCCTTCCAACAGGAAATAGACATGATGCAAGTTGAAGTGCCTTCATCAATGACTGTTCGATGAATCGTTTTGGAATTGATGATGGCCTGAATGAGGAAGGAAATTTGGTGAGGCAGTCTCGGTATATGGCTTTCCAGGTCAAAAGTAATCAGATCCGAGTCAGCCGGGTCTATGCCACTGATGGATGATAGCAAGGACTTCCTCTAAGAGGGGCAGCTCTGGAGTAATTCTAGGGTGGACATAGCTGATGGAGCCTGGGCTAAGTCCTCAATGATGCTACAGTGCTGGGAAACACGAGCATTAGGATTGTAAGAAGATTTTTGGAGTACACCTTTAGGAGGGAGTCGGACGAGCGCCTTAGTGCTAGGTCTCTCGATATGGAGCAGACCAGAACTGGGTGGAGGAGTGCTAGAGGGGACCTCAGGCTCTTTCATGGCAGGTGACGGATACTCTTTTTCCCAAGTACTAATGTGGACGGGAATCATCCTAGCCATAAATACTTGAGAACCAAAGGGAGAAGAGGATTGGGATGGATCAGCCACCATTTGCATTTGTTGCAAGGGAAAAGGCTCTTTGAGCACAACAGGAGTCCTGGGGCACCTTTCAACAAACGAATAACTTCAGACGGCCTTGGGCAGTCTTTGGTATAGTGATCCTCATCACAGATAAGACAAGGATACTTGGGTTTGCGTTTGGCACCTTCCTCGGGTGGAGGTTTAGGGGAATCCTGATTAGGTTGATTCGATTTATTTTTTCCTTTTCCCTTCTTCTTTCCTTTCAAGGCTTTGTCCGCCATGGTGGACTAGACGACGTTAACCTCGGAAGTACTACCAGAATTGGATATAGCCTGAGAATTATTTTCATTCGGAGCATTCAAATTTTGCTTCCCATGGTTCACGAAAGTTTTTTTTGAAGGTGGATTAACAGAACTGATGACACCGTCAACAGATGGTGTTGGCGGGGCTTTGGAAGTTCCGGGTCTTGGGGCATCAAGCAAATAATCATATAGCGTACCAGACTGGGAGTAAACCAAGTCAAGGTACTGAGCGCGCACAATAGCCTACTCTTCAATTACACTTGCCCCCATAGTAATGTCCCGTGCTATCGGACCAACGAATGAGGTCGTGAACCAGTCGGTGAGAAGCTGATCAAGAATTCAAAAATTAATCAAATGATGATGCCATCTCCATTCATGGATATGATCAGAGATATGCATAGCCATTGTCTGTTTTAAGGATGTCAGGAGGTGTGTGTTGTTTCATATCGAATCGGTAAAAATGAGTTAAAAATTCCATAGCCAATGAGTTAAAATCATGAAAAGATCCGTGAGATAACTCAATATACCATTTAGCAGCAGAGCTAGTGAGAGTCCTTTGAAAAAGGCGGAGCTAGATTGAATCATCAAGCCACGAATTGAACCCCATAGATGATAAGTCATGACGTGAGCTTGAGGATCTTCTCCAGCTTTATCGTCAAATTTGGGACAATCACCGGGAATCTTAGTTGGAACCGGGGGCCAATACGGATTATGAAGAATAGGATCATTTGTCAGTTTGGACACATCCAGTAATTCCAACGTTGCTAAAAAGGGTAATTGAGGGTTAAAGGACATCTGAGGCCGCAGGTAGGAGGTGGTACCAGAGTTCCAGCTAGCTGCTGGTTGCCCCCATTGATTCTGTCTAGACGGATTTGGCCCAGGAGGATTTTGTCCGTAGGGACTTTGTCCATAGGGGTTATACGATGGCTGACCGTGCATTTGCCCCCTAGCATTCCATTGATTACCAACTTGGCCTACAAGAGCAACATAAGGTTGCTGGTAATTTTGATAAGAACTCACCTACTGTTGTTGATAATTTTGATATGGGGAAAATTGAGTCTGCCCTTGGGATTGTTGGAAACCATAAGGCAGCTGGGTTCCAAACTGAGCCTGGGAGGCAGGCTGCGTTTGATAGGCCGGTTGGGATTGAGATCCAACCTGCATTTGAAGACCGGATTGGGTCTGGAGCCCGCCAATTTGTGATGTAGGAAAGTGTTCCCTCTACGGACAAAGGCAACCCCTCTAGCCCTAGAGTGGGTCTAGTCACAAACAAGGAAAAATCAATAATAGATTTCCTTAAACAATCATAGTTGGAGGCCTACCTCAACTAGTGATCAATGGAGTTCTGTTGCGCCACTCCAGCTTCTGCTTCCTTCTCCTAATGAGTAATCAACCTGAAACAATGCAAAGGAAATACAACAAAGCACGTAACCAGAACAACAATGATCTATTTACTCACAAAGTCAAGAAGTCATCATCTATCAAGTACTTTACATACAAGACATAGGAAAACATCATTGATTGCATTAATAATGAAATAAGAGTAAGCTTACAACCAATGTCTTGATGTCACAAGCCTTCTCAGAGGGATCCAGCCAGCATGTTCCTCAAGCAGTCACTCTTTGAAGATGGATCTTCCAACATACAGGTCTCTCTCACTCACAAGTTTTACACAAGATTAAGGGAACTTCACAACCTTCCTCAAGCTATCAACAATTCCACACTTGTCACACTCACACCAGCTATCTAGCAAACTCCCAAACACTAACAGCACTGCTCCACTAGCCAACTATCAGCAACCATTCCAAAAACTAGCAGCACATAGCAATGGTGAGAGTTTAAATAGGAAAAGGAGTCTCCATGAAAGGTGGAAGAGTGAGCTCATCTCAAAGGAAGGTAGCACAAATGACGGAACAAACACGCCAGAGAAAGGATGGCGACATAAACTATGCCAACAACTAGGTTTGGAGTCATCTGGAAGGCCGATTGTTGGAACAAATTCGCCCAATCTGGATCATCGTGGGTCCATAACTAATCTTCTGCGCTGACATCGCTATTGAATAACGTAGCTAGTCAGGTCATCGCTGAAGATCACAAGCGACCTCACGCTGGCACATAAATCAGACCATCGCAGGAATCAGGTGTACTTCTGCAATGGCAGCGCTTCTGGACTGTTTTGGAGCACCCTTCAGCGCGTTTATTTAGAAAACAGACGCGATGAGGTAGAAACCTTTGGAAAAGTGGGTCATTTGGCAACATCAGAGAGCATTTGTCTAATATGAGCATGTATGACTTGGACACATGACACAGTAGGAAGACTAGAGTGAAGACAGTGACAAATTAATGTGTAACAGGTATGGTTTAGCTATTAAAGAAGACGATGTTTATCTCATAAATTTTGAAACTTAAACACATACAACAAAAACAAATAGAACTGAAAATCATAAATAGCTAAAGAGAAGCTCTAATAGATATTACCCAAATAATGATTTGTTCTTGAAACTTGTTAAACCCATAAAAAAATTTCTTCATGGGTAGGGTTGATTTACTAAAATGTGAACCCAATATATCCTTATATGCTAAGGACATTCCTATTTTGGTCTAATAAATAGAGCTAAATCTTGTATATAAAATTAACAACAAAATTCGACAGATAGTAACAAAAGTAGAACTTAACTTTGAAACCCTCCAATGTTTACCCTTAATAATTTTCACAGGGTAGGGTTTTGATCACCAAAAATCAACCAATACGATATCATTATCAAGATGTACAAGATTTCAAGAGTAAAGAATCAAATTAAAAAATAAGCCCACTTATACATGTAATAAGTCTTTCAATTAAATTAATGGAAAAGATTTAGATTTAATAAATGAGTATGTAACACTTTAGACTTTCAGAGGAAACATGGTAATACAAGAGGTTTTTATGAAACTTCCTTGAAATGAAATAATTAGAAATAATTATTTTAATTGATTAATTAATTATGCAATTTATCTTGTTTACAAAAAAATACGAATTATTCACACTAGAATTTCTTCACCAAATAAAATACTGCAGAAGCAAAAATAGGAACTGAGAAATGCTAGCACAGACACATAAAAATGACACAATTATTTTTGGACAAATGTCTCTAAAAAAACCAAATTTTTGAAAACCAATGCAAGAATTGATGGTTTGTCTTATTATGCAGCAGTGAATTATGAGTACAATAAATATTGATGCCTGACTAGATATCCAATATGAGAGGAATACTAGCAAAATAAACTAAATGAATTTACCCTCTTCTTTGAGCAATCTCGACTCAAACTGGAAAACCCAAGAAAGTCATCCAAACCCTCTGCGCAGGATTTATGTCACTTATGCACAACCTGTCACATGTTGATCTTGGAATACCTGATATTCAAGTTTTCTTTACTACTACTAACTGAGGAAGTGTCTCTCCTTCCTACTGGAAAATATTCCCATCCTATGGAACCTAAAAGAACCTCCACTCCAACTAAATCAAACTTCCTTTTGAGGCTCCGCATAGGCCCTTCGTCGCCTCCTTGAGAAAATAATTTGGCCTCCTCTCTATGCCTGTTTCAAACTAAAAGACATCCTTTGGATCATTGTCTCTGCCCCTCTCTGGCCCTGTGTCCTCTTTCTATCTCGAACTCTACTCCTGGCTCGCTCGAACTTCCCAAGGAATTTGCACTGCTAGCTCTTTGTTGTGTATTTCTCCATCTACCCATCGACCTCTTCTTATAATCTCCAGTTGGGACTCCAACAAATAAGATTAAAACTTAAGCAATAGATAAGATCATATTCAAATCGATCTATGCGAATTTCTATAACATTCTCACATTTCTCAATTAATTGCTATTAATTAACCAGTTTTCCTAAGTTAGACTTAGGAAAATTTTCAATGATGGTTGACTAATTTAATTGAGGTATCTCTAGGTGGAATTTCCAAAAATTATTTTTGGGTTTTGGAGAACTCTTGTGGTTTATCCTCCCCACAAAGTTTCGAGACTAGAACAACATTTGATGCTATAAATACTAACACCCCCTCTTAGCAAGGAACGTGTTCTCCAACTCTACCTAAATAACATCTTATCATGTTGCAAATGTCTCACAACTGTAGCTACCTGCTACTGTACACAAACCACTGCATTAACTTAGATTCATCTACCAATAACTGTAGCTTAACCATGTTGCATCTGTGTTGTTATTGACATTGCATTGTACAACCTGTACTATTAACAACTTTTCATCTGCACTGCAATGCACCTAACATCCTTCTCATTATTGTTGCTGCTACTGCAACAATTACAACTAAGAAGCATCCAAAATAATGAATCAATTGTGTCTATCTACTACAATCCTCTCTTGAGTCTCTCACTATACCAGCCTCTGCTCTATCCACTGGAAAATTTGCATTGTTGTTGATTATGTATTGAGCCTCTTGCTTTGCTATCAACACTACTCTACGCTCATCAACATATGACTACAAATAGTATGCAACTGTCACTTTGGAATCTGATTGCATCAACTGAAAAATGATCCTCTTGCTACTAAATATTGTGAGCCCCTATAGAAAAGGTAATGATCCATGAGGAAAAACCATCTAATGCTCACCTCAATTGACCATGCCTAGATTTGCACAACTATGAACTCTGATATACTCAACTGTTGTTGTTGTTGTTGCACTTTTTCTATGTTTACGCTGTTTCTACAACTACTACAATAATGAGTATGATCTCCCCATATCATGAAACACTAACTTCCATAGGGCTTCTCCCTCTGATTCTAGACTTCCTCTGAGTCTCGATCTCCCTGTGGGAAATCTCTCTGCTCCCTCCTAGAAACTTGCACTATCCTCTCACACTGTAAGTTGGACTATATACCTCTATGTTGGGAATATTATGGCTAGAATTGTTCCTGCTATCTGCAACTGGGAAATTCGCACTTCTTGTGTCACTGCATCTAGCTCCGCAATTGTCTCACATGTACTAACTGCAACTAGATCTGCAGTTGTCATCTGAATGACTGGCTACGTCTACTAACATTGAACTTTCTACTATGATATTGTATGGTCCCGTAGAAAAGGGATGGTCCAACTACAACAACTGGAATTTATCTAACTTATCTCCTTATCTTGTTTGCACAAATCCCTGCCCATATTGACACACTAAAGTATGAAGCTACACCTCCATCTAGATATTTTGCTCCACTATCTCCTTTTGAGCCTTGTCCCTGGCTAGGACCTTTTTTCACTTTGTAACTTGCAATAGACAATTCACACTTCCACCGACCCTTATCTCCAGTAACCAGAAGTCGAACTATTTCCTGGATCTGTGTTGTGACTAACTCGTATGACCTCCTCTCACAATATCATATTACCATCTATGGAAAGTTGCAAAATGGGCGAAACTCAAATAATTGGGAAAATATATAGGAATCTCCTCCCTTTCCTTCTCAACTTACTCCTTTTTTACTCACACTCCTTACTATAATCCACAAAACTGCAATCTTGGCAACATGAGCTGTCTAGTATGGCAAACTCCAATGACATTTTACAACTAGAAATTTTGGATTTCTGAAACTAGAAATCCTCTAAGAGAAACTCCCTCTATGTGTGCAATTTCTCTTCCACTCAACATTACATATGATCTAGAAACTTGTTGCAAATCCTCTATGCTCAGACATGAAAATTACTTTATGAAAATAATGAGTCACTACTCCCTCTACCTGCTGGAATCGCTTCCCTTGGAAAAATCAAACTTTCCTGCCTATTAGCACTAGAAAATCAAACCCTATCTAGCAATTCACACTCCCTGGCTAGGCACTATTCAGTGCTAGAAAATTCCATCCTGTTTCTCCCTCTTAATAGTGAAATATCCCCTCTTCATCCCTGAGCCTCATATGTGCCCAATACGCTCTAATACCGTGTGAAAATTCCTTGAAATGGAGCTACTGGAAATAATTCTTCTAGCTGATAAATTAATTATGCAATTTATTTGGTTTATGACAAAATAATGAATTATTCACACTTCAATTTTTTCACCAAATAAAATATTGCAAAAGAAAACATAGGAACTGAGAAATCCTAGCACACACATAAAAATGACATAACTATATTTGGAGAAATGACCCTAGAAAAACCCAATGTGGGAAAACCAGTGCAACACCTGAGGGTTTTTATTATTATGCAACAATGAATTTTGAGTACAATAAATATGGATGTCCAATTTGTTATCCATTATGAGAGGAACACTCGAAAAATCAACTAAGGGAATTTACCCTCTTCTCCGAGAAATCCCAGCTCAAACTGAAAAACCCAAGCAAGTCATTGAGACGATCTACGTAAGCTCTGCATCACTTCTACGTAACATGTCACATGCTCAACCTAGAATAACTTCTACTCAAGCCATCCTTCCTGCTGTTGACTAAGGAAGTATATCTCATGCCTATCGAAAAATATTCTTGGCCTCTAGAACCTGAAATGACCTCCACACCAGCTAAATTGAACTACCTCTTTGAGTGTCTGCGCAAGCCCTTCGTTGCCTCCTAGATAAAATAATTCATCCTCCTCTCTATGCCTCTCTAGAACTAGAAAACTTCCTCTGAATCATTGTCTCTTCCCCTCTCTAGCCATGTGTCCTCTCTCTGGCTCGAACTCTGCTTTTGGCTAGCTCGAACTACCCAAGGAATTCACATTCTTGTCTCTTTGTTATTTATTTCTCCATCTACTCATCAACCTTTTATTATAATCTCAAGTTGGGACTCCACTGACCAATATTAAAAATTAATCGATGGTTGAGATCATCTCCAAGTCGATCTGTGTGAGTTTATAGAGAATTCTCACATTTCTCAATTAATTAACCAGTTTTCCTAAGTTATATTTAGTAAACATTTAAGTGATGGTCAATGAATTTAATTGAGCTATCTCTAGGTGGAATTTCCATAAATGATTTCTAGGTTTTGGAGAACTCTTGTGTTTTAACCTATTTAGAAAGTTTCGAGACTAGAAAACCATTCAATGCTACAAAAAAGAACAGTTTTATTTGGTAATTACATGAGTGTGGTAGTATAAATCATCGCCTATTACTTTTAATTTGCTGACGTACCAAATTAAGCCTCCATTTCCCAAGGGTATTGCTCAAGAATATTTTCCAAGAAAAAACCCTAGATACCACAAATAAATTATGTAACAAGGGTAAACAATAAAATGCTTTGAATTTAATTAGTAAGAATAATAAAATAAATGAACAAATTATTGCTAATAAAGAAAATTGTAATAAGGAGAGAATTTTTACTAGTGAATAAGATTTGAATAGCCAAAAAAGGGTACAATGCCCTAACCAAAGAATCAAGGGTTGAAAAAACACATTAGCCAATAGTTTTACACATTCTTGGGAGCCACGGTTAATATAAAATTCATGGAATGACAATGAGTTGCAAAGCCATAAAAATGTCCCATCAACCAAACGAAATGAGTAACTTACCAACAAAAATGATGGGAAAAATAGTAGTCATTGGTAAACTCGGTAACCTTAAACGTTGGTGAATTGTTGATCTAGTACAATAATATATTTATCATTGGTGTTAGGGTTGGAACATGTTTCCAAACTCCTTAATCCGAGAAATATTGTTGGGTGTATGTTATATTCTTTCCACGTATCATGGGGTCTAGGGCAGCACCCCGAAAAAAAATTATTTTATGCAGACGCAATAATAGTTGGGTGGACCCAAGGATGGGGGGCAGACCCAAAGATGGTGGGTTGAACTACCCATGGTTTTGCACATGGCTTTCACGCATGATTTTTAGGCATAGTGGTTTTTCCTATGGTATTTTATAGATCCGGTCAAGGGAATTATGGTTATGTTCTACTATAGGGTTATTGGATTTTGGCTTATGAATGCTTTGGCATGTATATATATGTATTGTAACATTGAAAGGAATATAATGAAAAATCAATCTAGTATTCCTAGTTTTGGGATCCAAGGGAAAATCTCTATGTATATTTGTTTTATATTCTCGCCATTATATACTTTTTTGTTTTAAAATTTTTTTTGTAGGTAATTTTTGTACAAGGTTAAAACCTACAAACACATGGAGTATGAATAGACCACCTTGTTCATGAAGGCCTATTGGAAAAATATAAACCACCTTGATGTCGATAACCATAGCTTCGATGGTTAATATAACCAATACAAAGTGTAAATAGATAACAATGTTGATGGTGTCAAGACATATGTGTATAAATAGATAACAATGTTGATGGTGTGAAGACATATGTGTTTTTGTATGATTTAATACATAGTAACATCGTATAATTCATTGGATACGTGTTTGACTATTAATTAATCCATGTTTGACAAAAAAATTAACAACGTTTTACAAAGTTCACTTTATAAACTATTTTAATTTATTTTTCAAATATTTTAATTTTGTTTTTTTTCTCGATTTTGATTGGTTGTAATTTTTGTAGTCATATTGGGTAATGATGACCATGTACCATCATATACTGATTAGTGATAGGTTAAATTCAATTACGTTAAATGTCAAATGTCAACTCTGTGAGGTTTGGGTTTCGTATAGTACAAAAGACTCAAATGTTACCCATTTGTTCAATTGAATTTCACGTCATATCCCCATGTGCCTCCAAATCTCACCACATGTGACCTCTATTTTCTTGGTCAACTTGCCAACCCCCACGTACAAACAAAAGGTCATTTCACATGGCAAGGCGTAGATCACATAGGTGAATGTTATATTAGCCCAAGATTTGACTACTCTGAGAATGATCCAAATTTCTCAAATATAGATATGTTCAAAAATAAATTTAAATTATTTATAACATATTATATAATTTAAATTATTTATAATATATTAAATAAATTTAATTTTTTTAATGGTTTTTTTGGGTAAGATAAAATTATATTTTAATAATTTATCAATATTTTAAAATTTTATTATTTAGATTATTTTAAAATGGGTGAAAAAATTTAAATCAAAATTTTCACAATTATAATTTGTCAAAAAAATTCATAAGGAAAAGTGTAAGTTTATTTACTTATTAACTTGTTTATAAGAATAAAATTTAATTAATTTCACAATTTCATTTATTGATAAAAACATTATTTAAGTTTAAAATCCAATTTCTCTCTCTAACATATTAAATATATTACAATTCAGTGTAACTTGTTATAATGATGAAATATTTTATTAATAGATATAAATATTTATTCAAAAATAAATGAAAGAGTTCAACAAGGTATCCATTTTTATTTATTTGTATGGTAATATAGTAGTATTAATAATAATAACTTGATTTTAAGGTTATAACCAAGCCTACATCAAATTGGCTTATGAGACTCTCTTATGCGTGAGACAATGGACCTACCTCTTATGCAACGATCTGACTACTAAATCTAGGAAGGTGTACATACCTAACTACTCAAAATTTGAGCTTGTAACATCTTATGAGGAAAGCACATGTTCTTTACCATTAAGCCTACTCAAATAGTTTTGCGACATTAAAATATGCCACTTGGAGAATCAAATGTAAAATATTTTTTTAATGGATAAAGATCCCTAATTAAAAGTTTAGATAACAACATTTAAGAAAAAAAACTTCCATTGATTTTGTAAAACAATACACTGTTATCATGATACATACACTAGATGCATTACTTGGAGAACCAAACACAAACTTTTTCTAATTAAAATGCATTCTAAACCAAAACCAAACCATTAGACTCGTATTCATGGTATAAGGGAGAATTTGAAATGGATAGTTATGAATATAAATACAAAATCTCGAAACAAACATGTTAGGACCATAAAGATTGAGGTGATTCGATCAAGAATATAATGGTTATAAAGGAAACAACCTTTTAATTAGGAAAACAATGGAAATGATACAATAATAATAACTTATAGTTGCAAGCCAATTTTATTTATATATGTGCATATATGTTAACTAAGATTGAAAATAATTCCAACTAGATTGGAATTTTGTTGAAAGTTATAAAGGGCAGAAGAATTTAAGTTGAGATTCAAATTACAGTAATGGAGGTAATAAGAGTATATCTCTCATCAACTTGATGGTAATAATTAGATCAATAAGAAGTTGATAAATGCTTGTTTCTTTTGAAAAAGAAATTAAAAAATTGTGTTGTGTATTAGGTACATTACAACAAAGTAACAACTGAAAAACGAAGAACCAAACTGACTAATACCTCTAGAAAATCACGAGTGAAATGAAAACTGATGGAGTACTTGTGAATAAATGTCCAAATTAATGACAAATGAAAGGATCACCACCAAGCATGGCGAGAACATAAAGCATGGACTCCAACTTAGACCGATAGTGTCACCAAATGCCAATATTTGGAGAGAAACTAGAATATGAGGGAATAGTTTACATGTTAGCTAAACACAAGGTAAGAAACAAGGATAACAACCGCCAATTTCCACTGTTAAGGGTAGTTGGATGAGATGTGATATTAATTGTAAAGCTTGGGCAGGGATCATGGAAAAGGCTCATCATTAAAATATCGTTTATAACAAAATTTTGTTAGAATATGGGGAGAATATGTGGAATGAAACATCTGAATTAATTTGTTTGTTTCGAACACAATCACTCCCAGTTAGGTACGAGACCATGTCACATAGAAATAAAACAAAAACATGCTATATATTATTGTTTGTTCCTCCTCTCGTGAATCCTTGCTACTATTGGTACTTGTGTAGTCTAGAATACCATAGCTTGGGTGCTTGTTTGAGTCCATATAAAGTCTTTTTTAGCCTACACACTTCTTAAGTATTTTCTGATAGCTGAAAACCTTCGGGGTGTTCTATGTAAACTTATTTTTCAACCCGACCATTCAAGAAGGATGATTTTACATGCATCTAATATAATTTGAAATTTTTGTGACTTGTAAATGCTAAGAACATTATTATTACCTCAAATTGTGCTAAAGTTACAAAGTTTTCTTCAAAATTGATTCCCTATACTTGAGCATAGCCTTTGCATACTAGTCTAGCCTTATTTATAGCAAATCATCCATTCTCATCCAACTTGTTCCTAAATGTCCATTTTGTGCCAATGACATTTTTATCTACTAGTCTTGGAACCAATGCCCATGTCTTTTTTTTCTCAATTTGATCCAGGTCCTCATTCATGGATTTTACACAATGTTCATCTTAGATTGTCTAAGAAAATTCTTTTGGCTCAATCATAGATACTAGAAGTATTCATCAATCTTCTTTGAGTTTCAGCTCTAGCTTCCTCATCACCAACAATCTAATTTGTAGGGTGATGTTTTTCTACATATCTTGAAGGATTTTTTGGGTGAGAACATTATTCTATACTTTCTATTTTTCTTCATCTCTCGATTCTTCAGCCTACTTTACTTAATCTTAACTGCTAGTTAGATTAGGTGGACTGATAAATTTTGGTTGTTGGCTTTTTGTAGGTAACTGCTCATCCACTTTAACATCAATGCAGTATTTTTTTTTACATATCCTCTTACTGCAACATCTGTGGCCCTTAATTTTGGTAGAACACCCAAAATATTCCTTCATCAACCCTTGCATCAAATTTCCTAAGATTGTCATTGTTATTTTTGATGTAGCACTTGCTGCCAAAAAATCTAACGTACTTTATTGTGGTTGATTTTCCATTTCACAATTCATAGGAATGATTATCCATATGAACCGATGCATATGTTTGTTCATTACTCGTTATATGTCGTTGTGAAATTCACTATTACGAAGCTTTAATTACTATTACTGCGATGAATTACTATCCTTCAATTTTATTCATTGTTGAATTCCTTTAAGTGCATTTTGGGCTTATTCTTTGATTGTTTCAGCATAGCTAATTGTTCCTTTCTCTCCATGTCCCTTGTTGCTTGAATATCCTTCGTATCTCAGACAAATTTGATGAGAGGAGATATTTGGATGTTTATAATCTCAACTAGCTTATTGGATCCTTGAATAAATTGTATATTTTATTTCAGTTAATCCTTGGTATTTTCTAATTCCTTTTTGAGAGACAATTTTCCTCTTTCTTTTCACAAGCCTTGTTTTTCTCTTTCATCTGTTGTAATATGGTATCTTCAACTTCCTTTACTTCTTCTAGTTTTAATTTTAGAAGAAGAAGTGATGAATCTTCTGATTCATCCTTTTCAACATTAATTTTTGCAATCATCTCCTTCCATTTTTTTTTTTTTTTTCTCTATGAGCCTTTGGATTTTTACCAGAGCATTAATCAGTTCACCTAACAAATCAAATTTTTCCTCTTCTTCATCAAATTTGTTTTGTTCTTCATCTAAAGTAGAGAGAACCATAAGCATAAATCCTTCATTTCTTTCACCATTTCTCTTGTTTCTTCTTCGCCATATCTTTGCTTATGTTCTTCTTCAAATGAAGGGCTAGCTTCTTTAGTATAAAATATCTTCTTCTTGAGTTTATTTTCCTTTTATTTTTCTTGTGATTATTGTTTTCTTTAAAATCCGTTTCATGCTTATAATTTGGGTAAGGACATTTTGATGCATAATGGCCTGCTTTTCCACATTTAAAACACTTAAAGCATAACTTACCTTTGTATTTTATAGAACCTCATTTTAACCTTCTTACAAACATTGTTTCTTCCTCATTAGTTTCACAGTTGTAGTCTTCTGATTCTTTGGTGCTCTTCTTACTTACTTTGAATGCATCTTCCCTTGATATAGGTTTTACCTTTTGTAGGTTCGCATTTCATAAGATATTAGTGTCCCATGCAATTGATCCAACATTAGTGTGTTGAGATCTTTGACTTCTTCAATAATTGACACTTTAGCATCAAATATGGTTGGAAGTTATCTCAATACTTTTTTAACTATAAAGTAATTCTCTATAGTTTCTCCAAGTCCTTTGATGGTATTGACTATCTCATCTAGTCTAAGGAAAAACTTGGTTATATCCTCATCCTTTTTCATCTTCAATGCTTCAAACTGCGTTTTGAAGCCTTGGAGTTTTTCTTTCTTCACCTTATTGCCACCTTCATAACTTCTCATTATCTTATTTCATGTATTTAGTTTTCTTTCAGTGCATAACCTTAACCGACTTGGATTTAGATAATCCATTTAGGATTGCATTCATACCTTTGGAATTGTTGGTAAATGCTTACTTTTTATCTTTACTTTTTAATGAAGCTAGATTTTCATACCCATTTTATATGGTGCCTCATACATCTACACCATGAGTTATTAAGTACGTACACATTCAAATATTCGAGAACACATAATTTTTTCCAATAAATAATGGGGCTTTGTTGATGGAAATTCCTTCCTAGTTAGCCATTTTATTAGATCTACCTTTCAATTGTTTTATTATTGTTAAGGGAACTCGCTCTAATACCAATTGTTAGTAACCGGGATAATACTGAGAGGGGTGGTAAATTAGTGGTGTGTACCTTTTAACAGTATTTTAAATTATTTAAATCACAATAAAGAATACCATCACATCACCATAATCCAAAGAGTAGATACACATGAGACACAGATGTTTATGTGGAAACCCATAAGGGGAGAAAACCACAAATATTCTTTTTGTTTTTATGTGAGCTTCAATCTGTTATTGCATCACATTTATTGGCATCAACCATAAGGAATCACCAAGTCCTTGATTTGCAAGAACCCACTTGTAGGAGGCAACACCCCCCTTCATTTGTGCAAGCAGCAACTTGCTGATGGTTTTTTTTTCCATTTATTTATTAGAAAATTATATATTACAGAGCAATGGAACACATAGAATATTGCAGAAACACAAAACAAAAAACACATAAAGCAAGAGAGACACAGATCTGTGTGGTTCACCTAATTTGGGTTACATCCACGGAGAAACAATCAGTCCTTGCTTTATATTATCCAGAAAATGAAGAGATACAACCTACAACAGATCCTTTGTAATTTCCCCTTCACTCTCACTCAATATCCTCTCTCTTTCTCGCTCAGAATACACATATACACAGCCACAATACAATTCCCTCATATATAGCAAGGGGTTTCCTTCTAAGGAAAAAAACCCTAAATTAGACATAACTTCTACCGTTAGATCATCCACCTAATGAATGGCTCAAATTGACTACGAAATTACAATATTTTACAAGGCAATTTTACATCTATGGGGGTGATCATAAAATCGTTATCGCCCCCCGTGGACCCCCTTGATGGTGATGAAATTGATGGCATTGCAGCCTCGTTATGAAATGGGGTCCAACAGGACAATACCTATGAATAAAGAGAATAATCAGGCTCCACACCCAACATTATTTGTAGGCACCAACCCCCTGAACTTTTCTGACATTAACTAGAAAGAGACTACAAGCAATTGATTTACAAGGACCCACATTCATAATGTTTCAAATCTATCTTTCATCAATTTTCAAACTCAGATATGTCTCTCCTTGCTTAGCAATTACATGTTTCCTCGTATTCTCTGATTTAATTAAAGCCCCTCACTAATCTCGATCTTTAATGTGTTCCCCAATATGTTTATTTTCTACAACTTGACTCTTAAGTGATCAGATCTATGATCCATTCATCTACAACTAACTATTCCTTCTTTATTCATTGATCCAATCAAATCTCCTTGAGAATCTTCTTTTCTGGTCAATCTTCTTGTAAGTTTCTTTTCTACAACCTCAATCGTGTGCTTCAGATTTTTACTTTTTGATCTCATCCATGCTACATGACTTGAACACAACTTATTTTTATCCTGTGTGTTGTGAATTTTGATTTTTGCACCTTTGTTTATTGTTCCCATTTGTAACTTATCTTTTGTATTTTTTTCTCAAACCGCAAAGATTTTACTTCTCACATTTTGTACTTACACTTATTAATTTCAATCAAATTAAACACATACTCATTTCTTCTTTATGTAGATGGACTCAATCTCTTCATTAATTGTTAGACATGGTTTTCTTATTTTTTGTCAATTAGAATTATCTTTTAGAACTGATAGGACCCAGATGCCTAGAACTCCCCCTTAAATGTTTCAAGATTCAAGGCTTGATATTTTCAATTTAGATCCTCCTCTTTCACTTAGTCTTCAATATCCTTTTGAACAATCAATTCGTGTTGTGTTGTTCATCTTTTTTGTTTATAGGTCTAGCTCGTTGAATACCATCAATGTAAATCCATGGTTTTACCCATGGAAATTTTTTTTTTGACTGTATCACCAACCATGATTATTTGACTAGACCAATACTCTAACCAATACTCCTAAATGCCAATTTTCCAAACCTTTATGATCCCCTCAATCCAAACTTCGAAGAAGTTAATTAAGACTATGAATCATACTTTAGTACCTCGTTTATATCCAATTGTATGATGACTTAATCAAGACTATGGATCAACATAGCATTGTAAGTGCTTTACCTTGACAACACGAAAAGTTTAATTGTTTCAATACCACCTTTCTACTCACGTCATCTAATATGATTGATGAATGTTACCAGTGGATCTAGCATCAAGATAACTTTTTCATTCATCATCATGGTCATAGGGCTTCGCGTGAATTAAATCAAGAATTCCTTCACAAACTAACTAGGGCCGCAAAGATTAGGATTACAGGTTAATTGCCAATTACCTTAGTTTAACCTTCAATTAACTAAATCATTGGGTTATTTACAAGAGTAGCCAAAATCATGCCATGTCACTACCAAGTGTATCTAACGCCATCCTACCATGGGGTGTCCTCTATGTGGTGTGATGTGTCACCCAAAAACAAACCACTTGGCCATCCAAAATGGGTGAGTCTACTTGCCACATGTATCACTTACCATGTGTCACATCATCTTCTCATCCACATCATTTTTGCCATGTCATTCTGGTATCATGGTCATCCAATCGATTTCTATCATTTATTATGTTTCCATATCACTAAGTTGTCACATTACAAGGTTGCCACATCATCTCATCCCCAGTCCATTTTTATGTCTGCCCTTTGTAGATCAGCTAGGGTCACAGTGTCAATCCCATGTTGTTAACAGACAATGTTATGTCTATCATTCTTCAACAAATTGTCTTCCCATTCTTGGGTCCCCTAGTAAGTCAATTCTCCAAAACTTTACAAACAATCATGGAGTAAATAACATGAAGATTAACACTAATCCAAAATTAAACTAATCACTAGGTAGATTAAATGTGCGCTGAAACTTAGAGAAGTTGGAAACCTTCCAAACTTTAAAATTCCTTTTCTCCTCAATCCTTAGGATTTTGACAAAGTGTTATATACCATTGAAAAGGTCTTTGAGAACAATATTCAACTAAACACTTAGTTTTATCATTTAATCTAAGAGGTAATGAAGAATAAATGCCTTTAAGGATATCAACTCCATCCTTGACCTTAAGCTGGTCATTGACAAGCGTATTAGGCTCCTCTTGTATTTGACACAACCAACTTACAACTGCTAACATGCCCAACTATCTTATTTCAACGAACTCCCTTTGAACTTAATATCTCTTGTTATTGATGCCTTCACTTGACCTCAATGACAACCAATGCTCAAAACTCGTGATGAATCTCTAATGTGTTGGACATCTCATAAAACTGACCTCAATGTAGCTAAGGATGCTTTGATTTCATCATTAGTATTTCTTAGTTATTTGTTTGTGTTTGGCTATTCTAAATTTTAGTTTGGTGATGGTAGGTTTCAATTCCGATTAGGTTCCATATTATCAAATTTCCCTGCAATTAAATACAGTGATTGTGTTGAGGGTATTAATTCCATTTCCTTTTTCACTTTTAAATAAAAATATTTTAAAACAAAAGAAAGAAAAAACACCCATTAAAATGGTTATTTGGACTCCAAAGATGAGGTATGGTGTTTATTTGGTGCTCCAGGTTATTCAAGAAGAAAGAATTTTTCTCAATGAATTCCAAAGATGCACCACATGGTCCTAATGGGGTAAAACATGGGGCCACAATCACATAAATAAAATTCATTATCAAGAACACATGCGAGCATGTGCATGTTTTGGAGCACATGCGTGTTTGTAAGCCATGTCAAGTTGACAACTTGGCTAGAATCCTGGTTGGTAGTTAGGGACTTGCCAAGCCTGGAATTTGTCTTCATGCAAACGTGCATTCTTGATGGCCCCATTGCCACTTTTGGGGCCATCATCTTTGTACACCCACACAAATAGAAGAAGTAGTTAAATGGTGGTGCACCAAGATATGGAAAACTAATGGTATTGTGAAATGTCAAATTATTTTGTGGTTTCTTTTAAAGAAAAAACTCCTAACTTGTAAAAATGGTCATAACAAGGGTGGTTATGGCTTGGCTCTAATTGTTGTCCTCTATGTAAATATGAATTCAAAATTCTCTCACATCCCTTTGTTTTATGTAATTATACAATTAAGGTTTAGGATGGAGTGGTGGGATCTTTCTCTCTGAAAGTTCTTTGGAACAAACCATCATTAGAAGACTGTATTGGATTGGATATGTGGTGGGGACATAACATGAGCCTTTTTCAAGATAAGGAAATTCTAGTACAAAGAATAATAAATATGGTTGTTAAGTTGACTCAAGGATATAAAATGGAACCCAAGAAACGAAAATGGATGGTATCAGTAATGCCAAATTTGACTATGAAATTCCAGTCTTTTTTTATGGGCCCATTCAAGGAGATCCTCCAATCTATGGTGTCGGGATGGTGTCTTATATAAATTAAAATAATTTGTTCGATATTAGATACTCTCTAAGTGGAGGACCTAATAAAATGGTTGAGTTTGTTTGTATTTAGGAGTTGTTGAAGTTTGCAAAAAATGGATATTCAAAGAATTCAGATTATGAGGGATTTGAAGTTGGTCATGTTGGAAATAATACTGAGAGGGGGGGTGAATCAGTATTATCAAGCCAATTATTTCATTTTTAAATTCCAGATGATATACGCTACTTCAGTTAATAAGAACCGAGTATATACGCAACTACAGATAAAGAAACTCGCGTATATAAAGCAGACTTATAATTTGAATTATCTTTCAGATGGCAGTTATTAATCTATGATTCAGATGCACATAAACAGTACCAGAAACAGTGAAACAGAGCAGAAGACAGTCACACACAAGAACACAAGATATAAGGAGGAAACCCAATGTGGGTGAAAACCTCTTGCTGCAATTCACCTCTATCTTCTTTTAATCAGAAACTTCTCTTTAAAATATCTTGTACTGGAGCAGACTTTACCAGTACGTAGGCTGCAACCCGCAGAGAGCTACAACTCTCTCTCGCTTTCCAGCTTTCCTGGAAGGGAGCTCCAACCCCCTTAGTTCTTGTACTAGCTTGAGATACTAGTACGCAGGCTCCTACCCGCAGAAGGCTGCAACCTTCTCTTTGCTTTCAGGGACCTCGTTTCATTAATTTTCAAATTGGATCCACAAGTAACATTAATCAAACATCAAGAATTTTTGCATAACCCAAACTCCTTTTCATCAATCAAAAGCCGAAACAAATAAGCACTTCTCTGACCATTGTACCCAGAACACAGTAACTGTAATCAAACACCAATTCTGAACCCAGAGCACTGCAGCAATAAAACAAAGGCAGCTAGAACATAAATCAAGATATATACGCTACTTCACTGTTCATCAACCTGCAAGTATACGCGTCTGTACCACAACCAACCTGCATATACGCTCCTTTCATTCACAGAAAAAGCGTGTATATGCACCTGCAATTCACTGAACCTGCGTATAGATCTATAAAGGATAATTTATTCTTTAAAGTATCCAGATATTAGTTAACCCAGATTTATAGATCAAGAGAGCGCCAAATAGATCAAAATTATACAGAGATACCAATGTTCAAGCCTTGATATTTTGATCCATCAATAGCCCTTATCCTTCTTGCGCTTAGGTTCCTCCTTTTCAGATCTAGATCTGCACCATAACCCAATCACACCTATTCCAGATCTAGCACAATATCAGATATTCAATAATCAGATGATCCCTTGCCACATGATCTCCTTCCTCTTTTATAGTTATAGGCCTTGCACAATACCACGGGCCAAAACCATAATAAACAATACCAAGGGCCCAAAACCTGGGGTCAACTCTTCTGACGAGATACAATGGTCCACAATAATGGGTTCAAATTCCAAGGACTAACAACCACGGACCAAAAGTAAGTTTCCCACCATGTACGCGCTTTTATGTGCATAAAAGTGCATGTATACGAATACGCAACTTATGAAAGTATAAACCGCGTGTATACGCATGTTATGCAAGGTGTACCTGCGTATACAAGATTTCCTTCATTCTGAGCATCTGAATTGAGATTTGTCACCAAAGTGAGTTGCCATCAAGGACAACACCTGTACCATAGCGCCATACTTGTGCCAAAATGCCAACAATCTCCACAACACCTATACCATAGCGCCATACTTGTGCCAAAATGCCAACAGGTCATCGATTGGGCGTACAAAAAAATGGTGGTGTAAAATGTTGGCCTCAATTTCCTAATATAAGGCATTTTCTCATTGATCTAATCTTTCTAATGGCTCTCACTTGCTAACATCTACAAAGAATGTAATTAAAAAGCCAATGAAATTTCAAAACAAGAGCTTCTTATAATTGTGAGGTCATTTAGATACTATCAGTTTCTCTTAATAGTGAGGTCCTTTAGATACTACGAGTTCTTTGAAAATCAAGAGTTAAAAGTGATGAAATTTAAGTTTCAATATTTTTAATACTTTGTATGGTCTCTCATATTTTCATCTCATCTATTAGTTTTGAATAGTTGCCCAAGACCCTTTAACTTTGAATAATATTATCATATTCTCAAAGATAATTCTAAAATGATATGGAGAAAGATATTTTTTCCCTTGAAGTATAAGTATTGTTTTGTAAAAAATCGGTATGAAAGGATGTATTATTTAAACAAATCTCTCTCTCATTCATATATATATATATATATATATATATATATATATATATATATATATATATATATATATATATCTATATATTAAGTATACAAATTTTCATATAAGTATTCTTTTTGTAAGAAAATCGATAGGAAAGGATGTATTGTTTAAACAAATCTTATATATATATATCTATCTATATATATATATATATATATATATATATATATATATATATATATATATATATATATATATATATATATATATATATATATATATATATGTGTTACACAAAAATATCGTCACCATGATTATTTGCAGTCAGTATGGGTCTATCATCACTTGTATTGTCCTCCTAAGCAAGTCTCAGACCTCACCTCTTCAAGTCAAGCTTTGAAAATAAGAGAAAGACATTAAAAATCAATGAAACTCTGGTTTCACACTTTCTTTCACTGTCACTTGCGGTCCTGCACCTTCTGTTTACAAAAATTGCGGACCTGCCCGCTCTGTCCCTAAAGGTGTGGGTGCGGACCCCTGTGAAAGTAAAAAAGGCGCAAGTTTATTCTAAAAAACTCAGTTTGGGTTAATTCTAGATGATTCTGGAAGGAATTTTGACGTGGATTTGCCGCTCTTAGGTGGTTCATGCATCCCAAAAGAGAAGGAGCTAATCCCTTGATGAGATGAGCTATCCCTTTGAAGGAGGGCTTTATCCCTTTGAAGGAGGACCTAGTAACCTCCCTCCATTTCATTATAAATTCAGGCACTGGGCTAGTTGCTAAGGAGGTTAGAAGCTGAACATTTTTTAGGGTAAATGTTGGTGAAATTAAGACTTCCTAGTTGAGCTTAAGAGGAGAGATCACATACCTTTTTGGCTTCATTGGGAAGTGAGTGAAACTTGTCAAAGTAGAGGAGACTTCTTGATGGACCCTAGGAGGAGCTTGTACAGCGTCAAGGCACATGTTGTAAAGTTCTTCTTCTTTTGAATTAATACAATCAAACTCATTTTTCTCAACAAGTATCTCATGTTATTTGTTTCATGAACTCCTTGACTTTCATGTTAAATATGTTTTATGATATTGGATTTTCAGGTGCTATTTAATTTGTTTGCTTGTTTGTGTTTGCAGATTCGCGACAAAGGAGCTCATTTGGATCGAAGGAGCGAGGGCATCCACAAACTTGCGTTGGACCTAAGGTAGGCCCTAAAAACACTTGTTTGCCTTTTTTTATTAAAGCATATTTAGAGAAAGATAGTGTCGGTTGGTGTGCTTGTCATTAGGTCTTCTTTAGATTCTAGGAAGGTCTATCTTGTCCGTAAGATCGACTTATTCCATGTGACAAAATGGCGACTCCGCTGGGGAATCAATTGTTTTCCTTGTTTTTGCTTTGACCTGAGAAACTGTCTTTTTGTTTCTATTTTTGGCTTGTTGTGTGTAAAATTGGGTAGAGTTTGTAGATCCAGGGTTATTTTTCGTTTTCCATAGCTTTGGGAGAGGACCGCACCCTAGCCTTTTGACACAGTGCGTACCTATCCGCACCTTTTCTTTTAGCACAGAGCAGGACCGCACCTGTGTTAACTGTGGGCCTGCGGACCCTGTCAAAATTTTGAAAAACCTAAGATTTCCTCTGTTAGTCAGCTTAGTTTTTGTTTAGAAATTGTTATCCACTGCCCAGACCTGCATATAACTTGTCAGAAGCTTTCCTTAGGTTGATTTCATTAGTGTTAGGGTTTTAGGTGAAATTCCTAGGAGTTTTGCTTGTTGGGCTTGTTTTTCATTTTGGTTGTGTAGTGGCTCTGAGCTTAGAAGCTGTAGGTACTTCAGATCACTTTGGTGTCTACCAGCCTTCTTATGAGTCTGACCATTTATGAAATCTACCCTTGTTGAGGAATCCGCTTTGAGTTTTCTCTTTACAAAACTTCGAAAAGCTTGTGTTTAAAAGTTTGGATTTTCATTTTAAAAAAGAAAACGAAATTGGTTGTTCTTGACTGATTTGTGATTCTGCATAAATTGGTCCTTAGCTTACATCTAGCTAAGTAAAACATCCTTAAAAAAGACATCTTGTAGGCTTTGACTTCAAATAGGTTTTTATAGTTTATAGATCTCAAAGTTAGTCATTTCCATAGTTTTGAGTGTTTTATAAAAATAAAAAATCTCTTTTGGAAAAAGTTTGTTTTTGTAGTGGTTGAGTGCTTTGAAACGAAAAAGGGAAATTTTTGTGAAATAACTAGTTGTCTTGTTTTGAGTGGATTGGAAAGGAAAAAAGCTCTTCTTTTAATTTGTTTCTTAAGAAGGATTTGTGTTTACAAAATATTTGCATTCTCAAACTCTTTCTTAGTTTAGAAGTTCATCGAAGAGAAAAAGATTGTTTCAATCATCTTAGGTGCATTTTTAATGATTTTGAGTCCAGTCTTCATACCACGAGTTTCATCTCTGCACCTTTTGGCTTAAACAAAAAACCAATAAAAAATAACGCTTAAAGTAAAATTCATCTAGCAACATTTTTATTTGTAGGGCTCTGATACACCAACTTAGCTCAGGCTAGTGTCTTGGAGTAGGAGAGTAATTAACTCTCCAAGACAGTAAAAACAAACAAGTAGCTATATCTTGTGGTAGGGAAGAAATCCAATTGTTGCATTTATGCTCTGAGAAAGCTCCTCTTAAAGGAGAAGCACGAGATCGTGTCCGAACCAGTGTGGGAATCAATCCTTCCTCATTGGGAACGATGCTAGATATTCACGTATTAAAAATGGTAAACCTTGGATTAACCATTGTCGAGGAGCCTACGGTCACTTGTTGGTAAACTTTGGATTATGTCAAGGAGACTTCAAGGGGATTGAGCTTGCTACTCTACCCTTGCGTGCGTATCGGATCGTAGACTGTTCCCCCAGGTATATTTATTTCAGTTGGTAACCTTAGTGGCCATATTTTTTAGGATTCTTCCTAAGGTGACAGTGGTGGGAAGATCCCACTGTACCTGGAGCAGACGTCGGCTAGACTCACTTGGATTTTTTGGGGGGTTCTCTTCACTCGAGATGGTTAAGTGGAGGAACTTGTGCCAGTCTATTCATTAAGCAGGTTGCCGGGGTAACTGTTCCAACCGCCATTTCTATATTGAACTCTGCGACGTTGGATTTCATCACCAACTAGTGTTTTCAGTATGGAAAGTTACTGTTTGTGTGTGTTTGATCTCCTAGATTCTTTAGGTGTGTGATTCATATTTGTTTGGTTCTTTAGAGACTTTAGGTGGTTTTCATTGAGATTTTACTTTGTTTGCGTGTGAAGTAGTTAAAAGTTTTTAACCATGGCTGAATTACCGAGGAAGTCCCGTAGACTTCGGGGCCAACCTCTTGAGTTTTCACCGAGCTAGCTTGAAGGCTTGAAAGTCCTCGTAACTCCTAGAGACAATAGAGTTGGGTCACCTGAAGAAGGAGAATCTTCTTTGATAGTAAATCCTGATTTTCAAGCATTAGTAGTAGATTATAATCCACAGTCAGTGTCTGTTTCCAAAGTTACTGGTAGCTTTTCATCTACTAGTGATATAGGTGAGGAACCTGAAATATCCGAGCCTGAAAGTGAATTTGCTGCTACTCCGACATCGGGGTTTGCTTCTCCAGCTTCTAGTGGTCCTAGTTCACCTAGGGTAGAAAGAGTAATCACCCAAGATCTTCCTTCTGGACTTATTGCTATTGAAGAACTTGCTACTCCGGAAGAAGAAGTAGGCATCCCTATCCCTCAAAATCAACCTGTTATTGAACTAAGGGAGCGTGAATCATTTTTTTACAGTCCGCCTAGGAGCAGTACTTGGTATCTTTCTTTGACTAATTTCTTAGAAAACCCAGGGTTAAGTTTTTCACCACCTCGTGTTCCTTATCACCCAACACCTAGAGGTTATTATCCTCCGTTAAATATGTCAAGGCAGTCGTCCATGTTTACTCAATCGCTCGAATCCTTACTGTACGGCGGTCCTTCTGCTCCCTCTGGGTATCATTCACTTTCTGGTACTTTTTCGGGAGCATCTCCTCAACCCATGGAGTAAGGGTTATTAACTAGAAGCAATGGTACTAAGTCGTTGAGCGTAGAAGACATTCTCATGATGTCAGGTTCTATTCCCAATCCTCAACCTCAAGGTGGCCAGTTACCGCCTGGGGGGCAGCCTCAATTATCGCTTGGGGGGCCACCTCAAGGTACCCAATTTGCATCTGGGGGGCAACCTCAAGGACAGTACATACCTACGGGATAGTACGTTCCTCAAGGTCAACCCCAGACTCAATATGTACCCCAAGGTCAACCCCAATATCAATTTATACCTCAAGGTCAACCCCAGTATCAGTAGATGCCTCAAGGGTATCAACCCCAAGGTCAGTACTCGAACCAAGGTTTCCAACCACCCTCCAGTCAAACGTATGTTCAAGGAACGGGAAATGTACCTTTAAATTATCAATCCTACCCTCAACCCGGTTATGGTCCTCAATATTCTCAACCTGTTATGGGTCAATACTCCGGAATGAATATAGTGTGGGATCCATCGCAAACTCAACATGTGTTGCAACCAAATGTACAGTTGTCATCTCAAACTGGGCAACCCTTAGTTTTTGGTACACCCCAGCAACCAGTCCAGTCTAATATTCAAACTTCTGTACCTTTGGTAGTTTCTCAGCCTGGGCCTAGTACGCCTCGTACTCCGCCTCAAACGACTGCTACAACTGCCGCAACATCTGTTCAATCTACCCCACCTACTTCTGGAGTATCGACAGCTCCAGTTTCTACTGTTCCTGTATCTACTCCTCAGACATCTTTACCACTGTCTCGATCTACGATTCAAACTTCGGTTCAGATGCCTGTAGGACAACCTGGTTCGAGTACGATTATCACAAGTCAACCACAATTTACTTATCAACTGTACCAGGGACAATACCAATTAGGTCCTGCTGTGTAGCAACCAGTCTATCAGTATCAATCGTACCCTAGGTATACTTATCAACAACCTCAGCAACCCCAGTACCGTCCGGTTAATCCTTGTTTTCCGGGAGGATACAATATCCCAAATGCAATTCCTATTCCAAGTTATCTTGGATATCCTCCTCCTGGGGTTGGTCTCATGACCCAGAGTTTTAGGGACCCTAATCGTTAGTTACCGTTTATCGCAACTTTGGACTTACCTGACTTGTTGCGCCTAACGAACGATCCCATTAATTATCTTCCGTTTTGGCCGCCAATGCCGAATAAGTTGCCTAGTGACATTCCTAAGTTCGAAGGTAAATCAGGAGAGGACCCGTCGAACCATGTGATGAATTACCACCTTTGGTGTGCGTCTAACTCCATTTCAGATGATTCAATATGTCTTAGACTTTTCCAGCGCACTCTAATTGGTCTCGCGGCCAAGTGGTACATTGAGTTACCGCGAATCCAATTCAAAGGAGAAACCTGAAAAATCGGAATCCAATGATGAAAAGCACAAACCTCGTTATCCTTGTCTCATTTGTGATGATGAACATTTTACAAGAGACTGCCCTCATCGTGCAGAGGTTGCAAAGATTTTCAAAGGATCCTAAAATCTTGTTGTTTTGAAGGATCCTTTTCCAGCTCAAGACAGTAAGATGATAGGTTCGTCCTCGAGTGCCAATGAAGAACCCATACTGATGATGTCCCATGTTAGGATTGTGACTCGATCGCAAGATTATGGTAGTAAAAGTCTTGTTGATGGTAAAGAAGCAGAATCTTCTCATTCTAATCCATCAACCTCAGCTCCCGGTTCCGATCCACTACAGATCGAGAAACCTAATCCAGACTTGGTAATCAAACCGATTGCCAAGGGTATACTTCAAAAGTCAGCTTTCAATCCACATGCGAGAGCAGGTCAGAACTATAACATTGTTGAGGATTTAGCTGTTTCACCCTCAGTAATGTCGGCTTTGGAAGTGCTGCAATCATGTCTAGCACAACGCAAATTAATTTTGTCGGCTATAGGAGCTGTTGACGTTCAGGACTTGAACCTAATAATTTTCGATCTAGAAAATAGTACACCGCGTTTGCCTCATCAAATGGCTTTCCAGATCCTAGTGATAGTAAAAAACAGTGTTGGCATTATGTTTCAGGTGTTGTCCTTGATGGCAAACTCTTTCAGGTGGTAAATCAAGAAGGACGCAGGAAATATGTTCAGCAAATGCGTCCCCGCAAGTCTACCATACAGAACCCGCGTCCAGGGACGCTGGCCAGCCGTTCAGAAGGTGCGTCCGCCCAGTGCACACATTTCAAGGTAGAGAAAAGCTCGTGGGGGCTTCTTGTGTGGTATCTAGCCGACGGTTGTGTGTTTCTATGGTGTCGGCTCGTGGTATTGTTCCACGCTTTGGGGAGAAGCTTGCCTATATAAAGCAAAGGAGTTCATTTGGATTAATCATCATCTTGGTTGATCATCTCTTGGTGAGATCTAGTCCATATCTTTAAGGGTAAATCTTCTAATGGACTACGATCTATATGGCGCATGATCAGATTTGTGGATCTGAGTGTTTGGGTTGGTTCTGAAGTCCTCTTATCTTCTATATCTAAAAGGACGCAGATTCAGTGAAGGGAAAGTGCGCCGGGACGCAGTACAGTAAAGGATCAGGTGCGTCTCTGTAGCGAAGGACGCGGCGCGACTGTGGTATTGGGTGCGTCTCTGAAGCGAAAGACGCGGCGCGATAGTGTTGATGTGTGCGTCGGTCGCAGACAAGCAAAAAGGAACAGTGCGTCGGCACGCAGAACAGCATAAGGTATACTGCGTCCAGTCGCAGGCCACAGAAAGAAAATATGCATCCCTGTCTTAAGATGATCTGTTGACTGTATATTTCTGTTCATAAGGTGTTCTGGGTTGTTTCTGTAATTACTGATCTGATATCTATAGTAGACTGTATCTGTTGTATACTTGTTGATCATTTGATTCTTCATGAAAAGAAGTAGGGGGTTGTAGCTCCCTTCCAGGAGAAGTCTGGAAAACGAGAAAGAGTTGTAGCTCTTTGCAGGTTGCAGCCTGCGTGCTGGTAAAGGACTGCACCAGTACAAAATCATTGTAAAAAGAAATTCTTGAAAGAAGATAGAGACATTATTGCAGCAGGTGGTTTTTCTCCCGCATTGGGTTTCCACCTTACATCTTGTGTTCTTTGGTGTGACTGTCTATTTTCTTTATTCATGCTCATTGTTTTATGGTACTGATATGCAAGAATATTTCAAAAGATCAAATAAGGAAGATTTGGTAAATTGCTAGATAATACTGATTCACCCCCCCTCTCAGTATTATTTCCAACAATTGGTATCAGAGCAGGTCCTTCAGAACAGCTTGATCGCTTGAAGGTAGATCGATCATCATGAGCAACTACGAGAGAGAAGCATCAATCAGGCCACCCGTCTTCGATGGGACAAACTTCAATTATTGGAAGGTAAGAGTTACTGCATATCTTCAATCTCTTGGTACAGAAGTTTGGAACATTGTAGAATCAGGCTATGCCTTTCCTTCAGTTACTCCTACAGATCCAGCTGAGAAAAAGCAGTATGAAACAAATGCAAAAGCAGTCAGTACTCTATTAGGAAGTATATCTCAAACAGAGTTCATGAAGGTCATGCACTTCAAATCAGCAAAAGAAATATGGGACAAAATGATCACTAGCTATGAAGGAGATGAACAGGTAAAAGAAGCTAAACTTCAAACTCTCAGGATTCAATATGAGACTCTCAAGATGTATAATGATGAAAGTGTGGCTAATTATTTTCTTCGGGTAGATGAGATTGTTAATTGTATGAAAAATTTGGGTGAAGAAATAAAAGAGACTATAGTAGTTCAAAAGATTCTAAGATCTTTATCTCCCAAGTTTGAATCTAAAGTATCTGCAGTAGAAGAAAAGGAAAATCTCCGTGTTCTCACTATGTCTCAGCTGCATGGAATTCTAACTGCTTATGAAATGAGAAAGGGAGGTCCATCAGACAGAAGGGAAGCTGCTTTTAAAGCATCAGGCAAAGAAGATCACTATGAAGCAAGTCATGTTCCAGAAGAAGAGGAAGAAGAATCAAACTTTGTCAGAAATCTTCAAAGGGGTTCTGGAAGGTTCAGAGGTAAGCTACCTTTCAAATGTTTTGCTTGTGGAAGAGTAGGTCATTATGCTGCAAAATGTTCTTATAAGGATAAAGGAAAGGAACCAGTTAGATGGAACAAGAAACAGGGTACAAATAAGAAAAGCTACTACACCCATGAAGATAGCGATGGCTTATCAAACAGTGATGAAGATGAACAAGGTAACAAATATAGATTGTTAATGGCATTTGAAGATGATAATTATGAGGATGCTATAGATGTGGATAACCTTTATGATGAAATTACTAGACTCAAGAGATGTATAGAAGAAAAGAACATGATTATTGATACTCTACAATTTCAGATTGATGAAAAGGAAAAACATCTTGAAAAATTAGAAGGTGAAATTGTTGGTCTTAGAAAAGAAATTGAGAAAACAAAAACTATTAATCTCAAGTTTGTCAAAGGATCTGAAACGTTGAATGAGATTATCAGTGTGCAGCGGTCTCCACTAAATAAGACAGGTCTGGGCTACAATGGAGAAACTTCTCAAGCTTCCACTTCAAAAAGTTATCTTGATGCAGCAAGAAGAAATGAGCAAGAACACAAGGAAGATCATCAGGTAAAGTAGGGACAAACTTCAAACTATCAGGGGCAATCCAGCTTAAGGGTGAAAAAAAGCCACAACCAGCCACAGGTAAAATCTTCTCAATTTGGTTCAAGAATAGATGAAAATAGAAATTACAATCAGTTGGTTGGTAGATTCAATAATCGCAGAAACTTCTTCAATGGACAATGCTTTTCTTGCCATAACTTTGGTCACAAAGCAGCCCAATGTGTTGCGTATAAAACAATCATGACTAGGGAAGCTCAAAAACAAAGAAGCATGACAGGGATTACAAAAAGGACCTATAACAATTTTTCAGCTCTTGAAAATGAAGTTGAATGCTCTATTTGCAATAATTTTGGACATGAAGATGTTGAATGCAGAAGCAGGTTTCCGGAAAGAAAGGTACAAGAACAAAAAAGGGAACAAACCTCAGGCACCAAAACATGGAAAATAAAGGAACCTCAAACAGAAAGATGTGGGATAGCATTCTATGCAGAAGGACAAGAAAATCTATGGTACATTGACAGTGGATGTTCAAAGCATATGACAGGTGATAAAGAAAAACTTGAATCTTATTCTAATTTAGAAAAGGGAAAGAAAGTCTCTTTTGGAAATGATACTCCTGCAACTATAAAAGGAAAAGGTATTGCTCCTTTAAAAGAAGATGTTAAGGCTGGAAATGTTTTGTTTGTTGATGGACTAAAGCATAATCTTCTAAGTGTAAGCCAGATGTGTGATCAAAGAACCGAGGTTATATTCAGATCAAATGGATGTCTTGTTCGTGATCTTGATATAGGTAAAACAGTTCTCAAAGGAAAAAGAACTTCAAATAATCTATACATTTTTGATGAAGAACAACAACAATGCTATCTAAGCAAGGATGAAGAGCACTGGTTATGGCATCGAAGGTTGGGACATCTAAGCTTCTCACAAATAAGGAAAGCTTGCAAATATCAGGCAGTTCGCGATCTTCCAGATATCAAGATTCCTGACAACACCATGTGCAGATCATGTCAGTTTGGAAAACAGACTAGAACTAACTTTCCAGAGAAAGAAGGATCAGCCAGCATGCCTCTTGAGCTAGTACATACAGATGTATGTGGACCATTCAGAAAAAGAACACCTAGAGGAGAGGAATACTTGATATTATTTATTGACGATTTCTCCAGGTTTGTTTGGTTAGGACTTATGAAGCACAAAGATGAAGCTTTCGAAAAGTTCAAATCCTTCAAAGCCTTGGCTGAAAATGAATCAGGTCACAAGATTAAGTGCCTCAGATCCGACAGAGGTGGAGAATTTACTTCAAATGAATTTTTTGATTTCTGTGATGAACATGGAATAAGGAGAGAATTTTCTACAGCTAGAACTCCTCAGCAAAATGGAGTAGTGGAAAGAATGAACAGAACAATCCAGCAAATGGCTCGTGCTATGCTTGATGAATCAGGAACTCCTGCAACCTTCTGGGGTGAAGCTGCACATGCGGCAGTTATTATTCTCAACAAGACAAATGTCCGAGTGAACAGCACTCAAACTCCTCATGAGCTCTGGAGTGGTAAAACTCCTTCGGTAAAGCACTTCAAAATCTTTGGGAGCAAATGCTATATCAAAAATACTGAGGAGCAGCTTGGCAAACTTGATCCTAGAGCAGATGAAGGAATTCTTCTTGGCTACTCTCCACATAGCAAAGCATACAAATGCTACAATAAAAGACTTGGCAGAATTGTTGATAGCATTGATGTAGTGGTTGATGAGAAAGGATACATTCCTAGGCAAATACATCGTGAAGACATTGAAGAAGATGAAAGCTACCCTCAAAGACAGAATGATGAAGAAGAAGAACCGCAAGAACAATTTCAAGACGGACCTCACGAAGAAACAGAAGAAAGAACAAGAATAGAAGAAAAGACTCCATCCAGATATGTTCAAAAGAACCATCCAGAATCTCAGATCATGGGACAAAAGGAAGCAGGTATACAAACTAGAAGAACAGTTGCAGAAGCTTCAAGTTATTTGGCATTACTCTCCTCTACTGAACCACAAAATGTGAAAGAAGCATGCAAAGATGAATGTTGGGTGAAAGCAATGGATGAAGAACTTGAGCAAATCGAAAAGAACAACACTTGGGAGCTGGTTCCTAGACCAAAGGATAAGAATGTTATCGGAACAAAATGGGTTTTCAAAAATAAATTGAATGAAAATGGAGAAGTAATTAGAAACAAAGCCAGACTTGTTTGTAAAGGGTATGCACAGCAAGAAGGAATAGACTTTGAAGAAACTTTTTCTCCTGTTGCAAGACTTGAGGCCATCCGAATGTTTCTTGCTCTCTCAAGTTGTCAGAACTTCAAAGTATTTCAAATGGATGTGAAATCAGCTTTTCTGAATGGAGACTTGGATGAAGAAGTGTACATTGAACAGCCAGATGGTTTCATTCTTGGAAACGATCCAAATCTTGTATGCCGATTAAAAAAGGCTCTCTATGGTCTCAAACAAGCTCCAAGGGCTTGGTACTACCGGTTGGACAAATATCTTCATCAACAAGGTTTTTCAAAAGGTTCAGCAGATAGCAATCTTTATATAAAAGTTGAAAATGACAAATTACTAATACTTGTTGTGTATGTAGATGACATTATTTTTGGCAGTAATGAAGAAGCTATGAGTCAAAGCTTTGCCTCAGTCATGCAGAAAGAATTTGAGATGTCCTTGCTAGGAGAACTGACATACTTTCTTGGTTTGCAAATCCAACAAAAGAAAGGAGGAATCCTTTTATCTCAAACCAAGTATCTCAAGCAGATTTTGAAGAAATATGGCATGGAAGATGCAAAACCAGTATGTACACCCATGGTTACAGGATGTAGTCTCAGTGCAAATGACGAATCTGCAGCAGTTCATCAACCAACCTACAGATCTATGATTGGAAGTCTACTATATTTGACAGGTACCCGACCAGACATCATGCATGCAGTTGGAATAGTTGGAAGGTTTCAGGCAAATCCAAAGGAGAATCATCTTCAAGCAGTAAAGAGAATCTTCAAATATCTTCAAGGGACTCAAAATTATGGCCTATGGTATCCTAGAGATACAGATCTCACTCTTCATGCTTATACAGATGCAGATTGGGCCGGAAGCGTGGATGACAGGAAAAGCACAAGTGGTGGTGCATTCTTTATGGGTTCTAGACTGGTATCTTGGTTCAGCAAGAAACAGAGTTCAATTGCCTTGTCTACAGCTGAAGCGGAATATGTTGCGGCTGCATCTTGTTGCACCCAACTTCTTTGGATGATGCAGACTTTGCAGGATTATCAAATCACTTGTACACCTCCTATTCCTATCTTATGTGACAACACAAGTGCAATCAACATCTCAAAGAATCCGGTTATGCATTCAAAAACCAAGCACATACCAATCAAGTACCATTTTCTCCGGGAACAAGTACTTGAACAGAAGGTCAAGTTGGAGTATGTTCCTTCTAAGGAACAAGTTGCTGATATTTTCACCAAACCGTTGCCCAGGGACACTTTTGAATACCTCAGGCAAAAGCTGGGGGTTGTTGATGCATCATCTCACTGTTGACCATCTTCCTATTGATGGTATAGGCTCAGGGGGAGCACATAATGCATTGTTGGCATTATGGAGAAGGAGATCTTGGAAATAGGTGCAATATGTCTCTGTCTCCTTCATGATGGATTTCTGGTTACAAATCTGGAGAAGCTTGAGCATAGGGGGAGCATACCCTTTGCTCTTGATGTCAAAGGGGGAGAATGATGAAGCTGAAGCTTATGTGGTTGCCATCAAGTCCAAAGGGGGAGTTTGTTGGCATTATGTTTCAGGTGTTGTCCTTGATGGCAAACTCTTTCAGGTGGTAAATCAAGAAGGACGCAGGAAATATGTTCAGCAAATGCGTCCCCGCAAGTCTACCATACAGAACCCGCGTCCAGGGACGCTGGCCAGCCGTTCAGAAGGTGCGTCCGCCCAGTGCACACATTTCAAGGTAGAGAAAAGCTCGTGGGGGCTTCTTGTGTGGTATCTAGCCGACGGTTGTGTGTTTCTATGGTGTCGGCTCGTGGTATTGTTCCACGCTTTGGGGAGAAGCTTGCCTATATAAAGCAAAGGAGTTCATTTGGATTAATCATCATCTTGGTTGATCATCTCTTGGTGAGATCTAGTCCATATCTTTAAGGGTAAATCTTCTAATGGACTACGATCTATATGGCGCATGATCAGATCTGTGGATCTGAGTGTTTGGGTTGGTTCTGAAGTCCTCTTATCTTCTATATCTAAAAGGACGCAGATTCAGTGAAGGGAAAGTGCGCCGGGATGCAGTACAATAAAGGATCAGGTGCATCTCTGTAGCGAAGGACGCGGCGCGACTGTGGTATTGGGTGCGTCTTTGAAGCGAAAGACGCGGCGCGATAGTGTTGATGTGTGCGTCGGTCGCAGACAAGCAAAAAGGAACAGTGCGTCGGCACGCAGAACAGCATAAGGTATACTGCGTCCAGTCGCAGGCCACAGAAAGAAAATATGCGTCCCTGTCTTAAGATGATCTGTTGACTGTATATTTCTGTTCATAAGGTGTTCTGGGTTGTTTTTGTAATTACTGATCTGATATCTATAGTAGACTGTATCTGTTGTATACTTGTTGATCATTTGATTCTTCATGAAAAGAAGTAGGGGGTTGTAGCTCCCTTCCAGGAGAAGTCTGGAAAACGAGAAAGAGTTGTAGCTCTTTGCAGGTTGCAGCCTGCGTGCTGGTAAAGGACTGCACCAGTACAAAATCATTGTAAAAAGAAATTCTTGAAAGAAGATAGAGACATTATTGCAGCAGGTGGTTTTTCTCCCGCATTGGGTTTCCACCTTACATCTTGTGTTCTTTGGTGTGACTGTCTATTTTCTTTATTCATGCTCATTGTTTTATGGTACTGATATGCAAGAATATTTCAAAAGATCAAATAAGGAAGATTTGGTAAATTGCTAGATAATACTGATTCACCCCCCCTCTCAGTATTATTTCCAACAAACAGGCCTATTCATCGGACTGTGATTGATGAGGGAGCCTCAATGTGTATTATGTTGATACAGTGTTGGAGATTGCTTTGTTCTCCTTCACTAAATCAATCCCCGACGATTCTAAATGCCTTTGATGGCCGTGGGTTTCATCCTTTTGGCATTCTAAAAGATTTTCCTATAGGGGTTGAAGGAAAAACTGTTAATCTAGATGTGGAGGTGGTTGATGCCCCTCTAGATTACAACCTTCTCTTGGGTCGAAGTTGGTCTTACGCTATGACAACAGTTGTTTCATCAGTCTTTTGGGTTATAAAGTTTCCTCATAATGGAAAGATCGTAACAATAGACCAGCTGGCTTACTTTTCATCCGACCCAGCCTCTTTGGAAAGTATTCAGCATGTCGGTAAAACGACTATCCCGTATAAGGATGTTGGAGTAGGACTAGTTAAAGATGCCGATTTACTGGGAACTTTTCCTTTTCCTTCGATCAACGCATCGTCTTCATTTGCAACCATTCATATGATTACATCAGACACCATTATTTATGATGATCCTTAGATCATTCCTTCTGAATCTGAGATAGACTCATTTGGTAATGTCATGCCTTTGAGTCCATATGAAATTGCGTATGAGGCCCTGCAATCATTTACCGACCCATTTTCAACCGAAAATGACTTCATGAATGTGGTCCGTGAGGAATCACCTTTCACATCAAGCTTGGATTTAATCACGTTTTCTGAACTTGTTCACTCTGATGAGCAAATTTGTGAAATCCTATGTGTAGATGATTTACCATGGGAAGATCTCCATCACAGATCTTCATTTTTACCCGAGAATAATCATTTTGAAAATGATTTCTCATCAATTTTTATGACTGAATATGTCAAGGAACCTCAGAATCCAATGAAACATCCCGATTCAGAGTTAAATTTGGGAAACATCTATTGAACTATACCTATTGACATTTCAGTTAAGCCCGGAATCATTGAGAACTTTCATATAGGTGCCTCGTGTACAGATGACGAAATTCAGATATATAAGGCCCTATTTCAAGAATTCTGCGACGTGTTTGCCTGGTCCTATGAGGAAATGCCAGGAATTGATCCCGCAATTGTTGTTCATGAGATCAAGACTTACTCGGATGCTAAACCCGTCCGACAACGTTTGCGTCAGATTCACCCAAGAAAAGCTGCTGCAATTAAAGCAGAAGTTGAAAAATTACTCAAAGAAGGTTTCATTTATCTGATCCTGTTAATGGATTGGGTATCGAATATTGTTCCGGTTAACAAAAAGCAAGGAAAAATAAGAATATGCATCGATTATAGGGACATTAATAGAGCCTGTCCAAAGGACAATTACCCAACTCCCTATATCAATCAAATCATTGATGATTGTGCCGGCAGCGAAATATTCTCCTTCATGGATGGTTTTTCCAGATACAATCAAATCAACATTCTACCTGTCGATCAACCAAAAAAGGCTTTCATTTTTCCATGGGGGACATTTGCTTATTGCAAGTTACCTTTTGGGCTCAAGAATGCAGGAGAAACTTTTCAAAGGGCCATGTCTTATGCGTTTCATGACATCAAGCACATTGTGCAACCTTATCTCGATGACTTGCCTGCTCATTCATTACATCGAGCTGATCACCTCGTCCATTTACGAGTAATATTTATGAGGTGTAGACATTATCGGATTCGGTTGAACCCACACAAATGTGTCTTTTGTATAGAAACAGGTTGATTGCTGGGGTTTGTAGTTTCGAAAGCTGGCATTCGCATCGATCCCTCGAAGGTCGAAGCTATTGTCAAATTGCCTCCTTCAAGTCTTTGCCAACTCCAAAGTTTGCAAGGGAAAGCAAATTTTTTACGACAATTCATTCCTAACTACGTCGAGGTTACAAAGGGTTTTACTCAGTTGTTGAAACAGAATACTCCATTCTATTGGGATGAGATAGCTCAGAAATCTTTTGATGCACTTAAACACATGTTGACCCATGCACCATTATTGCATCCTCCCAACTACAACCAGGATTACTTCTTGTATCTCACCGCCTCTCATTCCACCATTGGAATGGTCTTAGTTCAGGAAGATGAATTCGGTATTGAGCATGTGATATATTACCTTATTCGAACTTTAAATCCGACTGAGTTAAAATACTCACATGTGGAGAAATTGGCATTGGCAGCTGTTCAAGCTGTCCAACATTTTCGTCACTACATTTTACTACGTAAAACTACAGTAATTTCAGATTGCAACCCTATGATCTACATTTTGACCAAGAAATTGCTAGGGGGCAAGTCCTCTAAATGGATTGTTATCCTGCAGGAATTCGACTTGGAATTTGAGAAATCTAAGTCTAAGAAATATTTAGTCTTTGCAGAGTTAATGTGTGATTTCCCGCGTACTGATACATAAACTATGGCGGAGGAGCCCATTGCGGACGAATCCTTGTTTCTAATCAGTAATTTAGATCCATGGTATGGGGATATCATCGTTTATCTCCAGACCCAATCCTTTCGGCCAGAAATTTCAAGGTCAGAACATCGGAAAATACGATTCCTGTCCCAACAATACAAGATTATTGGAGATACTCTTTATCGTCGTGGGGCGGACTCTGTTTTTCGACGTTGCTTAACTCACAAAGAAGCTGAAAGGGTTCTAAATGAATGTCACTCTGGAGCGTGTGGTGGTCATATGTCTGGGTATGCCACATCCCAAAAGATATTGCGCGCTGGCTACTTCTGGCCGTCTTTGTTTAAAGATTGTATTACGGTGGTCCAAAAATGCCACAAATTCCAAATTTTTGATCGAAAGATGCACGCTCTACCTGCTCCTCTCCACCCTATAATTTCCGTTGGTCCTTTTTCCAAATGGGGTATCGATTTTATTACATGTAACCCTCACTTGGCCGGGGGGAATGAGTATATCATCCTTGCAGTAGATTATTTTACCAAGTGGGCCGAGGTGATGCCTACATTTGAGGCAGATGGCAAGACAGCTGCAATTTTCGTGTTCAATCATATAATTGCTAGGTTTGGTGTCCGGCAAGCAATAATCACTGATCATGGGCGTCATTTTCGAAAAGTTATGATGACTGAACTTATAGGCCAGCTTGGTTTACGTCATGATAGTTCAACTCCTTATTATCCACAAGCTAATGGTCTGGTTGAATCCATCAACAAAGTTTTAGTCATCATGATCCGATGAATCATTGGGATTCATCGGTCGAATTGGCATAACATGATATTTTCAGTGCTTTGGGTGTACCGAACTTCAGTAAAAACATCAACAGGGTTCACTCCTTTCCAACTAGTCTATGGTCTGGAAGCTGTGTTACCCATTGAATGCGAAATCCCATTACTGCAAATGGCCATCGAGTTACTTCCAGCCACTTTCGAAGAGGAAAAGCATTTGTTATACTTGGCTCAATTAGATGAGAATCGACGTGATGCTGCATTGGCGATCGAGACTCACGCAAAATGCATGAAAGCTCAGTATGATCGAAATGTGACCCCTCGAAATTTTTCGGAAGGAGATCTAGTCTTAGTTTACGATCAAGCTAATGATAAATTAGGCGCTGGAAAATTCGTTCCTATGTGGCATGGTCCCTATGTTGTCAAGCGAAAGCTAGCAAAAGGGGCCTATGAATTGGTAGACTTTTACGGGGACTCTTTGGGTAAACCCAGAAATGGTCTTTACTTGAAGAGGTATTATGCTTAAAGAATGGGTATGGAGATTTTTAGTTAGGATAGTTTTTCTTTCTAGCTGGTGTGTTTTAGTTTAAACAATGTGCTTAGCTTAGAGAGTGTTTTTTCGTCATTATTCCTTCTTATCTTGGTTTTACTCTTGATATTTCAGATGTTGATGCCTCTCCAAACATATATTGGTTTCACTGATGGTGCTTGTTGTAATACACAGAACATTTCTTCCGCAGCTTGGGTTATCTATTCGCCCTCTGACGAGTTAGTATCTATGCATGGGGTAAGCCTCGATCAAACAATGAACAACATTGCCGAGTATAGTGCAGTGATTGAGTTATTATCTGAATCTATTTCATTTGGGATTCGGAGTTTGATAGTGAGGTTAGATTCTGAACTCGTTGTATTACAGCTTAATAGAGTGTATGCCATTATAAATCCAGTGTTATTAAGATTATTTTTGAGAGTGCATCTCTTGGAACGTGAATTTTATTATATTGAATATCAACATATTCCAAGATCTTTAAATACATTAGCAGATGCAATTGCTTCTCGAATGTTAAATAGACATTTGCAATAATCATACATGTAAATTTAAAACCATTTCATAACATGATTTACAAGGTAAGCCGGTAATAGTGAGATATATATAGGAGTGTGTCAAAAAATACATCGTCCTCGATCATATGTTGAAAAAAACCTTATGATCGGCAAAAATGGTAAGTAAAAAAAACAAAAATGTCATATGTGCCCACAATAGGCGATCATCCTATCACTGGTGATGATCTCGATAAGAAACCACTGCACGAGCCACCTTGCAAAGGAACCTCCTAAAAGGTCCTGGGACCCCAATCACATAGCGCTGAAGTCGACGAGGAATGTCATCTATAGTGGTCTCCGGAATATCTCCTATCAAGCGCTCCAGATGACCCTCCAACTCAGCCAAAACCTCTGCCGATTCGTCCTGTGGGGCTGGCGCGGCTGCAACTGGTTGTTTCCTCTCGTAAGGCCAGATAACGGCTGGTCGCTGTGGACCCACATCTGCATTTGAAACTTTTGCTATCAGTTTTGAGACAATGGAAAAATAATAAAAAAATTTAAAATAGGAAAAAATGTTGAATATAATTTTACCTGAGTCATCCCACTGCTCTCCTGGTGGAAGAGCCATGTCTGGGTCACCACGAAAATCTACCCCAGCATAAGGGAAGTCCTGAATAGAAAAGACCTAGTTTTCCAACCATTGGAAATACTCAGGTTTGAATCGAGCAACCTTTGTCCTCTCGTCCGGGTGACGGGCCATAACTGCGACCCATCGCATCAGTTTGGGCTTTCGAGGAAGCCCAGCTCCAACAGTAAGCTGCTGCGGGATCAACATGGGAACCCTCTCCAGGCTAAAACTCACAACCAAAGCCCCATAACCAAAGGTCTTTAGTTGTCTGTTTTTGGCCCTGGTCAGTTGGCCTTTCAGATTGGCCAACACGGCATCACACCAGTTGAAGATGGTGCCTCGAAAGCAATCGACTGCCATACGCATTTGGGATCCGATGGAAATATGTAATGCGGCAGCCCCGCATAGTCTGGTGACAGTAAACGCAATCACCATGAGTTCATGACAGGATATGGTCTTTATTTCTATCCATTTGTCTCTAGCCTGGCTGTTGCAGAACTCTAGCCGGAGGCTATCGACAGACTGGCCACCTGGCCTAGCCCCAAATAGAGTCAAGTCTTCGCCTCTCTTAGGCAAACCAGTTAAGAAATATATGTCCACCGGCTCAATTTCGAGCTAGTGGCCACCAATGAAGAAGCACTGGTCCTGTATGCTCCATCTGTCAACCAGCCACTGTAAGAAATCCACCTGAGCCCTCATGTCAAGAATGGCCCAGAATTTGTACAAGCCGCACGCCCTCAAAGCATCAAGTGAAGGCTGATGATTCCATGTGGCAGCATCCATGTCCTCATGATCTCGTTCACGCCAATCTAGCATGATGTACTCTCTGCATCAAGTAAAAAGATAAATTAAAATGCTAGAAATTATTTTGTTTGGTCCAATTTTGAGAATTTTTGGGTTAAAAACCCTTGCGACGGGGACCGCACCCTCCGGGTTAGACACAGTGTGTGGGACCGCACTTTGTCTACATGGAAGGTGCGGACCCCTGACTTTTTCCCAATGGAGAAAAAGTTGGGGTCCGCAGGCCAGTAGTGGAAAACCTGCAGGCCCCCGCGCGCGGGTTTTAAGCCTAAAAGCCCTCCCAAAAAATGAAATGAATGCCTAAAACAAAAAATGAAACGATTAAAAATGAAGAGTAGGATGATGTGGATTACCTGGAGAAGATGACGTTCGATTCCGACGGTTGGATTTTCCGCAATCTTCATGGGAAGTTTTCTGAACAAAAGCACTATTTTCTCACCCAAAAATCAAACGGTAAAAATGAATTGACGATGGCCCTTTTTATAAGTTTTTTGAGTAAATAAATTGCAAATTTGTTTATGTTTCACTTTGGAAAGGTATTTTTGCGACATTTTTATCCATTTCAAACAGGGATGAGTAATGTTTGCATTTTTGTTCAGGATAATAGATTATTCAGGCTAAATCTACCGTTTTCGACAAAAAAACATTTAGAGTCACCTTTAAGCTCTTTTCTGACTCCTAAAACATGAAAAGATAGCCGAGTTTTTCTTTTAAACTCGTTAAAACGGAATTAAAAGACGGTCCACTTATAGCTCTTTTCCGACCATAAAAACATAAAAAGATTGCCGGATTTTTGTCGTTTCAAAATCGATATTGGTTATAAAACGATGTGTCATTGATCACTTTTTTACTTTTTTGGGTCAAAGGCACTAATGACGAAAAGTACTCCTTGGTCGTAAAAGATCAAGCGGTTCTCTCAAGTATTATTTTATACTTTTTCGGGCTTGGGAGACACAAATTTATGAAAAAGGTCAACCCTGGAGTTTTCTTAAGTTTTTTCAGAGTCTCTAAAATTGAAAAACGTTGAGTTTCTCCTTTATTGGAATCGTTAAAATTTCACAGTAAAGGACCTGTTCAATTACAAACAGGAATGAACCACTCCTTCTTAGGGTTCGAATTTAAACTAAGTTGGACTCATCCGAAGGATGAGCTTATAATCAAGCAAATGTTATCCTCCTCAAGCTTGTCAAAAATAAAGAGGTACTTGCCAGAAATGGTGGGGGAAAAGAGAGAAAAATGAGTTTGTTTGTCATACTTCTTAACCACTCTTGAACACGACACTTTTATTCACCTGGGTTGGTAAATCCTTTGCCTAACAGTTGATCAAACCACATTGAAAGTCTTCAGCCGGTTTCTGGGTGTTAACTTTGGGTCAATTATCACCAAGCCATCTGTCGTGTCGTTATGTGTTCAAGAGGTCACTGCCAATAAGCCATTCATCTGCAAAATATCTATCATCCATCTTGACCATTCCTGAGTCAGTCCTTGCAACTAAATTTCTTCAACTTGATCTATGATTTCGTGTTGTGGGCTTGCCTGTGACGGATCGCTTTCTATCGACTTCAGCTCATTATCTAGAAAGATGATCTAGAAATCGTCAGTACCTTGGGATTTGTATGCCTTAATGGCAGGTTTCTCGCCTTTGATGACAGGTTGCATCGTTGACTTTTGATCAAAGGATTCCGTGACATGTTCGACATCAACACATTTATTCACATGTCATGGATTGTACTGAGTACTTTGAGAGCCATTGACATCACTGGTGGTTTCTCTCACACTTGTTAACAGTTTACATCAATGACTGGTAATCAAGTGGTTTCTACCATGTTCGACATCAACACATTCATTCGCATGGATAGAATTGTACTGTTTCGGGAAGTAAAAATGAAGACCCTGGATCTAGTTTCCACAATCCAGGCTGCGAGGAATTTTGTATTCATTATATAATGGACTATTCATAAACAGATGGATGCACCCATACTGTGTCCACAAGAGTCTATATCTGTGATTTTTTACAAGATCATTCCTGTATTAGAGCAGTAGTTAGTTTTCTAAGTCAGTTTTGATCTGAGTATGGGAATGCCTACCTCAGCGATGATATGATCTCATATATATATTTTGCATTGAATGTTTTTACAGGTTCCAACCGGACTCTCCACAAGATGATCCTTGAAATGATAAAGTACTTCACTCTTCCTAAATGATAAATGAAATCCTCATCTACTACAGACTTCGCACTTTAGGGGGCAATCTGTTACACAAAAATATCGTCACCATGATTATTTGTAGTCAGTATGGGTCTATCATCACTTGTACTGTCCTCCTAAGCAAGTCTCAGACCTCAGCTCTTCAAGTCAAGCTTTGAAAATAAGAGAAAGACATTAAAAAACAATGAAACTCTGGTTCCACACTTTCTCTCACTGTCACCTGCAGTCCCGCACCTTCTGTTTACAAAAACTGCGGACCTGCCCGCTCTGTCCCTAAAGGTGTGGGTGTGGACCCCTGTGAAAGTCAAAAAGGCGCAAGTTTATTCTAAAAAACTCACTTTGTGTTAATTCTAGATGATTCTAGAAGGAATTTGGACGTGGATTTGCCGCTCTTAGGTGGTTCATGCATCCCAAAAGAGAAGGAGCTAATCCCTTGATGAGAGGAGCTATCCTTTTGAAGGAGGGCTTTATCCCTTTGAAGGAGGACCTAGTAACCTCTCTCCATTGCACTATAAATTCAGGCATTGGGCTGGTTTCTAAGGAGGTTAGAAGCTGAACATTTTTGAGGGTAAATGTTGGTGAAATTAAGACTTCCTAGTTGAGCTTAAGAGGAGAGATCACATACCTTTTTGGCTTCATTGGGAAGTGAGTGAAACTTGTCAAAGTAGAGGAAACTTCTTGCTGGACCCTGGGAGGAGCTTGTACAGCGTCAAGGCACAGGTTGTAAAGTTCTTCTTCTTTTGAATTAATACAATCACACTCATTTTTCTCAACAAGTATCTCATGTTATTTGTTTCATGAAATCCTCGACTTTCATGTTAAATATGTTTTATGATATTGGCTTTTCAGGTGCTATTTAATTTGTTTGCTTGTTTGTGTTTGCAGATTCGCGACAAAGGAGCTCATTTGGATCGAAGGAGCAAGGGCATCCACAAACTTGCGTTGGACCTAAGGTAGGCCCTAAAAACACTTGTTTTCCTTTGTTTATTAAAGCATATTTAGAGAAAGATAGTGTCCAGTTGGTTTGCTTGTCATTAGGTCTCCTTTAGATTCTAGGAAGGTCTATCTTGTCCGCAAGATCGACTTATTCCGTGTGACAATACATACATACATATATACATACATACATATATATATATATATATATTTATTTATTTATTTATTTATTTATTTATTTTACAATTTTTTCATATTAAAATGAAATTTGATTATAAAATAATATTTTTAAATATTAAAATTTGAAAATATATTTATATTAATTTTAAATTTTAATTTGTTCCTAATTAAAAAAAACATTAAAAAATATTCACCAATTAAAATTATTGATTTAGTTTTTGTTAATAAACCATATTATAGTTTTGGTTAATGAGTTATATCATAGTAGGCTTCTTTAAAAGATACCATTTTACCTTTTACTTTGGTCAATAAAACCACACATAATTACCATATAGATATATGAAATCTCTAATTTAATTTCTTACCCAAAAATTAAAACACTAATTATTTATTCTAAGTGTTTTTCCATTTAATTTTAAACTATTTTAATTTTAATTTATTTTGTTAATACTAGAAATTAAACCACCAAACAAGATTTGATTAACTGCTATATCTCATCCATGTGTCCTTACATACTTTATTAGTTTTCTTTCCAGCTTAAAAAACAATCCCAATATTATTAGTCCTTACTTTCGGCATTGCAGGGACTCGATATTTTGTTAATACTAGAAATTAAACTGCCAAACGAGATTTGGTTAACTTCTATATCTCATCCATGTGTCCTTACAGACTTTATTAGTTTTCTTTCCAGCTTAAAAAACAATCCCAATATTATTAGTCCTTACTTTCGACATTGCAGGGACTCGATATTTTGTTAATACTACAAATTAAACCACCAAACGAGATTTGATTAACTTCTATATCTCATCCATGTGTCCTTACATAATTTATTAGTTTTCTTTCCAGATTAAAAAAAATCCCAATATTATTTGCCCTTACTTTCAACATTGCAGGGACTCTATATCTTGTTAATACGAGAGATTAAACTGTCGAACGAGATTTGATTAACTTCTACATCTTAGCAATGTGTCCTTACATACTTTATTAGCTTTATTTCCGGCTTTAAAAACAATCTCAATATTATTAGTCCTTACCTTCGGCATTGCAGGGACTAGAGTGATCTCAATATTATTAGTCCTTACCTTCGGCATCGCAGGGACTCGAGCGACATTGCAAGGACTCGAGCAATCGCTAGTGAAGGGACTCAAGCGATTGCTAGAGCATTGATTTCCAATCAATTATTTTTTTGAATTAACAATTTTCCTTCTTACCAAAATTTAACCAAAGTTTCAACTGGAAATTTGGCTTCACAAAAATTTAACTAAAGTTTACAATTCGACCTTTTATTAACCAAATTTTCAACTAGAAATTTGGCTTCACAAAAATTTAACTAAAATTTACAATTCGACCTCTTATTGGAGACCTCAAGTGTCCTGAGGAAACGTTAGAGATCCAAAGCTTTTTTATCCAAAGTCTGAAAGGAAAACTAAAGTAAAGGGAGGTACTTAAATTTTGTTAAAGTTCGATGTCTTGTGTATTAATAGATATAAAGTTTAGCCAAATTTTGATTCCAGGTGTGTTATAGACATTTTTTTGCCCTACAACTCTAAGCATGAAATGTCCATAAACCAAGGGCTCCTAAGTCCCTAAAAGTGTTGTTCTAACCCCTAAAGGAACAAGGTCAATAGATTACAGCTTCTCCCAGAAGTTCTCCACCAGAAACTGTTCAGAATAAGTCAAAATAGGATCATTTTAGCTGCTCCACTGGCTAGGTGCATTGCATTGCACCTAAATACACTGTGAGGGTGCGTTGCATTTCAAAAGTCCCTTCTGTGGGGTGCGATGGGCGAGAAATGACAAATGGCAGTGTCATTCCGTGAGGTGGAGAGACAATGGAAGCTTCCAGAATCTTCTCCTGTGACACTTGCCTCACTGAATTCGACCAAGGATGAGTAAGAGGCCTCCAGTCTCCAAGTGGAAGCAAGAACTGACAGAGAGAAGACACTAATCAAATCACAAGCTGACTCATCCTCCTTACAGATATCTATATATGGATCCCTCATCCCAGAGATCTAGAGGCTGGAATTTTGCATATTGTAAGGAATTGTTGTTGGGTTTTGAGACAAACATCAGAGTATTGGGTGATCTATGCTTTGTTTGAGGTGAAGAGGGGCTTCTTTGCTGGGAGGTTGATGCTGGGTCAGGAACCACCGGTTGTAACTCCTCCTGGATCTTTTCTTGTTTATCAATAAAAACTATTTGAGTTCTTCTTCCATGCTTTTGTATCATTGATGCTTGTTACATTTGTATGGTTAACTTAAATTTGATCCTAAGTTGTTTATGAATATAGCTCCATGTCTTTGTATAGTGTTTTTCTTCTGTGATCTTACAGGTACTTTGTGAAGCTGGGCAAGCAAGGGAGCAGGTAGCTAAAGACTATCAAAGAAGAGAGGGATTGGATCAAAGGGATTAGCACAAGACACAGGTTGGTTCTTTCTATTCCTCTCTATATATAGTTCATAAAGGAAATACAAAAGTAGTTTTTCTCTGTTTGTTTCTAAGGCAGCTGTCACACCTTAGTGGGATAGAGCAGTCCTAAATAGACACTTTTCCCTGTAACAAAATGGCGACTCCGCTGGGGACTGTCTAATTAGTTTGTTTGTGTATCATTCTTTGTTGTTTGTTTCATAAAATTCTAAGTAGCTTTCGAACTACATTTGCCATAACAAATGCAAAGTAGATAACTGCTGCTTCAATCCATTCACTGGATCTGTTTATGATTTGAACAACTGATTCACAAACTATCTGATTTCCCTTGTGATAGCTCTTAGACCCTCCTTAGATCTACCCCTGATTGTACATTACTGATTGCTTTTACTCGGCCAAAAACCAAAGACTGAACTGCAAACTGTGACCCGAAACCCGGACAGATTCTCGTTTCTGGCCCAACGCAGGTACTGTTAAGAGATCCTGAATTTCAGCGCACTTCCCGAAAGGGCAACCTGCGCTTCATTTCAGATTCTCTGTGTTACAGGTGCACTGATCAGACTAGCCCTGTGCAGCTGTGGTTCTTGTGCTTCATTCTTTCCAGTTCTATCTCTGATTTTTGCTCCCTGTGATCAGTATATGTCTGTTTGAAACCCCTTTTCCTTGCTGTTATTCCGCCTCCTTTGTACAAAATAACTGTAGATGTTTTTGTGTGTTTGTTGAGTCGTTTACAATTTTCCATTGCAAAAGTAGAATAGTCGTATTGTCGTCCTTTGATTTGGATCTGTCGCAAGTGTTGATTTCGATCACAGGAGAAAGTTTGATTGCTGTTGATGGTCGATTATACTGTTACTATTGCCTTTGGTTTGAATTTGTGATTTTCTAGTGTCAAGAACAAGTGTTCATTTCAAAATTGTAAGGTGTCGTAATCATCTCTGTTTTTGATTTCGAAAAAGAGCTTGTTTATACTTGTCGCTTGAGAAGAAATTCAGATTTGTACATCAACTTTCTTTTTAGCATCAATACTAAGAAAGTCGAAAACAAATACATGCATGTGCATTTGCATATAGACAGTCTGTTTGGCTTGATTTAGGAAAGTGCATTTACAGTGTGCTCTTTGCTCTTTGTGAAAAGATTGTGTCTTTCTTTTCCCTTTGTAGCTAGGATTTTCATTGCACAAAAGAGATAAAAGTTTGTTATCATCTTTAGATTGCATTTTAGGAATTACATCTACATCTCGTGGTGAACCCAAAAGGCAAACTTCATAAACAAGATCAACTTAAAATAAATTCAATGAATCTAACAATGCTTTGGAACTTAACGCACAACATTTAGAGGTCTAGGCTAGAGACGTATTCCAGCGTCGTAAAACCTGGTAACTGTTGTTCTCACTGATGGTTGGGTGATTCCTCCACTTTGAGACGATAAGTGCCAGTACGGACTTGTGCTCCCACATACCGTTGAGTATATTTTGGGAGACCCCTGTAGGCTTAAATCCTTTATCCATAGGTAGCCGTGTCTGCCGCCCTATCGACCGCAATGCACTGAACACAGCATTCGGGAAGATTGACTGCCGTACCGTAAAAAGTATTCTGCAGTTTTGCGATTGGTTTGGTACTCCCTCTACCTAGACTTCCAGAGCAGTCCCTTTCGTTCCTTTTCAGACTCCTTAACGGAAAAGGTCCATCTGAGCACTTGTCACTTCAGGCTCATTAAAAATCGAAGGCGACTAGAGTCATCTTTTGTTTTTTCTCGACTCTTAAAAACTGAAAAAGCAAGTTGTATCAAAGCGTATAAAAATTTATTTTAAATGGAATATTCATTACCCCTTTCCTACGTTGATCTTGGGTTGAGAAAATGGAGTCAACCAACCAAGGAATTCCCCTTGGAGGTAATCCTAGTCCCTTCTCCTCTTGGGGAGATGTTGGTGCACCCCATATGGCCGCATTGTCGCTTCCAGGACTGACAATTGGTTTGCTCGTATGGCTCTTCTCAACCTTTGTCGTTCAGAACACCACTATTCCTGAACAATCGAATAAGCAATTAGACGAGTCCAGAGTTGCCCACCAACCTTCTACTTCCTCTAATTCCTCCTCTCCTCCTTCCTCTTTGCTTGATGGGGCTGGTAAAGCCAAAAGTCAAGTTCCTAAGGAGAAGAAGGAAAAGAAGAAGAAAGAGAAGAAGAAGAAGGAGCCAAAAGCGAATGGGGGCAAACGAGTGTCGTCTAACGAAAATCCACACACTGCACCGACCAGGCCTAAATCGCTGTGTGTCATTTGCAAGGGAGACCACTTTCACAGAGATTGTCCTTGCATCCCTCGGATCTTAAGGGACTGGTCTCCTCATTTGCACAACCCGGTGTCGTCAACCTCTGGTGATCATGTTGAAAACACACCGTCAACTAGTGAAAGTGAAGCCCCAGGACAAAAAGGAAAATGTAGATTTCCTTGTAAACTGTGCGAAGGCGATCATGCCGTCCACCGTTGTCCCTTCTTAGACGAAGCTAAAAGAGTTTTGGATGATTGTCCGGTATCACCGTTACGAGTTCCTCCTGGATATAAAAAACTCTTGCTGAGTCCGTCATTAGTTGAAAATCCAGCTGACCCGCTCAGGTGGTCGGCTGAAGCACCTATCATTGAAGATAAACCATCTGGATCCATACCAGACGAAAGTCAAAAGGTCGAGGCGACAGTTGACCCGGTCTTGCCTTCAGAGGTTTCATCTTCAGATGATACAGTCACTGAAGAGAACAAGGATGACACCGTCCAAATTCTCTTCATAAACATAGACTCTGACGAACATGGGGGCAATTTACCCGTTCCTTTACCGCAGGATGGAAGTTCGTCAGAGCCATACCCGGCCGTCTATTCGGTTCCACCTCTAAGCAACCTAGTTGTCTCCTTCGACTAGAATCAACTAGGCAGACCCCGTTTACCGGCTAGCGTACCATTCCGAATTATTGTTCAAATATATAGAATGGTTATGGCTGGTACCATCATAGATGAGGGGGCTTCTGTGAGTATCCTTTCCTCAACTGCTTGGCGCTTGGTTCACCATCGCTTTTGCCTGAGATGAGAAATCTGACAGGCTTTGATAAAGGAACCAGTCGACCGTTAGGGATCCTTCCCGATGTGCCCATAACATTGAGAAGGAAAACAGTTCACATGAACGTAATGGTAGTTCAAGGACCCCTGGATTACAATCTACTCCTTGGATGAGACTATATTTATTGCATGGGAGCAATTGTCTCCTCACTCTTTAGAGTAATGTGTTTTCCGCACGAAGGAAGAGTGGTCAAGCCCGTGGACCAGCTTTCATTTCCCGGATCATACAGAGCAAATAGTCATATACCATCCCTGAATGGTCTTTTCACGCAAGAAATGTCTCAATCTCCAGTCCGTCCTCCCTATGAGCGCGAGTGATTCGGAGGGATATGACTAAAACCCAGGGGGCATGCATCCTGGTCTGCTTCGGCAGGAAAACTTCGGGTATAGGGTAGGTTTCCGCGGGAAAATATGACTAGTCTGTACCCCCGTCCGTGATTGGAAGAGGGGGTTATTCTAGAACAAGATTCTCTTGTCAAAGTTATGTGAGGTGGTGAGCACCACCGCTCACCTTTGTTTATCTCGGTAGACATCGCCAAAGAAGTGTTTCGTTTGCGCTGTGAATAGGACAATCTTTGGGTAACCTGTAAGAGGTAGGCCTCTCTCGGTAAAACAAATGTTTTAACGGACTAAAGAAGGGGTAACCTTGAAACTCTGTTTTATACCTAGGGGCATGCAAACCTTTTAGAATGCAAGTGAAGAGAGACTATTTATTTTCTAAATTTTTAGGACCTCTAACCCTTTAAACCCGTAGGATTGGTCGTTTCCTAACTTGCATAAAGAAAGGATGTGGGGCAAAACTCTAAAAGTTGCCATTTTTATATGAGACATTCTTATCATACGACTGGATTAATCGAGCAGTTTTAGCACATAGTTCAAGCTCGTTAAAAAATAAACATAAGACATGAGCAAATGTTTCTACCCGCGTTTAAGCTCATTAAAAAATGAACTATTCCCCAGTAAATAACCATCGTGAATGTAGTACTTCAGCCATTAAAGCCTTGGTCGTGTTTGCATCGTCACCTCCACTTTTTCATTGGCCGATCATTCACCTCCATTTGATTATTTACCCATTTTGAGGAACAACTGCGAAGAGTGATTTCACTAGCCATCCTTGTGACACTGCCGTGATTGGAAAATTCCAAGCCTTACCTGGAATCAGCTGCTACCCGTTTTATCACTCGTTCCTCAAAAGACGAGTCTCCTTTAAGCTCTTTTCAACTGACTCGTAAAATATGAAAAGATTGCTGAGTCCTTGGCCTTCCAGCTCGTTAAAGGGACAGGAAGTGCTATCCCTCATCTAGATTTTAATCTTTTTGGACTTGAGGGATTATTACACAAAAAGATCGAGCGCTTGTTTTGTTCGGCTCGTTAAAACTATCGAAAATTCATCCCTTCTGTATTGTTTTATACTTTTTCGGACTTAAGGGATTAGATGACGAAAAAGGAATTTTGGAGTTACCTTTATGTTCCTTTTCAGACTCTCTAAAATTGAAAAGGTCCGAGTTATCTTTGTCGTTAAACTCGTTAAAATATTAATAGCGACAAACTTGTCTATAGACGAGAACGAGTTTCACTATCGCTAGGCTCGTTAAAACATAGCGATGGGTTTGCCCGAAGGGCAAATTATATAACAAGCATATGTTATCCTCCTCAAGCTTAACAAAAATAAAGAGGTACTGGTCAGCAATGACTGGGGAAAATTGGGAAGAAAACTCAAAGAATCTTTATTGGTAGCAAGTCGCTCTTGAACATGACACTTCCACTTCGTGTCCGAGTCGGGTTGGGTTGTTTCATTCACCGGTCACATCGCCATGGTCACGCCATACCATCCACATTTGGGGTTAATGCTACCAATCCATCACATCAATGTCGCCGATATGTTCAAGAGAAGTCATCCAGAGAAGTCACCTGTGTCTCACCCACTACCATACATTATACTCCATTCTTTCATGATCGCCACCCTGAACATTATATCATCAGATCGTTTTCACCTCCATCAAAATCATTTGCTCCGTTCCGTGTCATTGATGTGGGATTCATTAAGGCCCTCCTGTGACGGATCACTTCTTGTCGACATCAGCTCATTATCCAAGAAGTTGGTATAGGAACACCCCATTCAGTACTTTGAAGCTTGCATGCCTCAATGGCAAGTTTCTCACTTCCGGCGACAGGTTTACATCAATGACCTTCGACCGAAAGATTTTGCGTGGTGTTCGACGCCAAGTCCTTTATTCACACCACGTGAATTGTACTGCAGTACCTTGAGGATCATTATCGTTATCGGTGATTCCTCTCGCGCTTGTTAATAGTTTACATCATTGACTGGTAATCAAGCGATGTCTTTCCATGTTCGACTTCAAAACATTTCTCACATGGATCGACTTGTACTTCGAGTAAAGATCGGACGAGATTGAAGACCTCGGATCTAATTTCATCCATCCGGGCTGCGAGATATATTCAGGGAAATAAAGACATCAAATGTACAGCATTGCAGCACAGATAATCATCCTACCAAAAGGATGATGGCTCTATCAGAATCATCAGTCTACCCTCAGACGATTGTCTGTCCTATGTACATGAAAATGAATTTATAAAGCTGAGCATGGGAATGCCAGCCTCAGCTAGATCATGAAAATAGTATGAAGATAATGTATTGTATTGTATCTTATTACAGGTCTCCTCCCAGCATTGAAAGAACTTCGGATCCTCATAATAAAGCATTTCACTCGACACCAAAAGGTTAACGGTCTCATACTTTAGGGGGCAACTGTTATAGACATTTTTGTGCCCTACAACTCTAAGCATGAAATGTCCATAAACCAAGGGCTCCTAAGTCCCTAAAAGTGTTGTTCTAACCCCTAAAGGAACAAGGTCAATAGATTACAGCTTCTCCCAGAAGTTCTCCACCAGAAACTGCTTAGAATAAGTCAAAACAGGATCATTTCAGCGACTCCACTGGCTAGGTGCGTTGCATTGCACCTAAATACACTGTGAGGGTGCGTTGCATTTCAAAAGTCCCTTCTGTGGGTTGCGATGGGCGAGAAATGACAAATGGCAGTGTCATTCCACGAGGTGGAGAGACAATGGAAGCTTCCAGAATCTTCTCCCGTGACACTTGCCTCACTGAATTCGACCAAGGATGAGTAAGAGGCCTCCAGTCTCCAAGTGGAAGCAAGAACTGACAGAGAGAAGACACTAATCAAATCACAAGCTGACTCATCCTCCTTACAGATATCTATATATGGATCCCTCATCCCAGAGATCCAGAGGCTGGAATTTTGCATATTGTAAGGAATTGTTGTTGGTTTTTGAGACAAACATCAGAGTATTGGGTGATCTATGCTTTGTTTGAGGTGAAGAGGGGCTTCTTTGCTGGGAGGTTGATGTTGGGTCAGGAACCACCGGTTGTAACTCCTCCTGGATCTTTTCTTGTTTATCAATAAAAACTATTTGAGTTCTTCCTCCATGCTTTTGTATCATTGATGCTTGTTACATTTGTATGGTTAACTTAAATCTGATCCTAAGTTGTTTATGAATATATATCCATGTATTTGTATAGTGTTCTTCTTCTTTGATCTTATAGGTACTTTGTGAAGCTGGGCAAGTAAGTGAGCAGGTAGCTGAAGACTATCAAAGAAGAGGGATTGGATCAAAGGGATTAGCGCAAGACACATGTTGGTTCTTTCTATTCCTCTCTATCTATAGTTCATAAAGGAAATACAAAAGTAGTTTTTCTCTGTTTGTTTCTAAGGCAGCTGTCACACCTTAGTGGGATAGAGCAGTTCTAAATAAACACTTTTCCCTGTAACAAGGTGTATTAATTCATATCAAAGGGAGGAAACTTTAACCAAAGTTTCATGTTAAATTGTGTCCTAGTGCAAAGATAAACTCTTTCATATTCGCCTTTTGCCATGTTCATGGTGGCTATTTGAAACTCTTTCATAGCAACTCTTTCATGTTCACCTTCTGCCATGTTCATCGTGGCTATTTGACACGCCATCTATCATGGACACTAGCACAAGACTTGTCTCTAATCCGCTTCACCACTGGTCCCTAATCTACCTACTTCACCACCCACCTGCTTCTAATCCACTGCTTTGATTTACATTTTGATAGAAGTGTAGGGCAGAAAAGAACATGTCCATTCCACTGCTTTACATTATGGTTTTACAGTTCAATAGGAGTCCAACAAAGTAAAGACTGTAACGACCTTATACCAAAGAATGGAAGAAATGACCCGGTACCAAAGAATGTCTGCTTTGGAGAAGAAATGACCTTGTAGCAGAGAAGAAATAAGACCCTATCAAACTGTTTCACAAAAGAAAAAATGGTAAGTTAGCATAGTTCATAAATTCTGAAACAAGTAAATTAACATAATTTATAAATTATGAGAAATTGATAAGTAAATTAGGCATAGATAATTAACATAATTTATAAATTCAAATTGATAAGTAAACTAGGCATTATTAAATTGCAAAGTTAGGCATAGTTCATATATTTTCATTGTAGACTATACATAGAATTATTTTCATTGTAGACTATACATATAATTCATTTGTACAATAATTGATTGATTCAAAGACATTGGAGAAGAAACTAGTAAGTTGGGCATAATTCATGTATTTTCCTTCTCGTCGGTAGATATAATTCATTGATTCAAAGACATTAGATAATTATGAATAAATACATGCAAATTGAGACATAGAGCATAGACAAGCAAAAGATAATGACAAACATAAACAAAAAGAAAAGCACAGACCAGTGAAAATTTGAAGTAACTCAGCTGGATTTACACATATGAGAGAGTTAGTTTGTTAGGGAGTGAGACAGAGGGATCATTTCGGGTCTTTATCAAAGTATTCCTTCTTTGTAACAAAGGACTTATTTCCTTCGCTCCACTCCATATAAGGAAGTATTCCTTCAATGTAATGAATTATTGCAACTTTGATGAGTGTAGTTGTTACTTTCCCGCCCATAGCAAATCCATAATTCTATTCTACATACTAAAAATTCTTAGTATATTTATAACTTACCACAAACTCTACTGGTTAATGACCAATGTTGACATGGGAAAAAGTTTTCCTGCATTTAGTAGTAAGGCATAGTGATTCAATAGTAAGCTAGACCATGCCAGTCAGTAGGAGTGAGAATAAGTAACGTCTAACCCCATACAAAAGAGAATGTGTGTCTCTGAGGGTCCTAGTATAATACCTGGTCCCTAGTCCATGCAATCTACCCCTTAGCCCCATAATATACTATATTTTGAAATTGGAGAATCAAAGCGATGTTAGAATTAATGGAGAATAGGATATTATTGTTACGTAGTTGAGTGTTTAATTTTCATAGTTGTTCAGTTCCTATTTACTAGGGATATGATTTACTGTCCCTAACTAATTGTAACTATTTAATACTCAGACTAATGTGAAGCTATGTGTGGCGTTTTGCTTGAGGTAGCTCCTAGTGATCCGCACCTTTGAGCTCCTCTTATTCTGGTTTCATTATTTCTTATTTGTCTTCCCTGTGCAACTCTTGACATGGTATCAGAGCTACAGGGCTGAGGAAGCCTGTACCTTGAGTGGAGAGAGGTCAACGTGTTTGGAGGGCGATAAGCATGGTTTTTAAAGTGACAACTGCGCCGATTCCACCTCTACACTTATGTGATTTTTTATCTTGACAACGACGTGAGTGCTTGGAGGAAAATCGCACCGACCTTTGTTGAGGAAACTGCATGGACGTCTGTTTGAGAAGAGGACGTGTTGCTTCCATCTGAGAAGAGGAAGTGTGCAGTGATCAGAGTCCACATGGAGATGTGAAAATCTACATTTCGATCTGCTGATCTACGTGAGACTCGCTGCAGATAGCCTGAGGAAGAGAGCTTGAGGCATTGCTGCAGAGGCAGCGTTCGACTTGTGGTGGATCATCGGATTGTGAGCATCACCAGATTGTGGTGAATCACCTTCGCGTGGGAGGCTGAGTAGGTGTGTTCGAAGTGTTTTTGTGGCTGCAGTGTAGCTGTGCGTGGAGAAGTTTGGTGCGGTGAGCAGGACGTCGTGATCCAGCACGAGGGGGCAATCAATAGACTACGCAGGAAGCAAGATCACGACTGTCATCAGCTATCATTGGCGGTGTGAAGGATTGCGTCATTCGATTGATAATTGCTGCGAAACTTTCTCCCACTCAATCTCCATTTGTTTTGGCATGGCATGGATTGGTGTGGTGAGCGTGGAACAAACACCCAACTTTGGCGTGGATTAGCGTGGATTGAATCCAGGACCACAAAGAAATAGTTGGTGTGCATTTCGAGGATTACTCTGGTGGTATTGAGAGTGGTATCCAGCCCCAAATTGATCCAGCTATGTTTGAAGCCCAAGCTATTCCTCTCCTCCACGCGATTATTTGAGAGGCAAGGCAGATCTGCCATATGTGAAGAAAGGAGATTTAGTCTTTTGATAATTAAAGTTTTTTAAATAAAGATTTTTTTTTCAATCCTTTAATTAAAAAGAATATATGATGAGGTTATTTAATTAAAAGGAAGGGCTCTGTATTACTTTAAGGGGGCGTATTTTTTTTTTTTTTTAAGGGAATTTGGAGTGATAAGTTTATAAGAAGGTCTGGGGTTGTTTTTAAATTGTTGGGGTTGGAGTTTTTATTAATTCAAAATGAATAACCAAATTGCGGAAGCTTATCTCAATGAGAGTAATAAGCTTGATGGTTCCAATTACACCAATTGGAAGTTTAAGCTCCAGACTCTGCTTGAGGGACAGAATGCCTATGGCATTGCCACTGGTGATGAGGTCAAGCCGACTACTGCAACTGGTGGAACGAATACAGTAATTCAAGACTGGGAGAAAAGGGAGATGAAGGCAAAGGTTCTCCTCAAGTTATCAGTCAAAGATTGCATCATCCCTCACATTCGGGAGTGCAAGATAGTGAATGAAATATGGACGACTCTCAAAGAAATGTATGAGATCAAGAATACCAGTCGAGCTTTGTTCCTCAGAAAAATATTCTCTCCATCAGGATGGAGGAGAATGAGTCTGTATCTTCATTCATATCCCAGATAAAAGATGTTAAAGATAGACTAAGTGATATCAGTGAGGTTGTGTCAAATGGTGATCTGGTGACGATTACCATGAACGACATGACGGATGATTATCAGATGTTTATCACGGGATTGAATGCAAGAGAAAAGCCTCCAGGCTTTGAAGAGCTTACCGGGATCTTGCTACAAGAAGAGGAAAGGAGGTTGTCCCTCAAACCTCAAAATCCAGATCTTGCATTGATGACCAAGATGAAGTCAAAGGGGAAAGCAGTGGCTGATCACAGGAATGGCAGGACAATGCGGAAAAGGTCACCACAAGGTTTGACCTCGCATAAGCATGACTCTGCTCCTAATTATTTTATTGGGGTAAGATAAGCCATATTGCTAAATTTTTCCATAAGAAAAAGGCAGACGGGGAGAGGCACAAGCAAAGAAGACATATAGGTCATTTGGTTGATGTAGATCAGAACCAGGATGTCAGATTATTTATGGCTAAGAATGCACTAGTCACTGAGGAGGATGAATCATAAATCTGGTTTGTAGATTCAGAAGCCTCCTCACATATGACAGGTAAAAAGCAATGGTTCATAAATTTTAGAGAATCCAACAGTGGAGTGAAGGTCTACCTTGGAGATGATAGAGGGTATGAGATCAAGGGATATGGAGATGTCCTTTTCACTCTGCCTGATGGAAACATCAGGAATATATTTGATGTGTGCTATGTACCTATTATTAAGAAGAACCTGATTTCTGTATCAAAGATAACAGATCAGGATCTCAAGGTAGAATTATTTAAATATTATTGTATTTTTGAGGACTTGTTGGATCGTATGAAGCCTATTGCTACAGGTGTTCATATAGGAGGACTCTAAAAACTAGATATGAAGAGTACACCACAGTAAGCACTAATGTCATTAAATAATTTTGTTGAATACTTGTGGCATCAGCGACTTGGGCACGTTAATTTCAATGATCTTCTACTGTTGCAGAACAAAGGTATGGTGAATGGTCTCCCTGTTTTGAAAAACTTGCATATTGATTGTGAAGCATGTGCATTCGGAAAACAACATAGAGATGAATTTCCTGCTGTTAAAGATAGGAAACAGAGGGATACACTCGAACTTGTACACACTGATTTATGTGGGCCTATGCAGACAAGATCGTTAGGTGGGGCCTACTATTTCTTAATTTTTGTTAATGAATGTACAAGGTTCACATGGGTGTATTTTCTTAGACATAAGAGTCATGCCTTTGAGTATTTCAAGCACTTTAGGAGCATGATTGAAAAACGGACAGGAAATTTCATCAAGATTCTTCGATCAGATCAAGGTGGAGAATTCAAGAAAGGGGATTTTATCAAATACTGTAAAGAGCATGGGATACAACAGCAGTTTACAACACCTTACACTCCTCAATAAAATGGAGTAGCTGAGAGGAAAAACAAAACACTGGTGGAGTGTGCTCGCAGTATGCTGAAAGGTAAGAATCTAACTAATGGTTTTTGGGCAGAAGCTATCAATACTACAATATATTTGAAGAATAGGAGTCCCACTAAAAGCCTTGATGATAAGACTCCTTTTGAAGTGTTGTTTGGCTTCAAGCGTGCAGTAAGTCACCTTAGAGTATTTGGTTTTAAATATTTTTCTCATGTTCCCAAAGAAGACAGGAAGAAGTTAGATTCAAAGGCCATTAAATGTACTTTCGTTGGATACTACAGTGAGTATAAGGCTTGTAAGTTGTTTGACCCTTCTACCCACAAGGTGTTTGTTAGTAGAGATGTAGTATTCCATGAACAAGTTGATGATGGAAATCGTGTTCAAGATAATGAAGAATGGAATGTACCCTTACTTTTAGATGAGGATGTTGAAACAGGGATCCGTCAACAGCAACAACAACAACAAGATAAAGAGGAGAAAATTGAATTCAGTCCACAAAGAGGAGAACAAAGAAAAATAGAGGACACCCCACCACTAAGGAGATCTAGCAGCCAAAAACAGTTGCCAACTCGGTATAGGGATTGTGCGCTCATGACTGGTATGTTAAACATTGCAGAACCTTCTAATTTTCATGAAGCTAGTAAGAGTTATGAATGGAAGGAAGCAATGAGGGAGGAATATGAATCTATTATAAAGAATAATACTTGGGAGCTAGTAAATCTTCCTCATGGTAAACAACCCATAGGTTGCAGATGGTTATTTAAGTTGAAATTTAAAGTGGATGGATCTATTGATAAGTATAAAGAAAAGTTGTTTGCAAAGGGGTATTCCCAGAAAGAAGGTATTGAATTTGAGGCAACATTCCCCCCTGTAGCCAAATTAAATACCATTAGATTGATTATTGCTTTAGCTACTAAGCATCATTGGAAAATACATCAATTAGACATTAAATCTGCTTTCTTAAATGGTGATTTAAAAGAAGAAATATACTTAATGCAGCCTGAGGGGTTTGTTAAGAAGGGAGAAGAACATTAAGTCTGTAGATTAAAAAAAGCTTTATATAGTTTAAAACAGGCTCCTAGATCCTTGTACGACAAAATTGATTCATTTTTCCTCATGCATGGTTATAAACGGAGCAAAAATGATCCTAATTTGTATACTATGTTTAATGATGAGAGGTAAATAGTGTTGATTTCTTTATATGTAGATGATTTGATCATGACAAGAATTGCAGACAACCTCATTGAAGAAATCAGGCAGCAGTTATCATAGAAATTTGAGATGAAGGACCTTGGAAAATTGCATTATTGTTTGGGTCTAGAAGTTTGGAGAGATTCAGGCCAAACTTTCTTGTCTCAGGGTAAGTATGCTAAGAGTTTGTTGACTAAATTTAAAATGGATGAGTGTAAGGCTGCATTTGTACCTTTACAACAGAATAAAAAACTTCAGGTGAATGATGGTTCGAAAAATGTAGATGCAACATTGTACAGACAGTTGTTTGGTAGTCTTATCTATTTGACTACAACAAGGCCAAATCTGGCTTACGCAGTTAGTGTTTTGAGCCAGTTCATGACTCGGCCTCATGAGAATCATTGCCTTGCAGCAAAAGAATACTGAGGAACTTCAGACTTTGGTATTTTGTATTCTGATTCATTTGAACTTCAGACTTTGGTATTTTATATTCTGATTCATTTGAACTTCAGACTTTGGTATTTTGTATTCTGATTCATTTGATGTTAGCTTGACAGGTTATACAGACTTTGATTGGGCAGGAAATTTAGATGATAGAAGATCAATTATAGGTTACGCCTTTAGCATTGGATCCGAGGTCATCTCTTGGTGAAGCAAGAAGCAACATACTGTAGCCTTATCCTCAGCAGAAGTAGAATATGAAGCTATGTGTGCAGCAACATGTGAGGCTGTTTGGTTGCGCAGACTTCTCCATGATGCAAGAGAAGAATAGACAAAAGCTACAGTTATCAATCATGATAATCAAAGTTCCATCAATCTGGCTTACAATCCCATGTTTCATAAAAAAACTAAGCACATAGACAACCAATTTCATTTTGTTAGGGAAAAGGTGCAGTCCAAAGAGATATTTGTTGAATATTGTAATTCTTGTGATAATATGGCTAATATATTTACTAAGCCTCCAGGAAGATTGAAGTTTGAGTTGTTTAGGGACATATTATGTGTGTTTAAGAACCCTTTCTCCATTAAGGGGGAGTATTAGAATTAATGGAGAATATGATATTACTGTTACTTAGTTGAGTGTTTACTTTTCATGGTTGTTCAGTTCCTATTTACTAGGGATATGATTTATTATCCCTAACTACGTGTAACTATTCAATACTCAGATTAATGTGAAGCTATGTGTGGCGTTTTGCTTGAGGTAACTCCTGATGATCCACACCTGTGAACTCCTCTTGTTCTGGTTGCATTATTTCTTATTTGTCTTCCCTATGCAACTCTTGACAAGCGAATCATGTAAATTTATTTCGAAAATTACTTTAATCTCAGTTGACTACACCACTGATTTACCTTATTTATTTCTTTTTTTCATCTCGCATCATTGTGAGCATCATACACTAGCATTCCAGTATCATATTTACCATCATACTCTAGCATACCAATATCATATTTACCGATATCATCTTGTCTCATTACAAGCTACATTGAAATTCCCTATCTATAAAGACTTCTCCCTAGGCAGGAAAAGGTGTTGCAAGTCAGCGAGTATTGAACCATATTCATCCGACGACATGTACCAATCATTATTGATACCTTGATACATAGGGTAAACTCAGCTTTATAACTATAAACGATTAAATTAAAAGCAATGTATAGAAAGATAAAAAAATGACGCTAACATGTGAATGCACGAAAGAAAAGCGAAGGTAATACCATCAATGGCACTAAAAGGTAAAAGTAAGAGGTAAAAGTAAGAAGTAGAAAAGACAAACTAAACTTACTATTCTTACCGTAAACATAGAAATGTAGCCAAACTGCCAATGAAGCTATCAAAGCTTTTCATCTGGATGTAACACTCAGTGTGGACACGATTTTCGTTACACCAAAACTGGCAGGTGTTAGTAAACAGATCTAGGAAATACACACGTCATTAACGGGGAGCACAACAATCTCCCCCCTCAATGCAAGCCAGGTGTGTTTCGAACTTGAGTCCTTTGGCTCTGATACCACTTGTTATAACCACGATTTCCATTACACCAAAACCCACAGGTGTTAGTAAATAGACACATCGCTAGATTTAAAGGATCCATGAAACACACGAGAGTGTTGGATCAACACTGCCATTAACGAGGAGCGCAACAATGCAGCTTCCAAAATTACATTTTTCATAGCAACTTACCTTATTTTTCATCACCAGCTTGTGCCACGGAAAGATATCAATGTCCAAGGCCCTCTCTATGCATACCTGGATAAGGAAAAAGCTATAAATAAATTTTGGTAATACCATTCATTCTGCAATGTCACTTTAGTATTCAGAAATGAAAACTCTAATGAAAGGAAATTTTACCTTATTCCAAATACAAATCGCGAGGAACTTTACATTCAGGTCCACGTATGGTAACGAAAATCCTCTCACTAGTTAGGTGAGCAAGTGGGTGTCGTCCCCTGCAAAAGGGGAGAATGGAAATTATGAAGAAAACCCTTAATCAAATAAAAACGAGAAAAGAATTGAAACGGACCAAAAAACTCAACCTACATTTCAGCTATAACACGTGGGCATAGAGTTATCTCCTTTCAATACAACAATGCCTTGGTCTTCCAGAGTACGTGCGAGGTATAGAGGAAACCTGAATGAAAATTATGGCTTACAGGGCAACAAATTTATAAACAAATAAGTTCATCATATTTACCAAATTTCGTTAGGTGCCACTTGAAACAAACAAGCTGCACGTGCATTTCGCAAGGGAGCATGGTAGGTTGCATGCTACGGAGCATGATATGGAGTACAGGTAGAGTGGACACATGGTACATGCATGCTCTACATCCTACTCAAAATGTTCTCTAACCTTTTTTACTATAATACTATTTTACCCTATTTATTTCAATTATTATTTATATGGGTATACATTTATTATTTTATTGGAATAAAAAATTTAAGATGTAAATTTATATAAAATTAATATATTATTATTTTATTTAAATAAATAAGTAAATAAATTCCTATGTAAATTAATATATATAAACTAGTAATTGAAAATAATGTAGGTCAACTCATTGCATGCAAGGCTAGTGTCTAAGCCATTATCTTTCGGGGTATCCACAGATATCCTCACAATGTCAATTTTGTATTTACATCTTTGCCATATCTCTGAGTGCTTAACCAGTGTAAGCCCTCTATCCGTTTCCATTACTATTTGATCTTTGATGGAAGGCAACCCCTCTTTTCCTCGGTCATTCTAGTAGAGCTAGTAATTGGAAGAAAATAGTATTTGAATCTCTTCTATTTTAACCTGATTGTGTATTTTGTAGGCATTGATCCAAAGGAAAATTTAAATATGGTTTAGGTAAGGTTGGCATGTTCTCTAAGTTCTTCAGAGCATGTTCTTCCAAAGGGCAAAGGAAAATATGGCTTTTGCAATGCTGGTCCATTCTCTATCTATGGACTTTGTGTTTTTTTAATATGGTTTGGGTGGTCTGTTGTGTGCTATGTTGGGTTTGTTAATTTGGATAGGTTTTTATATAGAGAGGCATAGAAAAGTGAAAGTTGAGACAAAGATTTGCAGAGAGTCCAGACAAACCAAAATTGAAAATTGAAAATTGAGGTATGAGTCAATTGAATTTGCAGCATCATAAATGTTTTTTGAAAAATATCAAAAAAATGTAACCTGAAATTACAAGGAAGGGGATTCGTAGTGGTATTATTTGGTTGTGACGAGGTTATTCTGTTCTTTTAAAAAATATGAACAACATGTTTTCCTTTATTAAGCATGTTCTTTAGGAGATCATAGTGGTTTTCTTGGTTCATGCTCTCTGATTTTTTTTTTCAGTGTAACCAGGTATTGGGAGATATCATAGAAAGAAATGCAGGTGCTATATTCCCGTGTATCAAACTGGATTTTGAACGTGCATAGTGGATAACGAAGTCTATTTTGTCTCCTAGAGCTACAATGACGCTACGGCTGCCCCCACTCCGACACCTACCATAACTCTTGAACATGGTTTCCAAGGAACAACGGGAAGTAATTGTGGTCTCCGAAGTTGTTTATTTAAAAAATCAAATATAGTTGGAACAGGACAATGAGGAGCTGCGATTGCAATTTTTATTAACGTTTTTGGTTTCTCATAATCTGGTATGAGCACCTCTATCTTATTCCAATTATAGTGAAATCCAATTATAGTAAAACCAAGTTTATGATTTGATCCTTACTAACGAATCCTCTATCTTATTCCAATTATAGTGAAATCCAATTATAGTAAAAGCAAGTTTATGATCCTCTATCTTATTCCAATTATAGTGAAATCCAATTATAGTAAAAGCAAGTTTATGATTTGATCCTTACTAACGAATTCAAAGTTGTTAAAAAAATTGATTGTGTGTGTTTTTCTCGGTGTGTAAAATACAGTACAAGTTATATTTTTACAAATATTTAATAAAAGTGAAAAATAGAAGAGATATATTTTAAATTATTTGCATTATTAATTTTAATTAAATCTCTCAAATTATTATTTTTATTATTAAAATTACTATTTTATCATTAAAAAAATATAGAAAAAACTGTTAATATTATTTTTATTATTAAAATTACTAGTTTTATCAACAAAGAAAAGTAAAGTTTATTATTAAAATTAGTGAAGTTTATTTCTGATAGTGTGAGGCCAAGGCTCAAACATTTAAGAAATACTTTGCTTGAAACTGAATTAGAGTAGAATACGGTGGTTTGTGAGGATCATATAGTGCAATGGTTTAATTGTGATTATTAGTTATTAGTCAGTATACTTCAAACCTTTCTTCTAGCTTGTTGCAATATACTTCAAACTTTTATTCTAATTTGTTTTTCTATGAGAAAACTTTCATTCTGGTTTGTTTTTCTATAAGAAAATTTTCATTCTGGCTTGCTTTATGAGATAATGTCTTTGAACAGAAAATACTAGTTTTTAATTGACAGATTAAATTGAATAACAGGAATTCAAATCTGTTTAAGATGATTATCATGATTAAATTGAATAACATGAATTTATTATTAAAATTACTTTTTTTATCATTAAAGAAATGTAGAAAAAATTATTGATATTATTTTTATTATTAAAATTACTATTTTTATCATTAAAGAAATGTAGAAAAAAGTATTGATGTAGAAAAAATTATTGATGTGAAGTTCATTTCTGATCAAATTTTCAACCAATACTTTGCTTGAAACTGAATTAGAGTAGAATACAATAGTTTGGCAAAGTTGTGAGGACCATAAAGTGCGATGGGTTAATTGTGGAACATAATTCTTAGTAGATGGTTGACATTTGTTTTAATAATTATTTAGTTATTAATTAGTATACTTCAAACCTTCATTCTGGCTTGCTTCTCTATGAGACAAACTTCATTCTGGTTTGTTACTCTATAAGACAATGTGAGACAATGTGTTTAAACAAAAAACACTAGTTTTTTAACTAGCAAACTTCATTCTGGTTTGTTGTTTTATGAGACAATGTGTTTAAACAAAAAATACTAGTTTTTTACCTAACAAATTAAATTAAATAATAAAAATTCAAATTTGTTTAAGATAATTATCATAATTAAATTGAATAACAAAAATTCAAATCTATTTAAGATGATTATCATAATTAAAATAGTTTTCTAGACAACTAATAAATTTAAAGATACTATCCTCATAATCGTTAAAAAATACCATTAAAAAATAAACTATAAACCTACAAAAACATAATATGGAAAAAAGAAAATCTAAAATACCATTAAAAAATGAACTATAAACATAGAAAAACATAACAGTGAAAAAAAATCCAACACATTTTGATGAAAAACAAAACTACAAAGATCTTACTCAATGTATTTTTACGCATAAAATCTCCGTTAACTAGAATAATATATTGAGAGATATAATAGTTATATATATCTGAGTCAAAAACACCTCCTTAGTTGTTGGTTGGTGGAAAACTCCGATAATTACAAATTCTTCAACAAGCAATTAAGAATTTATTTTCGACTGCCCATCAAGTTTGCTTATTTTCAATAAATACATTAACCTATATTATTAATAAAAATTAATAAATCCAAAAAATTAAAAATTAATAAATCCAAAAAAACTATAAATAATTTGAGTATACATTGAATACCTATAAGAAAATACCACAAAACCATAACTAATTCAGGTATACAATAAATACCTATAACTAAATACCATAAAATTTATGACATTGAGTGCAATACTCTAATACCAATCAAGAATCGATAACATAACAAAGATGTTTTACACGTATCTACGTGCATCCCACATTCACTTCTGTATTCGACAGGGACGACAGGGACTACCATTGCGTGCAGTTCTTGTTAATTAAACGTCTAAGTCAAAATGTCATTAATTTTATATATATATATATATTTTTAATTAAGCATTAATTTATTTCTGGATTAAAATAATCTCAATATTATTGTTTTAATTTTGAAGTCAATATCATTTCTGAAAGTATATATATATACTTTGAAATCAAATATTATTTCGAACGCATGAGTGATTACACCTTCAAAATTAGCTATGTTAGTTTAGAAAGAAAATATGTATTAACTTTGAAATCAAATATTATTTTGAAACATATGAGTAATTACACTTGCAAAATTAACTTTATTAGTATCGAATTTGCCGAATTTTGAAATCAACCCTACAAGGATTTATGGGCTTCCCAAGATCCAAAAGGAAGGTCTCTATGGGCTTCCCAAGATCCAAAAGGAGGGTCTCTTCAAATTTATTTGTCAATACAATAAAAGAGTTTATTTATCTCCCATCGAAGTATTTAATTCGGAAACTCCTTTTTGTTGGCCTTACAAAGTCGTTCGCCAAGGACTCTTCCTCTTATGTCAATGAGCTAAAGGATATTAAGTTTGAACTTAGTGATATTCTTGTCAGTTTTGACGAGGTCTCCCTTTACACCAATAATAGGATATTAAGTTTGAACTTAGTGATATTCTTATCAGTTTTGACAAGGTCTCTCTTTGCACCAATATCCCTATTATTGAGGCTATAGAGGTGATCGATCGCATTGAAATTCGAATATTGCCAAGTTGGTTGAAATTTTCCTTACCTCAACATATTTGAGCTTTGAAAGTGAATTCTATGAGCAAACTTGTGGGGTTCCTATGGGCTATCTGCTCTCCCCACTTGTAGCGAACCTATTCATGGTAAACTTTGAATCCAAGGTGTTGGATTTTGTTTAATTCGGACCTAAACTCTGGAAGAGGTTCGTAGATGATACCTTCATCATCTAGCCCCATGGGCACGATAAGTTAGATTTATTTTTTGAGCATTTAAATAATCAATATAACTTCATCAAGTTTACTATGGAGACAGAGGTCAGTGAAAACCTGCCTTTCCTTGGCATTCATATTGTTGACACCTAATCCAAAAGGATTATTGTAAATATTGTGAGTCATGCATTTGAGCAAACCAAGAGAAATTGGATTTGGAATTGGAATCCCAAGAGTCTCTCCATTCATGTATATAAATTAATGATATGGCTAATGCAATAAGCAACTTCATTCGTGGAATTAACTCCTGGCCTTACATGGTATCATAGCCAAACCCTAATTTTAGTTTTTTTTCTGCCCTGTAACTCCTATTTTCTCTGCCATATTTTGTCCCTTTGTTCTCTGTCCCAATTTTTTGTGTGCTTGGACAATGCATTGAATTATATTTGTGAATTATCTTGTTCACCCACTGATTCCTTAGGAATGGACGTTGGGTTGGATTGTTGTGTTGTGTGTTGTCTACAGACCCTGCCTATGGTTGTTGTCTATGGTGCGTTGGCTTGTTCCTTTCTCTTTGCATTGAATTGGGAATGTGCAAGCCATCCTAGCCTTCCTTGAAACCTATGTTTAGCATTTAGGTATTGTGGACACATTGTTTCTCCTCCTCCACGCCTTGTTTGTGATGCGTTTTGAGCCAACCGATCCAATTCAGACATGTGAGGTTCCACAGCTTGCCTATGAGGCTTCATTCATTACCCGGCCATTTACATATTTTCAAAGCAAGCATTGCATGTCTCATAAAACTGTTCGTTGAAAGACCAACTACCTCTCATACTATTGTTTGCCCTCCAAAACTTCCCTCAATTACTTCTTCTCGTAAGTTTATTTACCGAGTTGTTTCTTTTGTGTGTTTCAAGCGATTTCATTATTGGAGGAAGTTGAAGATTTGTGGTCCAATATCTAGCAGTTCACCCCTGCGACTGTGTATATTTCCGGAGCTGTGTTCAAAAGTGGTAATATTTCAGTGCTTCGGCAAAGAGGTTTCCTCCACACATGAACAAAGGTGCAACCTTGGTGCAGTCTTGTGGTGTTGTTGACCATTGAGTGCATTGTTTATTTCCGCATTGACTATGTTGAATGGTATAGTTGATACTACCTATGTAGTTCCGTGCAAAGAAACAAGGACCAAAAACAGTGATTGTGCTTGATTAGATGGTACCTTTTTTTTTTAAGACATTCATTATGAGATGATTTTTTAATGGGGACTGATATATGTTACATGGCATATTAAATACCTTATGGTGAATGGTGAATGCCTTATGTTTAATGGTCATAGGTAAGTTATAATATTGTGTTGAACCTTATTTTATTCATATATATTATATGAGAGGTTTTGTAACACCCTCCTCCCACATCTACCCAAGCAATGAGCCAGCTGGGGTAAACATGCGACGAGAGGCCACTATGATAAGATTTAACCTCCTTTGTGACTTTATGGAAATGGAATTGATGGAACATCACATATAGTCATCCAACATCATCCAAATAAACTTCAGGAGATAAGTCAACCACTGAGACTACTTATCCCTAGGTCCTACTGCTGTTTGAGAGACTTAGGGAAAGGTAACGCTCCCTAGACATAGTCTAGGTGAGTTAGTATCAGGACTAACGCTCCCCAAACATTGCCCAGGTGTTTTATAACGCTTCCCATACACCGCCCAAGTGACTTAGTATCAGGAATAACACTCCCTAGACATTGGCCAGGTGCTTTATAATGCTTCCCGGACATTACCCAGGCGAGTTAGTCTCAAACTAATGCATTGTTTTGCTAGCAATCTAGATTTGAGCCACCTTTTTTAGCAAAGAGCCCGGGACACTGCCCAGAATGGAATGATCACTTAGAATTAGTAAGGACGCAAGGAAACAATGATGCATAAGAAATAAAATGAACAATATCATAACCAGACCCTTGCTAGCCATGACAGGCATTTCGTCAAACATATTGTCAACATGTAGCCTACAGGTGGAAATAACAAAATTAATTGTAGGGATCTCGTACTTATCTGAGAATCTATATGAACCATTGTTCCCTCATGCCATTTGCTTCATTATCTTCCATTAACTCATAAACACATTATCCATTCATATACAAGTAAAAACATGCTGAGAGCCATACATAGCGGCTATCATGAAATGTGCATATAACCAGCATAATAGGAACATAGATACAATAAACATATTAGCCATCAAATCCATGAATACATCAATACATTTACACATGAAAATCAATGGAATGGATTTCTCATTAATGAATGAAATGAATCAACCGGAGATGGGACTACCACGTTCCTCCCAGCCGTAGAATGGCTGAGCCAAATCTCTCTTCATCCATTCACCCCCGTGCCATATTCCAAGCATGAATGTGGGATCTCATAGCACACATCAATCAAAACTCATCCAGGGCTTCGAGAGGCCATCCACCTCAACCCATAAAATAGTGATTCTGCCTCACAGTTGGACATCACCAAAATCATCATCAGATTGATCTCCATCCAAGCTGTCAAGGGCTTCTTGAGTGTTTATCCAACCAACGCTTCCAGAACTAGTAACTCAATCGACAACCTATATATGGCTTCTAGAGCGTTTTTCCAACTAAGGCTTCCAGGACTAGTAACTCAACCCACCAAGGGCTTCCAGAGAGTTTTTCCAACTAGGGCTTCGAGGACCAATAACTCAACCCAAGCTATTACAGGGATTCTAGAGCATTTGTTCAACCAAGGCTTCAAGGGCTAGTAACTCAACCCAAGCTAAGGAAACATGAGAACCAACCAAAACAAAGCAAAGAAAGTAAACCCACAATCACCATGGCTATCCAAGAAATGGCAAGGCTAGGAAATCCAGTGTCAATCCCAGTCATCCTCCATGTGAATGCCAGATCATAACCAAGAAATCACATGCATGTGCCATGCATGCCAAAACTAGTGAAGAAATCATACATGCAACTCGGTACCTGCAAGCAAATCTGATGTAGTTGTTGATGTTGATACCCTATTGCGCTTCTCTGCTCTTCCTTTGCCTTCTTGCTTGAAGAATCCAAGTATGCCACACCCTCCAAGAGTGCTCCAAGAAAACTCTAAGTAACCAAGAGTATGAGAGAGAGAGAGAATAATGAGAGAGCTCCAAAGTTGAACTGACAAAAGGTTACCAATTGATCCTCAGAAGCCTTTTTATGAATGAGGCCTCTATTTTCTTCATTTTCCATTATTTTCCTTCATTTTCCACCTCACATGCAACCTGTGACCTTTCACCTTCTTTTTCTCCTAATTTCCATTATTTTCATAAATAATTGTGCCAAAATGCCTTTTAATGCCTTAGCCATTTCCTTTTCCAATTTCCTTAGCCATAAACAATCAAATGAACACCCCCTAGGATGCCTTGCCCAACATTCATCTTGGAATAAGTGTCCCAGTCATCCGTGGTTATCGTTTTTAACATTTATTAAGTAAAATTTTCACGAGGGCTGTTACAGAACGCTCCCCCTTAGGGGACACCGTCCTCGGTGTTCAATCACACATATACCTCAAAAACCTGCTGAAAGAAGACATACTACTCATGGAGCTTTATAACCTTGCTCGATGCAGTGTTTACAATGAAATCTCTGCTCAAGACATAACATCACGAAAACATGACAACATACCGCATAGTGGAGCTTTATAACATAGCTCATTATGGTATCTACATCCATACACGGGTGTACACATAACAACATACCCAAAATATATATACCAAAACATATGCCAAATCATATACCAAACATATATCAAACATATACTAACATCATATAACGTATATCAAAACACCATAAGGCATATATCAAAATAGCATATAGCATGTATCAACCAACATAAAGCATATATCAAATCATCATAGATCATATACTAAACCAACATATAGCAAATACTAAACCATCATAAAGAAAATATCAAACCACCATAAGCAACCACCAAACCACCATATCAAGTTGTTTTGCCTCAACTGGCAAACAAGGAAGGATACATGGCCCGCATCTGATCCGTCATCTCCCATGTAGCTTCATTGGGCCCAAAGTGATTCCATTGCACTTTAACTTGCTCTATTGCTCGGTTCTATAGCATGAGCACCTTTTTCTGCAATATACAATGAGGCTCCAACTGGAATTCTCCATCTGGTTCCACTTGCAATACAGACTAGTCAATCACGTGATCGACATCCTTAACATACTTATTAAGGAAAGATACATGGAAAACATCGTGGAATTTCACTGTTGAAGGAAATGCAAGTAGATAGGCTATTGGTCCAATCCTCTCAACGATACTAAAGGGTCCACAAAACCGTGGTGCTAGCTTGGCACATGAGCCAATCCACAAGGAGATCTTCTTCGGTTTGATGTGCAAGTACACCTGTTCCCCAACCTGAAACTCCTTGAACAACCTATTCCTTTCTGCATAAATCTTCTGCCTATCTTGTGTTGCCTTAAGATTTTTCTTGATCAATTGCATCTCTTGTTCCATGCCTGCCAACATATCTGGTCCAATGAATACTCTGCTAACCGAATCACTTTAACTAATGGGAGTGTTACAACACTGCCCATACAATGCCTCAAAAGGACTCATCCTTGGTGACTCCTGATAACCGTTGTTGTATGAAAACTCAACCAAAGGGAGATACTCTTCCCACTTCCTCTACTGATGCATCACATACATCCTCAACATATCCTCTAATATCCTATTGACCCTCTCTTTCTGTCCATCTATCTGTGGATGATAAGTTGTGCTGAAGGCCAACTCGGTGCCCAAACCTGCAAATAACTCCTTCAAAAACTTGGAAGTGAACATCGCATCCCTGTCTGACACAATCTTCTTTGGAACACCATGTAGTCTAACCATGTCTCGGATGAATACCTATGCCACATCACTAGCCGAGAACGTAGACTTCACTGGAACAAAGTGTACAACCTTTGTTAACCTGTCCACAAGGACCATGATGGAATCATGCTGCTTCACTATCTTCGGAAACCCTATGATGAAATCTATAAAAATGACCTCCCATTTCCACTCATGAATAGTGATCGGCTGTAGTAGTCCACCTGGATGTTTGCACTTTGATTTCACTCTCTGGTAGTCGAAACACCTCGCCACAAACTCTACTACATCCCTCTTTAGATTTGGCCAATATTAATATCTCTTCATCATTGTGAGTTTATTTTGATAACCTAGGTGAACTGAATAGGGTTTTGCATGAAATTCCCTTAAGATCACCTTCTTGAGTTCATTATTATCTGGTACGTATATCCCGTCTCGAAACCTAACCAACCCATCTGCTGTAAGACAATGATCCAAGTCCTGTGCACTTGTACCTGTACCTGTACCTTTATCTATACTATCACTTGTAATTGTATCTGTACTATCACATGTACCTGTACTTGTACTCTGTTGCAACCTATGCACAATCTCCATATACCTAGCATCCTACTTTCCTACCTGCAAGATACTATCCTGTAAGTCTGTCCCATAGGAGCTCATAGCTACCAAGTGATGTACTTGTATGCGTCTACTGAGAGAATCTTCCACTTTGTTTTCCTTGCCTTTGATGTACCTAATCTCAAAGTTGAACTCACTAATTGTGGCCAACCATCTAGCCTCCCTAGCATTTAGATTCGATTGGTCGAACAAACACCTCAACCCAATGTGATCTCTTGTAAGAACAAACCGCCTGCCAAGAATATACTGTCTCCACGTCTTTAATGCATGTATAACTGCTGCCAACTTGAGATCATGCGTCAGGTAGTTATGCTTGTGCTCATTGAGTTTCCAGGACTCATAACATACCACCTATCCATCTTGCATAAGGACTCCACCAAGTCCTCTCTTGCAAGCATCTGTACATACTATGAACTCTTTGTTTGGATCTAGAATCTATAGCACTAGTGCATGTGTCAGCAATTCCTTAAGCTTCTCAAAGCTAGTCTCACACTTTGTGGTCCATTCAAACTTCTTACCTTTCCTCTGCAATGATATAATAGGAAAAGCAATCTGCGAGAAGCTTCAAATGAACCTCCTATAATAGCCTTCCAGACCCATGAAAGATATCACCTCAGCCACATTTTTAGGAGCTACCCACTCCATGATGGCCCTTATCTTCTCTAGATCTACTTCAATTCCTTCCTTAGAGACAACATGTCCTAAGTAGTGCACCTCATTATGAAAGAAACTACACTTGCTAAGCTTAGCATACAACTAATGCTCTCTCAACAACCTCAATACTGATGCTAAATGCTCGACATGCTCTTCCTCATTTTTAGAATATACCAGTATATCATCAATGAACACAATAAAAAACTTATCCAAATATGGACGCAACACACTATTCATCAAACACATTAATGTAGCTGGAGCATTAGTTAAGCCAAATGGAACAACAACAAACTCATAGTGCCCATACCTGGTCCTGAACGTAGACTTGTATATGCCCTCCTCTTTGATGCGTACCTGATGATATTCAGATCTCAAGTCAATCTTCGAGAGTACTGCTTCTCCCTTCAATTGATCGAACAAGTCATCAATCCTTGACAAAGGGTATCTGTTCTTGATAGTCACTTTTTTCAAATGCTTGTAGTCAATACATAATCTGAGGGTACCATATTTCTTTCTCACAGACAAGACCAGTGCGCCCCAAGGTGATACACTTGGCCTAATGTATCCCTTTTCCAACATCTCTGTCAGCTACAAATTTAACTCTACCAACTCAGGTGTGCTCATCCTGTAAGGTGCTTTCGATGCTGGAGATACCCCTGACACTAACTCGATAGAAAATTATACCTCCCTATGAGGTGGAAACTCTGTAATGTCCTCAGGAAATACATCTCTGAACTATTGTAAAACCAGGTACTTGTTCAACACATCTGCATCCTCAACCTCCTTACCCTTATCACTAGAAATATGCACTACAAATAGCTTGCACCCTTTCCTGTGGCTACGCTTTGCTTGCATAGTTGTCACCATCCTAAGTGATGTGGATTTCTTCTTACCTTTCAAGACTCTTGTTTCCCATCGTCATCAACACACTCAATAGCTTTGTCATAACAATCAACCTTGGTTCTATGAAGATACAACCAATCCATGCCCAATAACATATTGGATGAACCCAACGGTAATACATTCAAATGTGCCACTGTAGGCATACCATTTAAATCAAATGTGGAAGCTCTTACCCAATGATGAACTTGCTTCTTCGTACCTCTAGCCAACTGCACTAACCAAGACTCTGCATGCAATTCCTTACTCAAGCCACACTTATGCACCAAGTTAGGACTAACATAGCTATAATTAGATCAAGGGTCAATCAAAATAGAAATAACTTGATCACAAAGCTTATAGTCCATCTCAATGATAGATGCCTGGGTTTTTGCCTGCATATTGTCCACGGTTACGTATATACAAGGAATACTCTAGCTAACATCTCCAACAGTCTGTGCCTCCTGTGCACTTTATATTTGGGGTCTACCATCCTGATTTTGTGGACAATCTCTCTTGCGATGGTATTTTCCACAAGTCCAACACTCTAGTGGCTTCCAACCTCCATCCTTGTTCTTCTCTTCAGCTCTATGTCCCTATCCTCTATTTAATGCATTGAACCTCTTAGGTGGTGCCACATTCTCCTTGTTATCTGTACTCTGTGGCCTTGCCCTCTTTTTATCCCATTTGCCTTTGTTCCTTTCATTACCTCTCCAAACTGGCTTAGTCTCAATTCTGCACTTCGATTGCTCATAGCAATGATTTAGCTTTCAAATGGCCTCCTCCAATGATCTAGGCTCATCAAATTCAATCCTATCTTTGAATGAAACTGGTAACCCACTAAGAAATCTCCGAATCTTAGCTTTCTCCTCCTTGAGGTAAGGAACATACCTCAACAGTTCTAAGAACTTACTAGTGTACTCATCATCTGTCATGGATCCCATCTTTAGTTCATAAAATTCCTTTGCTCTGTCATCAAAGTACCTTTTAGACAAATACTTCTTCTTGAATAGCTACTAAAATTCAGTCCAAGTCAGATCTTCCTCATCTATGTCTCTAACATTCTTCACATCTTCCCACCAGATGTTTGCTTTACCTTTAAGACTGGAATTAGCCACTCTAGCTTTCATGTTATCTGAATAATCATGCAACCTGAAGAATTTCCTCATGCCAAGAAACCATGCCTCTGCATCCTGTGATCTCTTTATCTCTCCATCAAAAGTAGGTGGATTTTCCTTCTTAAATTCCTCTGGCAAATACCCCCTATCACTCCTCCTGTAAGGATGATAGCGACGACGATCATAGTGCCTATCTTAATTAGAACTAGAATCATAGTTGTGCCTATCCCTTCTCCTCTCAGAAGTTTCCAACAATTTGCCATCCTAGATTGTTTTCTCTCTATTTGATTGGTGACTGCCACGTGATTTGTTGCCATATGCCCCATTAGTTTTATCTTCCTGCTCATCACTGATCCATAGTGCTCCTTGTCATTATAGATCCGACAACCTCTGAAGTATTATTGCATTCACCTCTTCTAACTTTTCGTGTGACTATATTATTATGTCATTATCTACCTTACAACTCCTTATCTTCTCCTTTAAGCTTCTCAATCTAACTGCCAATTCATAGGGGTTCCCAACACCATATTGGTCTTCGGATTCATAGGGAGAGTCTCTATAGTCAACCATCTTGCTAGCCATTTGATATTTCTTCCTGCAAGGCATAATATGTCAGATAAACCAAATCACAATAAACCAACATACCTTAGTATATCTCGGGGAGGATACTTGTCTGCAATATTACCAAATCAGTGTGATACATGTATAACATAATCATAACAACATATCGACATACGCAAGTAAATGTATCAACTCATAAACATCACTCTAACTAGGGTCTAGTCACCAATGCAAGGCCATATCAACAATGCATGCTATGACCTCATGCATGACAACAACATTTCTCCATTGTACACATTGCCACATGCAACTAGCAGTATGCATAAGCAATGCCAAACCAACTACCAATATGCATAACCACATGTAGTCAAACATAATCGATCAATTCTTGTAATCAACCTACAAGATTGATGCATGTAATCAAGATATTCAAAAATGTAATCTAACATACAAGGATGTAAGTAGGTATCATGAAATCAACATGTAAGCGACATATAATCCATACACAGTCAGTCAAATACTCATTTCAAATACATTTCATGAAATCAATATCAAATCCTCCATGATAATCATATTACAACCCTAATCCATCATCAAGAACATGGAACAGGTAAATAATTGTAAGAGACACACATGCAACTGACATGCATGCATGAAAAACACACATTCAACCCATTTAGTGTGAGAGTTGAACCATGCTCTGATACCACTATACAACACCCTCCTCCCACATCTACCCAAGCAACCGGCCACTCGGGGTAAACATGCGATGAGAGGCCACTATGATAAGATTCAACCTCCTTGGTGACTTTAAAGAAATGGAATTGATAGAACATCACATACAGTCATCCAACATCATCCAAATAACCTTCAGGAGACAAGTCAACCACTCAGACTACTTATCCCTGGGTCCTACTGCTATTTGAGAGACTTAGGGCAGGGTAACGCTCTGTAGGCATTGCTCAGGTGAGTTAGTATCAGGACTAACGCTCCCCATACACTACCCAGGTGCTTTATAACGCTTCCCAGACACTGCCTAGGCGAGTTAGTATCAAGACTAATGCTCCCCAGACATTGGCCAGGTGCTTTATAATGCTTCCCAGACACTTCCCAGGCGAGTTAGTCTCAAACTAATGCTCTGTTTTGCTAGCATTCTAGGATTTGAGCCACCTTTTTCGGCCTAGAGCCCGGGACACTTCCCAGAATGGAATGATCACTTAGAATTAGTAAGGATGCAAGGAAACAATGTTGCATAAGCAATAAAATGAATAATATCATAACCAAACCCCTAATAGCCATGACAGTCATTTTGTCAAACATATCATCAACATGTAACTTGCAAGTGTAAATAACAAAATTAAGTGTAGGGATCTTGTACTTATCTAAGAATTGTTATGAACCATTGTTACCTCACGCCATTTGCTTCATTATCCTTCATTAACTCATAAACACATTATCCATTCATATACAAGTAAAAACATGCTGAGAGCCATACATAGAGGCTATCATGAAATGTACATATAACCAACATAATAGGGACATAAATACAATAAACATATTAGCCATCAAATCCATAAATAAATCAGTACCTTTACACATGAAAATCAATGGAATGGATTTCTCATTAATGAATGAAATGAACCAACCAGAGATGGGACTACCACATTCCACCTGAATGTAGAATGGTTGAGCCAAATCTCTCTTCAGCCATTCAACCCCGTGCTATATTCCAAGCAAGAATGTGGGATCTCATAAAACACATCAATTAAAACTCATCCAGGGCTTCCAGAGGCCATCCACCTCAACCCATCAAATAGTGATTCCACTTCACGGTCCGACATCACCAAAACCATCATCAGATTGGTTTCCATCTAAGCCTTCTAGGCCTTCCTGAGCATTTGTCCAACCAAGGCTTCCAGAACTAGTAACTCAACCCACAACTTATATAGGGCTTCCAGATCGTTTGTCAAACCAAGGGTTCCAAGACTAGTAAATCAACCCACCAAGGGCTTCTAGAGCACTTTTCCAACTAGGGCTTCCAAGACTAGTAGCACAACCTAATCTATTATAGGGATTCTAAAGCATTTGTTCAACCAGGGCTTCGAGGACTAGTAACTCAACCCAAGTTAGGGAAACATGAGAACCAATCAAAACAAATAAATGAAAGTAAACCCACAATCACCATGGCTATCGAGGAAATGGCAAGGCTAGGCAATCCACTATCAATCCTGACCATCCTCCATGCCAATGACAGATCATAACCAAGAAACCACATGCATGTGCCATGCATGCCAAAACTAGTGAAGAAATCATACATGCAACTCAGTACCTGGAAGAAAATTTGATGTAGCTACTGATTTTGATGCCCTCTTGCACTTCCCTGTGCTTCCTTTGCCTTCTTTCTCCAAGAATCCAAGTATGCCACACCCTCTAAGAGTGCTCCAAGAAAACTCTAAGTAACCAAGAGTATGAGAGAGAGAGAATAATGAGAGAGCTCCAAAACTAAACTGACAAAAGGCTACCAACTAATCCTCGGAATCCTTTTTATGAATGAGGCCTCTATTTTCTTCATTTTCCATTATTTTCCTTCATTTTCCTCCTCACATGCAACCTGTGACCTTTCACCTTCTTTTTCTCCTAATTTCCATTATTTTCATAAATAATTGTGCCAAAATGCCTTTTAATTCCTTAGCCATTGTCTTTTCCAATTTCCTTATCCATAAATAATAAAATGAACACCCCCTATGATGTCTTGCCCAACATTTAGCTTGGAATAAGTGTCCGAGTCATCCGTGGTTATTGTTTTTAACATTTATTACATGGACTTTTCACCAGGGTTGTTACAGGTTGGTTAGTATATATGTGTGGCTTCATATATTATATTGGGGCATTGGTTTACATACACATATTTTAAAATTCAAAGATAATTTGAAGCATGGTGTACGAAGGTATATTGATGAAGTTTTGAAGACATAACCACTGAATTTTATTACAAATTGATGAACTTTTTTTTGCAACCACTGAAGTTTTTTAGGCCAAATCAGTTCTTATGATGCATTCACTAATTTCCATGGTGGGAGTGGTTCTTTATTGTAAAGAGAAATATCATGAGTGGTCCCGGAAGATAAAATATGCCCTCATTTTCAATGAGTTATGGAAAGGTGTTTGTGAAGGAAAAGGAGACAATGCACCGGAGAAGCCCACTTCAGATAAGGAGCTTTCCATTTGGGAAAACAAGAATAGAAAGGCCTATGCCTTGATTGCAGCATCAATAAATGAAGAGGTGAGTTTCCATATTGATCCATTTTCAAATTTCTTTGAATCCTTAAAGAAGTTGAAGGAATTGTATGACTCACACTCTGAACTTGAAGTTGTTCAGTCTTGAATTAAAAAATGATGACCCTTTTGCCTTAGCATCAAAAGTAAGGTCCATTATGCATGATATAAAAGCCACTGGTGTTGAGATAGATATTCCTGTCCTAGCTTATGTCAAGGCACTATATCCCACCTATTCACATTATCTTGAGTCATTGCAAGCAAGTGGAAACCTTAAGGAGATTACCTTTGATTCCCTTGAGAAGACGCTTGTTGAGAGACAGACAAATTTTGGGAAGAAGAAAACTCCTCATTCTACTGAATAAGTTGTATGCCTTTCACAAAAGGAGAATAATCAAGCACAAGATTATTCTAGTTGAAGAGGTGGCCAAAGATGAAGAGGAAGGAGGAATTTTAGAGGCAGGGGGGGTAGATAGTTCCAAGGATAAAATTTTGATCTTCATTGCATATAATGGAATAGATATGGACATGAGGCTTGCACTTGTAGGTTGAGTTGGGATAGAATTGAGCAGGAAATAAATGAAGGGAAAGGTAAAACAACTGACAAAGTCAAAGGTAAAGCACCTAAGTCCGCTCATTATGTTGTGGCGCATTACAACATTAGAGTAACGAAAGACTTATTCAATGCTTCACTTGCTTCATGGAAAGGTGATTGGTTTCTTGATCCAGGAGAAACTTGACACATGAATTTTAGGAGAGATTTCTTTGAAGAATTCACTGACAATGTTGATGGAGAAGTATACTTTGTAGACAATTCAAAACTCAAGCCATCAGGGCTTGGCACCATCAGGCTCAAACTGCTTGGTCTTCCGGATTTTCTTCTACATGATGTTCTATACCCCTTAAGCTGAGGAGAAACTTGTTGTATTTAGTTCACATCCACTAGGAAGGACACTCCATTCATATATTTGATAGCAAGTTCGAGGTCAGAGAAGCACCAGATCACTCACTTGTCATGACTGGGATAGAAGAAGAAAGTCTTTTGAAGCTACAAGGAACCTCTACTCATGCACATGACTTCTCATACAGTTCTCAATATGATGAAGGTACATTTCCATCAAGTATTTTATGGCATGTTATATTTGGACACTTGAACTATGACAACCTTCGTTTGTTGAAGAAAAATGGCATTACTCGTTTGCCTACAATTCCTGGGAAACTTAAGTAATTTGATGCTTGTATTTTAGGAAATCACAACAAATAGTCTTTTCATGATTCTCATTCTAGAGCACATAGAAAAATTGAACTCATTCATTCTGATTTATGTGGCCCAATGCATGTTCCTTCTACAAATGGTAATAAATATATGATCACATTTATTGATGACTACACCAGAATGTGTTGGGTTTATTTATTGAAGAAAAAACCTGATGCTTTTGAAACATTCAAGAACTTTCATGCAAGGATTGAAAATGATACACAATCTCATATTCTCTCTGTTCGCATTGATAATGGAAAATAATACACTTCAAATGAATTTGAAAACTATCTTTGTCAGCATGGGATCAAACATCAAACAATTGTGCCTTATAATCCCCAATAGAATGAAGTAGCTAAAAGAATCAATAGGACAATCTTAAATATGGTACATTCCATGATCTTTTTCAAGGATTTTAAACTTATGTATTGGGATGATGCAGTTCTATGTGTTGTGTATATAAAGAATAGGTGTCCATCTAATTCTATATAAAAAAAATACTTCCTATGAAATGGGGTATGGCCACATTCCTTCGGTGAGGCATCTCAGGGTTTTTGGTTCCACCTGTTATGCCTTGATACCTAAGGAACAAAGAAACAATCTCAGTGCTAGGAGTCACAAGTGTATCTTCTTGGGGTACTCAAATCCCTCCAATTCATACAGTCTCTATGATGAAGTGGACAAGAAGTTTATAATATCTAGAGTTGTGATCTTTCTTGAATCTTACAAGACTAACATTGTTGTTAAGTGATCCACGCAAATGTTGGTGGCCACTGGCCTTTTCCACTTTGACCCCCACCACTATCTCTTTCAGTTTTTTAGTTTCCTTAATTGTAGCACAATTTACATTTTTTGGTAGTTTTTCGAGTCCTAAACTTCCAGAGTCGTTTTGAGGCCCTAAACGACGTTTTAGGAAAACTGGGCCCAACATGCGGCCTTGGCCAATGTTGGCCACTTCAAAGTTGTAGTCATTGGATAGATATTTCTAAGAGGTATTGTGCACATCAAACAGAGATTGTAGGCCAAATTTCTAACCCCAGGAAGCTGATGTACCAATTTACCCAAACGGGGCCCATAGTTTTGGTGCTTCATCTCCTAGGGTTAGGTTTTTGGATGTTTAGGGTTTTCCATTATTTCTCAATAATAAATAGGACTTCGAGCCTCATTGTAACATAGTTCATAGGCATGTAGACGCCACATCTCTTCTCAGAGATAAGCTACCATTGCCCAAGCTAGTCTTATTTCCATTCCGTTTCTAAGCATATTTCAATATTTGATATTAATGAAATGAAGTGTTATTTCTACTGCATCTCTGTATTTATGGTTATACCTATAATTTTTTGCGTTCTTGTTTAAGTTAATATCAATGATATCAAAGTGGTCTACTCTTTCTCTTTTTTTATTTCCATGTCCCCAACGAGGTTGAGATATAAGGAGCTAAGGCTCAAACTGGCCGAACCTTTGCAAGATCAGCCTCACAAATCCCGACAACCTCCCATGGTAGAAGAAAACAAAGACGATGGGGTAGGAGATCCTTTAAAAATATTTGTTGAAGAATCCCTTGAGTAACAAAGGAACGTGATGATGGAAAAATTTTCCCAGATCCTTCAGCGGCTACCCAAGGGTGATGCATCTCCTTCCAACAGCTAGTCTGGAAGCGCCACACCCTTTAAGGTATAAGTTAACTTTGACATCCCCATATTTGAGGGTCAAATAGATGCAGGCATCATAGATAAATGGTTAAATATGTTAGAAGGATACTTTTCTGTTCATGATTTTTCAAGCTCAAAAGATATTACTTTTTCATTTCTCAAAGTCGCCCCCCACATCAAGAACTGGTGGGAAACCTACTGTGAGAAAAGGGATGAAAGTACACCCTCACTATTTTCGGCCACACCCACTTGGAATTCGTTTTGGGATGCCATCAAGGAGAAGTACTACCCTGTCAGGAGCTATGAGGATAAATACATAAAGTGGACCATGTTGTGGTAGGGAAGGGACCAAGACATGTCTGAGTTTACCAATGTTAATGAAAAGTTTTCAAAAAAAATCACATTAAGAATATTTGGTCGATGCGTTTTGAACCAACTAGTGTGGTTCATCTTCAGGACCAGATGAAGAGGTAGATCTCAAAGGCAAGTTAAATAAGGGGAAAGATCAACCTAACGGTTAGAGGAAAATGGCTATATTTGACTAGGGAGGGGAAAAATTATATAATATATTGCTTAATATATTTATATATTTAAATTAACCATACAACTATCTTTGGGAATTAATTTGAACTATTTAAATAATTAATAAATAATAATCTAGTTTGTTTAGTTAATTATTTAATTCATTAATTAACTTATTCATACCTTATTATTTACTAGTTAATATTATTATTTGTTTAAATGATTATCTTATCTAAACAAATTTTTAACAATTAAATAAAACACCATAAAATTCTAAATAAAAAACCAAATAAATTATATGAAAATAAAAATACACCAGAAATTTCTTAAAAATAAAAAGAGAGGGTGTTTAAAAAAAATGCATAAACAAATAAATAATAAAATAAAAAACGTAAATAAATAAATTATGTAAAAAATAAAAATAAATAAAAATACATTAGGAATTTCTTAAAAATAAAAAGAGAGGGTGTTAAAAAATAAAAATAAAATGAAATAAAAATGAAAGATAAAAGTGAAATAAGAAATAATACTAACTGATCATGAATACATAATATTACTAAAAATAAATAAAAAGGGGTAATCATCGCTAATAGAAATCAATAAAAGGAAGAATAAAAGTGAATTAGAGTATGAAACAAACAAGAAAGGGGATAAAAAGCTCAGATAGAGAGGAGAAAGACTAAGAAGAGAGGGCAGGAATCCAACAATTACTAATTTTCTATCCATCATCCCTATTAATATTATTAGAGGACCTCTCAATTTCAATGACTTCTCCAAACTTGCGGTGATGAAAATAAGAGATTTTTGCGATGAACTTAGCCTCCTCAATGCATATATGATGCTTGGTCTTCACTGCATGTTCCGCTAAAGCATAAGATTTGGTCCTCCCATGTCTGATATTAGCAGCATGTTCCTTAATCCTTTGGTTAATAGACCTACCCGTTTCACCAATGTATGAGGTCCCACACGAACACAGGATGACATAAACACCTTTCAAATCCATAGGGTTCACTTGGTCTTTAACTGACTTTATGGATCTTCTAATGGTGTTGAGGGGTCTAAAGGTTGAGGGAACATTATGTTTCTTCAGGACTCTTGCAATCTTTTCAATTGTTCCTTGGATGAAGGGGAGGTGAACCCCTGAACGCTGATCAATGGTTTCAGTCTTAACCTCAGGACCTTTACCAGCTTTGGGGAAGGCTCTAACACCCTGTTGCCTACTATAACCATTTTGGACGAAGACATTAAGGAGATGGGACTTTTCTTTGAAAAAGTGGTCATCATCTGAAATCCTAATGGCAGGAGTGGCTAACGTTTTGAGAAAACCTATCTTTTGAGTAGGAAAATGATGGGAGCTTGCATGAAGATATTGCTTAATATGGGTCTTTTTCCGATAGACCTGATGGGAGAAAGATCCATCAGCCTTACTAGAGATGAGAACATCAAGGAAAGGAAGGCAACCATCAACTTCACACTCCATGGCGAACTTTATGTGGTTCGATTGATTATTGACATGATCGAAAAATCTATTCAACTTATCAGGTCTGTGCTGCCAAATGGAGTAGGTGTCATCGACAAATCTTCTCCAGAGTTCAGGTTTAAAAACAAATGAGGATAAGGCTTTGGATTCAAAGTATTCCATGAATAGGTTAGCAACAATGGGGGACAAGGGGGAACCCATGGCCACCCCTCAGGTTTGTTCATAGAACTCACCATCAAAACATAAAAAATTATTGGTGAGGCAAATCTCAACTAATCTAGCAGTGTCAGGATTAGTGAGGCAAAAGATGACATCAAGGGCTTCCTTGATGGAGATGATAGTGTACAGGGAAACAACATCGAAACTGACAAGAGTGTCTCCAAGTTCGAATTTCATGTCCTATAAATCACTAATAAATGATGCGAAGTCTTTGACAAAGGATTCCGTCCGACATGACCTACCAATGTTTTTCATACCCTTTGCACAAAGTTGGCTATCAAGGATTCTGAGAAACATTTTGTACTCAAGTACCGCGGCTCCCTACACAGGTACATCCAAGATGAGATGAAGTTCCTAGACATCTCCTCGCTTGGCACGATGTACCAATACACTATCAAGATTGAGAAGAAGTTTAAACAAAAAAGGAAAGACTTTGGATATGTGAATCCGAAGCAAGGGAAAGATGCCCCAAAACTGTAGAGCAAAGGGAAAAGCCAAGGCAGGGCGACCCAGGATAACCCAACAAAGCCGAAAACAATGAACAACACCATGAATAAAAGAAGGATATAGGAAAGTTATGTGAGTTCCGTAAGAGCTCCAATCACAACACAAGTGAGTTTCGGGCTAAGCAGTCACTAGTGGTTGAGCTAAAGGCTTTCTAGTCAGATGCATGTTCCAACTCTGAGTCAGAACCTGACAAGGAGAATGATAAAGGGAAGCAGATCATTGACATGGAGCCCAATGCCACTGTGGCCACCAAAAATATCTAGAATATTGAGCCTAAAGATCCAAAGGAGGGGGAACGCCTATTCCACTGACATATGTGGGTAAAGGGTTCTCCGCTGCAATTCATTGTCGATGGTGAGAGACAAAAGAAACTCATTTCAACAGAGGTTGTGATGCGGTTGAGCCTACTGACTACAACACATCTGGAGCCATACACCATTGGGTGGCTTCACCAAGGATGAGATCTTCACGCCAACTAGTAGTGTCGCCTTCCCTACAGCATCAAGCCCTTCACGGATCAGGTACTACGTGATGTTTCTCCTCTTGAAGTTTGTGATGTATTATAAGGACAACCATACTTGTGGAAGCGACATGTTGTATATGAGTCTAGATCCCACACTATTATTATTTCTTTGGTTAGTAAGTTATACAGGATACCGAAGGTAGCCTCGCCTACTGCCATCTCTTTGATCTTTGCTAAGAAATGTAATGAGGTCATCTCCCAGACTAGGAAATTTGTTTTCTATTTTATTTGCTCTCAAAGTAAGGGGAAGATCATAGCCACATCCATGTCCCCTGAGAAGGGTTCATACATGCAGCAGAAGCACATGGATATGGTCGTGGAAGAATACAAGGACATCTTCTCCTCACCCATAGGGATACCCATGCACTATTAGGTCAAGAATTTGATTGATCTAACTCTCGAAGCATATCTAACCAACGAGTCGATATATCATTGCTCCCTTCTTGAAAATGAAGAGATCAAGTGATAAATCTAGGAGTTGCTACAAAAAGAGCACATCTGATCAAGTTCCTCACCTTGTGGGAGCCTGATTGTAGTTGTACAAAACAACGATGGGACCTGGAGGCTCTGCATTGATTATCGGGCACTAAAAAAAATCACCGTTAGGAATAGGTATCCAATCCCATGGATTGATGACCTTTTGGACCAATTTAAGGGGCTCAAGTATTTCAACAAGATTGATATGAAGTCTGGTTATCACCAGGTTCAAATAGAGCCCATATATGTATGCGAGACTGCCTTTAAATCCAAGGAAGGCCTTTTTGAATGGTTGGTTATGCCCTTCGGGTTGAAAAATGCCCCTGCTACTTTTATGAGGCTAATGGATGACATTTTATGGTCCTTCACCAACTCATTCATGGTTGATTATTTGGACGACATCCTCATCTTCAACAAGAGTTGGGAAGAACACTTGCAACACATTCGGTAGTTCCTTCAAACCATTCGGTAGCACAAACTATGTGACAACTTGGAAAAATGCACATTTGGCATAAGCCATGTCCAATATTGGGCTACATCATAGATGAGCGTATTTGGGTTACATCATAGATGAGCATGGCATGCATATGGATCCAACTAATATCTAATTCATTCGGGATTGGCCAGCCCCAACCACTCTAGCAGAGCTTTGCAAATTTTTGGGCCTTGCAAATTTTTATCCAAGATTTGTGTTTGGATTCTCCCATATCACTTGGCCTTCGAGTCAGATTACTGAGGGTGGGGTGAAAGCAAAGTTTTCATGGTCCAAGTCATAACAGAAGGTGTTCATTGAGTTGAAGCACCGACTTTGTTCTGCACCAGTGGTCACATTGCTAGACCTGCAACAAACATTTGAAATCGAGGCAGACGCCTCAAACTATGCTATTGGTGCAATCCTCACCTAACATGGGCATCCAGTGGTCTATCATAGTGAGACACTTTTCAATACAATTTAGAAGTGCCCCACCTATGATAAATAGATGTATTCCAACGTGCAGGCTTGCCGGCAATGGAAGCATTACATTCTGGGGAAGGAGACAGTCATCCACACCGATCCTCAACCTCTTCAGTTTATACATACACAAGGGAAGTTGTAGAATGATCACCATCAGAAGTGGTCTACATATCTACAACAATTCCACTTTAATATTAAATACAAAAAGCGCAACACCAATAATGTTGCAGAATTCCTCAATTGGTCCCCAGTTGCAGCATTGACTATTGTTCTCAACTCTTATGGCCATGAGACCTCTAGATGGCCACAACTATACAAAAATGATCCAGAGTTTGCCTCCACATACCAAATGGTAGTAAATGGAAAGAAAGTTCTTTATTTCCACCTACATGACACATTATTATGCTACTTGGGCCACCTTTGTGTTCCTTCAAGTGAGCGTGCCAAGATGATTTAGGAGGTGCACTACAGTCAGGTCGCAGGACACTTTTGTGTGGAGAAAACTATGGTTGTATTACAAAAGTAATTTTGTTGTCCTAAAATCCTACTAGATGTTGGGAAATATAAAAGATCCTACACTACCTATGGCATCGCCAAGCCAACTATCAAGAATCAAGGCTTGTACACTCCCCTGCCTACTCCCAGCCAGCCATGGGAATCCTTATACATGGACTATATGTCTGGCTTCCCTTCTACCAAGCATGGTAATGATTGTGTATTTGTGGTCGTGGACATATTTTCTAAGGTGGCTATATTGGTGACCTGCAAGAAGAGTATCATAATAGAGGAAACTGCCAAACTCTTACTTGAATGAGTATGGGTACATTTTGGGATCCCACATACCATTATATCATATCGGGATAGCAGGTTCCTGAGCACATTTTGATCAAGCCTCTGGACACTATTTGACACCAATCTCACTAAGTCGACTGCCTTCCATCCCTAGACTGATGGCCAGACAGAGATCATCAATAAGATGATAGTTCACACACTCCGCATGTACAACTCCAAGCATCCACAAACCTAGGATAAGAGTCTTGCCTATGTGCATCACAGTTATCATAGATCTCTCCATAGTTCGATCACTCGAAGTCCCTTCCAAGTGGGTCTAGGATTTCAACCATTGTGTCTAATTGATGTTTCCATTCCTCATTCGACTACAGAGACAAAATCCACACATGTATTGTTTGAAGATGATAAAGAGAACTCATATATTGAACACATCCAACACATCTGTCAGCAGGTTCACAACATCTTGGAGAAGTCAAATTCCAAGTACAAGCAGCAACATGATCAACATCGGGTGCCCCACAAGTTTCAGGTGGTGTTATAGGGAAATGTGTCTATGCAGAACTGCTAATCCCACTAAGGCTGGTAGCTACCTTATAAACAAACAAAGTAAAGCTACTTTTGTTTTCCTTTATGAAAGATAGATGAGAGAAGAATGAAGGAGACCAACCTCTGTCTTGCGCTTGGTTCCTTGCTCGATTCCTCTCTCTTCTGATAGTCCTTTGCTACTCGCTTTCTTGTATACCCAGCTTCACAGAGTACCTGTAGAATCAAAGCATCATAACACTATATGAGAACATGGATCTATTATCATAAACAATCTAGGGTCAGATGTAAATTGACCATACAAATGCATAAAACATAAATCACACAAGAGTATGGAGGAAAACTTGAATAGCTTTATTGATAATCAAGAAAGAGCCAAGAGAGTTACAACCAGTTGTTTTGACTCAGCATCATCCTCTCAGCAAGTAAGCCCTTCTTCACCTCATGAAAAGCTTAGATCACCCAACACTATGATGTTGCCTCAAGAAACTAACAACAATTCCTTACAAGATGCAAAATTCCAGCCTCTGGATCTCTGGGATGAGGGATCCATATATAGATGTCTGCAAGGGAGATGAGTCAGCTTGTGATTTGATTAGTGTCTTCCCTCTGATAGTTCTTGCTTCCACTTGGAGATTGATGATCTCTTACTCCTCCCTGGTCGAATTCAGAGAGGCAAGTGTCACAGGAGAAGTTTCTGGAAGATTCCATGCTTCTCCACCTTGCGGATTGACACTGCCATTTGTCTCTTCTCGCCCATCACACCCCATAGAAGGTCTTTTTGAAATGCAACGCACCCATTGTGTGTATTTAGGTGAGATGCAACACACTTTGCCTATGGAGCAGGTGAAATGATCCAATTTTGACCAGTTTTGAGTAGTTTTTCATGGAGGACTTATAGGAGAAGCTGTAATTAGTTGACCTTGTTCATTTAGGGGTTGGAACAACACTTTTAGGGACTTAGGAGCCCTTGTTTTATGGACATTTTATGCTTGGGGTTGCAGTGCCCAAAAATGTCTATAACAGTTGCCCCCTAAAGCATGAGGTCGTTAATCTTTTTGATGTCGGGTGAAATGCTTTATCATGAGGATCCGAAGTTCTTTCAAGCTGGAAGGAGACCTGTAATAAGATACAATACAGTACATTATCTTCATAATGTTTTCATGATCTAGCTGAGGTGGGCATTCCCATGCTCAACTTTATAAATTCATTTTCATGTACATAGGACAGACAATCGTCTAAGTGTAGACTGATGATTCTGGTAGAGTCATCGTCCCATATATTGGATGATTATCTGTGTAGCAATGATGTACATTTGATGTCTTTATTTCTTGAATATATATCACAGCCCGGATGGATGAAACTAGATCCGGGGTCTTCAATCTCGTTCAATCTTCACTCAAAGTACAATTCGATCCATGTGAGAGATGTTCTGGAGTCGAACATGGAAAGACATCGCCTGATTACTAGCCAATGATGTAAGTTGTTAACAGGCACGAGAGGAATCACTGATAATGATAATGATCCTCAAGGTACTGCAGTAAAATTCACGTGGTGTGAATAAGGGACTTGGCGTCGAACACCACGCAAAATCTTTCGGTCGAAGGCCATTGATGTAAACCTGTCGCCGGAAGTGAGAAACTTGCCATTGAGGCATGCAAGCTTCAAAGTACTGAAATGGGTGTTCCTGGATCGACTTCTTGGATAATAAGCTGATGTCGACAAGAAGCGATCCATCATAGGAGGGCCTTAATGAATCCCACATCAATGAAACGGAACAAAGCAAATGACTTTAATGGAGGTGAAAACGGTCTGGTGATATAAGGTTCAGGGTGGCGGTCATGAAAGAATGGAGCGTAAATGTATTGCAGCGGGTGAGACATAGGTGAATTCTCTGAGTGACTTCTCTTGAACATATCGGTGACACTGACATGATGGATTGGTATCATTAACCCCAAAGGTGGATGGTGTGATGTGACCATGGTGATGTGACCGGTGAATGAAACAACTGAACCCGACTTGGATGCGGAGTGAAAGTGTCATGTTCAAGAGCGACTTGCTACCAACAAAGTTTCTTCAAGTTTTCTTCCCAATTTTTCCCCAGTCATTGCTGACCAGTACCTCTTTATTTTTGTCAAGCTTGAGGAGGATAACATATGCTTGTTCTATAATTTTCCCTTTGGGCAAACCCATCGCTATGTTTTAATGAACCTAGCGATAATGAAACTCGTTCTTGTCTGTTATGGACAAGTTTGTCGGTATTAGGTTTTAACAAGTTTAACGACAAAGATAACTCGCTCCTTTTCAATTTTAGAGAGTCTGAAAAGGGACGTAAAGGAAACTCCAAAAATCCTTTTTCATCATCTAATCCCTTAAGTCTGAAAAAATTATAAAACACTACAGAAGGGATGAATTTTCGATACTTTTAACGATCCGAACAAAACAAGCGCTCGATCTTTTTGTGTAATAATCCCTCAGGTCCAAAAAGATTAAAATATAAAGGATGGATAGCACTTCCGGTCCCTTTAACGAGCTGGAGAGGCCAATGGCTCGACAATCTTTTCATATTTTACGAGTCAGTTGAAAAGAGCTTAAAGGAGACTCGTCTTTGAGGAACGAGTGATAAATTTGGGTAGCAGCTGATTCCAGGTAAGGTTTGGAATTTCCCAATCACGGCAGTGTTACAAGGATGGCTAACAGGATCACTCTTAGCAGCTGTTCCTCAAAAGGGGTAAACAATCAAATGGAGGTGAATGATCGGCCAATACAGAGTGGAGGTGATGATGAGAACATGACCAAGGCTTTAAAGGCTGAAGTACTACATTCATGATGGTTATTTACCGGAAATTGGTTCATTTTTTATTGAGCTTAAACGCTGGGGGAAATATTTTCTCATTACTTATGTTTATTTTTTAACAAGCATGAAGTCCGCGTTAAAACTGCTCAATTAATTCAGTCGCATAATAAGGATGTCTCATATATAAAAACGACAATTTTTCAAAGTTTTGCCCCACATCCTTTCTTTATGCAAGTTAGGAAATGACCAATCCTATGAGTTTAAAGGGTTAGAGGACCTACAAATTTAAAAAAATAAATGGTCGCTCTTCGCTTGCACGCCAAAAGGTTTGCATGCCCCCAGGTATAAAATAGAGTTTCAAGGTCACCCTTCAATCTACCGAAAAAACATTTGTTTTATCGGGAAAGGTTTACCTCTTTCAGGTTACCAAAGATTGTTTTATCTGCACCGCAAACAAAACACTTCTTCGGCGATGCCTACCGAAATAGACAAAGGCGAGTGGCACAGACGCCTCCACCCACATAAATTTGACAAGGGAATCTTATTCCAGTCTAACCCCCTTTTCCAATTACGGACGGGAGTGTCAGACTAGTCATATATCTCTCGCGGAAACCTACCCTATACCTGAAGTTTTCCTGCCGAAGCAGACCAGGGTGCATGCCCCCTGGGTTTCAGTCATGTCCCCCGAATCAGTCGCACTCAACAGGTGGACGGACTGGGGATTGATGAGAAATTCCTTGCGTGAAAAGACCATTCAGGGATGGTATATGACTATTTGCCATGTGTGAACTAGGAAATGAAAGCTGGTTTACGAGCTTGACCACTCTTCCTTCGTGCGGAAAACACATTACTCTAAAGAGTGATGAGACAATGGCTCCCATGCAATAAATATAGTCTCGTCCAAGGAGTATATTATAATCCAGGGGTCCTTGGACTACCATTACGTTCATTTGAACGGTTTTCCCTCTCAATGTTATGGGCACATTGGGAAGAATCCCTAACGGTCGACTGGTTCCTTTGTCAAAGCCTGTTAGATTTCTCATCTTAAGCAAAAGCGATGGCGAACCAAGCGCTTTCCAAGCAATCGAGGAAAGGATACTCACAGAAGCCCCTTCATCTATGATGGTACCGGCCATAACCATTCTATATACTTGAGCAATGATTCGGAATGGTACACTAGCCGGTAAACGGGGTCTGCCTAGTAGATTCCAATCGAAGGAAACAACTAGGTTGTTTGGAGGTGGGACCAAATAGACGCCCGAGTACGAATCTGACGAACTTCCTTCCTACGGTAAAGGAATGGGTAAATTGCCCCCATGTTCATCGAAGTCTGTGTTTACGAAAAGAATTTGGACGGTGTCATCCTTGTTCTCTTCGGTGACTGTATTATCTGAAGATGGAACCTCTGAAGGCAAGACTGGGTCAACTGCTGGCTCGACCTTTTGACTTTCGTCTGGTATGGGTTCAGATGGTTTATCTTCAATGATAGACACTTCGGCCGACCACCTGGGCAGGTCAGCCGGATTTTCAACTAGTGACGGACTCGGCAAGAGTTTCTTATATCCAGGAGGAAGTCGTAACGGTGAAACCGGATGATTGTCCAAAACTCTTTTAGCCTCGTCTAAGAAGGGACAACGGTGGACGGTGTGATCTCCTTCACACAGTTTACAAGGAAATTTACACTTTCCTTTTTGTCCAGGGGCTTCACTCTCACTAGTCGACAGTGTATTTTCAACGTGATCATCAGAGGTTGACGACACCAGGTTGTGCAAACGAGGAGACCAGTCCCTTAAGATCCGAGGGATGCAAGGACAATCTCTATGATAGTGGTCTCCTTTGCAAATGACACATGGCGATTTAGGCCTGGTCGGTGCAGTGTGTGGATTTTCACTAGACGACGCTTGGTTGCCCCTTTTCGCCTTTGGCTCCTTCTTCTTCTTCTCTTTCTTCTTCTTTTCCTTCTTCTTCTCAGGTACTTGATTTTTGGCTTTACCAGCCTCATCAAGCGAAGAGGAAGGAGGAGAGGAAGAATTGGACGAAGTAGAGGGTTGGGGAGTAACTTTGGAATTGTCTAGTTGATGACTTGATTGTTCAGGAATTGCGATGTTCTGAACGACAGAGGTTGAGAAAAGCCATACGGGCAAGCCGATTGCCAATCCTGGAAGTGACAATGTAGCCATATGGGGTGCACCAACATCTCCCCAAGAGGAGAAGGTACTAGGATTTCCTCCAAGGGGAACTCCTTGGTTGGTGGACTCCATTTTCTCAAACTAAGACCAACGTAGGAAAGGTGATGATTATTCCGTTTAAAATAAATTTTAGATGCTTTGACACAACTTGTTTTTTCAATTTTTAAGAGTCGAGAAAAAACAAAAGATGACTCTAGTCGCCTTCGATTTTTAATGAGCCTGAAGTGACAAGTGCTCAGATGGACCTTTACCGTTAAGGAGTCTGAAAAGGAATGAAAGGGACTGCTCTGGAAATCTAGACAGAGGGATTACCAAACCAATCGCAAAACTGCAGAATACTTTTTACGGTACAACAGTCAATCTTCCCGAATGCTGTGTTCAGTGCATTGCAATTGATAGGGCGGCAGACATGGCTTCCTATGGATAAAGGATTAAGCCTATTGTGGTCTCCCAAAATATAATCGACGGTACGTGGGAGCACAAGTCCGTACTGGCACTTATCATCTCAAAGTGGAGGAATCACCCAACCAACAGTGAAAACAACAGTTACCAAGCTTTACGACGCTGGAATACGTCTCTAGCCTAGACTTCTAGATGTTGTGCGTTAGGTTCCAAAGCGTTGTTAGATTCATTAAATTTATTTTATAGTTGATCTTGCTTAAGAAATTTGCCTTTCAGGTTCACCGCGTGATGTAGATATACAATTCCTAAAATGCAATCTAAGATGATAAACAATCATTTTATCTTCTTTGTGCAATGAAAATCCTAGCTACTAAGGAAAGAGAGACAGTATTCTTTCAACAAAGAGCAAAGAGCACACACTATATGCACCGTCCTAAATCAAACCAATAAAATAGTCTAAATGTAAATGCACATGCATGTATTTGTTTTGAGCCTTCTTAATATGTGAATGATAAAAGAAAGCTAATGCGCAAATCTGAATTATTTTCAAAGTGACAATTACTAACAAGTTTCTTTTCAAAATCAAAATGAAGACAATGACAACACTTTACGATTTGGAAATGAAAACTTGATTTCGACACTAGAAAAACTCCTAATTCAGATCAAATACAATAGTAATAGGGTAATCGAATATCAAGAACAATTATATTCTCTTCTATGACTGAAAACGACACTTGCGACACTTTCAAATCAAGAAACGACAGTACAATTACGTTACTTCTTTGTAAGGGAGAACTGAAAATGACTCAACAAATACATAAAAACATTTACAGTTCTTTGCACAATGGAGGAGGAATAACAGCAAGGAAAGGGGTTTCAAACAGAGGTATACTGACTACAGGCAGCAAAACTCCTGAATAGATCTTAAAAGAGTGAACACAGAAACCAAAATTCAGGAACAAGGCCTTGTCTGATCAGCGCACCTGTAACACAGTGAATTTGAAATGCAATGCACCTACTACACTCGGGAAGTGCGTTGAATTTGAGATTCGTAGAACAGACAATGCGCTGGACTAGGGATGAGACTTTGATTGGGTTTCGGGTCATAGTTTGCAGTTCAGTTCAAGGATTTTGGTCGAGCAAGTGGTAATCAGTAAATCAATCACAGGGGTAGATCTAAGGAGGTTACTAGAGCCACCACAAGGGCAATTAGAGAGTTTGTAAATCAGTTGTTTAATTCATAAACAAAACCTGGAGATTGACTGAAGCAGCATTTATCTACTTCGCATTTGCAATTCGAAGGCTACCTGGCTCAACTTTAGGCTCCGTCTGTAAGTTTATAAAGTAAACAAATGTAGATAAACAAACAACCTATTCGCTCCCCAGTATGGCCGCCATTTTGTTACAGGGAAAAGTGTCTATGCAAAATTGCTAATCCCACTAAGGCTGGTAGCTACCTTAGAAACAAACAAAGTAAAGCTACTTTCGTTTTCCTTTATGAAAGATAGATGAGAGAAGAATGAAGGAGACCAACCTCTGTCTTGTGCTTGGTTCCTTGCTCGATTCTTCTCTCTTCTGATAGTCCTTTGCTACTCTCTTTCTTGTATACCCAACTTCACAGAGTACCTGTAGAACCAAAGCAGCATAACACTATACGAGAACATGGATCTATTATCATAAACAATCTAGGGTCAGATGTAAATTGACCATACAAATGCATAAAACATAAATCACACAAGAGTATGGAGGAAAACTTGAATAGCTTTATTGATAATCAAGAAAGAGCCAAGAGAGTTACAACCAGTTGTTCTGACCCAGCATCATCCTCTCAGCAAGTAAGCCCTTCTTCACCTCATGAAAAGCTTAGATCACCCAACACTATGATGTTGCCTCAAGAAACTAACAGCAATTCCTTACAAGATGCAAAATTCCAGCCTCTGGATCTCTGGGATGAGGGATCCATATATAGATGTCTGCAAGGGAGATGAGTCAGCTTGTGATTTGATTAGTGTCTTCCCTCTGATAGTTCTTGCTTCCACTTGGAGATTGATGATCTCTTACTCATCCCTGGTCGAATTCAGAGAGGCAAGTGTCACAGGAGAAGTTTCTGGAAGATTCCATGCTTCTCCACCTTGCGGATTGACACTGCCATTTGTCTCTTCTCGCCCATCGCACCCCATAGAAGGGCTTTTTGAAATGCAACGCACCCACTATGTGTATTTAGGTGAGATGCAACGCACTTTGCCTATGGAGCAGGTGAAATGATCCAGTTTTGACCAGTTCTGAATAGTTTTTCATGGAGAACTTCTGGGAGAAGCTGTAATTAGTTGACCTTGTTCATCTAGGGGTTGGAACAAAACTTTTAGGGACTTAGGAGCCCTTGGTTTATGGACATTTTATGCTTGGGGTTGCAGTGCCCAAAAATGTCTATAACAGGTGGGTGATAAATTTTTCTTGAATTTGTAGAAAGAATGCCTTACCTGAGCCCATCGAAAGCTCAGACCATTCTGATATGGTCCTTACGCCATTACCAAGGTTGTGGGAGACAATGCTTTTGAGCTCAGCATTCCCCCATTGTTCAATGTGGACTGCCTTCAAACATACTGCCCACCATTACTGGGCACATCAGACATTGTAGAACATCTCACACCAACATAGTTAAACCAACACTACATGGAACAAGGCAATGTAAAAAATATTGTAGATTCACAAGCTCATGCAATGTACTAAAGAAAAAGACAAGAATCTACTTCTACTTTCAACTAGCGGAAGCCAATAGATCGATGAAAAAAATATGAAGAAGAAGAAGATAATCAAAGACACATAACACAATATTTATCCGGGGAAAGCCACAGCTCTAAAACCCACTATCTATACTGCATATATGAGAAGTCCAAGATGATAACACAATGCTTGTTCTCACAAGAACAATCACTTCACTCAATATAATCAATCCATAACTCACAAGAAAGCTCTTGGCCAACACTTTGCCAAGTCTGCAGCTCTCCAAGCCCCTATTTCCTTGTGCAATTCCTATGGCTGAATAACCCATATTAATGGAAATCTAGTGCATCCAAAAATGTGCAATCCACACTAGGTTCAGTTCCTGATTGCATGCATGATCTATACAAATCAGTAAATCATACAACGAAAAGTACATTGTCCCTACACTCTAGTCTCAACTAGGTCTTTCTTAGAATTGACTTGCATGAGTTTCTGATGAGGTAATATTCAGTTAACTGGAGTAGCACTAGTGGATGCATTAGTGCACCAACTGACTGTTAACTCTCTATTAGTTCCACAAACAGTTTGGAACTAATTTAACTCAACTTAACTCAGTAAAATGAGTTATCTAATTAAAACCCACAATTAACTCATATTGGACCCCTAAAATATAGGGAGGACATATACATGACTTCAGAGAGACTTCCAACTCAAAATTCCTAAGCTAATTAAACTTAATTAACTATTTACAAGTTTATATGAGAATATAATTTGATTTTATTTCTCAGTTTAATTCAAGGACAACTTAAACTAGAATTTCTTGTTGCCATTTCTCAACACTCCCTCTCAACAAGAAAGGGATTATTAGCTACCCTGAGCTTGTCCCTGTGAAACTTGAATTTACATTGTGACAATTCCTTTGTCAAAATGTCAACATCTTGCTCCTCCATGGGAATGTACTCTAACAACATAATCTACCTCAATACACAATCTCCGAGATGATGATATCGAATATCAATATGTTTGGACCGATCATGAAAAACTGGATTTTCAGAGAGTTTGATACAACTCTAATTATCGTAGTAAATCATAGTTGGATCCATCTGCTGACCAAATAAACCAATCATGATATTCCTGATACAAATGGCCTCACATGTTTCCTGACTCACAACCATGTACTCTGCCTCTGTCGAACTGAGTGCAATCGATCTCTGTTTCATGTTGTACCAAGAAACTATCGTTGGCATTATACTGAAGATCCCTCCTGATGTGCTCTTCCTATCGGATAGAATCCCTGCCCAATATGCATAAGTGAATCCTTGAATATTCACTCCCTATTTCCGTCTGTACCATAATCCATAATGAGAAGCTCCCTTGAGGTATCTCAACACATTCTTTGCCACCTTCCAATACATCTTGGTAAGCCTAACCATCACTTGACTAAGCTGGTTAACTGCATATCACATGTCTAGTCGTGTGTTCACCAAGTACATGAGTGAACCCAGAAGTTGCTTGTAAACAATAGCTTCCACTACTTCCCCTGAAGTAGCATCCTCCGTCCTCTAGTTTCCTGCTAGAGGAGTCTCCGTGGGTTTGTTGCTCTCCATGTGGAATCTCCTGAGTATCTCATTGGCATACTTGCCCTAAGACACAAACAACTCCTCATCTCCCTTCCATACCTCCATGCCAAGAAAGTAATGCATGAGCCCCATGTCCTTCATCTCGACTCTCTTACAAGGTCCTCCTTGCAATATTTGATCAGCTGATCATCACCTGTTAGTATGAGATCATTAAGATAAAGTAGAATGATCAACAACTTACCTTCCACCACTATGTGGTACAGGTTCGCATCCACTTCACTCTTCGTGAAGCCCAACCCAGTGAAGTAGCTATCTATCTTGGTGTACCAAGCATAGGGTGCTTTCTTTAGCCCATACAACGCTCTCTTGAGTCAGCAAACATGTGACTCACGGTCAAAGGTTTCAAAACCTTCAGGTTGCTCTATGTACACCTCATCGTCAATCATGCCATTAAGGAAGGTTGTATTCACATCCATCTGATGTATCTTCCAACCCATCTATGTTGATAGTGACAATATAGATCTGATTGATGAGTACCTTGCGACAGGAGCAAAGGTCTCATCATAGTCAATGCCATCTACCTGTGAAAATCCACTGGCCACAAATCTAGCCTTATGCTTCTCCACACTACCTTCTGCAGCTTGCTATACCTTGTAAAGACAACGGGAGCTCACCACTGTCCTTCGGTCTTGAGAAAACACCCCAAACACTTTTACGAACTATGGAGTCATACTCCTCTACCATGGCATCAACCCAAACTAGTTGATGCACTGATTCCTTAAAGAAATATGGCTCTGTCACAAAACATTCGCCCATAAGGGCCATGTATCTAGTGTACCTCTCAGATGACCTCCTCTACTTGCGCTGAGAAGTAGGTGCTCCCAAATTCTCCCGTGCATCATCCAACAATCTATCAGACTCTTTGGTGTGCTTTCTTCCCACTCTGGAAGGCTCTACCTAAGTGGATGTCTCCACTCCCAGACCCTCTGCATGTGGCTACTCCACATCAATCTGAGGCTCCTCAACCTTAGGAGCTAAAAGCTCCTCATCCACATGTAGCTCAAGTTCCCTCTCAAGGTAAACTTGCATGGCCTTCTCCTCATCAAATCTGACATCCCTATGAGCCACTATCATACTACTAGTCGACAAGTACAACCAATAGTTGTGAGGTGTATTAGTGTACCCCACAAATATCCCCAACTCTGCTATCGGCTCAAGCTTCATCCATGCATCTTTGGTCACATGGAAATATACCGATGACCCAAAAATCTTGAAGTGACCAACATCTAGCCTCTTACAAGAATAAGCCTCCTGTGGTGTCTTCATCTCAAGTATCCAATGTGGGCAATGGTTCTAAACATAAACTTATGTGTTGCATGCCTTAGCCCACAAGTGTAGTGGTAGTCCCTGATCATGCAACATTGCCCTCACTGCCCCTACTATGCCTTTGTTCTTCCTCTCGACAACCCCATTCTATTGAGGGTTATCAGGTGCCATCAACTCCCGTTTAATCCCTTCCGCTACACAAAATTTCTTAAACTCATTTGAGACATACTCACCACCATTATCGCTCCATAGAGATTTAACCTTCTTTCCCGACTCTTTCTCCACAAATTATTTAAACTCATAAAACTTTGTGAAAGTTTGATCCTTTTTTTGCATGAAAAATATCCAACATTTACAACAATAGTCATCAAAAAATATAACATAATACCCCTATTTGGCTGTGGATGCTGCTGAGAATGGTCCACACACATCTGAATGGACTCTTGCTAGAATAGCCTCTTCTCGACTATCTTTGTCGTGAAAGGAAGACTTGGTGTATTTTTCCAAAGTACACCCCTTGCATGTATCAACTTGCTCAAGCGTACCTTTGGGAAGACTGGTAGAGATCTGTTGCAATATCTTCAAAGCCCCATGATGCAAGTGGCCCAATCGCCTATGCCACAACTCACCAATGTCTCGGCTCTACACCCTTTTTACTTTTGTGCTCAAAGCAACACACTCCTCTACCTCCAACTTATAGATATTCTTCACCCAAATCCCTATCTTCTTTACTTGACCCATGGCTATGTGTCGAAGGAACACCTTTCCTTTCGAGAAGATCACATCATAGCCTCTATCCTCAAGCATGGAAATGAATACCAAGTTCTTCTTCAGCCCAGGCACATACATAACATTCTTCAAGGTGAGTGGAGCCCCATTCTCCCTTTGAAAAGTAATCATGCCCAATCCAGTAACACTATACTTCCCATCGTTGATGAGCCTCATCATTGGATAATTATATGGGCCTTAATTCACCTCCTAGCTTAGTCAAACCAACTATTCTCACAACTTATTGCATACTTTTGATTATATTTTGTTTATGAGATGAGTTATAGTTGGATATTTTTCTTTGTTGTCTAATGTGCATGTAATGCAGGATTAAAGGATAAAAGCAAGGAATTTTAGAAAATACCTTGGTCAAAACTCGAATGGGACAAGGGAGAGGAATTATAGGAGGGAAATCCTCCTCATTTACTACCCCCCCATTCGAATATTCCTCCATCAGCTCGGAGTGCAACCAGCCAAATCATGAGGACTAGAAGGCAGCCGAGCAAGTGGAAGTCAAAGCACCAGTTTATCTCTAGTTTGGGAGCTGAGCCTCCCTAATTTTAAGGAAGTCATTGGAGACTTTAGATGCATAAGTAGAGAGGTGTAGGACCTCAGTAGGATTCAGATTTGGATTGTAAACCACTACTTTATTTTCAAGCTGCAAGACTTGTGACAGTTGTTGATGTAATCCATTGTTTTGATAATAAGAATGAGTTTTTTTTTGAGCCAGCATTGAGTTAACTCAGAGGGGTGAAGCTCTTGGGTTAGGGCCCAACCCTAGCAGCTAATGCTCCTCTCTATTGTACATGTATGTTAGTGTAGATTCATGGTTTAATCATTCATTTGCTTAATTAGATGCATTTCCATTACAACAATGTAGCACATAGATTCATGGTTTAATCATTCATTTGCTTAAGTAGCTGCAAATTTTCCATTACAGCAGTGTTGCGTAGATTAGTTGTGTTTTATTTTTCTTCTGTTTGTGCCTTTTTCTTCAGTTAGCAGGTTAGCAAGGATTATACCCGTAGATTTCCTTTCACAACAACCTTGACCAACCACCGTCAACTGCATGTCGCATAGCTTCTTCATATTCATTTCAACGTTTGACTTTATGCGCTCCAAATCTCCATCGTCAATTTGTCTAACTTGATCCAATAGTTATTACGTCGTCTCAATACTTTATGCGCTCCAAATCTCCACCGTCGATCTGTCTAGCTTGATCCAAGGACTATCGCGCAATCTTGCATGGATTCTTCCACAGCTGAGATCCACCCAAGAGCACACGCGAAAAGTGGTTTTCTCGTGCTACGTGTCACCCAGTGAGGCTAATCACATAAAATTTTAGAATTCTGCTTACAGCTCTGAGGGCACGCGAGAAACTACTTACCTCTTACAGAAACCCACTCCATCATTCCGCACGATTTTTTACCCTTATGTCACCATGTGACTTGATGTGATCCATCCATCTATTCACTTCATCTCCGTGATAAGATCTCTGCCATTCATCTTCCGATTAGTCTTGTTCGTCCATCTCTTGACTTAACCTCCCTCGATAAGATCTCCACCATTCATCTCCCATTAGTCATGTTCGTCCATCTCTTGACTTAACCTCTGGTGATAAGATCTCCGCCATTCATCTCTCGTTAACCCTGTTCATCCATCTATTCACTTAATCTCCGCGATAAGATCTCCGCCGCTCATCTTTCATTAGTCATGTTCGTCCATCTATTCACATAATCTCCTGTGATAAGATCTCCGTCGCTCATCTTCCGTTTTTACTATTCGCTAATCGATCCAATGGTTTCCATTAACTACTACTTCATTACATCCTCCTTTCACTGATTTTGATCTTTGCTTGCTCTTCTTCTTGACTCCTTGCATGCTTGATTTTAACAAAACATCAAAAACACGAAAACGAACTTAGTTTAGTTTCCTTGCTTACACATTAGTTTGGTTTGATGCTCTTTACTTCTATAACTTAGATAGCAGCATTAGGTTAGTGTTGATTTAGCAATTCTGCTTAGTTTAGCTGTTTAAATGGTTAATTAGGATATGGTGTGATTTAGAATTACATGTTGTTTTCTTCATTACTGCAGTAGAGTAGCTCTCTTAGAATAGATTTTCTCTTCTTCCATCAAAGAATCAAACTTCTTCTGACTCTATAGAAGTCTGGCTTGGAATCCCTAGGGTCTTTGGCTAGATGAACAAGTGACAACAGTTAGGACCTTCACTTCTACTTGTGCATACAACACTGTCACCTTCAAGTTTGTATGAACCCCGGGTTGATAAGTAAATCTGGTGGCCCAGGAATTGCAACATCCTTGCTGCAATACTCGCGTTGATCACTTTTTGGTGCCATTGCCAGGAAGGTGTCAAAATAGGATGTGATTACTGGTTTCTTTTCTTCTATTTCTAGTCTTCAACTTTCTTCCATTAGATTTGTTAGCACCTGGATTGAACCTCAGGTTGAATAAGGCAATTCTTGGGTAACCACAAACCACACTTAGCCAAGTAGCTAGCCCTACTAGGCCAGGAGAGGGCTCTCTCTGTAAGGATCTTAGCCAAAATGACTAGATCAAGAAATTGATATTAGGCCAGGTATAGTAGCACAGGGTTTTGATTTGATTTTTTGAAGGGTTTTGCTGGATTGGAAAGAGCCAAACAGTTAGGGCAAGGAAATTAGGTCAAAAATACATGGTGTTCGATGGGGCAAGGTAGGCACAATGATCAGAACCTTATGGTTTGATGGATGAGGTGAAAAGACAGGTGAGGAGCTAGAAAGAGCATATAAACAACATGGATTCTTCCTAAACTGAAGAAAACACAGACTGTGAAATGTCTACCCAAAACAGAGCATAAACGATATGGATTTTTCCTTTCAAACTTGTATACATTCACATAAAGGCAATGAAATTATGAAATGGAGTCAGTAATACATTCTAACACATGAATACAAAAGAAAAACTAAACTAAGCATCATACCACATGGATCCCAAAGAATAGCTACAATTTTTCATTAATCTCCTGTTGTAACTCATACAAATGATATCTAATCAAAACATAAGCATCCCAATAAGTCCAACCCCTTACAATGAGAAAGAAAAAGAAGATACAGACCTCAATTTAGCCTCCTCCCATCCTTAGGGATTGAATCCTTAAGATGAGGAACTAATCCATCAAAAGTTGAACAAGAAACTGGAATCTAGGCAACCCTAACAACTTGCCTTTAAAAGGGAGGAAACTGATTCATTTGACTTCAAGAGAACTTTTGATCCAATGAATCTACCCTCCAGTGACTAATATTCATCTTATTTACATGCCTAGTCAACATTTACATCAATAAAAATATCATCCATGAGAGAAAACCCAAAAGTTACAGTCATGGCACAGTAAAGTGAAAATTTAGCAGAAAATTGTCTTATGCACAGTGTCAAAATGCTATGCACAACACTTTTTGCAGGGCCAATTTTGTAGGCTTTAAACTCATATACAAATTACCTACATACAAATTCTAAAACACAAAAAATAAACAATACGAGAGCATAACACATAAAACACATATACACAGAGATTTTCCCCTGGATCCCAAAATCGAGACTACTAGCTTGATTTTTCATTATATTCCTTTCAATGTTACAATACATATTTATACATGTCAAAGCATCCAATACCATCGACCGAAAACCATCGCGTCCAAAACCATGGATCGAAAACCATCGCGTCCAAAACCATGTGCAAAAATCATGCATAAAACCATAGGTAGGTCCGCCCAACCTAATATAGGGTCCAAAAAAAAAAATCCTAGGACGCTACCCCAAACCCCATAGAGGGGGTTAGCTGCACCCCTCAAACCTCCTGTGACCCCCCCGCTATGCAATCAGCACAATGAAGGGGGGGCTCCGTCCCCCCTCTAACCCCCGGTTAACTATGTGGGCAAGTCATGGAAAGAATATAACACAATCCAACATTCTCCCACTTGTTGTTTTCTTTCCACAGGGGTGTTACAGGGAAAAGTGTCTATTTAGAATTTCTCTATCCCACTAAGGTGTGACAGCTGCCTTAGAAACAAACAGAGAAAAACTACTTTTGTATTTCCTTTATGAATTATAGATAGAGAGGAATAGAAAGAACCAACCTGTGTCTTGCGCTAATCCTTTGATCTAATCTCTCTCTTCTTTGATAGTCTCTAGCTACCTGCTCCCTTGCATGTCCAGATTCACAAAGTGCCTGTAAGATCACAGAAGAAGAGCACTATACAAAGACATGGATCTATATTCATAAACAACTTAGGATCAGATTTAAGTTAACCATACAAATGTAACAAGCATCAATGATACAAAAGCATGGAGGAGAAATCAAATAGTTTTTATTGATAAACAAGAAAAGATCCAGGAGGAGTTACAACCAGTGGTTCCGACCCAGCATCAACCTCCCAGCAAAGAAGCCCCTCTTCACCTCAAACAAAGCATAAATCACCCAACAATCTGATGTTTATCTCTAGAAACCAACAACAATTCCTTACAATATGCAAAATTCCAGCCTCTGGATCTCTGGGATGAGGGATCCATATATAGATATCTGTAAGGAGGACGAGTCAGCTTGTGATTTGATTAGTGTCTTCTCTCTGTCAGTTCTTGCTTCCACTTGGAGGCTGAGGGCCTCTTACTCATCCTTGGTCGAATTCAGTGAGGCAAGTGTCACAGGAGAAGATTCTGGAAGCTTCCATTGCCTCTCCACCTCGCGGAATGACACTGCCATTTGCCATTTCTCGCCCATCGCACCCTATAAAAGGGAGTTTTGAAATGTAACGCACCCTCACAGTGCATTTGGGTGAGATGCAACGCACCTAGCCAGTGGAGCAGCTGCAATGATCCTGTTTTGACCAATTCTGAGCAGTTTCTGGTGGAGAACTTCTGGGAGAAGCTGTAATCTGTTGACCTTGTTCCTTTAGGGGTTAGAACAACACTTTTAGGGACTTAGGAGCCCTTGGTTTATGGACATTTCATGCTTGGAGTTGTAGGGCACAAAAATGTCTATAACAGTTGCCCCCTAAAGTATGAGGCTGTTAACCTTTTGGTGTCGGGTGAAATGCTTTATTATGAGGATCCGAAGTTCTTTCAATGCTGGGAGGAGACCTGTAATAAGATACAATACAATACATTATCTTCATACTATTTTCATGATCTAGCCGAGGCGGGCATTCCCATGCTCAACTTTATAAATTCATTTTCATGTACATAAGACAGAGAATCGTCTGAGTGTAGACTGATGATTCTGATAGAGCCATCATCCTTTTGGTAGGATGATTATCTGTGCTATAATGCTGTACATTTAATGTCTTCATTTCCCTGAATATATATCGCAGCCCGGATGGATGAAACTAGATCCGGGGTCTTCAATCTCGTCCGATCTTTACTCGAAGTACAAGTCGATCCATGTGAGAAATGTTCTGAAGTCGAACATGGAAAGACATCGCTTGATTACCAGTCAATGATGTAAAATGTTAACAAGCGCGAGAGGAATCACCGATAATGATAATGATCCTCAAGGTACTGCAGTACAATTCACATGGTGTGAATAAAGGACTTGGCTTCGAACACCATGCAAAATCTTTCGGTCGAAGGCCATTGATGTAAACCTGTCGCCGGAAGTGAGAAACTTGCCATTGAGGCATGCAAGCTTCAAAGTACTGAATGGGGTGTTCCTAGATCAACTTCTTGGATAATGAGCTGATGTCGACAAGAAGTGATCCGTCACAGGAGGGCCTTAATGAATCCCACATCAATGACACGGAACGGAGCAAATGATTTTGATGGAGGTGAAAACGATCTGATGATATAAGGTTCAGGGTGGCGGTCATGAAAGAATGGAGTATAATGTATGGTAGTGGGTGAGACACAGGTGACTTCTCTGGATGACTTCTCTTGAACATATCGGCGACACTGATGTGATGGATTGGTATCATTAACCCCAAATGTGGATGGTATGGCGTGACCATGGTGATGTGACCGGTGAATGAAACAACCCAACCCGACTCGGACACGGAGTGGAAGTGTCATGTTCAAGAGCGACTTGCTACCAACAAAGTTTCTTTGAGTTTTCTTCCCAATTTTTCCCCAGTCATTGCTGACCAGTACCTCTTTATTTTTGTCAAGCTTGAGGAGGATAACATATGCTTGTTCTATAATTTGCCCTTCGGGCAAACCCATCGCTATGTTTTAACGAGCCTAGCGATAGTGAAACTCGTTCTCGTCTAAAGACAAGTTTGTCGCTATTAATCTTTTTAACGAGTTTAACGACAAAGATAACTCGGTCCTTTTCAATTTTAGAGAGTCTGAAAAGGAACATAAAGGTAACTCCAAAATTCCTTTTTCGTCATCTAATCCCTTAAGTCCGAAAAAGTATAAAACAATACAGAAGGGATGAATTTTCGATAGTTTTAACAAGCCGAACAAAACAAGCGCTCGATCTTTTTGTGTAATAATCCCTCAGGTCCAAAAAGATTAAAATCTAGAGGAGGGATAGCACTTCCTGTCCCTTTAACGAGTTGGAGAGGCCAATGGCTCGGCAATCTTTTCATATTTTACGAGTCAGTTGAAAAGAGCTTAAAGGAGACTCGTCTTTTGAGGAACGAGTGATAAAACGGGTAGCAGCTGATTCCAGGTAAGGTTTGGAATTTTCCAATCATGGCAGTGTCACAAGGATGGCTAGTGAAATCACTCTTCGCAGCTGTTCCTCAAAATGGGTAAACAATCAAATGGAGGTGAATGATCGGCCAATGAAAAGTGGAGGTGACGGTGCAAACACGACCAAGGCTTTAATGGCTGAAGTACTACATTCACGATGGTTATTTACCGGGGAATAGTTCATTTTTTAATGAGCTTAAACACGGGTGGAAACATTTGCTCATGTATTATGTTTATTTTTTAACGAGCTTGAACTATGTGCTAAAACTGCTCGATTAATCCAGTCTTGTGATAAGAATGTCCCATATAAAAACAACAACTTTTAGAGTTTTGCCCCACATCCTTTCTTTATGCAAGTTAGGAACGACCAATCCTACGAGTTTAAAGGGTTAGAGGTCCTAAAAATTTAAAAAATAAATAGCCGCTCTTCGCTTGCACTCCAAAAGGTTTGCATGCCCCCAGGTATAAAACAGAGTTTCAAGGTTACCCCTTCTTTAGTCCGTTAAAACATTTGTTTTACCGAGAGAGGCCTACCTCTTACAGGTTACCCAAAGATTTCTCTATTCACAGCGCAAACAAAACACTTCTTCGGCGATGTCTATCGAAACAAACAAAGGTGAGCGGCGATGCCCGCCAACTCACATAACTTTGACAAGAGAATCTTGTTCCAGAATAACCCCCTCTTCCAATCACGGACAGGGGTACAGACTAGTCATATTCTCCCATGGAAACCTACCTCATACCCAAAGTTTTCCTGCCGAAGCAGACCAGAGTGCATGCCCCCTGGGTTTCAGTCATGTCCCTCTGAATCACTCGCGCTCATCGGGAGGACGGACTGGAAATTGAGACATTTCTTGCGTGAAAAGACCATTCAGGGATGGTATATGACTATTTGCTCTGTATGATCCGGGAAATGAAAGCTGGTCCACGAGCTTGACCACTCTTCCTTCGTGCGGAAAACACATTACTCTAAAGAGTGAGGAGACAATTGCTCCCATGAAATAAATATAGTCTCGTCCAAGGAGTAGATTGTAATCTAGGGGTCCTTGAACTACCATTACGTTCATGTGAACGGTTTTCCCTCTCAATGTTATGGGCACATCGGGAAGGATCCCTAACGGTCGACTGGTTCCTTTATCAAAGCCTGTTAGATTTCTCATCTCAGGCAAAAGCGATGGCGAACCAAGCGCTTTCCAAGCAGTTGAGGAAAGGATACTCACAGAAGCCCTTTCATCTATGATGGTACCAGCCATAACCATTCTATATATTTGAACAATAATTCGGAATGGTACACTAGCTGGTAAACGGGGTCTGCCTAGTTGATTCCAGTCGAAGGAGACAACTAGGTTGCTTGGAGGTGGGACCGAATAGACGGCCGGGTACGACTCTGACGAACTTCCTTCCTGCGGTAAAGGAACAGGTAGACTGCCCCCATGTTCGTTGGAGTCTGTGCTTATGAAAAGAATTTGGACGGTGTCATCCTTGTTCTCTTCAGTGACTGTATCATCTGAAGATGGAACCTCTGAAGGCAAGACCGGGTCAACTGCCGCCTCGACCTTTTGACTTTCGTCTGGTATGGATTCAGATGGTTCATCTTCAATGACAGATGCTTCGGCCGACCACCTGAGCGGGTCAGCCGGATTTTCAACTAGTGACGGACTCGGCAAGAGTTTTTTATATCCAGGAGGAAGTCGTAACGGTGAAACCGGACGATCATCCAAAACTCTTTTAGCTTCGTCTAAGAAGGGACAACGGTGGACGGCATGATCGCCTTCACACAGTTTACAAGGAAATCTATATTTTCCTTTTTGTCCTGGGGCTTCACTTTCACTAGTTGACGGTGTGTTTTCAACATGATCATCAGAGGTTGACGACACCGGGTTGTGCAAACGAGGAGACTAGTCCCTTAAGATCTGAGGGATGCAAGGACAATCTCTGTGAAAGTGGTCTCCTTTGCAAATGACACATGGCGATTTAGGCCTGGTCGGTGCAGTGTGTGGATTTTCGTTAGACGACACTCGTTTTCCCCCATTCGCTTTCGGCTCCTTCTTCTTCTCTTTCTTCTTCTTTTCCTTCTTCTCCTTAGGAACTTGACTTTTGGCTTTACCAGCCCCATCAAGCGAAGAGGAAGGAGGAGAGGAAGAATTAGAGGAAGTAGAAGGTTGGTGGGTAACTCTGGACTCGTCTAATTGCTGATTCGATTGTTCAGGAATAGTGGTGTTCTGAACGACAGAGGTTGAGAAGAGCCATACAGGCAAACCAATTGTCAGTCCTGGAAGTGACAATGTGGCCATATGGGGTGCACCAACATCTCCCCAAGAGGAGAAGGGACTAGGATTTCCTCCAAGGGGAATTCCTTGGTTGGTGGACTCCATTTTCTCAACCCAAGATCAACGTAGGAAAGGGGTAATGAATATTCCGTTTCAAATAAATTTTTAGACGCTTTGACACAACTTGTTTTTTCAGTTTTTAAGAGTCGAGAAAAAACAAAAGATGACTCTAGTCTCCTTCGATTTTTAATGAGCCTGAAGTGACAAGTGCTCAGATGGACCTTTTCCATTAAGGAGTCTGAAAAGGAACGAAAGTGACTACTCTGGAGATCTAGGTAGAGGGAGTACCAAACCAATCGCAAAACTGCAGAATACTTTTTACGGTACGACAGTCAATCTTCCCGAATGCTGTGTTCAGTGCATTGCGATCGATAGGGCGGCAGACATGGCTTCCTAAGGATAAAGGATTTAAGCCTATAGGGGTCTCCCAAAATATACTCGACGGTACGTGGGAGCACAAGTCTGTACTGGCACTTATCGTCTCAAAGTGGAGGAATCACCCAACCATCAGTGAGGACAACAGTTACCAGGCTTTACGACGCCAGAATACGTCTCTAGCCTAGACCTCTAAATGTTGTGCGTTAAGTTCCAAAGCGTTGTTAGATTCATTGAATTTATTTTAAGTTGATCTTGTTTATGAAGTTTTCCTTTCGGGTTCACCACGAGATGTAGATGTAATTCCTAAAATGCAATCTAAAGATGATAAACAAACTTTTATCTCTTTTGTGCAATGAAAATCCTAGCTACTAGGGGAAAAGAAAGACATAATCTTTTCACAAAGAGCAAAGAGCACACTGTAAATGCACTTTCCTAAATCAAGCCAAACAGACTGTCTATATGCAAATTCACATGCATGTATTTGTTTTCGACTTTCTTAGTATTGATGCTAAAAAGAAAGTTGATGTACAAATCTGAATTTCTTTTCAAGCGACAAATCTAAACAAGCTCTTTTTCGAAATCAAAAACAGAGATGATTACGACACCTTACGATTTTGAAATGAACACTTGTTCTTGACACTAGAAAATCACAAATTCAGACCAAAGTCAATAGTAACAGGATAATCGACCATCAACAGCAATCAAACTTTCTCCTATGATCGAAATCGACACTTGCGACAGATTCAAATCAAAGGACGACAGTACGACTATTCTACTTTTGCAATGGAAAACTGTAAACGAGTCAACAAACACACAAAAACATCTACAGTTCTTTTGTACAAAGGAGGCAGAATAACAGCAAGGAAAAGAGGTTTCAAACAGACATATATTGATCACAGGCAGCAAAATTCAGGGATAGAACTTGAAAGAATGAAGCACAGGAACCACAGTTGCACAGAGCTAGTCTGATCAGCGCACCTGTAACACAAAGAATCTGAAATGCAGCGCAGGTTGCCCCTTCGGGAAGTGCGCTGAAATTCTGGATCTCTGAACAGTACCTACGCTGGGCCAGAAATGAGATTATGTCCGGGTTCCAGGTCACAGTTTGCAGTTCAGTCCTTGGTTTTTGGCCGAGTAAAAAGCAATCAGTAATGCAACAATCAGGGGTAGATCTAAGGAGGATCTAAGAGCTATCACAAGGGCAATCAGATAGTTTGTGAGTCAGCTGTTTAAATCATAAATAGATCCAGTGAATGGATTGAAGCAGCAGTTATCTACTTTGCATTTGTTATGGCAAATGCAGTTCGAAAGCTACTTATAAGTTTATGAAACAAACAACAAAGAATGATACACAAACAAACTAATTAGACATTCCCCAGCGGAGTCGCCATTTTGTTACAGGGAAAAGTGTCTATTTAGAACTGCTCTATCCCACTAAGGTGTGACAGCTGCCTTAGAAACAAATAGAGAAAAACTACTTTTGTATTTCCTTTATGAATTATAGATAGAGAGGAATAGAAAGAACCAACCTGTGTCTTGCGCTAATCCTTTGATCTAATCCCTCTCTTCTTTGATAGTCTCCAGCTACCTGCTCCCTTGCATGTCCAGCTTCACAAAGTGCCTGTAAGATCACAGAAGAAGAGCACTATACAAAGACATGGATCTATATTAATAAACACCTTAGGATCAGATTTAAGTTAACCATACAAATGTAACAAGCATCAATGATACAAAAGCATGGAGGAGAACTCAAATAGTTTTTATTGATAAACAAGAAAAGATCCAAGAGGAGTTACAACCAGTGGTTCTGACCAACATCAACCTCCCAGCAAAGAAGCCCCTCTTCACCTCAAACAAAGCATAAATCACCCAACAATCTGATGTTTATCTCTAGAAACCAACAGTAATTCCTTACAATATGCAAAATTCCAGCCTCTGGATCTCTGGGATGAGGGATCCATATATAGATATCTGTAAGGAGGATGAGTCAGCTTGTGATTTGATTAGTGTCTTCTCTCTGTCAGTTCTTGCTTCCACTTGGAGGCTGAGGGCCTCTTACTCATCCTTGGTCGAATTCAGTGAGGCAAGTGTCACAGGAGAAGATTCTGGAAGCTTCCATTGCCTCTCCACCTCGCGGAATGACACTGCCATTTGTCATTTCTCACCCATCGCACCCTACAGAAGGGAGTTTTGAAATGTAACACACCCTCACAGTGCATTTGGGTGAGATGCAACGCACCTAGCCAGTGGAGCAGCTGCAATGATCCTGTTTTGACCAATTCTGAGCAATTTCTGGTGGAGAAGTTCTGGGAGAAGCTGTAATCTGTTGACCTTGTTTCTTTAGGGGTTAGAACAACACTTTTAGGGACTTAGGAGCCCTTGGTTTATGGACATTTCATGCTTGGAGTTGTAGGGCACAAAAATGTATATAACAAGGGGGCCACAAGAGAGCTTAGTCATTTATCCAGCCCTGCAACACCCATTGTTTCTCTACACCAAGATAACTTCTCAGAGCTCACAGATTTTGTCAATGCATCTGCAGTATTCTTCAAAGTGTCCATCTTTACCAGAAACACCTTTTTGTCTTCTATCATATCCCTCACAAATTGATACTAAACATCAATGTGCTTTGTCTTTGAATGATATGCAGGGTTATTTGCCAATAAAATTGCACTTTGGCTGTCACAGTCTATCCTTATAGCTCCCTGTACTAACCCCATACTTGAACACAATCTCTGCAACCAAACTATTCCTTGGTTTCATGAGTGGCTGCCATGTATTCTACCTTTGTAGTTGATAGTGCCACTATAGATTGTTTCTTACTCATCCAACTGACTGCACATGCAAATAGGTTAAACACATACCCAGTTGTAGATCTTTGCTGATCCATATCTCCAGCCCAGTTTGCATCAACAAAGCCACGAATATCCAACACTTTGTCCAATCCTGGTCTTACTTGGTAGCACAAACCATAATCACTAGTGCCATGGAAATACCTATAAACTTGCTTCACTACTGTCCAATGCTCCTTCCATGGTTTTGACATAAACCTGCTCAATATTCCCACTGCATGTGCAATGTTTGGTCTAGTACAGACCATTTCATACATCAAACTACTGACTACACTTTCATATGGAACACGAGACATGTCCACTTCCTCTTCTTGTGTCTTGGGACACTGTTCAGCAGATAACTTCACACCTACAAGAATAGGAACCTTCATCGGTTTACTATCTTGCATATTAAACCTATGCAGTATTGTCTCGACATACTTCCTCTGGTTTAACCAGATCTTCCTCTTTTCCCGATCTCTTTTAATTTCCATTCCTAAAATATAGTTTGCAACACCAAGATCTTTCATGTCGATTTTGGAGGACAACCGTGTCTTCAAATCCTGGATAATTTCTTTGTCATTTCCAACCAAAAAAATATCATCCACATACAAGACTAGATAAATAACATGGTCACCAATTAATTTAAAATACACATAGTGATCTGCTTTGCTTCTGGTGAAGCCAAGTCCCTGTATAAATGTATCAAATTTCTGATACCACATCCTTGGTGATTGTTTTAACCAATAGAGAGACTTCTTTAACTTGCACACCATTTCTTTCTTACCCTTCATCGCAAAACCTTCAGGTTGCTTCATGTATATCTCCTCTTCCAGATCCCCATGAAGAAATTTTATCTTCCATCCATCTATTCTACCTCAAAATAAAAAGCAGCAGCAACATATAAAAGTAATCTAATAGAAGCTACCTTGGCAATAGGAGAAAAAATATCGCCAAAATCAATTTTGGGCACCTGGGAATAACCTTTTGCGACCAACCAAGCTTTGTATTTCTCCACCTTTCCTTCTTCATTTGTCTTCTTTTTGAACACCCATTTGCTGCCAATGGGTTTCCTTCCAGCCGAAAACTCCACCAGATCCCAAGCCTCATTTTTGTGCAAAGATTCCATTTCATCAACCATGGCCTCTTTCTAGAGTTTTGCATCCTCTGAATCTACTGCTTCCTTCATAGTTTTGGGATCATCATCAGTAATAGATAAAATAAAATTTGAATAGAAAGTAGATGGACTATACCTTTCCAGCTGCCTTCTTTCTCGAATTGATCTTCTCACACCCGGAATTTGTGGCTCTTCATCTTTTGATTCCTCCTCGACTGTAGAGTCTGATTCTTCCTCCTTTAGTTCAAACTCTCTCTTCTCAGGTTCCTTTGATTGGACTTCATGTTTAATAAAATCTTTCACCTCTCTGAACACTACATTTCAACTGTACACAACCTTCCTTGTTATTGGGTTCCGAAGCTTATAACCCTTTAAACCATCCTTATATCTAATAAAGATGCACTTTTTAGATTTACGATCCAACTTGGTTCTTTTCTCCTTTGGAACATGTACATATGCATCCAAATACCCTTAGATGTGAAAGAGAGGGTTTCTTACCAGTCCATACCTCTTGTGGAGTCTTATCCTCAAATGATGATGAAGGTGATCCATTGACCAGGTAACATGTTGTCTCCACCGCGTCTACCCAGAATTCCTATCCTAACCCAGCACCACTGAGCATGCTTCTTGCCCTTTCCATCAACATCTTGTTCATTCTTTCTGCAACTCCATTTTTCATCAGGTGTGTATGGAGTAGTTTTCTGCCGTGCTATACCACACTTCTTATACAATTCTTCAAATTCAGTTTTGCAAAACTCTCCACCATTATCTATCCTTAACACCTTTATCTACTTCTCTATCTAGCTTTTCACAAGAGCTTTAAATTCTTTAAACCTGTCAAAGACTTTAGATTTCTTCTTAAGGAAATATATCCATGTATTCCTTTAGAAGTCATCTATAAATGATACATAGTACACAGACTTACCCAATGATGCAACCTTCACAAGTCCAAACACATCATTGTGTACAAGTTCTAATATATGTTTTGCCCTCTTACCACTAGAGGGGAAACTAACCCGATTCTGCTTCCCATATACACAATTTTCATAGAAATCAAAATGCAGAGATCTATTACTCATACCTTCTACCATACCTTTACCATGAAGTATTCGAATGCCCTTCTCTCCAATATGTCCAAGCCTTTGATGCCACAACATAGTCTTCTCTCCAGAGACCACTAGATTTTCTACTCCAATTTCAGGAATCACAGCACTGTTGCACCCATCAATAACAATGCTACCTTGCAGCTTGTACAGAGTTCCAATCCAAACTCCTCGCATCAATACCAATGTTCCCCAAACCATTTTGTAGGTATCCTTCTCGAACACTGTTTTTACACCTACATCATCCATCTTGCTTACGGAAATCAAATTTCTGGCCAATGTAGGAATATGCAGAACACCCAGAAGTGTTCTAACCCTTCCACGTTGCAACTTCAACTTTACTTTTCCACAACCAATGATTCTAGCCTTCTGGTCATCCCCCAAGAATACATCACCACCATCATATTTCTCATACTCGCAGAACCACTCTCTATGGGGAGTGAAGTGAAAGGATGCACCTGAGTCAATCAACCGTGCCTCATGATCTACATGTGTACTTGAAGAAGCCAAGTACACATCCCCACCTTCATCTAAGGTGGTTTTCACCTTTGCAGAAGGAGCATCATCAAATCCCTTTCCTTTGTCAGGAGCTTTAGATTTACAATCCCTTTTGTAGTGCCCTTCCTTTCCACATTTCCAGCACACCACCTTTACATGTTTTCCTGGAGATTTAGATCTCCCAGATTTAGATCTCCCACTCGATGACTTATTTTTTTTTTTGTTATGGGACCATCCTCGTACTGACAAAGCATCACCATTATGGCTCTCCATATTTTTCCGTCTCATATCCTTTGTAAGCAAGGATGAGACTATTTCATCAAACTGTAAGGTAGTTGCATTGCTACATATTGTAATAACCAGACTATCCCACGGATCTAGTAGAGAACACAACAAACTGATGCACTTATCTTCATCTCAAATTTTAATATCAACAGACAATAAATGACTTACCACAATATTAAATGTGTTCAGATGCTTTGTCACCGAGTCTCCATCTTTCATCCTCAGGTTATACAACTTTTTTTACTGGAACAGTTTATTCACCAGAGACTTAGATTTGTACAAAGTCCCTAACTTGTCCCACAAAGCCTTCATCATATCTTCCCCTGATACATTCAACAATACTGAATCTAAGACACACAATCGTATTGTGCTCTTTGCCTTCCGATCCAACTTATTCCATTCTTCATCAGACACTCCCGTTGGTTTAGTACCCGAATCTACAACGATCCACTGATCTTTATCCACCAACAGATCCTCCATCTTGAGTTTCCACAATCGAAACTCTGACAATTAAATTTCTTGATCTCTATCTTTCCATTGCTTTCCATCTTCTTTCACCACCAGAATCGATCCCGTAGATCTCCCACTGAACGGGGTCTACCACAGGTCCGAGCGAAACCCCTCAGCAACAAAGGCGTCCCCTTGAAGCCAAAATAGATCTGATACCAAATGTATGTTTTAACCCCGTATAGAAATTACCTGCATACGAAATCTAAAACATAGAAAATAAACAATGCGAGAGCATAACACATAAAACACATATACACAGACATTTTCCCCTGAATCCCAAAACCAGGATTACCAGCTTGATTTTTCATTATATTCCTTTCAATGTTACAATACATATTTATACATGCCAAAGCATCCAATACCATGGACCGAAAACCATCGCATCCAAAACCATTGACTGAAAACCATTGCGTCCAAAACCATGTGCGAAAATTATGCACAAAACCATAGGTAGGTTTGCCCAACCTAATATAGGGTCCAAAAAACAAAATTTTCCAGGGCACTGCCCCGGACCCCATAGAGGGGGGTTACCTACACCCCTCAAACCCCCTATGACCCCCCCCGCTACAAAATCGGTGAAACGAAAGGGGGGCTTTGCCCCCCCTCTAACCCCCCGGTTAACTACGTGGGCTAGTTGTGGTAAGAGTATAACACAACCCAACAAATTTGGAGGCCTTCACGGTGTCAAAATTGATCTCATGATAGCTCATTGGAAATCCTGTCCTGTCTACTTTCCAAATCTGCATTTAGTTTCCCATGTGGAGTTTATTTGATCCCTCAAAACCAATTCTCCCAAGACTGCTTCTATATGTAACGCCATGGTAAAAACAGGGGCATAAACATGATTTTTTAGGTGTTTCTTGACCTTTTGGCTGACCAGTTTTGCAAAAAATCTTAGTAAATGTGTAGGGAGAATGGTTACATGATTAGGAATCGAATGGTTGTATTATTTTGCCATTGGATGCTCCTAGGAAAAGTGCAATTCCAGTGGCACTACACATAGAGCCAAAAATTTTGTGTAAAAAATTGCTAAATTCTTAAAGATGAAAAAAATCTCAAAAATTGCTCAAAATTGCTCAAAATTTGTGGGAGATCACCACCATCAAGTTTCTAGGTCAGCCAAGGAAGCTTCAGAAAGAAACCTAATCCTATCACCCTCCTTTTTGCCTTTGAGGGTTTGTTTTAGCCTTATCTTCATTTGCTTTACTCTTATGTTACAAATCTTGTTCCGGGTCCTGTAATGGTGAGCCATGTGCCTAATGATTTGATTGTCCCTATTGGCGCTTTTTAGTAGCTTCTCCTAATGCAAATTGACCCTGTCAAAAGTCAATTCTCCCAACACTACTCAGCGCACAGCGCCCAGGACAAAAAGAGAGCAGAAAGGTCATTTTTTGAGGGTTTTTGGCTCTTTTGGTCAACCAGTTCTTCTCCAAAAGCTTTAGCAAATGCACAAGGTGCATCTGCTCATCATTTTTAATCCAAAAATGATGACCATTTCCTCATTGGATGCCCAAAAAAAGAGCGCAGCACCCAAGGTGTTGTGCGTTTCACCTCCATGATTGTGCTAAAAATTGTCTGAAAATATCAGCAAGTAACTTCATGCCCCAAAATGGTCAAAGCATCCAAAAATGTGTTTTTATAGCTGATCATATGTTAGAGGCATGGAGAGATGCCTCAACAAGAATATCTAACTTTCTTTTCTCCTCTTTCTTAGTAGGTTTTTCAATTTTTTCTTGAGCTCTTTTGAGCTTGGCTCTAACAATTTGGTTTCTCATGGCATAATGCTTTTCCATTCTCCTCTGAATGTTATTGTCCTTCTTAGTCTTGGCCAAGAGCTTCTCTAAATGCTCATTGAATCTATCAAGCCAATATTCCCGGTCTTGATTGATCATGTTTTCCCATTGTTCATCGACAGTGAGCTGTTCAACAAGCTCAACTTGTCTTTTCCTTTCTAGTTCAAGAGCTCTTTGCAGCCCTCTAGTCCTAGGACTCTATCTTGGAGGCTGGTCCTCCTTATCATTATGTTCACCATACTTTTCTAATGTCTCTTCAAGCAATACTTTAGCCTTCTCTACTTCTCTTTGTGCTTTGATGCATTTCACTTCATCAATGAAGTGTTTGGCTTTCAGATGCTTGTTTTCCTGCTCTAGGAAGTAAATCACATATCTTGCCCTATCAAGATTGGTTTGGAGCTCATTGATCTTAGCATCTTAACCTTTCCATTTGAAGTTTCTGTTCATCCTCCATTCTGTCCAAGTCTATAAGTTCAAAATATGTTTATTTCTCATAGAGGCATTTCTCTTCCTACATGTCCATCTCTGCCATTGTGTAATTTAGAGTGAAAAACAAAACCCTAGGGAGGTGATGGAGGGGTATATATATGAAGGGAGTATGTGGTAATGAGAGGGAATTTTGAGGGGATGGGAAGGATATTTGGAATGTGAAAGGGATGATAGGGAGGTATCAGTGATAGGGGTTTTTAGGGATAGGAGATGTGATTTAGGGGTAGGGTATAGGGAGCCTAGGAAAATAGGTTCCTTAAGGTTAGGTTTTTAGTTTAATTTAGGAAAAATTAAACACAATGATACATCAAGTAAACAATGTATGAGCAAAGAAAATAGAGAGAAACCTACTTGTTTCATGTGATGAAAGCCTCTAGGTGGAAAAATTCTAAACTTTGGAGGTGTTTTTCTAAGTTTTGAGTGGCCCTGGACCTCACTAGGAAAACTCGCAGCACTCTTAATAGGTGCGTAGCGCCCTTAGGAAATCTACAACGTCCTTCACAAACGGGCAACACTCTTAACAAGTGAGCAACACCTTTTTGTAGACCACATTTGGAGGCTTTCCCGGTGTCCAAATTAGGCTTGGGATAGCTTGTTGGAAAGATTGTCGAGTCTAATGTCTAGATATACCTTTATGTTTCAACTTGGAGATCATTTCACCTATAAAAAACTCAATCTCCCAAGACTGGTCAAATATTAAAGAACGAGGGTGCAAAAATGTAGAGTGTTGTTGCAGGAAACTTTTGGAGGCCTTCCTCAACTCCCAATTGAGCTCATGATAGTTCATTGGAATGATATTCTAGTCTAGTTGTCATTTGAATTATCAATCAAGTCATTTAGACAATCCATATAGGAGAAAACTTGATTTTCCCCATATTGCTCCTAAAGTGCAACAACTCTCCTATGACTCCTGTAGTTTTGACATTTCTCCAAAACCAGGACACCTGTGTAAAAAATGGAGGTTTTTCTTATTTGTTCTATGATATATAAAAAATTCTCTCACTTTTTTCAAATTCATATTTTTTTGGTGAGAAACACAGTTTAAAGAAAAACTGGCCCTTATGTCTAGTGAATGACTTGTCCCTTGGAATGACTTCTTGACAAGTGATGGAGACCTGATGTTGATGATATGATATGGCCTCATACCTGTTGATATCCCTTATTCCTCCTCTACTCATATATCTCTGATTCCATAGCAAACCCTAGCTCAGTGGGAGAGGAAATTAGGGTTTAGTGAAGGGAAAACAGGGGATTTGTAGAAATGAAGGGAAATGAAGGGGATGGGGGATTCTAAATTCTTAGAAAAATTTTGGGAGGTAGGGAAGGATGTTAGGAAACATGGTAAAGTGGAATTTCAAATATTTAGTGAGGGTAAGGGGTCCAAAAGGGAAAAACACAGGCCTAGCCTAAAAAAGTGTCAAATTGTAACAATAGGCTAGGGTTTGTGGGAAAATGGTGAATTTGAGGGATATAAGTGATGGGAAGTGTTTAAGAATGTCTATGAAGGGTAGGGGAAGGTATATGAGCATTAGGATATAATTTTTGTTGATATTTTTATCATGGGATTCATGGAACCAAGAAAAATGCCCTCAAAACCCTAGGAGAGGGAAATGAGCCTTAAAAGCACAACTGAGGCAACAAGGTATAAGATGACCCACTCACTTACAAATGATAGTTTGGAACCTATAATAATGATGAAAAATCTTTTAATGATGGTACACTCAGTTGAGGGGTGACATGGACCAGTACTTGAAAATCTTTGGAAGGAGTGAAAACAGTCCTAGACCTAATACCCAGTGACCAAATTTTTACTTGATAACTCATTGAAATGAATTTTTTTTACTTTGATACGCTAAGCCACTTTGTAAGAGCATGTTTGATCGTTGGTGGAAGGTTGCAAGTACTGACACTAACAAGTTTATTTCTACAAAAGTAATCTAGTAGCTTCCTTTCTTTCATTTGTCCTTATCTGCTTTCCTTTCCATTCTGCAAGTAGAATTTCAATTTAGCAACTAAATTTTCTTTTTGTCCATAGTTTTCATTCAATTAGCAATTTCATTTCTGCAAAGTACTTTCTTGCTAAAAAAATATTCCAAAAACAAACCCAAAAACATTTCCTTTCATGCCTCGTAGGAGTAGGAACAATTTAGGAAAAGCCTTGCCAAATACCCCCACTGCATCCAACAGCTAACCTTCTCTCTTCTTCGGTGGTTGTGAACTGGAGGAACCTTTAGGTGAGAAACCTGACATATTTGAAGAATATATAGGGGAAGAAGAAGAAGAAGAACTAATTCCTACTGAACCAATGGCTGAAAACCGAAATCACAGAGGGAATAGAGAGAAAGTTGAGGGTGCCTTCCCCATTAGGGAAACCAATGGCAACACTAAGATGAAGAATATCAGCCCCTCTACCCTACCTCATTTCCATGGCCTAACCACAGAGGACCCTGACACTTTCTTATTTGAGTTTGCTGTTATATGCCGAACCTATGACTATATAGATGATGAGAAAAAGTTAGAACTGTTTCCATCTACCCTCAAGGATGTAGTATTGTGCTAGTTCATGGGTTTACCTAGAGATAGCATCACAACTTGGGCTCAGATGCAGCAGGCTTTTAAAAAAAAATATAGGGACTACTGTAGGTCAAAGGATACTAAAGAAGATATTTTCAGCATGACCATGGGCTAGGATGAATCCTTAGAAGACTATGAAGAAAGATTCCAGCTCAATACAAAAGGGCCAGGTGCACTCTTGACCCTGAGTCACTAAAGCTGGTCCTGATCATAGGAGTAAGGGAAGATCTTCTGTATACCTTACATTTTTTAGCAAGAGGAGATATCTACCAATTACCCTATGAGGATATCAAGACTATCTTTAGAAACCATTCTAGGGTAGCCAGAAAAAAGGGTAGGGGTAGTCATCCTATAGCCAATACATCATCTTCCAACTCATCCATCAAGGGTGAAATTGGAAATATGCTAGAAGATTTCAAAAGTGAGATGTTGCAAAACCTTGCCTTGCAATTGGACACCATGAATATCAAAAGGAAGCAAGAGGAAGCAAAGAGAGCCTTGGCCATATTTTGTCCTAGATGCACCAGGAGGCATCCCAGGAATGAATGTCCATTTAATTTCATTGATATTTGCTCAGTCTGTGAAGAAAACCACTCCACAAACAAGTTCCCTTCTTTAACTGGACTCAAATCTGTATATCAAGGAGTTGAAGCGGTCACTGAGCAACTTTTCTACGTCAACCAAAGGAGACCTCCTGGGCTTAGACCATACCAGCAAGGTATGCAAGGGTCATCCCATGCATATCACAACCCTAACCAAACCACAAATATACCTTCTTGGGGACCCCTTGCTCATCCTTCATGGTCTACACCCCCTCCTTGGTCCTATGCATCTCAGTATCCTTCCCAGCTAGCCAGCCAGTCATTTCAACCTTATGTTGTGCCACAACCTCAATGGAATACCCCACACTAGGGGTGGAGGCCCCAATACAACAATGCTCCAACTCTATTGCCTCCAACACTTGCCCAACCACAACTCCTACACTCGGCTCCACCCAAGCAACCACATATGTCTACCTAGCCAAATCTGAACCTGAACAATAGGCAGGCTCAACAAGTATACAATGGAGAGACATCATAGCCAACTTATGCTGTAGAAATCTAGGATATCAACCTAAGGTCTGGGAGAATTCTCCCAAATAACCAACCTCCCTCTCCACATAGGGAGGTTAAGGAATAAAGAGAGAAAAGAAACCTTAAAGTAAATCCACCCTTTCCTAAGAGATTAGCCCAACCACTCTAGCCTACCCCAGAAGAACTTGAACTTTTGGGAGAATTGAAAAATCTATGTGTAAAGATACCCCTTCTCCAAGAAATAAAAGATGTTCCCATTTACAATAAGTTGATTAAGGAGAAATTCTTCAATCATCTAGGAAGAATAAAAAGGGATGCCCCTACCATTAATGTCATTGGGAAGCTATCTGACTTAATGCCAAGGCAGGTAATATGTCCAAAATATTTCGACCTTGGAAGCTCTGTAGTATATGTGCACATCAATGGCACCATTGTCACACACACTCTGATTGATATTGGGGTTGCCATTAATGTGATGACCAAGGACACCATGCTCAAGCTCAACCTCCAAGGGTCATTAAGGATGACCACAACAGTTCTGCAACTTGCAGGCCATTCCACAGTCACCCCTGAGGGAATTGTGGAGGATGTGATGGTCTCCATTGACTCCTGGGAGTACCTTGCAGATTTTCTAGTTCTCTAGCCTAAGGCTAAGCTTACTGGTTACCCTCTCATCCTTGGGAGGCCATGGTTTGCCACAGCTGATGCTTACATTAGCTGCAGAGCTGGGAATATGACCATCAAGAATGGGCATATGTCCAAACAGTTAGTCTTGTACCCTCCTTCTCAACCTTCTCTAGAGCATGATTTACATTTATGGTTGGAGGAGGAGGAAGAAGATGAGGCTTATTCAGCCCAACTTTATGCTTTGGACAACCATAGGAGGAGGACAAAAGATGAGGATGACTTAATTGAACACCTGCTCCAAAGTCCAACTCCTAGTTCGTTACCATTACAAGAAGAAGTAATAGAAACCCAAAACAATCATCCAATTGACTTATGCTTGGCCAATTCCAACCCACTCTGTGTCAAAACCATAGAATTTGGCCCAGAGAAAACTATGAAAATTAATCCATCTCTTTTTTCTCTTGAAGAAGAAAATCTATGCAACATGTTGAGAGAAAACCTAGAAGCCTTCGCTTGGAGTTATAAGGAAATGAAGGGAGTACACCCCTCAGTGTGTACTCACCACATATACATCAAAGAAGGTTGCAAGCCAATCCAGAAACCACAAAGGAGGATGAATCCATCTCTTAAAGATATAGTCAAAGAAGAATTGCAAAAACTGCTAGATGCAGGATTCATTTACCCTATCTCTGACAGCGAGTGGGTCTCTCCTTTAGTGTTAGTTCCCAAGAAAAATGGTAAGTGGATGATTTTTGTCAATTACAGGGAGTTGAACAAAGCCACAAAGAAGGATCATTTCCCCTACCCTTCATTGACCAAGTGTTAGATGGCTTGGTAGGGAAGAAATTCTTTTCTTTCCTAGATGGATTCAGTGGGTACAACCAAATCCAAATCTTCCCAGAAGACCAAGATAAGACCACATTCACCTGTCCTTAGGGTACTTTTGCCTATAGGGTCCTTCCTTTTGGCCTATGCAATGCTCCTGCCACTTTCCAGAGAGCAGTATTGAGTATTTTTGCTGAATTAGTACATGATACGATGGAAATTTATATGGATGATTTTACACCTTATAGTTGTGATTTTCAAGAAGCCATGACAAACCTAGGCAAAGTATTACAGAAATGCATTGAAATGAACATATCTCTAAGTTCGGAAAAATGTGAATTCTTAATGACTGAAGGGACTGTGCTAGGTCATTCAATATCTCAGTAAGGACTACAGGTGGACCCAAACAAAATAGCAATCATCCAAAGGGTTCCACCTCCACAAAAGCAGAAGGATGTTAGGAGTTTCTTGGGGTTAGATGGATACTATTGAAGGTTCATAAAGGGCTTCAGCAAGTTGTCCTCTCCTTTATTTGGGTTGTTGGCCAAAGAATCTAAGTTTATATGGTCAAAGAGCTGTTAGGAGGCCTTAGACATTTTAAAGGGTAATTTAACCACTGTACCAATTCTTCAAGGCCCAAACTAGGCCCTCCCTTTTCATATTCATGCTGATGCCTCACACAAAGCCATAGGAGCAACCTTAGGTCAGGTAGAGGAGAAATTGCCCTATGCCATCTATTTTATCAGTAAGAACCTATCAAAGGTTGAGCTAAATTATACTGTGACCAAAAAGGAACTCCTGGTTGTTGTACATTCATTAAACAAATTTAGGCATTACGTTACAGGCTATCAAACATTTGTGCATAGTAACCATGCTGCAATCAAATATTTAATGAACAAACCAGATGTGAATGGTAGAATTATAAGATGGTTGCTTTTATTACAACAATTTAATCTAACTATTGTTTATAAGTCTAGTAAGGAAAATGTTGTTGCAGACTTTCTATCTAGGATGAATGTTCCTATAGGTGAAGAAGGAAAGATGGATGACTAGTTACCAGATGAGCATTTGTTTGCTATTTCAGTTCTCTCCCCATGGTTTGCTGATATAGAAAACTATGTGGTATCAGCACAGTTCCCACCAAAATTTCCCTCCAAAGAAAAGAGCAAGATAGTTAGGAAAAGTGCCCTCTTCACCTGGATTGGGGGCAATCTCTTCAAACTTGGCCCAAATCAAATCTTGATAAGGTGTGTAAGGGAAGAGGAATTTTTTGACATCCTTTTGACCTGTCATGATGGGCCTTGTGGAGGTCACTTTACAGCAAAGAGGACAACATTCCAAGTGTCACAAGCAGGCTATTATTTGCCCACTCTTCATCAGGATGTGAAGAAATACACTAGTCAGTGTGATTGGTGCCAGAGGATGGGAAAGCCTACTCCAAGAGATGAAATGCCCTACAACCTCAAGTGACTTTCGAGCCATTTGACAAGTGGGGCATGGACTTCATTGGGCTTATCAACCATCCTTCAAAGAAAAATTTAGTACATTATTGTGTGCACCGATTATTTGATAAGTGGGTTAAAACCAAGGTGATTAAGGCAACAAAAAAAGAGAAGGTGGTTGAGTTCCTAAGGGAGAATGTATTCTACAAATTTGGGTACCCTAGAGAGCTAGCACAAACCAAGGAAGCAAGTTTACCTCCAACATGATTGAAGAACTACTCAGCCATCACAAAATCAAGAATAGGACCTCCACTCCTTATCATCCATAAGCTAATGGGCAACTGGAGGTGAAAAATAGGGCTCTGGAGAGCATCTTAACCAAGGTAGTAAGCAACAGCAAGAAGGATTGGGCAGAGAGACTAGTTGAGGCCACCTGGGCCTATAATACAACATGGAAGACCACCACTGGATTTACACCCTATGAGCTGGTCTATGGGAAAAAGGCTTTGCTGTCCATTGAGTTTGAATATAACACATTGAGGATGGCAGCCCAACTAGATTTGGATCTCAGTCATGCACAGAAAGAAAGATTGTTCCATTTGAATGGCTTGGATGAATTCAGAATGCAGGCCCTCCTACATACAGAGATAGTTCAGCTTCAGAGGAAGATCTGGCATGATAAACATATTAAGGAGAAGCAATTTCAAGAGGGCAATTGGGCATTGTTATATGATTCTAGGTATAAAGACTTCAAGAGCAAGCTAAGGACAATATGGCTCGAACCTTATGTGGTGGACATATGCCATGATAATGTTCAGTGCAAATTAAAACTATAGATAAAGAAGTCATTCCATTGCTTATTAATGGACACCGACTGAAAATGTACAAGAGGCCTTTATCAAAACAAGAGTCCATTGACAATATCAATAAGAAAGTGATGATGGTGGAGCAAGTTCCAGCTCCTCTCTCATCAGGTCACTAAAAATAAATAAATAAATTGGATTTAGGTGAAAACCTCCATGAGGTGCTTGAGTCCCATCTTTGGGTTGAAAACCTCGTGAGGCAGCCCAATGATGAAAAAAAATATGAAAAAAAAGAATAAGAAGATCGCTGGGTGAAAACCTTCCTTGAGGCACCAAGGGCAAACATCTAGGGTGAAAACCTCTTTGAGGCAGCCTAGGTGTTTTTCAAAAAAAAAAAAAGAGAGATAAAAAGATGTAATTGTTATTTGTAGGTGGACGAGAAATACAGTCAAGGAGAAAAAAAAGGATCCAAAGGGAACCCTACCTCACACATATCCATCTCCTCCACTCCTTACCATGCATAACTCCATAATTTCTATCGTTTTCCACTTCATTGCTTCAATTTAGGCGAATACTGTGTTTTCTAAAATCATCAGCTACAAGTCTTCACTATGATGATCTAGGAGTTCCAGACAACAAACAACAGAGGAGGAAGAAGAATGACCATGCATCAAATAAACAACGTAGCACCTCTGATCCTCAACAACCACAACATGGCAATGAGACCACAAGTAAGTATCTCGCTCACTCACTCATATGCATAATTTGATCAAACGTTGTAAAGGTTACAAGGTAGTTGGCTTATAAGTGAAAATGTGGCCAGTTAACTTGGCCACCTTCATTCTGTCATCACATACAAAACCGTGTGTCCTCTCACATGTGGCCACAGTCAACTCAAAGATAGAGGGGAAGTAGGAAAATAAGTGGTTAAATACAGATCTACGAGGTGGGAGCTGATTACGAGGAGTGGGAAAAAAACATTGTTTACATGCATTCATGCATTCCACCTCCTCGAAACTCCCTCACTCAAGTTGCGCTTATAACTTTGGCGACCCAATGGAAGCAAGGATCCATCATTCTGCAAGAGAATTTCTACAGGAGCATGCACAAGAATAGTCTACAGGATACACAGAGGCAGTCTACAAGATAGGAAGAGAGGGGTTCAAGAGGGAATATCACAAGAACTGTCCACTACCACCATTCTAAAGAGGTAGGATCTAAAAATCCATCCCCATTTACAAGAAAATGAATGAGAAATGCTCTAAAAGCTAGTGGATATAACAATTGTGGGAGGTGAATTACATACACAGGAAACTTTGTTTTCTCCTGAATTTAAAATTCTTTTGTCAAACCTCTCATTTCATCCTCAAACCTCATAAGGAAGATGACAGGAGGGTTTAATAAGAAAGAACCCACAAACACTATGAGGATACAACAACACCCCCAAGTGCTTGAAATCTTTATTAGACACCAATGGATGGGGGTTTTCTAAAAATTCATAGGGTATGATGATGAGGTGGCTCAAGAATTTTCTCATTCCCTCACTCCACATAGCAAAATCCATGCCACTATTATATTTCGAGGGCTCACTATAGATCTCACCCCAGAGCTCATTAGTAGGGTCACCAAACTTCCCCTAGGAATTCCATGGAGAAAATAAGAAAAAGTAGACAGTTAGGTGGAAAAAAGGAAATGCTTTTTAGAAGGTGAAGAACCCGCAGAGGATAAAAATGGAGTAAGGAGGTACAGTCTACCATACCCATGGAGTGAGGTAGGTTACCAAATCATCAAATATATCTCATGTGAGGGTAGATACATTGTTTTTTATTTCTACCATTTTAGGATTCTTGAAGAATTAAGATTTTGGGTAGAAACACTAGTTCACCAAAGACTTAGCATACCCTATTTCCTAATGTAATCACTCATAGACTCCAACAACAAGGTAAAGGAAGGGAATTCCCAACAATTGGCTCACCATGGGTTGATCAGGATCCTCATTGAGGATGCCCTCCAAAACCTCAGGATCCCTATAACATGGTCAGTCTTCAAAGACTTACCAACAGAGGATAACATCAAAACCCTCACCTATGATGTTAGTACTTCTATCAGTGAGGAGGAGGCAAAACAAAAAGAAGAAGATATAGAGCTAGATGGGGATGAGATGGATGAAGAAGAAACTAATAGAGAGGAACATGATGAAGGAGGAGAGAAGGAGGATGATGTTGAAACAGAGGAGAAAACGAAGGAGAAACTGATGGAGATGAGAAAGAATAGCAAGAGGAAGAAGATAAGAAAAACAAAGACCTAAGTGGCTTAAGGGGAAAAGAAGAAATAATGAGAAATCAACATGAGAGGGAAAATGCATGGCTGAGAGGACAACTACAGGAAATGGAAAACCAACCAGCATGTATGTCCAGCCTCTCCTTGGAGGCTATCCAGTGTAGGATGCCAGCTAAATCCTATGTTCTTTACCTCAGAGAACAATGGATGCATTTTTAGATTAAAACACTAGCACAAAGGGGCACCATGCCATTTCAGGACTACAGGAAGTTTATTGATCTTTGTGATCAAAGTACACTAGAGGATAGGGCCAAAATGGATAAATTTTACTTGCACAACAAGGCCCTCACAGACAAGAATGTTTGGGATCCTAATGCTGAGCTAAGAGATATGCAATTAATGGCTTTGGCATCATGGATGAACCATGAGGAGTCAAGGGCTACAGAGATGAAAAGAATATTGCCCAAAGAGTAGAATGAACCTCTTTTCATCATAGCTGAAAAATCAAATTCCAAGGCCATAATGAACACCCATAATCTAATTGCAAATGATCCTCAGTTGGCACCTAGATATCTTGTTGCCCAAGAGCAAGCAATTTCACATTTTGAGGATATGTTTAGACTGCTAGGAGGTGATAGTATACATGCCTGCTCAAGGATATGGAACACATTGCCACACAGCTTGAAGATCAGAGAATATCACACCCCTCAAAGGTTGAGAGAGGCACTCAAAAGAACACCTAACAATGTAAACTTTGAAACGAGAATTGACACTGTTACCAGTTTTCTAGAGATAGCAAAAAAGTGACCCGATTTTGAAAAGGGGTGATGCAGAACACACGTCTTTTTTAGAGCATAGTTTTTGGCACTTTAAATTTTTTTATGTACATTATGTTTTATAATGGTAGTGATTTTCATGCTGATTTAAAAAAGTGGTAATTTTGCATCAGGCCATTTTTTTAAAAGACGTATTTTTTGACTTTAAATTTTCTAATGTATGAAATGTAAATAATTATTTTCTAAATTTAATAATTTTTGAAGTGGTCTTCTTCTTCATATTTTCTTGTTTTTATTTTAATTTTTTTTTGTTAGGTTTTTATTGTTTTGCATATTTAAAGAAGAAGGTCAATATTTTGAATTTTCGATATTCTACATATTTATACATCGTTAATTAATATTTCAATCCAAATGAAATAATTGTCTCTAAAAAAACAATAATTTTTAACAATTGACAAAAAAATAACCAATTTTGACATAAATATAACTAAAAAACCACATGTTTTGATAATTTTTTGTAATTTTTTTGCTAGAGATGACATGTCAAAATCACAATTTTTATAGGAAATTTTAACTAAAAATGGTTAAATAATAGTTTTTTTAATGAATTTCATGTCAAATAATAATAATAATCACTGTTTTTTTTTCAAAAAATAATGATTAACATAAAAATGAATGCGAAAATCACATAATACAAATATTGAATACATAACAACCTTAATTGAGTGCTTATTCTTCTCATAAAATGTCAAATTCAAAACATTACAAGTATAACTAATTAATAGTTTCCAAAAATGAGCTTGATTTCTAAGCATAACTTAAATTTAATCAACAATGTCATGTAATCCAAACTTATCGTCCTTTGGAGTTTCATCATTGTGTTCTTCCACAACATTTTCTACTTCATTTTACCCATTTTCCTCCTCTAATGGATCTTTGATGTCTGTAGATCTCCCAATGTATGCCTTTCCAATCATTCCGTGTAATGGTGGTTGGGGTTCCTTTGCCTTTTTTGCCACACGTGATTCAATAAAGTCCCCTTTCTTCAACCCAATTTCTTTCATTGCATCTGGAAGAAATTGAAGAGAATTAATTCTTTGCTAAATAAAATTGCACTGTATTGGATCTTTTTCAATGACAATGCAATTTCTTCCTTTTTGAAGGAAACATGTTAGTGTTGTACCTAATTATCAAGCACAAAAGAAATAATGAAGTAAAATAGTACAATGACATATAAATTAATAAATAACATATTGCAATCCCATATAATAAAACTTACCTGAGCCAGAAAATAAATCCAAAACCCAATCTCCTTCATTTGACTGCTACAAAGAAATGGCTAAATCAAGCTCCTAAATAACATTGGGTTACATTGTTTAAGTGGTAGCTCAAACGACTCGATCGAGCGCCTAAAAAGGGCTCAATCGAGCAATCATTTTTTCCACGCAAACGTGCCATCTCTTGCCAAAAAGTGTAACCAAGCTCCATGATTTCACCCTTATAGATTATGAATTTCTAAAAATCTATATCCTAATTATTATTATTATCCAATTTTAAGGTCATAGCCAAGCCAGACACAACATTGGTGTATGATACCCCCTTGTTTGTGGGACAAGAGACCCACCTCCACGCAAAGATTTGATTATTATGTCTACGAAGGCATACCTACTCTAACCAATTCTAGTTTTTGAACTTGTGACCTCTTAGGAGGAAACACAAGCTCTTAACCATTAGGCCTATTCATGCTCTAAGAAAGTGGATTTTATTACCTAAATATAGTAACCTAGAAACTCACAATTATAAATCACGATCACAATATATAACACACTTGTAATATTACAAATTATGAGACTATGTTTGAGAATACAAGCATAAGTATTTCCTTTTATGTGTCTCAAATGGGAATGTAATTATGAATTAGAATCTAGCCTAGGTTTGGAGGTTGTGTTTTAAAAATTGATGCATTAATAAAGCCTATATGTGTAATCTTAAATGTATAAAATTGTATTTTATGCTATTTCAAAAAAATTGATTTGAACGTTCATTTTTTTAGGTTTAAAGGTTACATAATTTAGCACAAAATTTAACGTTGATTTCCAATTTATTAATTTGTTTTAGTTTCAAAAAAAATACATATTTGAATATTTATATAAACTATATTAACACGATATATCTATCTATATAACATAATATTATATTAGTTTAATTTAATGATATATATTTAACATCTTCGCACATAACGTTTCCAAGAGTCATTTCTACCATCATACAATTTTGAAATATACTCTAAAATATCTATAGAAATCTTTTACTTTTCACAAAATCTCATATATATATATATATATATATATATATATATATATCTCAAGGAACTCTTAATCATAAATGCACAAAGTCATTACAATCATGGTATTATAGTCATGTTGAAGCCCCAAAAATCGGGTCGACAACAAGGGGGATACCCGCCTGGTCCGAACCTTGGTTGGCAGCTCCTTATCCGTTTGGTATAGCGAGTCCGACTGGGGATAATGGGACCAGTTTCCCAATCTAAGGGTGTGTGTGTGTGCAGAGTTGGATGATGCTGATCTAAGAGTTCTTATCTAAGCTACTTTAATCTAATTCTATGCTATTGTAATCTAATGAAAACAGCACATCTAATCTATGCTAACCCGGGATGTATTTCTTCTATTATGCGATCTAAAGAGATTTCAAATAATAACTGGTAATAAAGATCATTCAGCTATCATAAGAATGGAAATCAATTAAGATGAACCACTTTGCATAAAAAGTTAGGCAAAACAGTTGTGAACAGCATATCGCATAATAAGTTATTCATATATCAAACATAAATAAATGGCTCCACCATACAAAAGTGCCAAATGGTAACTCAAACATTCATGCAATAACATATAAACAACTAAAAACTGTATATCACTTTAAGAATATAAGCATAAATGGTCAAGAGATAAAAGTACCATTTATGATTGGTCCTACTCATAAGCTTCAAGCAACAATGATTTATCTCTCCTTGTTCTAATATCTACCAAGAGTACAGAAGTGCAACATCAGTAGCATATCAAATGTAAACATCAATAAACCTTGATCCATTCATTCACCAAAACCTCCTCTGAGGGTGCAAAAGTGCATGTTCTGAGAACAAGTTTTTGACAAATTTCTGGACCCTTCTCTAAATGCATGAGAAGGTTTTAAATACTGCTAACTAAATAACTTAATTACATAAATTTAGGATACGGTTTAAATGACCGCCCTTTATCTAAGCAAACTTATTTCTAAAAATTGAATCTAATTCCTAACTATTTCTGCATTTGCTCCTTAATGTTGCGAGCATGCAACATTTGCCTGGGAAGAGTCGGCTGGTTGTTTTATGCTTTTGCTTGTGCTACGCAAATAGAAATGGCAAGCGCTGGCACCACTTTTTAGTAAACTAGAAGATATTTTTGGGAATCATCCTTTGGTTGGGCGAATTTACTGCGTATATACTTGGTAACAACCCAAATTTCTCTCAAATTGCTTCTGCTTTTGCTATCTCGGTTTCCGGACTCGTGGATGACTAAGAAAATTAGGGACTTTGCTTTCTGAACAATTTTCTTAGCGATGCGCGATTAGCGCTAGGCGCCAATCGCGCATCGAAAACTGCCAATCGCGCATTGAAAACTGCCTCCGTTCTTTGATCCGGGCCTTTCTGGTGCGTTTTCCGCCTTTAGCGCTTTTTCCTTTACCGGGCATAAGCTTAAGAATTTTGTAAACATGCTGCTTTTGTGAGCTTTTGACCTTGAGTGTCAAATCACCTATTGATATCAGCATCTGTTCAGTAATACTCTGAAATATGCGTTTCTGTTGCATGCAGTATCCGTTTATGAGGACATCTCTTCTCTATTCTCCGAGAATTGAAGCTTTCCCTTTCTCCTTAGATGTTTCCTGCACATTGCTTCATGTTGTTTCCTGTTTTTCATTCCTGCAGTTCACACAAAGGAAAAGAGTAATGATAATAAATTTTGACACGAAAGCTCTAAGCTCTACGAATATATAAAATCATGACACCCATAGCGAACTGACTCTTCGAAAAACACAAAACTGTCCTTCATGAATACTTTGGCGTACATTCATTAATTTATTTTAAGGCGTGTGCCCAATTTTTGGTTTAGGGACAGCTTTTCTTGAATGCTGAGCCGAGGAAAATTTGCGATGGGTGATTTCTGCGACTCGCATCGCAGCATCGCGTTTATCGCAAGATCGCAGATCGTGTTTATCGCAAGATCGCAGATCGATGCAATTTGTTAAATTTTTTATGTTGTTTATGCGATTTGCGATGCGATGTCGCATATCGGCCATCGAAGATTTCTTAAGATCTTCATTTATGGGCGCTTCTTAATGTATGCGATGCGATGAATTTCGCGTCGCTTCTTCGTAGTTTTTTTTTTATTGTGCTCATAAAGAAATGTTTTACTCTTCTCCGTGCGATGTATTTTTAAGGAGTATAATACAAAAAAAATTTATAAAATTTTTTGAATTTTTTACTAAGGGTCCCCACTTGTTTAGTGTTATTGCTAATACTAAAGAAGGAGGGGGGTTGTTGGTGGCCACAACAATGGCGATTCACTTGGAAGAACCAGTTATCTCTGTTTTTCTATTGAATTTTTTAAACTTCCAAAACAGAAAAATTTTCATAAATCTAAACTTTGTTATGGACAGATAAGGTACATTATGCCTTATTCTATCAATGATATTTTGTTTCAACCTCTTTCTATTCTAATTGTTTGCTTCCTCAGGCTTGTCCTTGTATTTATATCAGCCATTACTTGGTCTTGTAAAGATAAAATAAAGTCTTCTATGTGTGCTAGCTTTAAAATATGCTCGTTTGTCGTAGGTAGAGCCTCTGCTGCCAGCAGGCGTCCATAGCCTCGACAGGGTTACATGTTACCCAGCAATGATCCTTTATCCTGCTTAAGGTTATCTACAACCTTCAAAGAAAAATCCATATTGACACTTTTTCCCTTTTTTTTTCTTAAAGAACAATGTATTGGTTTGGTAGCCAAATTATGACACAGTCATTCACTTGATTTACACTTTTGCTGAACAAGCTGGCTCGTGATGAGACCCCTTGTCTTTTGATTTCAACAATCTTGAGTCATTGCCTTGTTTTGATGGACAGTGTTTGGCAAAGTCAGCAAAGTTATAATATCTGTGATCATGATAAGCCAGTTCGTGATGAGACCTCTTATTCTTTGAGATATAGTGTTTCTTGGATTGTCCCTCTGAATGCTGCGATTTTCTTTAACAGGGAGGAAATCATTGTTTTCCTTAAGAAAGCTCTGGATGACAGTAATAGAGTTTGAAAACAACAGTTTTACAGAGAATCTTTATTTTTTTATTGATACCTTTCATTGTGCTGATATAAAACAATTTCTTCGCTAAAGGTTGCTTTCATCAAATTTTTTGAAGTTGAAACTAGTATCATATCTAGGCTAAAGTTTTTAACTGTATCTATCAATAATAAAGATTAGATTTTCAAAAATTCTCTATTCATACAAGCGAAAAGCTCAAAATCTGAAAGAGAATTGGTGTCTTTTCGTGAATACCGGTAGTAACCATTTACAACTGGTTTTATTATGAAAAAGAAAAGAAAAATAAAGCTATTCTACAAAATAGAAGAATAATCTTCTATGGAAAATATATTTTAAGGATTTGTCCATTAACAGGCAAAGAATCCCTTCTACCTGCTAAATCCTGTAAGACAAACGTTGATGGACCTATGACTTCAACAATCTGAAAAGGACCAAGCCACATCTTTTGAAATTTTGTATGTTTGCCCTTTTCTTCATGAGCCTTATCCCATTTTAAAATTAAATCTCCCATCTGAAAAAAATTTGGTCATTATGTTTGAATCAAAAGAGGATTTTATTAGCGCTTGATGATGAGCATGGGTTTTCTTAGCTTGTTCTCGTTGCTCTTCTAATTTAATTATTTCCATTTGTCTTAGTTGTATGGAGGAAGTAGGTACTTCATCAATGTATTGTATTAAAGACAAAGAGGGAATGACTAAGTGAGTTGGAAGAACCACTTCTTTCCCATAAACTAAATTAAAGGGGGAAGTGTCGATCGAAGCTTTTTTCATTATTCTATCTGCCCATAAAGCATTTACCAAAGCTTTATGCCAATTCTTTTGGTTCTGGTCAACTGTTCTTTTAATAATCCTCATTAGGTTTTTATTTGTTGACTCAGCTAACCCATTACCTTGTGGATAGTAATTGGCCGAATATTTTAGTTTGAACCCTCTTTTAAGTGCAAACTCAGTCATTGCATTTCCAGAAAAGTATGATGCATTATCAAACATTAAAGCCGTTGGAAATCCAAACCTAGTGATTATAAATTGATCTATGAATTTGATAATATTTTCAGAATTAGCCGTCTTGAGAGGAACTGCTTCTACCCATTTAGTAAAATAATCTGTTGCCGTGAGGATGTATCTATGCTGCTTAGAAGAGTGAGGAACGATCTCACCTATTATGTCCAAGCCCCACTGACTGAATGTTTGCTCAATGTTTACCGGTTGTAGTGGCAGGGACGACTTCTTTTGTCTTCCAGCAGTAGTTTGGCAGACTTGACATTTCCTCACGTAACTGTGTGAATCTTTGAACAGCGTAGGCCAGTGATATCTTGCACGTAAAATTTTATGTGCAGTAGCATCTCCAGCATAGTGTCCGCCTGCTGGTCCATTGTGGAGTTCCTGCAAAACTTTTTCAGCTTCAGTTTTTTCAAGACATCTAAGAAAAACAGAATCATAATTCTTTCTAAAAAGAATATCATTTATGAGCTGATATTGTTTAGCTTTCAATCTCAGAGTTCTTTTCTTAGTGTGATCCAGGTGTGATGGAGCATACCCGTTCTTAAGATAATAAATGATATCAGCATACAATGATTCTGCATCGTTTAGGCTTACCTCATACATTTGTATCTCTTCGGATGAAATTTCAGAGATTTGCGATGCTCCAGCCAACATTTTGCAGAAGCCTTGACCTCTTACAGTGTTTGCCGGTTTGATCTCAAGGTCGTATTCCTGTAAAGCAGTGATCCAATTTGCTCTTTTCTCGCCCATATCCTTCTGTACTAGAAGATTTCTTATCGCTGGAAACGGTACTATGATCTTAGTATGGGTTTTAAGTAAGAAAGGTCTGAAATATTTGACTGCTTTGAAAACAGCATAGGCCTATTTTTCCACGTCTGAATAATTGAGTTCAGCACCTTGTAAATTTGAGCTAAAAAACGCAATTGGAGCTTCCGCTTTTTCTTGATTTGCTTGAGTTAGAATCGCAGCATATGATTTTTCTGAGGTAAATGTGTATAAAACAAAAGATTCTGAAAAATTCGGGGTTGCTAAAGATGGAGCATTAATAATAGCTTGTTTGATCAGGTTGAATGCTTCATGTTCATCTTGACCCCATTTGAAATTTGAATTCCTTTTAATCATGGTTTGCAAAGGAGACACAATTCGTGAAAAATCTGGGACAAATCTCTTTACAAAATTGATTTGACCAAGGAAAGATTGCATGGCTTTTTTATTATGAGGTAGAGATATCTCAGAGATTTCTTTGATTCTGTCAGGATCAATGTGAATACCGGATTTTGACACTATGAATCCTAGAAGTTTTCCTTCACTTAATGCGAAAAAAGATTTCTTTGGGTTAAGTGAAATCCCATACCTTAAACATCATTGAAATTTTTTTTTAAATCTTTGAGATGGTCGCTTCGCTTCTTGGAGCACACTGTTATATCATCCAAATAAATTACTACAGATTTATTGACTAAACCCTTAAATGCGATGTCCATGGCTCTTTGAAATGTAGCGCCGACATTAATCAAACCAAATGGCATCTTCCGATATGCATATGTGCCCCATTTAGTTCTGAACGTGGTTTTCAACTGATCATCGAGATGCACCAGCACTTGATTATATCCTGAAAATCCGTCCAAGAAAGACATCAGTTCTGAGCCTGCTACTGCCTATAATATCTGTTCCATAGGTGGAAGAGGAAAATTGTCTTTTTGACAGGCTTTGTTAAGATTCCAAAAATCGATACAGATTCTAATATCTCCGTTTTTCTTTCTAACGAGTACCATATTGGAGACCCATTTGGAATGTCTGACGGGGAAAATTATTCTGGCTTTTAATAACTTATTTAGCTCAGTTTTTATCTGATTTTCTAAATTGGGGTGGATCTTTCTCAGTTTCTGTTGGACAGGTTTTTCGTTGTCAATCATAGGAATAGTATGCTGAATGATAGAAGTGTCGTACGTCTTCATCTCATCGTAATTCCAGGCAAAAATGTTTTTATATTGTCTCAAAAGACGAATATACGCTAGTTTTTTTTCAGGGACTAGGCCGATGCCTAGATTAACGTTTTGTGGTTTATCATCAGTTCCTAGGTTTACTAATTCGTAGTTCAGAGTTGGACTGTAGAGCTTTGAATTGGTAGACCTTTTAAACCGATTTTTCAAATCGTATAAGTCTTCTAACTTAACCACCGATTTAGGTATAGCATTATCAGTGCTATTTTGTTGTATTTGTCGATCGTGATGGTCTTCGTCAATTATCTGATTGGAGTAGGATCCTTCAGAAGTGAGGAAATTTACAATATCAGGATCATCATTGAATACTCTCCAATTTGTAATGTTGTCAGGGATGGACGGTCTAAAGATTAATTCTATTGAGAATCTATCTGGACTAAAATCTTCAGAGGGAATAAGCCTAGAGGCTACGTTAGCCAAAAGGTCTGCGCTTGCGTTTTGGAGTCTCGGGATTGAAGAAATATTAAATGCTATAAAATGCTCAGTCAGATCTTGTACTAAAGATTGATAGTGTTTTAAATGACCTGATAGGCAATGTATAGTGTTACGTACCTGTTTGACGATAATCTCAGAGTCTCCGAAGACTTGAAGATACTTGACGTTTAACCCGATTGCTTTGTATAGGCCTTGCACCAAGGCCTCATATTCTGCTGTATTGTTTGTGCAATTGAATTCGAGTCTGCACGTAAGCATGGTCTTGTTTCCTTCTGGACTAATCAGAACGCATCCTGCTCCTGCTCCTTCGTTAGATTTAGAGCCATCGAAATATAATTTCCAAAACAAAGATGTATTTACAGGTTTATCTACAAAATTAACACACTTTGAACTATCAGTTTGGGAAAAAATTTCGACTTGGGACAAAACTGAATTTTCTAAGTAAGGTGATGTGTGAGCATTGAAATTACCGAGAAAAGAATCTACCGAGTAATTGCCTATGATACTGCTGTTATACGATACTGCTTCATTTTCTCCCTCTAATTCCGTTACTATGTACTTCTGGTGTAACTCTCGTTCAACCTTTATTTGATTTAGTTTACCGTTGTAGGGTAACCACATGTGCGACCAGTCGGTTGCAAAGTATCCATGGAGTTTCTCGGACCAATCCCTGCTAAGAATTAAGCCATAGAATTCTGGGATATCAGCCACTAGAATGTCAATAACCTGACATACCTTCAGGTTAGATGACAATCTTATGGTTACTTGATTAATTTCACCAATCATTTCGACTTGAGATCGATCAAACTGAACTATGCGCACTGCGGATTTTTGTGGTTGAACATTTAACTTAGCACATATTGATCTGGGTAAAATATTTGATGAAGCACCGGAATCTACCAAACAATTGTGCACATTTTTATTGAAAATTTCATAAGTGAGAAGAAACGGGGGAGTGTGAGATCTTGATCTTCCTCCAATCAAGGCGATATCATTTGGATCAATCTTATTGATCGCGTTAGTTGGAGGTCTTCCCATGTTGTGGGAAGCTTGAGAGAGTACAGCGGTAGGCAAAGGTACAATAGGCACAACATGTAATTCTTTCATCATTATCTTCTGTTGATGCTTCAATTTGCTCAATTCATAAAGGGTAATATTAGCCGTAGTCTTTTTCATGTCATCAATAATATTGTACTCCATTTCATCCGACACTATCATTGTTTTTGATGGAGTTGTTTGATTTGCTTGGACTGGGCTAGATTGAGTCGCTTTAGTGGTTGTTTTCTTTGTTGCGACTTTATCTTTTGTTGTAGGTCTTGCGCTCTTCTGCTTAGGGGTAGTTTGGGGAGGATCAAGCTGATTTTTGCTTCGTGTGCTAACCAGAAATACTTCTTGATCTTCTTCTTGTGGGAGGATGAAATCCCACATTCCTTGTAATTCCACAACTTCTTCGTCATTGGTCTGCCCTTCAGTGGCACTTTCTTCTTCTTCCTCTTCCTCAGTTTCAGCATTGGAGATGGCATTGGGTGGTTTTGCATTCGTTGAAGGACCTCTTTTGAAAGCTCTGTAGGGCTTTTTTAAAGAAGTTTCTGCTACTTGTTTTTTTATGTCAACCATCTCATTAGACATGGTCTTTAATAATTTCTGCAATCCTTCCAAATCGAAAGGGTCTTTTGTTTATTTCTTCTTGGAGTCTTCCTTGAAGGTGACTTTTTTAGACTTGCGTTCCTCTATCGCGGATCTCTTTTCCAGGGCTATTACGCGTTTCTCTACTGCTATCGCCTCTGTCATGTTTTCAACTAAGGTTGTTTTATTTGCTCTATCCACAAAGATTGCTATGTTTGATGGTAAAGTAGTAATATACCATTCACATCGTACTTCTTCGCTGGGTTGGGAAGCAGTGGGAATTTTGTTGAGAATTTTATTGAACCGTAAATCGAAATCTTTGATAGGTTCTTTAGCTTGGGCCTTAAGATTGGATAGGTCATTGATTAATGTTGCCGTTGATCTGTCATCACCAAACTTGATAAGGAATTGATTCTGGAAGATATCCCAACTTGTGATAGACCCGGAGGGTAATGAAAAATACCATGACCCGGCTGTCCCTTGTAGTGTATAGGGAAAAAGCCGAACAACAACATCTTCGTTAGTAACTCCGTTGAGATTGATAGAAAGCATGAAATTGTTTATGTGTTCTTCTACTAGCATGCCTGATTCTAGATTGAATTTGGGCAGCCATTTCTCAGGATGGGCCAGTATTTGACTCAAGGGCGTGGGCATTAAAACTGCCCCGGGGTTGTTCCATGGAGACTTGGCCATTGTTGAGCTGCTAGTAGAGAAAAGTGCAGAAGATGATCTTTGTGGCTGGGAAGATGAGGATACTATGATCGTAGAGGATTGAAGAGGGGTTGTGGGAGTTCCGGTAGACGGATGGATGATAGTTTGGAATGGAGGTGTGGGTGGTTGACTTCGCGGTGAGGTAGTTGAAATAGGCGATGTAGACGAAAGAGTCTCACTGTCAGACTCTTGTGGTGATTTCCTCGCTCTTTTCCTGGTGGGAAGAGGCAACTCAGTTGGCTGGATGCCAAATTTTTCACTCTTTAACCTGGTTAGGGGATGAGCAGGATTGTACTACGAAGTCACACTGCTTTGAGATTTATCAGACCTCTGAGGAGAAATGGAAAATCCCTGAAGTTTGTGAATCCGAGATTCAACTCCAGGAGGTTTAATGGTAGATTGGTCTGAAATATCAGGGTGTGTAGCAGTGATTGATACTCGAGCGACTTCTGACTCTGGATTTAAATATACTGGAGAAGTCGGGGGAGATGATGAGGGCGATTTACTCTCAGAATGGTATTTAGATTTTGATTTAGGTGCCATTCATAGTTTAGGCCCTCCTTCTAGCGCCAAATATGTTGAAGCCCTGAAAATTGGGTTGACAACAAGGGGGATACCCTCCCGGTCCAGACCTTGGTTGGCAGCTCCTTATCCGTTTGGTATAGCAGGTCCGACTGGGGATAATGGGACCAGCTTCCCAATCTAAGGGTGTGTTTGTGTGCAAAGTTGGATGATGCTGATCTAAGAGTTCTAATCTAAGCTACTTTAATCTAATTCTATGCTATTGTAATCTAATGAAAACAACACATCTAATCTATGCTAACCCGGGATGTATTTCTTCTATTATGCGATCTAAAGAGATTTCAAATAATAATTGGTAATAAAGATCATTCAGCTATCATAAGAATGGAAATAAATTAAGATGAACCACTTTGCATAAAAAATTAGGAAAAACAGTTGTGAACAACATATCGCATAATAAGTTATTCATATATCAAACATAAATAAATGGCTCCACCGTACAAAAGTGCCAAATGGTAACTCAAACATTCATGCAATAACATATAAACAACTAAAAACTGTATATCACTTTAAGAATATAAGCAGAAATAGTCAAGAGATAAAAGTACCATTTATGACTGGTCCGACTCATAAGCTTCAAGCAACAACGATTTATCTCTCCTTGTTCTAATATCTACCAAGAGTACAGAAGTGCAACATCAGTAGCAAATATCAAATGCAAACATCAATAAACCTTGATCCATTCATTCACCAAAACCTCCTCTGAGGGTGCAAAAGTGCATGTTCTGAGGACAAGTTTTTGACAAATTTCTGGACCCTTCTCTAAATGCATGAGAAGGGTTTAAATACTGCTAACTAAATAACTTAATTACATAAATTTAGGATATGGTTTAAATGACCGCCCTTTATCTAAGCAAACTTATTTCTAAAAATTGAATCTAATTCCTAACTATTTCTGCATTTGCTCCTTAATGTTGCGAGCATGCAACATTTGCCTGGGAAGAGTTGGCTGGTTGTTTTCTGCTTTTGCTTGTGCTACACAAATAGAAATGGAAAGCGCTGGCACCACTTTTTAGTAAACTAGAAGATATTTTTGGGAATCATCCTTTGGCTGGGCGAATTTACTGCGTATATACTTGGTAACAACCCAAATTTCTCTCAAATTGCTTCTACTTTTGCTATCTTGGATTTCGGACTCGTGGATGACTAAGAAAATTAGGGACTTTGCTTTCTGAACAATTTTCTTAGTGATGCGCGATTAGCGCTAGGCGCTAATCGTGCATCGAAAACTGCCTCCGTTCTTTGATCCGGGCCTTTTTGGTGTGTTTTCCGCCTTTAGCACTTTTTCCTTTACTGGGCATAAGCTTTAGAATTTTGTAAAGATGCTACTTTTGTGAGCTTTTGACCTTGAGTGTCGAATCGCCTATTGATATCAGCATCTGTTCAGTAATACTCTGAAATCTGCGTTTCTGTTGCATGCGGTATCCGTTTATGAGGACATCTCTTCTCTGTTCTCCGAGCATTGACGCTTTCCCTTTTTCCTTAGATGTTTCCTGCACATTGCTTCATGTTGTTTCTTGTTTTTCATTCCTGCAGTTCACGCAAAGGAAAAGAGTAATGATAATAAATTTTGACACGAAAGCTCTAAGCTCTACGAATGTATAAAATCATGACACCCATAGTGAACTGACTCTTCGAAAAACACAAAACTGTCCTTCATGAATACTTTGGCGTACATTCATTAATTTCTTTTAAGGCGCGCGCCCAATTTTTGGTTTAGGGACAACTTTTCTTGAATGCTGAGTCGAGGAAAATTTGCGATGGGTGATTTCTGCGACTGGCATCGTAGCATCACGTTTATCGCAAGATCGCAGCATTGCGTTTATCACAAGATCGCAACATCGCGTTTATTGCAAGATCGCAGATCGCGTTTATCGCAAGATCGTAGATCGTAGATCGATGCAATTTGTTAAGTTATTGTGTGTTGTTTATGCGATGTTGCGATATGCGATGTCGCATATCGGCCATTGGATATTTCTTAAGATCTTCATTTATGGGCGCTTCTTAATGTATGTGATGCGATGAATTTCGCGTCGCTTCTTCGCAGTTTTTTTTTTATTGTGCTCATAAAGAAATGTTTTACTCTTCTCCGTGTGATGTATTTTTAAGGAGTATAATACAAAAAAAATTTATAAAATTTTTTGAATTTTTTACTAAGGGTCCCCACTTGTTTAGTGTTATTGCTAATACTAAAGAAGGAGGGGGGTTGTTGGTGGCCACAACAAATCATCATATCACTAGTAAGAAAATAATAGCATTTCACCCACCACTCCCAATTAACCTTCTGAATATATATATATATATATATATATATATATAAATCTAACAAGTTAGTTAATTCTAATGTCTCACGCAACCAACCCAATGTTTCTTGTTGCTAAGTTGTGGTGTAGAATCGTGTCCTATTGCATATTTCTATCATAGAGGACAAATTTAACCATGTCTTGTTCCGAAACCTTTAAACATTTTCCTAGATTCCATTAATAATTCAATATATTGGTAAGTGGACTTTAACCATTTATGCGACTGGAAACTCTCGCATAGAATGGGACACATTATAGGAGTCATGAAGTGGTATACTACACAAATTCCATTAAGTCATGTTAGGATAAAAAGGTCTCCCCACTAACTTGAATTCAACATTTAATATTGATGACATGTTGGCTAGTGAGGATGTGTTTGTTGCCATTATTTTATTTAGGAAGGAAAAAAAAACTTAGTTACATCATGTGTAGAATCAATATATCGCTTGGGCAATTCTGAGAATCGTGGGGTGGTGGGGAAATTCTCAGAATTGCCCCATGTGCCCACTTCTGCATATTATTGATCTCATTAATTATAATATAAATAAAAATAATTAAATTCATAACAGTAAATGATTAGACTCTAATATAAATGAGTTAAGGGAAAAAACGATATAAATGAATTTCCAAAAAGTTAAATTATATCTAATCCCAATTCTTATCTCTTTGCATGCAGGCATGGGCACATGGGGCGATTTTTAGAATCGCCCCACCACCCTGCGATTCTCAGAATTGCCCTAGGAATTAATGCATACATCCTATGGAGAAAATAATAAATCTCGTTTATCGTGTGACAATTATCCAGGAAAATAATAAATCTCATTTTTGTCTCGATTTATCAGGCAACGTGGTTAATATGAATCCCGAGTTCTACACGCAAGGAGGAGATGATATGGGAGATCTGTTTCACTTGAGTAAATTGGACTGTCCCTCTTGAAACGCCTCATGAAACGTAAACAACTCAACACCTCATGGATATTATTGATCTCATTAATTATAATATAAATAAAAACAATTAAATTCATAACAGTAAATAATTAGACTTTAATCTAAACGAGTTAAGGGAAAAAACGATATAAATGAATTTCCAAAAAGTTAAATTATATCTAATCCCAATTCTTATCTCTTTGAATGTAGGCGTGGGCACATGGGGCGATTCTGAGAATCGCCCTGTCAGCCCGCGATTCTCAGAATCGCCCCCGGCATTAAAGCATACATCATATGGAGAAAATAATAAATCTCGTTTATCATGTGACAACAATCCAAGAAAATAATAAATTTCGTTTTTGTCTCGATTTATCGGGTAGCGTGGTTACTATGAATCCCGGGTTCTACACGAGAGGAGGATATGGAATGGGAGATGCATTCCACTTGAGTAAACCAGACTATCCCTCTTCTCAACGCGTCATGGAACGTAAACAACTCAACGCCTCATGGATATTATTGATCTCATTAATTATAATATAAAGAAAAACAATTAAATTCATAACAGTAAATAATTAGACCTTAATCTAAACGAGTTAAGGGAAAAAGTGATATAAATGAATTTCTAAAAAGTTAAATTATATCTAATCCAATTTTCTTATCTCTTTGCATGCAGGCGTGGGCACATGGGGCGATTATGAGAATTGCCCCGCCACCCTACGATTCTCAGAATCGCCCTAGGAATTAAAGCTTACATCATATGGAGAAAATAATAAATCTCATTTATCATGTGACAGCAATCCAGGAAAATAATAAATCTTGTTTCTGTCTCGATTTATCAGGCAACGTGGTTAATATGAATCCCGGGTTCTACACGAGAGGAGGAGATGAAATGGGAGATCCGTTCCACTTGAGTAAATTGGACTTTCCCTCTTCTCAACGCCTCATGGAACGTAAACAACTGCATACCAAAAAACCCTTATAATCACTTGAGTTAATATGAAGTAAAGACAAACAAGCAGCGCAACAGTGGTCTGCTTTCCTCTCATGAGATCTCTACTTTTTTGCATGGCATCAATCCCGTAACACTCATCCTCCAACACCGTCACAACGTTGGCGAGGCCCCACGCTGTTCTTACATACAGTTCCAGGCCGACGAAAATGATGGCAAGAATTACATTGAAAAGAAAAGTTCCCCAATTGCATTTGTGGTCCCCTTCCACTCTGATCACAACGGAGAAGAAGATGATGAGCAGGAACGTTATGGCCAGTAGAACCACCATGAACGAAATTATGAAAATGAAGTAGAAAGTTACTGTGAGATGTTTCCAGACCCTGGGAATGTAGACTTTCATAATTCTCGCGTATGGGAGTTCCAATTTATTGGTGTTGGCCCTGTATTTGGAGGCAACCATGCACACCATGTAGAAAAGCAGCGATCTCATAGTGACAAAAAAACGACTCCCCATATCTAGTCATAGGCCGGAGGTCAGTCACATGCAGATGATGAAGCCTAAATTTCAAATACTAAATGTTGACATCGACAAATCCCGTCACAGGAATGGAGATGATTACATGCAACAAGAAAAGAGCCAGAAGCGCAAGCTGTGTTCTAGTCCAAGCCCAGGAGGAGGACATTGATGGTTTCCAACTTGGGTGATGTTAAGCCTGGAACAATCCTAACTTTCCTATGTTATGAGTTCATGGTTATTCTTCTATTCAATAAACGGCAAGTCCTAGCCTAAGATTAGCCTAGTAACATGAGAAAAAAATGTTAAAGCGACGTTCACTTTGATTTATTCTACTACTGAGCAATTTACAAATGCAATTATGATTTCGGGCTCTTCAACATGTAAATGTGAAGTGATCACTGCATGACTTATTTAAAAATATATAATGCTAAAGGTTTTATATTTCTCATTGTGATTCGATTCATAACATTAAACTGATAATTGCTTATGACCATAATATTTCTGATTATGTTTTGATTGATAATTTTGAAGATATAATTACATTTTATTATGATTTCTATGAACTATGAAATGGCAGCTCAGTGCTGAAGGATCACGTGCATAATCCCAAACGTATAACTGTATATTGTCATGATTTATGTTGTAAATACTTGAAAAAGAAATCTGCTTCTGTGATTGTTTAGACATTTAGTTTAATGATGTAAGTCTCATTTTGTAGAATTGGTCGATTCAATCACTGGTATTATCTATGTACAAAATCAATTACATCTTAATTCATTTCAAATCCTTTTGGATGTTTATTGTTTGTCTACCATCTTATCCAGTAGATTCATTGTGGATATTCTTCGTCATGTTTTGGTAAGCATTTGTATTAAATGGTATCAAAATTGCGATCATTATTTGTATAATTTGTTTTTCAAAAATCATGCTATACTTTGGAGATCAACTATCTTATCTAAATCTCGAATATATTTAAAAAAAATAAAAGTGTATTGGATATATCGTATCCCCACTGCATCACCCTTTTCTATTCTTATTTGGAGTTTGTTGGACCTTCGCTATTTCCATGTGACCACAATATTTTTATGTTTTTCTTTGTGTTGGAACTCCATTATCCCCATGACACCATGGATTGACACCATGCAGAAAAGCAGGGATCTCATGAGAGGAAAGCAGACCACTGTAGCGCTGCTCATTTTTCTTTACTTCATATTAACTCAAGTGATTGTAAGGGTTTTTTGGTATGCAGTTGTTTACGTTCCAGGAGGCATTGAGAAGAGGGATAGTCCAGCTTACTCAAGTGGAATGGATCTTCCATTTCATCTCCTCCTCTTGTGTAGAACCCGGGATTCATATTAACCACATTGCCTGATAAATCGAGACAAAAACGAGATTTATTATTTTACTAGATTGATGTCACATGATAAACAAGATTTATTATTTTCTCCATATGATGTATGCTTTAATTTCTGGGGCGATTCTGAGAATCGCAAGGTGGCAAGGCGATTCTCAGAATTGCCCCATGTGCCCACCCCTGCATGCAAAGAGATAAGAATTGGGATTAGATATAATTTAGCTTTTTGGAAATTCATTTATATCTTTTTTCCCTTAACTTGTTTAGATTAAAGCCTAATTATTTACTGTTATGAATTTAATTGTTTTTCTTTATATTATAATTAATGTGATCAATAATATCCATGAGGCGTTGTGTTGTTTATGTTCCATGAGGTGTTGAGAAAAGGGACAGTCTGGTTTACTCAAGTGGAACGGATCTCCCATTTCATCTCATCCTCTCGTGTAGAACCCGGGATTCATATTAACCATGTTGCCTGATAAATCGAGACAAAAACAAGATTTACTATTTTCTTGGATTGTTGTCACATGATAAACGAGATTTATTATTTTCTCCATATGATGTATGCTTTAATGCCTAGGGCAATTCTGAGAATTGCGGGGGTGGCGAGAAGATTCTTAGAATCGCCCCATGTGCCCACACCTTCTTGTAAAGAGATAAGAATTGGGATTAGATATAATTTAAATTTTTGGAAATTCATTTATATTGTTTTTTCCCTTAACTCGTTTATTTTAAATTCTAATTATTCACTGTTATGAATTTAATTGTTTTTCTTTATATTATAATTAATGAGATCAATAATATCCATGAGGCATTGAGAAGAGGGACAGTCCGGTTTACTCAAGTGGAACGGATCTCCCATTTCATCTATTCCTCGCGTGTAGAATCGAGGATTCATATTAACCATGTTGCCTGATAAATCGAGACAAAAACGAGATTTATTATTTTCCTGGATTACTGTCACATGATTAAAGTCTAATTATTTATTGTTATGAATTTAATTGTTTTTATTTATATTATAATTAATGAGACCAATAATATGCAAGCGCCACCCCGCAATTCTTAGAATTGCCCCAGCGATATATTGATTCTACACATGATGTAACTAAGTTTTTTTTTTCCTTCCTAAATAAAATAATGGCAACAAACACATGCTCACTAGCCAACATGTCATCAATATTAAATGTTGAATTGGAGTTAGTGGGGAGACCTTTTTATCCTAATGTGACTTAATGGAATTTGTGTAGTATACCACTTTGTGACTCCTATAATGTGTCCCATTCTATGCGAGAGTTGCCAGTCGCATAAATGGTTGAAGTCCACTCACCAATATATTGAACTACTAATGGAATCTAGGAAAACTTTTAAAGGTTTCGGAACATGACATGATTAACTTTGTCCTCTATGATAGCAATATGCAATAGGAGACGATTCTACACCACAACTTAGCAACAAGAAACGTTGGGTTGGTTGCGTGAGACATTAGAATTAACTAACTTGTTATATCTATCTATCTATCTATATATATATATATATATATATATATTCGAAAGGTTAATTGGGAGTGGTGGATGAAATGCTATTATTTTCTTACTAGTGATATGATGACTATAATACCATGATTGTAATGACTTTGTGCATTTATGATTAAGAGTTCTTGAGAATATATATATGAGATTTTGTGAAAAGTAAAAGATTTCTATAGATATTTTAGAGTATATTTCAAAGTTATATGACGGTAGCAATGACTCTTTGAAAAGTTATGTGGGAAGATGTTAAATATATATCATTAAATTAAACTAATATAATATTATGTTATATAGATAGATAGATAGCGTTAATATAGATTATATCAATATTCAAATATGTAATTTTTTTTGGAAACTGAAGCAAATTAATAACTTGGAAATCAACGTTAAATTTTGTGCTAAATTATGTAACCTTTAAACCTAACAAATTGAATGTTCAAATCAATTTTTTTAAAATAGCATAAAATACAATTTTATACATTTAAGATTACACATATAGGCTTTATTAATGCATCAATTTTTAAAACACAACCTCCAAACCTAGGCTAGATTCTAGTTCATAATTACATTCCCATTCGAGATGTATAAAAGGAAATAGTTATGCTTGTATTCTCAAACATATTATCATAATTTGTAATCTTACAGGTGTGTTATATATTGTGATCGTGAGTTATAACTATGAGTTTCTAGATTACTATCTTTAGCTAATGAAATCCACTTTCTTAGAGCATGAATAGGCCTAATGGTTAAGAGCATGTGTTTCCTCCTAAGAGGTCACAGGTTCAAAAACTAGAAGGGGTTAGAGTAGGTATGCCTTCGTAGAAATAATAATCAAATTGTTGTGTGGAGGTGGGTCTCTTGTCCCACAAACAAGGGGGTCTCATACACCAATTTGGTGTCTGGCTTGGCTATGACGATAGAGATTCTGAAAAGGTTGTTACCAGAAGGAACAATGTTGAGATGGGAGTCTGCTGAAACTAGTCGTAGATCTAGAAGAATTTTGAAACCTAAAATGGTGGGCATGCATGTGGACTCAGATGGGGCACTAGTTGATGAAAGAGAAGAATATGGAACATCTTCATCTGCATCCAGTCATTCATCTGAAGATGTGAATTCTGATGGTGTGCAAGAAAATATGAGTGATTTTGAATAGTTGTCTAAGACAATTTTTATAAGTGATTGCATCGTACCTTGAAATAAAATTTTTGATTTCCATATGGTGTTAAATCAGAAGTTATGAGTCATTTTTAGGTTGTTTGATTATATGTCTTAATTATGATAATTTTTATTGTTTAGAATATCTATAATGCAACAATAAATTAGAGATATAATTTAATGTTCATTCAATATACAAGTAATGACATTTCGATTCATTTAGTCATGTAATTTGTTCATAATGTCATGGTTTTTAAAATTTATCGTTGAAAAAATTCCAATTTCTTTTGTATCTAGCATGTTATGGTTGAAAACATGTTGAAATTATACTTAGGAAAGAAAAATTTTATTCTACCAAAAACATTAGTGTGTTTTTTTCCTCATAAACAACTCTTTTTTTGCACATAAAAATTCGGTTTTACTAGCATTTTTTAAAAATGTTGAAAATTGACCCTAAAAAAAAATCATCATTCTAGTATTAACACTTTTTCGTTTTCAAGGTTATTTTTGCACGAAAATTTCGTTTTCACTACCATTTTTAAAACATGTTCAAAATTGACCCTAAAAAAAACCCATCGTTCCAGTATACACACTTTTCGTTTTTAGCATTATTTTTTATGTTTTTTCGGGGTTTTTTGGCGAGAGTTCCCATTTTGAGTTTATAGTTCCCATTTCAAAGTTTACATTGTTACCTATGTATAAGCAATCAATGCAAAGGTTGAAGTTCAATTGGATAGGCCTAAAAATCAGTCCACCACTACTACTAGGAATGCTAGAAGGGACAAAAGAAGAAGAGGAAAAGAGGCAGTGGGAAGAAGTAGAATGGAAATCAGGCTTCTATGCACAAGAGAAGAGACCACAGCAAAGGCATGGGATGTCAGAGAGGCTACTAGAGCCATGAAGGACATGGACATTGACTAAGTTGCTCAGAGGATGAGAAACACTTTTAGTAGGGGGCTGATGATGAGCCTCATCATTGGGTAATTATATGGGCCGTAGTTCACCTCCTAGCTTAGTCCTACCAACTATTCTCATAACTTATTGCATACTTTTGATTATATTTTGTTTATGAGATGAGTTAGAGTTGGATATTTTTCTTTGTGGTCTAATATGCATGTAATGCAAGATTAAAGGATAAAATCAAGGAATTTTAGCAAATACCTTGATCAAAACTCGAATTGGACAAGGGAGAGGAATTATAGGAGGGAAATCCTCCTCATTTACTACCCCACCATTCTAATATTCCTCCATCAACTTGGAGTGTAACCAGCCAAATCATGAGGACTAGAAGGCAGTTGAGCAAGTGGAAGTCAAAGTTCCAATTTATCTCTAGTTTGGGAGCCGAGCCTCCCTAATTTTAAGGAAGTCATTGGAGACTTCAGATGCATAAGTATAGAGGCCTAGGACCTTGGTAGGATTTAGAATTTTGATTGTAAAACACTACTTTATTTTCGAGTTGCAAGACTTGTGACAGTTGTTGATGTAATCCATTGTTTTGATAATAAGAATGAGCTTTGTTTTGAGCCAGCACTGAGTTAACTCAGAGGGCTGAAGCTCTTGGGTTAGGGCCCAACCCTAGGAACTAAGGCTCCTCTTTATTGTACATGTACATTAGTGTAGATTCATGGTTTAATCATTCATTTGCTTAAGTAGCTGCATTTCCATTACAACAGTGTAGCGCATAGATTCATGGTTTAATCGTTCATTTGCTTAAGTAGTTGCATTTCCATTACAACAATGTAGCATAGATTGGTTGTGTTTTAGTTTGCTTCCATTTGTGCCTTTTTCTTCAGTTAGCAGGTTAGCAAGGATTATACCTGTAGATTTCCTTTCACAACAACCCTGACCAACCACCGTCAACCGTGTGTCGCATAGCTTCTTTGTATTCATTTCAGCGTTTGACTTTATGCGCTCCAAATCTCCACCGTCGATTTGTCTAGCTTGATCCAATATCTATCTCATTGTCTCAATACTTTATGCACCCCAAATCTCCATTATCTACCTGTCTAGCTTGATCCAACGGCTATCACATCGTCTCAATACTTTATGTGCTCCAAATCTCCACCATCAATCTTTCTAGCTTGATCCAACGCCTATCGTGAAATCTTGCATGAATTCTTGCATGGCTGATGTCTGCCTCGCAAGCGAAAAAGTGGTTTTCTTGTGCTACGTGTCACCCAGTTAGGCTAATCGCATAAAATTTTAGAATTCTGCTTACAGCTTTGAGGGTGCGCGAGAAACTGCTTACCACCTATGGAAACACGCTCCATCATTCCGCACATTTCTTACCCTTCTGTCGCCACGTGACTTGATGTGATCCTTCCATTTATTCACTTCATCTCCGCGATAAGATCTCCGCCATTCATCTTCTGATTAGTCTTGTTCATCCATCTCTTGACTTAACCTCTCGCGATAAGATCTCCGCCATTCATCTTCTTATTAGTCTTAGTCATCCATCTCTTGACTTAACCTCCCGCGATAAGATCTCTGCCATTCATCTCTCGTTAGTCCTATTTGTCCATCTCTTGACTTAACCTCCCACAATAAGATCTCCGCCATTCATCTCCCATTAACCATATTCGTCCATCTATTCACTTAACCTCCATGATAAGATCTCCACCATTCATCTCCCGTTAACCCTGTTCATCTATCTATTCACTTAACCTTTGCGATAAGATCTCCGCCGCTCATCTTTCATTAGTCTTGTTCGTCCATCTATTCACATAATATCCTGTGATAAGATCTTCAATGCTCATGTTCCATTTTTACTATTTGCTGAATGATCCAACAGTTCCCATGCATTGCTGCTTCGTTACATTCTCCTTTCACTGATTTTGATCTTCGCTCGCTCTTTCACTTGACTCCTTGCATGCTTGATTTACCAAAACACCAAAAATGAAAAAAAAGACTTAGTTTAGTTTCCTTGGTTACACATTAGTTTGGTTTGATGCTCTTTACTCCTGTAACTTAGATAGCAGCATTAGGTTAGTGTTTATTTAGCAATTCTGCTCAGTTTAACTGTTTAAATGGTTAATTAGGATATGGTGTGATTTAGCATTACATGTTGTTTTCTTCATTACTGCAGTAGAGTAGCTCTCTTAGAATAGATTTTCTCTTTTTCCATCAAAGAATCAAGCTTCTTCTAACTCTATAGAATTCTGGCTTGGAACCATTGGGGTCTCTCGCTAGATGAACAAGTTACAACAAGCAGGACCTTCACTTCTACTTGTGCATATAGCACTATCACCTCCAAGTTTGAACAAACCCTGGGTTGATAAGCAAAGCTTGTAGCCCAGGAGTTGCAACATCCTTGCTATAATACTGGTGCTCATCAATCGTCACCCATCTCGATATGCATATCGAGATATTTCTCCTCCAGGTCATTGAATAACTCTTTGTCGCTAGTCATGTGGAATGAAGCTCCACTGTCTAAGTACCATACACTTCCCATCATTGATGATGCCATGCATGTAATGAGGGAAAATTCCAACTCAAATTGAGAGGCCAAAGCCTCACCATCCACTCCTCCTGAAGACTTCTTCTTGGACTTCTTGAGTGGACAATTTATAGCAAAATGGCCTAGTTCATGACAATGAAAGCACTTAACTTTCGTCATGTCTTTATTCTTACTTCCATGATAAGAATCTGATTTGGAATGGGAAGATTTCCCTTTCCCCTTATTTTCCTTAATTGCTAAGGCACAGTTCTCTTCATCATTAGTCTTTGATGAAGAGCCATCCCTGGTGTTCCTCCTGATCTCCTCCTGCATCAAATCCAACCACAGTCATTCCTAATCTGGCAGCTTTTCCTGATCATTAAGAGAGTCTTGATAACTATGCCAACTCTTTTGGAGTCCTAGAAGAGTAAGACTCACCATATCTTCCGTGGAAACTATGATTCGAACACTTCCAAGTTCATCGCAACATTGAGTGAACTTGGTCAAGTATTTTGAAATAGTCTCACCTTTCTCCATTTTGATTTTTTGAAGTTTGTCCTTCAGTTCCAATTTCCTTTGGTCACTATTGTTCTGATACAAGTCCATCAATGTTTTCCACATAGAATATGAAGTTCCTTTTCCATAGAGACTCGAGACAATGTGGTCTCAAACTCCCTCATGGATTATCCACCTTGCCTTCGCTACACACTTCTTCCATTCGGCCAAATTTTATGCATCCGATGTTGCTAGATTAGGAATTTCTTGATCAACGAATTCCTTCAAGCCATTATCCTCTAGCACAACCTCCATTTTATCCTCTAGGCTATAAAATTTGAGCTACCTTCCAAGGCATACTCGAGCTGCAAACCGTAGAACATCATCTTGCGATCCTAAAGTATGTATTGCAAATTCGAATTTCACCTATAACCCATAACTCAAAACTTCGAACTCTCCTCTAGTATATTGATCTCAGCTCCGATACCATGTAGAAAATCCTATAGATTCACAAGCTCATGCAATGTACTAAAGAAAAGGACAAGGATCTACTTCTACTTTCAACCAGCGGAAGCCAATAGATCGATGAAAACAATATGAACAAGAAGAAGATAATCAAAGACACATAACAAAATATTTATCTTGGGAAAGCCACAACTCTAAACCCCACTATCTATATTGCATATATGAGAAGTCCAAGATGATAATACAATGTTTTTTCTCACAAGAACAATCCCAGAACTCAATATAATCAATCCTCAACTCACAAGAAAGTTCTTGGCCAACACTTAGCCAATTCTTCATCTCTCCAAGCCCCTATTTCCTTGCGCAATTCCTATGACTGAATAGCCCATATTAATGGGAATCCAGTGCATCCAAAATTGCACAATCCACACTAGGTTCAGTTCCTGATTGCATGCGTGATCTATACAACTCAGTAAATCATATAATGAATATTACATTGTCCCTGCACTCTAGTCTCAACTAGGTCTTTCTCAAAATTGACATGCATGATTTTTTGATGAGGGAATATTCAATTAACTCAAGTAGCACTAGTGGATACATTAGTGCACCAACTGATTGTTAACTCTCTACTAGTTCCACAAATAGTTTGGAACCAATTTAAGTCAACTTAACTCAGTAAAATGACTTATCTAATTACAACTCACAATTAACTCATACTGGACCCCTACAATATAGGGGGAACATATACATGACTTCAGAAAGACTTCCAACTAAAAATTCCTACGATAATTAAGTTAATAAAACTTAATTAACTATTTAAAAGTTGTTATGAGAATAGAATTCGATTTTATTTCTTAGTTTAATTCAAGAACAAATTAAACTAGAATTTCTTGTTTCCATTTCTCAACAACCACAATTGATTGGATTATGGACACAAAGGTCAAGAAAACTTGCCAGTTGAAGATCCAACTATATTGGGTTGTCAAAGCTAGCCAACTCTTGCACCAAGGCAAGGCTCATTAGGGGCCAAGTTCAACAGAAGTTTCCTCATCTCATGGATACACTCAATGCAATGGGGACCATTGCTTCGTAAGGGGGAAGGACTAATCCAAGTGGATTTTGGTGGCCACCCACCTATTCCACTTGGATCCCCACCACTGTCTCTTTCATTTTTTTAGTTTCCTTAATTGTATCACAATTTACTATTTTTGGTAGTTTTTCGGGTCCTGAACTTCCGAGCCGTTTTGAGGCCCTAAATGACATTTTTTGGGAAAACCGGGGCCAACATGGGTTATTGATTGATATTGGCCACTCAAAATTTGTATTCCTTGGACAGATATTTCTAACAAGGTATTATGCGCATCAACAGAGATCGTATGCCAAAGTTCTGACCCTGCAAGTTGATGTACCAATTTACCCAAACATGGCCCATACTTTTGGCGCTTCATCTCCTAGGGTTAGGTTTTTGGATTTTTAGGGTTTTCAATTATTTTTCAATAATAAAAATGCCTTTGAGCCTCATTGTAACACAGTTCAGAGGCATGTAGCAACCACATCTCTTTGCTACCATTGCTTGAGCTAGTCTTATTTCCATTATGTTTCTAAGCACATTTCAATATTTGATATTAATGAAATGAAGTTTTATTTCCATTGCATCTCTGTATTTATGGTTATACCGATAATTTGTTGCTTTCCTATTTAAGTTCGGATCATTGAATGACATATTGATCGCTTGGATAGATTCATACATGCAAAATATTTCAAGAGTTTTATAATGAGATTCCACATCTTGAAGGGGGATTCCTATATTGGAACAATTTGTGGAATCTTCTTCTGAAGCACTCTCTGCCCCGCAAGAATCTCTATCCACTGATGACACTTTAAGTGATGTGATTGAAAAAATTGGGAGACTAAATCTTGATTCAGCCCCAACTCAGTCAACTTAGTAGCCTGGACCATCTTAGAATGGTCCTATAAAATGGCTGAAAAAGACACTTGAAAGTGTTCATCCTGGTGAGGTTGGAAAGAGAGGAACAATAAGCTCAACCAAACATAATGGAGGTGATGTAGACAATCCTGATTCACCTATTGATATGGATGTTTCTTATGATTTTATACTAGTTTTTTCTACATATTTTGAAATAACTTCCTTCAAATAAGTCACTTCTCATGATGAATGGAAAGAAGCGATGCAGAAAGAATATGACGCTTTGATAAAGAATGGCACCTAGAAGCTGGTTGATCCTCCATTTGGAACCAAATCAATAGGCTGCAAGTGGGTCTTCAAGAACAAGTATAAAGCAGATGGCTCACTTGACAAGCATAAAGTCAGGCTTGTGGCAAAAGGTTTTGCACATAAGGAATGGGTTGATTATGAGGAGACTTTTTCCCCCACAACAAAATATGCTACCATCCAGACACTCTTTTCCTTGGAAACTCAAAACAGTTGGAAAGTCCATCAAATGGATGTAAAAATTGCTTTATTTAATGGATATCTAAAAGAGAATGTATATATGTCCCAACCAGAAGGATATGTTGTGAAGGGCCAGGAACAAAAAGTATGCAAGATTGTAAAATCCTTGTATGGCCTCAAGAAAGCACCACGAACTTAGTATGAGAAGTTAACTAAGCATGTTTTGAAACTCAACTTCAAACATTATGATCTTGATGATGCAACTTTGTTTGTCAAGAAAGTTGGAAAAATAGTTGTACATCTTATGGTGTATGTAGATGATCTTCTGATGACAGGGAACTATGAGAGCTACATTGCATCCATAAAGAAGGAATTGAGGAAAGTTTTTGAAATGATAGATTTGGTCTATGTTCACTACTATATTGGTGTTGAAGTAACTCAACATCCGAAGTTTATATTCCTTTGTCAGAAAAAGTAAAATGGATATCTGTTGGATAGGCTTGGTATGGCTGAGTGCAATCCTTTGACTACTCCAATGGACAGAACTTAAAACTCACATCCACTAAAGGAAACTAATTTGAGGATGCAACAAAGTATAAATAACTCGTAGGAAGTCTCAACTACCTGACTACTACTATATCAAACATTCTCTATTGGAATCCTCCCTAGGTTTATGCAAGAGCCTTGTGAGGGTCATTGGTTTGTTGTAAAAAGAGTTCTAAAGTAATTGAAGGGAACTCAAGACTTTGGACTTAAGTATACAAAGGTGGGCGACTTCAGCTTGATTGGATACTTTGATTCAAACTTCGATGGAGATAAAGAAACTAAGGTATCTAGTTAAGGTTATGTTATGAGTCTTGGATCAGGAGCTGTCTCCTGGAGGTCACACAAACAATCAGTTCCAACGGATTCCACAACTAAGGAAGAATATGTGGCAAAAACTAAAGAAACAAAGGAAATTGTGTGGCCTGAGAAGATTTTGGAAGATTTGCAGGAGAAATAAGTGCATTCAAATGATCTTTTGATTGAAAACACTTATGCAATAAAGTTGGTTAAGAACCCAAAGTTCCATGATCGAACTAAGCACATCAATTTACAAAATACCATCTAATTCAACATCATGTTGAGGTCAAGCCAATCCGCCTATGCCATTGTTCCACAAATGAGAAGATTGCAAACATCTTCACCAAAGCGCTTGGAAGAGAAAAGTTTGAAAGATTCAGAATGATGCTTGGACTCACCAACATCCCTTCAGATTAAGTCAGGGAATGTTGACACCTAATATGAAAAGATTATTGTAAATATTGTAAATATTTTCAGTTATGCATTTGAGAAAACCAAGAGACCTTGGAATTGGAATCCCAATAGTCTCTCCACTCATGTATAAATGAATGATATGGCTAATTCAATAAACAAGTTCATTCATAGAGTTACCTCTTGGCCTGACACTTATCTCTAAGAAGGATGGTGGTTCATTCTCTCACTAGGTCATTCACAAGAAGACTCACATGAAACAATATATTCATGCAAATTCATGTCATTATTCATCTTAGATTTTGGGTGTTATTAACACATTGGTTATTCATGCTTTAAGGGTTTCATATGATAGTCACTTAGATAATGAGAAAACTCATCTTGTTCAAGTGTTCGAGAATAATGGCTATAGTAAACACCAAGGTCTTAATTCTTTCTTAAAGGAAAACAAAGGTCTAAGGATAAAGAAAGAGCCCAAGGATCTAGTGACTAGTGTCCAACTTCCATTTATCCAAGGGGCCACTGATGAGATTCCTCTGATCCTCAAGAATCATAAGGTATGTTCCACCTTTAGACCCTTGAATATCATTCATAGCTCTGTGAGATCCATTAAGGACCTGATGAACCCTAAAAACATGAAAGGTGTTTATGTTATCCCATGTTCATGTGAGACCCCCTACAATGGAGAAATTGGCCGCTACCTAAAACAATGGATTTAGGATCATGCATCCAACAACAAACATTGTAGGACTCAGTCCTCAACTTTGGCCAAACATGTTGAGAAGAAAAAACACCCCATATGTATAGAACAGTCCTAGGTCATTGTCAAACTTGATCATTTCCATCCCCCAAAGTTCAAGGAGGCTATCAAAATTGAGAGAAGGTCAAGTACTCTGAATAAAAATGATGGGTGAAAAATTAATAGTTGTTAGATCCCTACTCTTTCCTCTAAGATTTGATTTACCTCCCTTCGTGTCTTTGATTTTCTCTCTTATTTCTCGTTATTTGTTGTTTACTTTACCTGGAATTTTTTGAGCTCTTATTTTCTCCTAATTTTTTTTCTTAAGGTAATCATCTGACATCCGATACTCTTTGAGGATGAGAGGGAATCCAAGATAAGAGTAGTTGTGGACCTATATTCTTTGAGGATGAATATCCAAGATAAGAATAGTCCAAAGAAGGTCATACTCTGTGAACACCCGAGTTGAGTATGTACCTTGAGAGACAATGATTTTGGTGTCTATGAGTCATTGGTCTCACTAGCATTGTGCTCTAATCATGTGGATAGAGTTGTTAGTAAAGGACTTTCTATGTGAAAATGTTGGTTGACATGATACTAGACAGATGGGTTATCAATCTAATTCTTCTTATGAGAAATTATTCAGATTGAGAATGACAAAGTATGATCTAGATCTTGGGGGGAGGCCTATAAGATCTAAAAAATTGAAAAGGATCTTGGTGCGGAAGACCCCCAAGATCTGAAAAATTGAAATGATAGAAGAAAATAAGAGAACACACATTAAATAAAACCACCCAATTTTTTTTATTAAAATGGAGAAAAATTGTAAAAGCTGCATTGCGGTGGACAATATGTCCTTTTACAAAATGTGACTTGTTACTTATATCCTTTTTTAGTTATAATACAACAAGTAAATTCCATGGGTGATTGAATACCATGGGTGGATCTCACTTACAATACCATGGGTGGGTGCCACTTACAATACCATGGGTAAATTCCATTGGTGGATAAATATCTTGGGTGGATAAATACGTTGGGTGGATGAATACCATAGGTGGATTCCACTTACAATACCATGGATATATTCCATGAGTGGATAAATACCATGGGTTGATGAATACCATGGGTGGATGCTAATTTCCATTTAGATCAAAGTACCAATTTTTTTGTAGGAATTCACAATTACATGTCACAATTACGTCGGCTTACCTTATGGAGACACAATTGTTCACATTGTTCATGTCGTCTTAATATAATGGACACACCACTATATATAACAACCTCGACCTATTCCTCAAGACAAATATTTTCGCATACCTCTCTGAGTTTTTCGGATGGGCATAACAAAGAAGTATTGAAACATCTCTCTGTAGTTCAGATGAGGTGATAGATTGAAGTTCAGACATCTTCATCACTTCGGGTGAACAACTATAAGTAAATAGTTCGAATACTACTGCAGTCAAGGGAATATTGATCCCTCTAGATTTTAGATGTCATATTACAGTACACAGTTCAAACAAAAGGAGAGACAATGAAGGTTTCTCTAAAATATAGTTTGGATCTCCACAATAAAAGAAGCTTGGATATGTCTCTGTAATCTCAGATAAATAGTAATTGTAAGAAGATCAGATCTATGGGTAAAAGGTCTCATTGCTCCAGCAGAAAGATAGAGTTCGATGTATAAAAGCCACATTTTGGTGATGTGAAGGAGCTGACATTAAGAAAAATATTACAGTGTCTTGCTAATGTTGTAGTAAGGATAGTTTGGTGACAAGATAATGATATGGTACAGTGCCATCTCAAGTGTGTCAACTGTTCATTGCTATCATATTATGCTTAGAAAATAGATGATCCCAATGCGTAAGAAGAACCAAAAGTAGGAAGGAGAAGGCAGCCAAGAGAGCTAGTGTCTTGATCTTGGAAGTGACTAATAGGTCAAAGATCTTGGTCTTGGTATTCGTCAATTGGAATATCTATAAGAAGAATTTGTGTGGGTTTTCCTCTCAAAGAGTGAGAGGATTTGGCCCTGGCTCATATCCTACCTGTTGCGTCTCTTGTCTATTTATGTTTATGCATTGGTTACTGTTTTATGAAAAATGACATTAATAATTTAACATGTAGAAGATCCTAATCTAAATATGTAAAAATCATTCACAAACAGCCATTAATAGAAGAGAAAACATCTATTTCTAATGCCTTAGATTTTCAACATGACTTAAGTATACATAAGTGGGTGACTTCAGCTTGATTGGATACTCTAATTCAAACTTCAATGGAGATAAAGAAACTGGGTTATCTACTTCAGGTCATGTTATGAGTCTTGGATCAGGGGCTGTCTCCTGGAGGTCGCACAAACAATCAGTTCCAATAGATTCCACAACCAAGGTAGAATATGTGGCAATAGCTAAAATAACAAAGGAAATTATGTGGCTCACAATAATTTTGGAAGATTTGCAGGAGAAATAAGTGCATTCAACTCCTCTTTTGATTAACAACACTTCTGCAATAATCTTGGCCAAGAACCCAAAGTTCCATGATCAAACGAAGAACATCAATACAAAATACCATCTGATTCAACATCATGTTGAGGCCAAGTCAATCCACCTACGCCATTGTTGCACAAATGAGCGGATTACAGACATCTTCAGTAAATCGCTTAGAAGAGAAAAGTTTGAAAGATTCAGAATGATTCTTGGACTCACCAACATCCCTTCAGATTAAGTGGGGGAATGTTGACACCTAATCGGAAAGGATTATTGTAAATATTGTTGGTTATGCATTTGAGCAAACCAACAAAACTTGGAATTGGAATCCATGGAAAATTTTAGGGGCGAATTTCGCCCCTAGGCGAAATTAAGGGGTTTTAAATTTTTAGTGGGAAAATATTTTGTATCATAGTCCATTTTTACAAATCACCTCAAGTAGCCCACCTTATTTTAAGGGAGAGGGTAAAAAAGGTAAATTTAGCCCTTGAAATTAGGAGTTACAACTTTCCATTGGCCCTAATTTTCAAGAATAGGTTTTATTTAAGTGAATCCTATGGGCCAAATACCATATTTATAAAAGAGGTATGGTAAATAAATAAAACATTTTTTATATTTACTCCATAAGTCACCTTATATACATGCAAGGGTGTAAACAAATAAAAATATAAATAAAGTGGAGGCATGGTAAATAAATAAAACCTCTTTTTATACTTACTCAAAAGGTATGATAAATAAATAAAAATATAAATAAAGTAGACGTATGGTAAATAAATAAAACCTCTTTTTATATTTAGTCCATAACCTTCTTTCTATTTATGAAGGATCAAAAAAGAGGTTTTATTTAAGTGAATCCTATGGGCCAAATACCATATTTGTAAAAGAGGTATGGTAAATTAATAAAAATATAAATAAACGAGAGGTATGGTAAACAAATAAAACATTTTTTAATATTTACTCCATAAGTCACCTTATATTTATGAGCACTCAAAAAATGGGTTATATTTAGGTGAAACCTATGGGAAAAATACTATGGGCCAAATACCATGGGTTAGATTATTATTAATACCATGCAAAAAAAACATTATTAACCCTAATATTAGTATTAATAAAAATGAAAATGGCACATGGTATTGACCCATGGTATTCATGTGGAATGTAGCCTATTTAAATGGGGGAATTAAACCAGCATAGATCCATCTTTACTCTGGATCTACTAAGCCCCGAGAGGGATCAAATATCGTGATATGCAAACTAGCATAGAGTGAAAAAATATGGGGCTTGGTGGATCAAGAGTAAAAATGGATGTTGTAATTTAATGTATGTTAAACATTTTAACTTGGTTAAAATAAAAAATAAAAATAAAAAATCAATTATTATTTTTTATAAATTACTAATAGTAATTTTTAAGCTCCAGGTTTATGATAACCCATGGTAATACCATGGTATTCATGTGAGCATAGACTATTTAAAGGGGAAATTCTATCATCTTAGATCCATCTTAATTTTGGGTCTACCAAGTGCTCAGAGGGATAAATAGATTCCATCCCCCTATGAGTGGTAGATGTGGAGTTAAGATGGATATAGGTTGGTTTTTATGATAATGAATATATTAAATAGACTTAGGAAATTATATTGTAAAAACATCTTAAGGTGAATGGTTAAAGCTACATTTAGTCACTTCACAAAATTTAGTGAAAAATACTAATATCTCCATTAATATTGGTTTTTAACTTTTTCTGATTTAACAAAAAAAATTCAAAACAATGAAACCTTATCACTCTTTCGGCATCACCCTCGCAAAAGATTTCTCACCATTTTTCAAACATTCTCAATATGATATCTTCATGAAAAAGATTAGGTACTGATGTTGGATTAGGTGTTTGAAAAATAAGCTGGTTTGTACAACCTTTCATCTTTAGTGGTATTCTTAGTTTGTCCTAATGATCTGTAGGGGTTGGAGCCACTGCACCATATTTTCCTAAAAGGTGGAGATTGTTCACCAAAAAGGAAATTAATCTACATGTTACAAAGTTGTTAAAAAATGTGAGACCTATAAGGGTAGTGAATTATGCTAATAAGCAATTTAGATTGGGAGAAAAGTAATAAAATTTTATTATTTAATTGAACATTTCCAATTAAAATAATAATAAATCTAAATTTATATATTCATATATTGATTGGAAGGATTCTCACAATGGTCACTTCTTTCAATTAGATCCCATTCAAGCCTTTGGGATACCTAATACTTTCTTATATAATATAGTTGGGGCTTGCTACTTGTTGGCATGTTGGGGTAAACAAACTTGATGTGTTGTTTTTATCTCATAGTTGGAGTCTATGGAATAAGAAATAAATTTGATAACTTGAAAAAAGTGGTAGCATGACAAAAGTTGTAGAGAAAATATTAATCTCTCCTACCTTGATAGAACTCGTTATCAATATCAACACCTACAAGAACATTGCTGTGGAATGTTATTAAAACTAATAGAAGGATATGAAAGAGTGGATTGTAAGAACCTTGACAAACATGGCCACTGAAACTTGGAACATTGTTTGTAGGAAGAGAAAATTATGTTTCTTTTTTCCAAACATGTATGTTAGTATATTACAGTTTAATTGTTAGATGATCCAAAAATACAATTTTATCATAGGATATAAAATTAGAATAAAATAATTATTAATTTAAAATATTAAATTAATAATTATTATTCTAGAATGTTTAATTATTTAATGGAGACTTTTAGAATTAGCATATTGTTGTAACTAGATATGACTCTCCAAATGTGTCGTATCTTAGGCTCTATTTTAGGAGATAGCTAGTTGGTTTGAATAACATTTATTGTAAATGGACACTTGTTATTTAATAAGTGATCCATAATTAGAGGTAGTTAGGACATGGAGCTTATAAATAGCTCATTGCAAGAGTGTTTTGTTGTTCGGGTGGAAACTCTTGCAAATCAATTATGTAATTGTTTTTTTTTTATTAATAAAATTACGTGTCTGAGGACACTTCTGCCATTATTGTGGTATCAGAGCTCTAGTAATGCTGCAGTTGATTTGAGGAAGGGATTCCAGCAGTTGATTTGAGGAGGAGATTCCAACTCTATCAGATCGTGGAAAAACTCAACTCCGTTGAAGTGATCAGCAAAAGATTGGTATGAAATTTGCAACAATTTTTTTTTTTTATTATTGATTTTAGATTTGCCAATTCTAAAATCATTTAAAAAAAAAAAGCTGCATAGAAGCCTGAAGCTGCATATTAGCCTAGAACTACGTGTGGGCAAGTAATATATATATATATATATATATATATATATATATATATATATATATATATATATATATATATATATATATATATATATATGAATTATATTTCATCTTTTTTCTGAGCGCCGAGCTAGATCTGAACCTATATTGTTTCAAATTAACCTGGGCCATGTTCTGCTCATAGAAACTCTTAATTCTGTCTCTGGCGTTTCTCTGTTATGGGGTTACCTTAGTGTCAAGAAACTCTGCCGCTTTTTTAAAAGACCTCTCGTCTACGATTGCCTGGAAGGCATGGACAATTTGCATAGGACATAGCACCGCTGCAGCGCAGCAATTCTCACCAACAGTAGCGCAAAATCATTTACAACGCTATCAAATCTCTGATCACCACTTTTTGCCGAGATGTTTAAGACAGGACTCTTCATTTCGTGTACCCTTTATGGATTCTTCCCTTCATTTTATTTTCTCAGTCTCTGAATCGTGCTTCAAAAATTTCCCAAGCACTGCAAAACCTTTAACTTGATACCGGCACATTGAATGCTATTTATACTCATGCTAAACTCTAATGCCTCGAGAATAAACAGAAGACAAGTGAACAGGCAAAGGAGCACTGTTGTTTCAGAAAGAACTTCGTTGCCTAACATACATACATCGTCACCTGTAATATGAACCCATGAAGAAAAGCGTGATTGCAGAAGCTATGGTCACAAATAGTTCCTGGCTATTGATAAGAGCACGTGGAATGGAAAGCCCAGCAAATTCAATTACGTTGAGGAGCCCCGTGTAGGCCACTGATGAAACAGCGATGCAACGCAACTGAAGACAAGCCGAATATTATTTTTTATGAAAATGCAGGGGTGAGACACGACCCGTTCAAGAAAAGGGAAGGGCCATCGCATCTCTGAGGGTTGAATTTTCATTTTTGACCAAATGATAGAGGGCCCATTAATTTTTTTCCAGGAGAATGAATATCAGTGAGGCGAATTAATTTTTCAAGCGACCGTGTATGTGCTAAGGCGTGGAATTAATTTCATAGTTGAGACCAAGCCTGTCTTTGCTATGGGCTAGCATGTGAGAAACGACTCACAATTTCTCCAGTCACTCCATTTGTTAAGGTGCGAAAACGACCTTTCGAAATCACTTGTGCCGGGAATGACGACATGTTCTTCGCCAGGAGTTGAGTTCTGTATGCAGGAACGAGAACTGTAACGTATGACCGCATTCTTCCTATAGCGAGTCAACGTGAAAGGTCAAAGGGTCATTGAAAGTCTGGATCGCACAAATTCTCTTATCAGTCCCATGCCTACCGTTCAAAAAATGCCCAGAAGCCAGGGGCAAGCACATTTTGTAAATTTGAAGAATATTTTGTGAAGATATAAGTGTTTTATTTTGTATTTGGAGTAATAAGGAGTTTTATTTGTAATTTGTAAATTGGGGAGATAAGGTGTGTTGGGTAATTTGTTTTTAAGAAGTTTTTTGGGATCATCACATTGTAACTCAAAATATTTTTTACTTTGAGGGGGGTAAATTTTTTTTTTACCATATTGTGCAAAAGCACCATTGTAAAAAGTCAAATTTTGAAAGTTGCCTTGTAAAAATTTGAGAAATTGACTAGAGCCAAGTGCAAAGCTCAGTCAATTGTCTCCTGTTTTGACGACTATTCGAGGGTCAAGGCCAAGCCCCGATAGATCGTGTTTTTTGCGTGGTATGTTGTGTTGACTATCTTGTCCTTTTTGTTCTGATTCTTGGTGCGACGCTACAACGCTAAAATGTCTAAGTTGATTAATTTGTTTTCTGATTCCGACAAACTAGAAGGCACCAAATCTTATAAAACATGGCATCGTCTCATCGAAAGCACACTCATTTACAATGAATTATGGCAGGGAATATGTGATGGAGATGTTAAGCCGAATAAACCCACAGATGTAGATGCACTGGCAAAATGGGAAATCAAGAATGCTAAAGCCTTAGCTCTTATTAAATCGTCTGTGAATGATGAAATGTATGTCCATATAGAAAATGCTTTAGATGCATGGACTGCCTTGAAAACTTTTAAAGACCTCTTTGATACTCAGCCTGAATCAAAGAAGGTTGATCTACAGTTAAAATTGTTGCAACAAAAATTAACTGAAGATGGTGATATTCTTGAATATCTCTCCAGACTTAAGAATATTAGGCAGGAAATTATTAATGCTGGTTTTCCCACAATTGATGATAGCTTTATGGTCACAATTGTAATTGTTGGGCTTCCTTCTTCCTATACACATTTTTTAGAGACATTACAAGTAACTGCGAAATTAGAAAAACTAAAGTTTGATGAACTTTGTGAAATGTTGAGTCAACATGATAAAACTTTTGGGAAGAAGAAGAAAGTTGGTGAAGATGTTTTTCTCACAGAGGCCAGCACTAGTAAGTCATCAGTAGATAGTTCTCGAGGAAGAGGAAGATGGAATCAGAATCAAGCAGCACATAATCAAGGTCGAAGCCAAAGCCAAGGCAACAATTTTAACAGAGGAGGAAGAAATAATTTTCAAGGTAGAGGAAACAACCAAGGAAGAGGCAATTTTCAAGGACAAGATTATAATAGTCAAGGTAGAGGACAATCTCAAAATAGAGGTCAAAGCAGAGGTAGAGGACAATCTTCAGGAAGAGGAAGAGACTTAAGTCAAATTGTGTGTCGAAGATGTAACAAAGTTGGCCATTATGCTGAAGATTGTCGAACTTCACTTAATAAAATTCCCAAGTTTCAGCAGCATTCAGCACAATTTGCAAATGATCAAGATGAAGATAACTCAGAATATGTTTTTACTTCCTCACCAGCATCACAAATTTCATCCCATCTTAGAAGTGACTATGAAGATGCCTGGATCTTGGATTCCGAGGCAACTCAGCACATGACTTGTCAACGTGATTTTTTCTGGAATTTTCAAGAATGCCAACTTAATTCAATTTTTCTTGCTGATGATAAAAAACATACGCCTTATGGAAAAGGAGTAGTAAAAGTTTTTCTCCCTGACATTGGAGAAAAAATGATTTCCAATGTATGGTATGTACCCAGTTTCAAGAAACATTTTCTCTCTTTAGTCACGATTCGACAAGCAGGACGTCAGGTGATTATGGAAGATGGTTTAGTGAAGATTAATTCAGTGAAACAGAACTTGAAAACAGTTATGACAGGTTATGAAGATGGAAAACTGTTACGGATGAAAGGGACAATTATTCCAAGGCATTCTGATTTTGCAGGGGCAGTGACTACAGGTATTTCACCTATAAGTCTATGGCATGTAAGATATGGACATTTGAATTTTGAGAGTCTTTCTCAATTGCAGAAACAAGGAATGGTTAAAGGACTTCCCACATTCAAAAGGGAAAATGCAAAATGTGAAGCTTGCATTTATGGCAAACAAAATCGAGAAAGTTTTCCAACAAGTTCATGGCGTGCAAACAGGCGGCTACAACTAGTTCACAGTGATGTTTGTGGTCCACTACAAACTTCATTTGGTGGTTGCAAATATTTCTTACTATTCATTGATGATTTCAGCCGAATGACTTGGGTTTACTTCTTGAAGAACAAGTCAGAAGCATTTGATAAGTTTAAAATTTTTTGCCAACTTGTTGAAAATGAAGTCAAAGAAAAGATAGGTACTCTCAGGACGGATAATGGGGGAGAATTCACTTCAAATGAATTCAAAACTTATTGCAGTGAAAATGGCATAAGACGACATCTCACTAATGTTTACACTCCACAGCAAAATGGAGTAGTCGAAAGAATGAATCGCACTTTGTTAGGAATGGCGAGATCCATGTTAACATTCAAGAGGTTAAGTCCAACATATTGGGCGGAAGCAATACATACAGCTGTCTACTTAAGAAACAGATCTCCAACTGCTTCTTTAGACGGAATCACACCTTATGAAGCTTGGTTTGGTTTCAAACCTCGAGTTAAACATCTTAGAGTTTTTGGGTCAGTGTGTTATGCCTTAGTTCCGAAAGAAAAACGAACTAAGCTTGACTCAAGAAGTTTAAAATGCACAATGATTGGCTATTCTGATGAGAAGAAAGGGTATCGTCTTTTGACCAATGGAAAATTCATTGTGAGCAGGGATGTCATTTTTGATGAAACAGAGAGTAAGAGTGCTGAAGAAATTGAAAATCTTCTTCACAAATTAGAAACTAAAGGAAGTAAAAGAAATGGAAAAATGCAAAGTCAATGAACTTCACCAAATTGGTATGAACTTGATTTTCCTTCCTCTGAAGATGAGTCATCCAGTCCATCTACATCAACAACATCATCTGGATCTTCTAGCAGTTCATCCGCATCTCCAAGCAGTAGCAGTTCTTCTGACAGTGATTCTCCACATTCTTCACCTGAATGACGAACATCAGTTTATATTAATCCTCTTTACAATGATGGGGACTTTACAGAAGCACAAACAAGTGAGCACCAACTTCCGAAATGGGCAGTTCAACTTTTGAAAGATGTAAAGCCTGATGAACAGAATAAAACTCGCACAAGAAGGGCACATAGAAGTGAAGGCAATTTTGCCTTGATAGCAAATGATTTTACTGAACCTTCCACATACAAAGAGGCAGTAAAACATAAAGAATGGCAACAGGCTATGGTTGAAGAATATCAAGCAGTAATTGTTAACAACACTTGGAAACTTGTTGATTGTCCAGCAAATGTTAAACCCATAGGGTGCAAATGGGTTTACAGAATTAAGTATAATCAGAAGGGTGAACTTGAAAAGTATAAAGCACGACTTGTCGCAAAGGGTTTTGCGCAGCAGGAAGGCATTGATTATGAAGAAACTTTTGCTCCAACAGCTAAATGGAACACCATCCGATTAACACTTGCATTGGCCACTCAAAAAGGATGGAAAGTTCATCAAATGGATGTAAAAAGTGCTTTTCTCAATGGCGATTTACAGGAGGAAGTGTATATGACCCAACCACCAGGTTTTGAAGTTGAAGGACAAGAACATAAAGTCTGCAAATTGATCAAGGCTTTATATGGGTTAAAACAAGCTCCCCGAGCTTGGTATGCAAAGATGGATGAATACCTTAAGAAAGTTGGTTTTCAACGAAGTGAATCTGATGATACTTTGTATGTGCGACAACAGGGAAAATATTTGGTAATTCTTGTTATGTACGTAGATGATTTGATCATCACTGGCAATCATGATGATCATATTGCACAGGTGAAAAAGGAGTTACATGCAGGTTTTAAGATGACAGATTTGGGATTACTTCACTACTATCTTGGAGTTGAAATCTTCCAACGTCCACATCATATTTTCATTTCTCAGAGTAAGTATGCCGCAGAGGTTCTTCAGTGATTTGGCATGCAAGATTGCAAGCCCGTTCTCACCCCCATGGAGCAAAACTTGAAACTTTCAAAATTTGAAGGGGGGGAAAAGGTGGACAGTACAACTTACAGACAGTTGATTGGCAGCTTGATTTATTTGACAAATACTCGTCCTGATCTATCTTATGCAGTCAGTATTCTTTCACGTTTTATGCAGGAACCACGAGACAGCCACTGGAATGTAGCCAAAAGAGTTCTTCGATATATCCAAGGAACAAAAGATTTTGGTCTTCTTTACACAAAGACTAAAAATTTTGTACTTGGTGGATATTCTGATGCCGACTTTGCTGGGAGTATTGATGATCGAGCATCAACATCAGGTTATTTAATGAATATGGGGTCAGCAGCAGTATCTTGGAGTTGTAAAAAACAAGCTACAATGGCCACTTCTTCAGCAGAAGCAGAGTACATTTCAGCATGGGAAGCATCATGTGAAATTGTTTGGTTGCACAGAATTTTGCAGGACTTGGGCATTTCTCAGGGAGAAGCTACATCAGTGTTCATTGACAGCCAGTCAGCCATCAAACTTGCCAAGAACCCAGTTTTTCATTCAAAGACAAAGCATGTGGACACCAAGTATCATCATATCAGGTCTCTCATTGCCAAAGATGTCCTCAAACCAGTTTATTGTCCTTCCGAAGATCAGATCTCCGACATTTTCACGAAACCGCTTGGCAGAATAAAATTTACTAAGTTCAGGGATGAACTTGGTATCTGTTGTAATGTATCTTTGGATCATAGGGGGGAATGTTAGATGATCCAAAAATACAATTTTATCATAGGATATAAAATTAGAATAAAATAATTATTAATTTAAAATATTAAATTAATAATTATTATTCTAGAATGTTTAATTATTTAATGGAGACTTTTAGAATTAGCATATTGTTGTAACTAGATATGAATCTCCAAATGTGTCGTATCTTAGGCTCTATTTTAGGAGATTAGTTAGCTAGTTGGTTTGAATAACATTTATTGTAAATGGACACTTGTTATTTAATAAGTGATCCATAATTAGAGGTAGTTCGGACATGGAGCTTATAAATAGCTCATTGCAAGAGTGTTTTGTTGTTCGGGTGTAAACTCTTGCAAATCAATTATGTAATTGTTTTTTTTCTGATTAATAAAATTACGTGTCTGAGGACACTTCTGCCATTATTAATGAATATGTTTTCTTATTATCATATATGGTTTCATACTTTAACAAAACATTCGCCAAGACTTCACAATGTTTTATTATTCAATAAAAGATTTGCCAAGATATTACAAGATTTTATAATTCAGTGAAAGATTTTCCATCACTGTACAAGATAATATAATCTCGTGAGAGATTCATGAAAAAAATTATATATACATATTATATTATTGATAAAATCGCCTCCCATTTTTCCTATGTATCATGGTGATTAGTCCATTTATTATACATATAAATTTAGGGTGGTTCTTAAAATTTTCCCTGTTGGAATCCCAAGAGTCTCTCAACTCATGTATAAGTTAATGATATGGCTAATGCAATAAACAAGTTCATTCGTGGAGTTACCTCCTAGCCTAACACTTATCTCTAAGAAAGATGATAGTTCTTTCTCTCACTAGGTCATTCACAAGAAGACTCACAAGAAACAATACCTTCATGTGAGTTCCTGTCATTATTTGGCTTAGAATTTGGGTGTCCTTAGTACATTGGCTACTCATGATTTAAGGGTTTCAGATGATAGTCACCTAGATAATGAGAAAATTCATCTCCTTAAACCATTCGAGAACAATGGCTATAGTAAACACCAAGGTGTCAAATATTTCTTAAAGGAGAACAAAGGTCTGAGGATGAAGAAAGAGCCCAAGGATGTAGTGACCAATGATCAACTTCCCTTTATCCAAGGGACCGCTCTCGGATCCTCAAGAAGCATAATGTCTCTTCCACCTTTAGACCCTTGAATACCATTCATAGCTCCCTGAGATCTGTCAAGGACCCGACAGACCATAAAAACATGAAAGGCTTTTATGTTATCCCATGTTCATGTGGGACCCCCTACATTGGAGAAATTGGTCACTCCATAAAACAATGAATTTGGGAGCATGCAGCCAACATCAAACATTGTAGGACTCAGTCCTTATCTTTGGCCAAACATGTTGAGATACAAAACACCACATCTGTATAGAAGTGTCTGAGGTCATGGTCCAACTTGATCATTTCCATCACCAAAAGTCCAGGGAGGTTATCGAAATTGAGAGAAGGTCAAGAAATCTAAATAAAAATGATGAATGAAAAATTAGCAATTGTTAGATCCCTACTCTTTCCTCTAAGATTTTATTTCCCTCCCTTCGTGTCTTTCATTTACTCTGTTCTTTCTCATTATTTGTTATTTTCTTTGCTTGGAATTTTTTGAACTCTTATTTTTTCCTAATTAATTTTTCTTTTATTATTCCCGTTAACTTTATTATAAAGAATCAATCATTTTTATTATTTTTCCTTTTTCTTTTTTTTACTAAAATTATATTTATAGCCATATTTCTATTTATATTTTATGTATATCTAAATATATATTATTATAAATCTATATATGAATATTTATATCTATTTATTTAAATATATAAATAATTTCTAATACATTATTTTTATTCTCACTTATTCTACCTTAACAAAAAAATATTTTAAATAATTTTTTCAATATTGTTTTATGTTTTTATTACTTTATTTTTTTTATTAAGTGATTTCTTGTATTTTCAATGCTAATGTTATATATATATATATATATATATATATATATATATATATATATATAAATAAATATAAATATATATATAAATATAATATTTAGGTTTATATATATAATTTCTAATATATATTTTTTTCCTTATTTGCTCTTTCACATAAAATTTTTTATTTTTTTTCTTTAGTTTAAAAATTATTTCCTTTATAAATTTATTTCTTTTATTGTTTTAGTTTTTTCTTTTACTCTTTTCATTAATAATTTTTACTATAATTATTTATTTCCTAATCCTCATTTTTCATTATTTCTTTTATTTTTATTGATTAGGGTTTACATTATTTTCCTTTCAAACATTATTATTTAATTATAAGAAATTTGAATGTTATATTAATTGATTCCAAATATTATTAGTTATACATTATTTAATAACTTTAAATGTTAGAATTCTTTTGTCTACCTTATTTAACTATATTGTTAGATCAGAATCCCTATTTTAATCATAATAATAAACAAAACTGGTCAACTACACTTGTTTCAATATGTATCCATGTAATTTCACCAAAAATATTTTTCAAAACAACATGAATCAAATGTTATCGCCATATCTCCAACGAACTTTATTTTACAGAGTCAACGGAAGTTCACATTGGATTCATAACTTAAATGTGAATGTATACAGGGAGGGGTATAAATATGGGGGCAGTGACTAGATATAAGTATATATAAGTATATCATTTTGGTGTGAGTCGTTGAACATGGGTGATACAAAAAATATCCATATATCATGAATGAATGAGTGATATATTTTTATTTTTATAGGCAGAGTATATTGTAATAGGTTTGTTAAATTATTTTTCTTATTCAATTAATTGTTTCGAATAATTTTTTTTTTTTTAATTTTATAATAATTTTCAAATATTTAAATATTAAATTAAATATTTGTTAATTATAAAAATATTTTTTTTATTTTTATAAAAGTTATATTCCAATTTTATAATTGAGTAAGGACAATGGTATGACTAATTTTTATGGGTTTGAAATTCATGTGTCAATAATAAAAATTGCTTAAAACAAATAAAAATTAAAAAAAATAAAAATGGCTTAAAAAAAATAAAAATTAAAAAAAATCCTCACACATAAAAAAATATTATATAACTAATTTGACACCAACACGAATATATTATTTATTATAAAAATCATGGGATATTAATAAGGTTGTATTTGCAATTGTTTCGAGGTGGCTTAATTGGTGATCAAAATAATGTGAAATATGTGAGAGTTAAGAGATCTAAAGTTCAAATCTCCTTGTTTGTCAATTCTCACCAGCACAATCGGTTGAGGATGACCCTTGTTAGTAAGGTGGCCTAGGATCAAACCTCATGGAGGTTGTTCTGCCCATACTAGGGGGAGGAGATATGCTAAAATTGAGTTAACTTAGGGTTGGTGTGGCCCAAACCGGGTGTGATCCCTAGGTGACTTTGAGGAATTAGATACCTCTAAGTCACATATTTCTCAACCCTCAAGCCTCGGATCAAACCTAGAAGAACACATATAACTTAACAAAATCTGCCACATATTTCATGGCTCACCATTTCAATGACACATTATTTCCTCTTTCACATTATTCATAACCTGCTACTTTTAGTAGCCACCTTGGAAATGCAATTTCCATTTCTATATCATCGCTTTTTCCATTTTAGTAATCCCTCATGCCTCACATTTCGTGGAAAATTGTTTATGGAGTATTTTACAATATGTATTACATAGTCCATTTGCGTAACTTTTATATGGAGTATTCATAGTCCATTTGGGTAGCTTTTATATGGAGTATTCATAGTCCATTTGCCTAATTGCAAAACATTTTTGTGGAATTTTGTACTATCAACTACAATATTTTCCAATGAATGCATTTAAAAATATTTAATTTATGTGTTATAATATTTTAATATTCTATAATAATAATAGATTAATTTATAGAGTATTTTGGTTAGTAAATTATTTTATATGATGAGCAATAATACTTATGGTTAGAGTTTTTATAATATTTTGTAATTGAGTTTTAATTATTTTTAAATATAAAAATGTAAAATTAAATCTAAATAATTAGAAAATCCTTAATGTAGTGCTTTTAAATATATACATAAATCTGTTAGTTTAGAGTAATTAATATATAATGGAAGATATATTTAGTAAATGTTATATAGTTATGTTGTAATAAAAATTAATTTATATGTTGGAGTATTTTAGTTAGCAAATCATTTTATATAGTAAGCAATAAGTATTTAGTTATAATTATAGAGTTTTAATGTATTAATAAGAGTGAATGCATGGGATAATTTACAAAATTGTGTATTCTATTAATTCTATAGGGAGTGAAATTCATTTAGAGGAGACTGAGCTCTGGAGGCGATTCAAATTTTTCTCCCGCGCTTGCCTGGTTCTGAGCTCCAGGCCCTGCCTGGCAGGGTCAACGCTAGCCCCGTCGCCCCTCTCTTACCTGCGCTATCAGCCTTCAACCCCTCGGGCCTCCTGCCTGGTCCCGCGTTGGGGCCCATAGCCTCTGTTCTAGTCCCATCGACCTTCTGCGCTGGCTATTCAGTCCTTGAATGGCTGGGAACGACCCCCCCTCCAGATCCAAAGAACTATGAGAAACTGTTTTCTTCGTTAATCCCTGACAATGCTACATCAAGAACTCATCCTTCAGTGACAAAGTTTGTCAAGAAACTTGATGAAATCCCTGAGGTTTCTCTCCCTCCATCCCTACCAAGGAAGTCAGCAATCATCCTCGCCGAAAGAGGTCTCGTAGGTCAGTTCACCGGTCTTTGGCCCTCTCCAAGATCAGTTCAGAAATGGGTGGAACGCAACTGGAACGCGACGACACAAGGGAAAATAGCCATCAGATTTTGTGGAAGGGGCTATTACACATTTCTTTTTGAAAAAAAAGAAGACAAGAACCTCATATTCGGAAACAACCCTTATTTTATGGATTCAAGAGGCCTCTATCTGAATAGATGGTCACCAGACTTCGATCCGGAAATGGACATCCCAAATGCAGTTCCGGTTTGGGTCCGTCTTCCACATCTGCCGCTCCATTGTTGGGGAGATGAATCAGTAAAGGCAATAGGGAATGCAGTCGGCAAATACATCGACAGATCTGAGCCAAGGGAGAACATGCATGCGTGTGCCAGGATTTGCGTAGAAGTAGATCTCGGGAAAGGCCTGCCGGAAGCTATCAAGATCAAGGTCGATCAATGGACGCACATCCAACAGCTGGACTACGAGCAGCTACCCTTCAAATGCAAGGTATGCCATGAATATGGACATTTCACAAATAGATGTAGCAAGTCAAAATTAAATGAATCTATTGAAAATGAAGAATCTCCGGATGGCCCCTGGGAACAAGTAAAAAAGAAAAAACCTTCCTCCTCTCAAGGGCCTAGCTCTAAGCCCCTCCCGGAAATCCCCCCTCCTCCCCCTCCTTTCCCTCCTCCTCCAACCCCTTTGAATCTCTGGAAGTTGAAGATCCCATTTCCCCCCCCCTTCCCCCCGTGACAACTCTTTAGCTGTCATCTCCTCCCCCTCGATCCCTTTGCCCTCTCCTCCCCCAACTATAGAGAGAATCCTCACTAGAAATAAATTGAAAGAAGCTAGCCTACCCTCAGATCCCCCAAGAAAAGCAGGTAGAAAGTCAAATAAAGAACTCAGAGATGAAACAACAGCGAAAGAGATGGCTACTGGAGCACAGCAACCAATGGATTCTTATCTAGACATGCAAAAAGGAAGCGGGGAAAAAACAAATGAGAGGAGCGGGACTCATCTAAAAATTGGTAAATGATGATTTTGGTCTCTTGGAACTATAGGGGGATGGGCTCCTCCTAAAAAAAAAATGCAATCCATGATTTAATAAATCAGGAGCAGCCAGACCTTCTCCTCATCCAGGAGACCAAAATCTCAGAACAAGATTTTCAAAAACAAGCCAAAAGATTCAAAAATTTTGCAGGTTACTCAACAGGTTCAGAAGGTGCCTCAGGAGGTATAGGAACTCTTTGGAACAAGAATAAATGGGATCACACCAATCTCCAATCTTGTAATTGGTGGATAAGAACAGATCTAAAAAACAAAGTCTCTCAAGAAGTTTTCACTATATACAACATCTATGCTCCAAACCATTATAGGGATAAAGCCCTCTGCTGGGACTCTTTATCCTTAGATTTACAGTCCGCACATGACAGGAGCATAATTCTGGGAGGAGATTTGAATTTAATAAGAAATGTGGATGAAAAGCTTGGAGGAAACTTTCACGCGGATCCCTCAAGAGACTCGCTGGAGGCCATAATCCAGACCTATAATCTTATTGACATTCCCCCCTTTAACGGGAAATATACATGGAGTAACAAAAGAACCGGCAGCCACAATATCAAAGAGAGGTTAGATAGATTTCTCGTTCAGGAAAGAATCGCAGCAAGCTTCTCATCAATTAAGAGCAAAATTATTCAAGCTTCGGCTTCTGATCACAAACCTGTGGTGATGAATTTGGATAAAGGGAGAAACTTGGGGCCTCTCCCCTTCAAATACAATAAAATCTGGGATTTTAAAGAAGATTTCCGCATCCTCATACAAAAACAGTGGGCCAAGGAAGTATTTGGATCGCCCCATTACATCTGGGAAACCAAATTAAAATCTTTAAGGGCAGTCATCAAACAGTGGGCAAAGGAAAATGCAGCTATGGAAAACAGGAAAAAAGCATATCTTTACACGTAGATGGAGCAGTGGAATTAGGAAAAATAGAACAACCAATACACAAGTGAAGATATAATCCATGAAAATGAAATGTACAGGGAACTATACAGACAAAACAGAGCTGAGGAAGAGGAACAAAGGCAGAAATCGAGGTGCTTGTGGCTGAGGGCTGGAGACAAAAATACCTCTTTCTTCCACAATAACATAAAGCTCAGGCGCGCTGGAAATCAGATAGACAAAATAGTGGCAGAAGGAAAAGAGATCAGTGATCAAGAAGGAATTAGAGAGGCATCATTCAGTCATTTTAAATCTCTTCTTACTATAGCCCCCCAGCAGTCAGACAGCTCTGATTTTCTCAGCGCTGTCGAGAGTAAAATTACGGACTCTCAAAATAGAGATCTGGACCAGGACATCTCAGAAGAGGAAATTAGATTGGCAACCTTCAGTATGCAGCAGGATAAGGCCTCGAGCCCTGATGGTTTCACGGTCGCCTTCTTTCGAAATAATTGGGATACAATTAAAAAATACTTTGTGCGGATGGTAAAAAATGTCTTCAAAAGCTACAAGATGGGAGAAAATACCAAATCCTCACACCTCGCTCTCATCCCTAAGGACGTTAACCCCCTTTCTTTTGACCGCTTTCGGCCAATCTCCCTATGTAATGTCTCTTATAAGATCGTCACCAAAATTTTAGCCAATAGGCTCAAAAAGATCCTTCCTCATCTAATCTCAGAGAATCAAGGGGGATTTGTTCCTCATAGGCAAATCACTGATAACATCATTCTGATACAAGAAGCAATCCACAGCAGCATCAACGGGAAAGAACGAGGCATGATAATCAAAATAGACATGGCAAACGCTTTTGACAGAGTTGATCACCAATTTCTAACAGCAGTCCTAAAAAAAATCAGGATCTCAAAAAATTTTATAAGCATCATCATTGGGTGTATCTCCAATCCCTGGACTGCTCCCCTGATCAATGGTCATCCAAGTAGTTACTTTAGAAGCACCAGGGGACTGAGGCAAGGCTGCCCTCTCTCTCCCTTCTTATACATCATAATGGCGGAAACCTTGAGCATTCATTTAGAAAATCTACGCAAGCAAAAAGAGATCATTGGAATTGGTATAGAGAGAGGGACTAAAGAAATTAATCATTCGCTCTTTGCGGATGACACCCTTCTCATTGGGGAAGCCTCAAGTCTAATGGCAAAAAGATTCAAGAAAGTCTTGGATTCCTTCCTATCAGCCTCAGGAGTGATGCTGAATAACAAAAAATGCAAGATATATACTTGGAATGTCTCTGACCAAATCAGGCAAAGAATATCCTTGATATTGGACATCCCAGTGCAAAGGAATTGGAGCTACTTCTCTTATCTGGGCCTGCCTTTAGCCAAAGAAACAGTCAAGGCTGAGATTTGGGCCAAACATATAGAAAAGATGAGAGGTCTCCTTCAAAGCTGGGGAGTGTCTTGGCTAAATTTGGCTGGCAGATCGACCCTTATAAAGGCTATCCTCTCTGCTCTCCCCATCTATCAATATGCGGTTACTTTGGCTCCTGCCAGTATTCATAAGCATATGGAACTAATTATGAGAAGCTTCCTCTGGCAGGGAGGAAAGCAGGAGTCTAAAAAATTCAGCCTTGTCAAATGGGATCAAGTAATTCTTCCATACGAAAAGGGAGGCCTAGCCATTAAAATCCCGAGCCTCTCCAACCGTGCTATGGGTTTCAAGTTGATCTGGAGAATCCTCATTGGAAAAGGCTCTTGGTGGGTGGAGGTCTTGAAAATAAAATATCTCAATGGACCGAATTCTAATCTCCTCTCCGAAACAATAGCTGAAAGATCTTGCACTCCTGTCTGGAAGCTCATCAAAAAAGTTCTCCCTCAATTCAGAGACAACATTTCCAAAGTGCCTGGAAACGGTAAGGATATAAACATCTGGACTGATAGAATCATGGGTGCCAAACCAAGAAACCTCCTTCAAGACCTCAGACCTCTGCAAATTTGGATGGAAGCTAAAAATTTAACCTCCTTGTATGATATCTCAATATGGGATCACAACATCTGGCAAGATTGGAAGGACCTCCAAATTCCCAATGAACTCAGAGATCATTGGTCCAATCTTAAGGTCTCTCTCACAGGCTCCGCCCCCACCAACATAGGGGCTGAAGATAGGTACATCTGGGATCCCAGCGGAGGAAAATTTACTGTCAAAGAGGGATACAAATTTCTTCAGGCATCCACTTCAACAGTCAAATGGAACCTCTACACAACTGTTTGGAAATCAGAGTGCCTACCAAAGATCAAACACTTCAATTGGACTCTTCTTAAAGGCAAGATTCTCACAGCTGAGAATCTTAGGAAAAGAGGGATTTCGGGCCCCTCAATCTGCTGCTTCTGTCGTGCTGAGGAGGAAAGTAGTCATCATCTTTTCTTCCTCTGTCCTCTCGCCCAAAGCTGCTGGACTCAGATTACCAGACCAATGGAAATTGGAGAGACTTTTGACCAGCTCTCCTCTCTCCAAAAAAACTGGGTGAAATGTTATCCTTTTCCTAAGAAAGGCAAAAACAACATCATCCGCTTGTGGAAATGCATCCCAGCTACTCTCAGTTGGCAAATCTGGCTAGCTAGGAATAATTTTATTTTCAATAACAAGAAGCCAAATCCAACCCGCATACAGGAAAAAACTATAGCGCTCATCTCTAAAACAATAAGTGCTAATTCCGTTGCTCCCCTAGATCAATCAAGCTGGCACAAAGAAGAGACTGATTGGTACAACAATTTCTGCATCAGTTATATTAATAACCATCAATCTCAACCAAAAGAATACACGAGAAGGATTCACTGGAAGCTCAGAGGCACCAAGGAAGAAGTAAGTCAATGGATTCTAGACCAGAATCGTCCCACTCTGCATTTTGATGGAGCCTCTAAAAACAATTCAGGGAAAGCTGGAGCAGGGGGTATTATAAAGGACCACCAAGGCAAAATTATTGTAATCTATGAATGGGGATTGGGCCAAATGTCAAATAATATGGCAGAAGCTTACAGCCTTCTCGTAGGTACCATCATCCTGAATCGGTTGAAAATTAGGAATCCAATCATCCTGGGAGACTCGGCCATCGTTATTGCAGCCTTGGTTTCGGGGGAAGAATTTAAAAAAGTGGCCCTCAATAATATAAAGCTCAGGATTGTGGACAACATCAGAAATATGGGGGACACAACTTTCAAAAATGTCCTAAGAGACAACAATACAGAAGCGGATACCTATGCCACCAAGGCCTCCAACAGATAGAATGGTCAAATTTGGGAAAATGACTCCATCTATGAAAAATCAATCCCCTAGTTGGCTCAGCTGCCTTTCAAATCCTCTGATTAGTCATATCAGTATGTCTTCGAACTCAAGTCTCCTCAGTCATCATATCTCCTCTTGTGCTCTCTATCCCAAATTAGACAAGCCGCACGCAGTCTGCCTCTCCTCAGACTTCGTTCCTTCCTTCTCCTCGCTTGTCACTCAATCAACCTGGATCGATTATCGGACCTTGAAACCTCAGGCTTCTCGTGACTCTCTCAAGCAGAAATTAGGTAGGAGTCCTTTCAAAATCCCCATAGACTGCATCAAAGATCCTAAGTATGATCCCAAGCCTGGCCAGATCTTTGAGTATATTTCGTCCCTTCTGCTTGCTCAGCCTCCCTCTCTGCTTTATATATCCCCGAACCTCTCCCTCTATGCGCATATCAGAATCTCACTCTTTAATTCGCAGAAGAGTAAAGGTCCAGTCTTTGGTAACCATCACTAGGAGTCCTGTAGTAAGCGTGGTCGCCATCAGCTCAGCATAGCCGAGAGGCCGTCTTCAAAAGTCTCCAGGGGTAACTTCTGTAATCTCCAGGCTCTGTTTCTGTTCTTTGCTAACCAGAGGTCCTTTAATTTGGTAAATCACAGTGCTCAGTCGTTATACATCTGCGTGGTCTCTTCTCTGGTCTGTGCCCACCTCCAGTTATTCTCCTCATTTTCTTCCTGTCTCCCTCTCCCTCTTTACTCCCCCAGATTCTTCTCCCTGCTCCTTTATTGCATTCTCTCCCCCAAAATCATTCCTGATATGGCCGCGAATCCAGAAAACAGAGATCAAGCTGAGAATCCTCTGGATCGAGTGATCACAAATAGCAGTTGCACGTTATGTAAAGCCCATTGTTTTATGATAGCAAGATTCGTTAAGCATTTCAATGAACTCAAAGAGGAATATCAAGCAGACAGCAGATCAAAGAGAAAGAAGTTGAAAAAACAGAAAGCAGAGATAGAAAGTTTAAAGGAAAAATGTAACCACATGGAGGAAGCAATCGCTCACATCAAATCTATCACTCAGAGTATGCAAGCCGAGACCTCAACGAGAGCTAGTGTAAAGAAAGAACCTCAGATTGATGACTCCGTTAACCAGCTTTAACAACCTGTCTTATGTCTTGTAAATTTTTTCTTCTGGCAAGTCTGTATGTACGGCAATATAGCCGTTTTCTTTTTCAATCTGTTCTTCTCAAGTCATCTAACAAGGAGTCAGGGTCTGCGAACCCTTTTTGGACTTCTCCTTCTTCATTTCTCCTTACATATGTAACAGGACTTTGCTCCTCATAGTTTTTTATAATATATAAGTACCCGATCTTGTAAAAAAAAAAATAAGAGTGAATGCACGTGTTGAAGAATCTTAATTGATAAGTCATTTTATGTGAGGAGCATTGACTCTTATACTATTACATTAATTAATTTTAAATCAAAGTCTAACTTTGAGGGAGTCAAGAAGAATTGACCTCATGACTTCCCAATGGCAAGGTGCTTTAGCAATAGTTACTTGACCAATTGAACTAACCCTTAGCACTAAAAACATTAATTATGATATACTTTAAATAAATTTCATAATAATATTCATAGTTACAAAATTAATTTAAAAATGTTCTACTACTTCAATTTAATTTATTTATAACCTATAGATTTTAACATTTTATTTACAAAACAATTTCATCTACCTCTATAACAATAGTTTTATGGATAGGATCAATATAAAGTTGATTTGCTTCTCATTCCATTTAACATCTTAGATATAAAAGTAACTTTGCTACTCAATATAGTAATCTACTTAGAAAAATATGTTAAAAATCTCTATAAATACAAACAATTTTTTAAATAACAATATTATTCTTTTTATCCTAGTTAAAATAACTTCTCCTATCAATTTCTTTTTGCATGAGAGGAAGGTACTAAAAAAACAAAATTGCATATTTCACTTGTTTATTTTTCTCAGAAGAAATTATATATATTTCATTATACAATGAGCCATAAGTGAGAGTGAGGAATAACTAAACTCGGAAAAAAAGATAATAATATAAAAAACTAATTTTGGTTGTAAAAATTCGGTGGTTTGAATTTTAGAATATAAATTTAACATAAGAGTCTGTGGACTTCACTACTAGGAAAATAATAAAAATTGAGATGGAAATTTGTAGTGAGTTCTAGTTTTTTAATTAAAAAATACATGTCCATAGAATTTTGTTCAACTGCATTGGCTTTCACTTAATAGGTTGAATTTTAGTTTATTAAAATATATTATAATATAAACAATGTCATAAAAATACATTTAGAAAATGATAATAATAGATTTAGAAAATGATAACAACTTTTAATTTCATAAAAAATAGAGAACACAAATTTGAAAATAATGGAGATATCTAATTAGTGCTAGATTAATTTATTCTTAGTCACTTGTAGAACATTGAGATTGTGTTATGAAACCAGCTCAAGAAAAGATAGATCAACGCCTTAGAATTCAGCCTCTTCGAGGGGGAAACCTCCTTTCCATTACATAAATGAACAATTCTTGGATGATTCAAATGACAAAACCTCCTTTCTATATATAGGAGTCTAAGGAGTCACAATATAATCCAGCTGACCTAACAATAATAATATAAAGCCACAAAAATAACAATAGAGGGATTCTATGGGGCACAGTAATAACAATATGGGGGCAATAGGGGCACAACGATATTAATAAGGGGTATAACTACAATAGTAATGGTGTAATCACTAGTATTATAGGGACCCAACATGCCCCTCTCCTTCAAAAAAGTGTTTTCCTCAACGCTTGAGTAGTTCTGGATACTTCTGCATAAAATTCTCATCCTCCCATGTGGAATCTTCAGCGGATAAGTTCTTCCACTTGATAAGATACTTTGAAATTGAACGATTTCGTAGCTGTCGAGTTCTTGTTTCTGTGACTGCTTTCGGTTCCAATATAATTTTTCCTTCCTCATCAAGTTCTGGCAATATTGTTTGAACTGGGAGCTTGTCGCCTATAACCTTCTTTAAACATGAAACATGGAAAACTAGGTGCAATCGAGAAGCTGCAGGAAGCTCCAATTTGTATGCCATAGTACCAATCTTTTGCAACACCTTGTACGGACCATAATACTTTGGTGATAATTTATTATCCTTCTTAGCTTGCTTGAGGGACATTTGCTTATATGGTTGTAGTCGTAGGAATACCCAATCACCTACATCAAAACTTCTTTCACTGCGATGTTGATCTGCCTGTTGTTTCATTCTATTATGTGCCAACACGAGGTTATCCTTTAAGAGTTGGAGGACTTGTTGTTGATGTTCGATGTGATGTTCCACTGCTGAACCTTAGAATTTTCTCTTAAATATGATGTGATGGATGGTGGTTGATACCCATAAAGTGCCATAAATGGGGTCATTTTTGTTGCTGTATGGAAGGAAGTGTTATACCACCATTCAGCCAGAGGCAACCATTTGACCCATTGTGTCTGTTTATCAGATACAAAGCAACGAAGATATCCTTCCAAACATTTGTTTACTATCTCAGTTTTCCCATCAGATTGAGGATGATAAGATGAGCTATGAGCTAACTGAGTACCAAGACAAGAAAATAATTTTGTCCAAAAATTTCCAGTGAAAATGGGATCTCTGTCACTTACAATAATCTTTGGGTTTCCATGTAGCTTTTGAATTGTTTCCATAAATGCAGTAGAAACTGTACTGGCTTTAAATGGATGTGATAATGCACAAAAGTGTGCATACTTGGTAAGTCTGTCAACTACCACCATGATGACACTCTTTCCCTCAGACTTGGGTAAACCTGTGATAAAATCCATTGAAACCTCCTCCCAACGTTGGCTTGGAATGGATAAAGGTTGTAATAGACCCGGTGTCTTAATTGTTTCAACTTTATTTTGTTGGCAAACCAAACATTCAACCACAAACTTTTGAATATCTGATTTAAGGCCATCCCAAAAAAATTCCTTCTTAACCCTGTGGTAAGTTTTTAAAAATCCTGAGTGCCCTCCTAAGGGAGAAGTGTGCAATTCCATAAGAATCTTTTGTTTTAGCTGGGAATTCTTACAGAGGTATAAGCGATCTTTGTACCATAACGAATCATTTTGCCAGCTAAATGTATCAGACATACTGGAATCTTGTTGTAACTTTCGAATAAGTGCCCACACTTCTTCATCATTCTTCCATTCCTCCCTTGCTTCGTTTATCCAATCTGGTTGGATAATAGAAATGGCGCACAACAATGCTTCCACATCCTCATCCTTTCTTGAGAGTGCATCTGCCACCACATTTTGCTTCCCTTTTTGGTAGATGATTTCAAAGTCATAACCCAACATCTTTGTGACCCACTTTTGTTGCTCTTCAGAGGATAATCTTTGTTCTAAAAAGTATTTAAGGCTATCATGATCTGTTTTTACCTTGAAGTGTCTTCCCATTAGGTAGGGTCGCCATTTCTTAAGTGCATGGAGTATTGCCAACATTTCCTTCTCATAAATAGCTTTGCTTAAAAACTTTCCCTTGATTGGACGACTTTCAAAAGCAATGGGTCTTTCATCTTGCATTAGAACAACACCAATTCCATTTCCTGAAGCATCACATTCCACAATAAAGGTTTTTGTGAAGTCCGGTGTAGCTAAGACCGGTGCTTGGCACATTGCCTCTTTAAGATGTTCAAAGGCCTTTGTTGCTTCTGGAGTCCATGAAAATGCATCTTTCTTCAATAATGTTGTTAGAGGTGCTGCTATTCTCCCATAATTCTTAACAAACTTGCGATAATACCCTGTCAACCCGAGAAATCCTCGCAGATGCTTTATGGATGTGGGGATTTTCCATTCCTTAATGGCTTTAATTTTGCTAGGGTCTACCTTAACTCCTTCATGAGATACAATATGACCCAAATATTCCACCTCCTGAACTCCAAAGAAACATTTGGATCTTTTTGCATATAATTGTTTCTCCTTCAATAGTTTTAGCACCTTGTCAACATGTTCAACATGATCCTTCCAAGACTTGCTGTAGATTAGTATATCATCAAAAAATACTAACACAAATTTTCTAAGGAATGGTTTGAAAATTGAATTCATCAAACCTTGAAATGTTGAAGGTGCATTGGTAAGGCCAAAAGGCATGACCAAAAATTCATAATGACCCTCATGAGTTCTAAATGTTGTTTTCGGAATGTCTTCAGTCTTCATTCTGATTTGATGATATCCTGAATGAAGATCCAACTTGGTGAAGTAAATTGATCCATGCAATTCATCTAGTAATTCATCAATGACAGGAATGGGGAACTTATCTTTAATAGTGAGCTTGTTGAGCTCCCTATAATCCGGACACATGCACCATGATCCATCCTTCTTGTGCACCAATACTACTGGAGCAAAGAAAGAACTTTGACTCGGTTGAATTATACCAGCCTCTAGCATTTCTGCAACCATACGTTCAATTTCACTCTTTTGGACATAGGGATATCTGTACAGCCTGATGTTTGGAGGAACACTTTCTGGAATCAGATGAATAGCATGATCATGATCACGCATAGGTGGGAGACCTTTGGGAGTCTCAAATACCTTGGAATGATTGTCCAGGACCTTTTGGAGATCTGGAGAAATAGATGATTCCGATGTGGAAACATCTAGCGAGCATAATTGTGCAATTACACCTCTTTGCTCCTTTTTTAGAAGCTTTGTCATACTATTAGAGCTGATTATCTTTCCTGGTTTCCCTGCAATACCCCTTAATTCAACTTCCTTTCCTTCCGTAGAAAATTTGATGAAAAGTTCTTGAAAATTAAAAGCTATTGTACCCAGGGATTGTAGCCATTGGACTCCTAGTACAACATCAGCACCTCCCATTGGAATGGAAAGCATTGGGCTAGTCAATACATATTCTCCCATGGATAGCTTGATATTATGGCACTTTCCAGAGCAATTTATTGTTCCTCCATTTGCAATCATCACTTGACACTCTGGTGTTGGATATAGGAAGCAATTCAATTCTTTTGCTACCTTACAATGAATAAAATTGTGGGTACTTCCTGAATCAATCAACACTATTACCTTTTTCTTCTTGATTTGTCCTTCTATCTTGATGGTTTGAGGAGTGGTAATTCCCGCCAATGCATTACAAGATATGGTCAGATTTATTTGTTCTTCATCTAGGCTTTGTTCCTGGAGTATATCCTCTTCTTTTGACCTTTCTTGCTCCTTTTCTTCTTCCTCTTCACAATCTATGTAGAATAATTTCTTCTCAGCACACTTATGACCTTTAGTGTATTTGCTATCACAACTATAACAAAGCCCTTTTGCTATTTTTTCTTCCAATTGTTGTGGTGTCAACCTTATAGGTTGTGGAAGACTAGGGGCAACAACACTTCCGTCTTTATAGTTGTGAGTGGTATGCTTCCTGGTTGCCATAATTTTTCTTTCCATTTTTCTTGCTAACCTGAATGCCTTCTCTAATGAATCAGGTTCCCAAAGGTGAACATCATGTTGGATATTATCCTTTAAAGACCCTATGAACACATCAATCCTATGCTCCTCTGGAATATCTTTTACCCTTATGTTCAATTTTTGGAACTCCTCAATGTGCTCCATTATTGAACCCTTTTGTTTGAGACTTATCAATTGGCTAAAAAAAGTGTTGCTTTTTGTATCCTCATAATGTGCTATCAATTCTTCCGTAAAAATTGCCCAAGTGATAAATGGTTTACGAGAGCAAAGCCATTGATACCATACAAACTGATTTGGTTCCAAATATAAAGTTGCCATACGTACCTTTTGTGTGTTTTGTACATTATTGAGATCGAAGAATTGCTCCATCTGTAATATCCATGTGGCAGGATCCTTGCCATCAAACTTCCTCATATCGATTTTTGGAATATGGAGAGTCTTCGATCCAACATTAGCATCTATGGAATCATGATTAACATTTCTTTTGTTCTCATCATGAGTTTCCTTTAGTACCCTTTCACCCTTAGGGACCATTTCTTGTAGCAACTTATTCATATTTATCTTCAATTCGTCCATGTCTGTCTTCAAATCTATCTTCAAATCATCCATCTTAGCTTCCACGTCAATCATCTTAGCTTCTACGCCTTTCCTTAAACAGTCCATCTTAGCTTCTACACCTTTCTTAAACCATCCATATTAGCTTCTACATCTTTCTTTAAACCATCCATCTTAGATTCTGTTCCTTTTGTGCAAGGGACAATTGTTGCACTTGGTCTTGTAATTTTGATATATCATGTTGCATTTCTTCCTCTTCTTCATGAGTCATGCTAGAGCTTTCAGGTTCCTTACTAGGTGTTTGCATTTTCTTTCCTCGGGGCATCAGTTACCGATAATAATGCTCTACTATGCCCTTTGAATTCCTTCAAAATAAATTTTCAAACCAAGCTTAAGCAAAAATTTAAGAAAATCTACACACATTTTTTCACTTTGTAGGAGCTCGATATTGCCTCTGATGTATCTCTGTACTTTTCAATCATATATTTATGAATTTGTGAGCTATAGTAGCCCTCTGTGTCCTCTTTCCAATGCCACAATTCTGACCCAAATTGGATTCTCCAAGGAAGAGTTATGTGAAATCTCCCACAGTGACTTGCTTATAGACTAGTTCAGTAGAGCGAACTTGTACGACATGCCACGAGTCACTGTTTTGACCTTTGGATCTGAAACATGCATACAAGAAACTACATTCCATCCTCTTTCTATACCTTCTTATGAAATTTCAATCCGATCCCCAGAGAGAAAGTTATGATGATTTTCCCCAGGTCACCTGTTTTGAATGTAATTCAGGAGTCTGCAAAAAGACCAACTTCCTCAGATCATATCTCCACAAATATCACTCGAAAAGCTTTGAAATTTGGACCCAAGGTTTAGCGCAATTTCTTCTCAAATGGGTTTTTTTTGCGACTTCTGAAACGTCACAGAAAAAAGTTATAGTGAAAATGCCACGATGACCTTTTTGGAGCAGCGAAACCCTAGAATCCAAAGCTCTGATACCAAATGTTATGAAACCAGCTCAAGAAAAGATAGAAAAGATAGATCAACGCCTTATAATTCAGCCTCTTCGAGGGGGCAACCTCCTTTCCATTACATAAATGAACAATTCTTGGATGATTCAAATGACAAAACCTCCTTTCTATATATAGGAGTCTAAGGAGTCACAATATAATCCAACTGACCTAACAATAATAATATAAAGCCACAAAAATAACAATAGAGGGATTCTATGGGGCACAGTAATAACAATATGGGGGCAATAGGGGCACAACAATATTAATAAGGGGTATAACTACAATAGTAATGGTGTAATCACTAGTATTATAGGGACCCAACAGATTGTATTGTCTTATTTAGGATTCAGATCCTATTTATTAGATAGTTATTCAAACTCCCCAACAGACATGTAATCCTATATATGTATGAGTTTTCTTGTTGATGAATAGAATCCATACAGGCACTCTCTAGGTTGAGTTGGTCTCACATAAGAGGTGCACATTTCATTTCATATTGGTTCTTCCTTTGATTTTCAACTTGGTATCTGAGTCAGATCCAACGACAGTGTGTGAGGTCAATCGAAGTAGGTGACTGGTGTGTAATGGTGATTCAAATATGGTGTATGTGTTGTACCTTATAGGTGAACCTAGTGTGCATATCTGTGGAGAGCTACCAGATTTGATTAATCTTGCAACAGTGGGAGATTGACCTGCGAGTTGGACACACATTCTACCTGACCGCGAGATAGACTAGCGAGTGGGAGACTACCGACTTGAGACATGCATGTTTTATTATTTTTTGTTGCTCTATAATGTGGGAGTACTGCGAAAATGTTAATTGGTTGGTCTGAAGAACACCCGTTGAACTGCACGATAGTGAGTAGACAAGTGCTTTGCCGAGTCGAAGAAGTCTAGAAAGACAAGGCCATGCCACGACCACGAGATTGGATGAGGCGGTGTTTGGTTTAAGCGTTGAATTTGAGCACTATGAGGAGACACAACATTGGTACAGTGTTTTCTGACGTCCTTATTATAAGTTTGATTGTTCGAGTTGTTAGAAAATAGTAAGGTGTTACAACCATCCATTGTTCTTGGACTAGACTGGAGTGCATAGAATGAGCATGGAGTCCGTCCTATAGGTGGAGCTACAACGTTCATGATTTGAGACTTCCCCCCACTTCTGAGAAGCTCATCATCGAATTGAGACCGAGTCATAGCATTTAATTGACCCTATGAGCTACCTACTAGAGTCGACTGGAGCTGAGTTTGTATTGTATGTTTGATCAATTACTATTGAGAGAGGTTCCACTCGTTGTGTGATCGCTCGTTATTAAGAAGGACGTTTGGAGGTTGTTGTTTCACGAGGTCATTTCTTTGAAAAATTGTGGTTGTATGTCCCTGTTGAATCGACTGGTGTAGCATGAAAAAAAAAATATTGTTGAACCTGTTGTGTGTGGAGGAGCACGATGAGTCTATCTTCAGATCCCCTTGTACAATTTTGGTATGGTCTGAGTGAATCCCGTGAGAGCCGCTGTGCAACACAATTAGAGGAAAAAATTCATACATAGAAGATGCTTATGTTGTTTTTCCCTATACAGTGAGTGGTTGATTTGCTGCTCTTGTGAATCTCAGCGCAAGGGTCTCTGTGACTCAATGTTGAAGCCTCTTGAGTTTCCTGTTCCATTGACCTTGTGAGTGATTGCCTATTATGTCGAGTCATCTGTTGCAGTGATCATCTTATGTCTGAAGCAAAGATCGACATAAAGTCTTATTTGTGAAGTAAGGATCATCATGTGTGTGAAGCAAGGATTTACCTATGTCCTATGAAGCAAAGAATCAGACTACGTTGAAGAAGAGTAGCCACTATATAAGTTTGGTATGGTGCATTTACCTATGTCCTATGAAGCAAAGAATCAGACTACGTTGAAGAAGAGTAGCCACTATATAAGTTTGATATAGTGCATTGCGTGTGGGAGCGTGAAGTGTAAAAAAGGGTTTTCGAGATTAACTACCAATCATTGGAGTTGTGCAACGAGAAGCCAAGTGCGACTTGTCTGGCTTAGAAGCCTATGTGGCTCAATAAACCAAGAGAATTGTGCCTTGTGAAGATATTGACCAAGAGAACTAGTCTTGTCAGCAACATGTATTGATCCTACCGAGCATTTGGTCATTGTGCTTCTATGTGATTGAGTATAACACTAGAGTGACAAATGAGTTTGAGGTTCGAGTGTGTGGATTGACCTGTTGACCTCCTATGTGTGTGGGGCTATGCATAAATGAGTGGTGCCAAGCCTGCGTAAAGAAAGAAAATGGTTGTAAAGTAAGTTGTGGGACCAATGCTAAAAACATGTTATGTTGAGCTCTAGTTAAGCCAAGGGCCGAGTCTACTAGTTATATTGTTATTGTTAGACTGAGATGATTGCCGATTTGAGAAATTTTGAGGTCTAAAATGGGCCTCAAAACAAAAATGTACAACCAAAATGAGCTTTATAAGTAGTAATAGGATTCAATATGATGATGCCAATCATGGGAATGATTCATCATTTTTGGAGCAAAAAAGGAAAAATATTAAAAAACAATAAAAATAAAAAACCATTTTTCCAACTTATATTTTAAACTTATTTCCCTATGGTTTTACTCAAATTTTGATCTAGAGCATTCGTTGGATGCATAATTTAATTCTTCATCCAACAGTACCTATGTTGCATACTTTTGATGGAGCCTGCTACATGAAAAATGAGAAATACATGAAAATTATTATTGCAATCATGGTTTTTCATGTATTTCTCACTTTTCGTGTAGTAGGGTCCATCGAAAGTATCCAATATGGATACTCCTTGGATGATGAATTAAATTTTGCATCCAATGAGTGCTTCTACTAAAAATGTTAGTAAAATCATAGGGAGATAAGTTGAAAATACAAGTTGAAAAAATAGTTTATTCTTTTCCCTCAAAAAATTGATGATGTAATCTAATTTTATTTTAATATTTCCACTATTATTTTATAATATTCCTTAGGAGGCCAATTTTAGACCTCAAAATTTCTCTAATGCTAGAGTAGAGAACCATACTTGAAGCATTTGATAACTTGCATAGAGGAAGTATGATATGTGTGTGTCCAAAGTGCATGAGGTTGCATTCTAAATAAGACCAACAACAAGTGTGAATCGTTGGAGGAGGAGAAAAACTGAGTTGTGTGCATAGCGAAAGTAGTGGAAATGTGGATTTGTTGGAGCTAACAAAAGGATCATGCATAGAAGAAAAGTATAGGAAAAGGAAACTTGAACAATTAAAGAGATAATTTAAACACTTCAGGAGGAAGTATCAAAGGGCAGAGGTAGAATATGAAATTCCAAATATAGTTCAAAATTAGCCCAATGAATTTAAAGACACTGGTGCAATATTGAAGCAATTAATGCTAGTTTTTCCATCTTTCTAAGGTTAAATTTTAAACTTTGGGAAATAAAAATGGAAGGATTGCTTGGTTTGGTAGATTTATGGAAAATTGATAAAAAAACTTCTATAAATTCTGATGATAAGAGTAGAGGTGAAGTAGCATTTCTTCTTATTACTTTAGCATTGGATGAAAACATCTTGTCTAGTATTTTTGCATGAATTTGGTGAAGCACACATTGCAATTTTTTTTGGAATGTTCTTGAAATAAAGTACAATATGCAGTGGGGTGAGAAAGATAACAAAGATGAAACATGATATTTAGTACCAGAGATTGCATAGAGAAAAGTTGTGGACTTAGTTGTAGTTGATGATTTGAAGAAATTGAGTAGCATCTTTGAAGTAGAGGTGGTGAATCCAACAACTATGGTTGCTAATGATAAAGATGAATTTACAAGTCTTGATGATGGATATTTTCTTTATGAAGATGAATTGTAGGTTATCACTAAAAATAAGTTGATTGATAAATTGTTGTTTTCTTTAGAAGACCAAGTGGTTGATAATCTTCCCATAATAGTAGAAAATCATAATGAGAGCCTTATTACAATAGTAGAGGCAGAAGAACATGAAGAGAAATATGTAGCAACAGTTAAGGGAACATGCTTGAAGGTTGAAGATGTTGAAATTGATTATGATGCTGAGATAAATCTTATTGAAGAATGGATTGAGAAACCTTTTGACCAAATTGATGCAAGTCTCAAAGTAGCAGCTGTAGTTACATGCTTAGTGGTGGAGGCTATTGGAAACTAGAAAAATGGTGAATCAATGAATGATTTAGATGATATAGAAATGGAAACAATGGTGGATACATCTGAAGATGTTCATGGTTGATGCATTGGAGCCCAAAGGAAATAAGATATTATTATGATCTGATGAGACAACAATCAACTAAATAGGGAATAGATGAATGTAAAGTGTAGCAGCCCAATTATGAATCTAATGAAGAATCTGTAAATATTGAAGACAAAACTATGTGTCGAGAACCTGATGGAGAATTGCAAACAGTGAGAAGAAGACCACAACCCAATTGTATCATGCAGTTAAAGAGAAACAAATTAAGGAAGAAGCATCATTATTATTTAACAACAAGAAAGGTTAAGATGAAGAGATTAAAATGAAATTGTAAGTCTCTTTACGACTTAGACCAACATGCATTATGTTTTTAGAAAATTCATTTATCCATTAGGGGGAGACTTGTAAATAATGGAGAAACCTAGTAGGTTCTAGATTAATTCATTATTAGTAACTTGTTGTAGAGCACTGAGATTTTGTTGTCTTATTTACAATTCAAATCCTATTTATTAGGAAGTTGTTCAAACTCCCCAACGAACATGTAATCCTCTATATGTATGAGCTTTCTTGCTGATGAATATAATGTGTGGAGTGTAGGCACTCTCGAGGCTGAGATGGTCTCAGCTGAGAGGTGAACATTTCATTTCATATTGGTTCTTCCTTTGATGTAAAGATTTCTCTTATCTTTATGATAATAATCATAAATTAATTCAAGTCCAGGTGAGACATCCTTACTTGTGATGGTCATGTGAGTGAGGACTTTGGTCCCCAAGGTTTCGGGTTCAAGTCCTCCCTAGATGAACAATGTAAACATATGTAAATATTGTATGAATCTACAAAAAAATCATAAATGAATTCCAATTATTATTTTTAAAGAAATAATATTTCACATAAATCATGAAAAATATATATTCTAATTTATAACTACAGATTATAGAACACTTAAATATTAGTAATACATAATTATGACAAATTTGCACTACATCTAAAGTAACGATAGTTAATGTTCATATGCTAACATGTTATGTCAATACGTTTGTCTATATCTGAAGAAAAAAAAAGGAAACAAAATATTGTTAGATTTTAATTTTTTTTTTAATTATAGATATTGTGTATGATCAAAATTTAATATTAAATTTTTTTTGTCAATTTAATGAAAAATTATAATTAAATTTATCAAGTTATTTCCATTTTATAAATGAATATTTGTGATTATTTGTGTTGTTAAAAAGTGTTTAACCATGTAAATCACTTTTATTTCTAATATTTAAATTTTTGCCAACCATATTGTTATATATTATCTCTTTTACTTGCAAAAAATCATCAACCATCTAACTTAAATAACTCAACTAATAACTAGCACAACCACATTATTAAATGTTGTTGATATCTACAGATATGTGTATATCAAACCCTAAGATTAATAAACCCTATGATTAATATAAAACCATAAAATTATAAAACACTAAGACTAATATTAATATAAAGCCTCAAGGTTAAAATTAAGTACAAGGCCAATACCTTTCTAAGGAAGTATGTGCAACTCGATTTGATTTATGAAAAGTGAATGAAAAGTGGATGCAACCTAATATACAATGAGAAAGATATGATGAATGATGTTAGTATAAATTTTAAATGACAAGAAAAAAACTTGATTAATTTTCTATAAGATTGTAAACTAACTATAAGAAATAGGGAAAATGTTGGCATTGTAGTGTTGGCATTGATGTCAACAAGGTCATGGTATTGTGCATCATATGATTTATGTCAACTTGATTATGTTAGTAGTCCTCGTGATGTGTGATGTAGTGTTCAACTGGTTGGTTTTGTTGGTTAGCATTGATTTCAACTTGGTTGTGTCATGACTTAGTGGGAGGCGATTTGGAGGTTGATTATAAATAGCTTCAGGACATATTGTGTTGGTTTGTTATAGGTGATGCTACTACTACTTATGTTGGAGGTGCCTCTATAGGTGTTGGAGCAATTTGCATGACTTGATGTTGCTATTGCAGGTGTTGGAGATGCTACTACAAGTGTTGGAGATGTTGCAATAGGTGTTGGAGTTTTTATGGAGCAGGTTGGTGGCCCAATGTTAGTGATTTGTTGGTTGGCATCCAAGTCACCCTATTTTGATTTATGATGATGATGGTGATGTGGAAGTGACTTGGTGAAGTATTGTATAGGTTCTAGTGGCTTCTAGAGGTCTTACAGAGGCTTGTTTAGATCTGGAAGAAGTTTAGGCAGGACCTGAGGGGATTTTATTGGTTTTCTCCCATCCTCTACCCCAACCGCATGAAGTGAGGCTTGTGCAAGTGGTTGAAAGGCTCCAACCGCATGGAGACAATCCTGTGCATGCGATTGTAGCCTAGATCTAGTAGTTTTATGCATGCGGTTGAGAATTTTGCTAGATTTTCTTTGAATTCCTCGTGTATCTCAGGTAAATTAAGTGTTTTGGCGATGGTTCATGTTCGGAAATTTTATGAAAAAGGCCATGATGCCTTAACCATGTTCTAGAAAGTAATTAACATTGAAAATATTCTTTATGAAGCGGATTTAGTGGCTTGATCAAGTCAATGCGCTAAATTCATATCAAATCAGATGTATGAAAAGATTTTATGGAGCTAAGTAGTTCTTGGTAATTATTGAGTTGAGCACCTCAGTTCATCCATATATTGGAGGAAGACCAATGATAGTGTGGTTGATTCTCATGATATGTTGAGTGACTGTGATATTGGAGGAGAGGATGCAAGTTTGGAGTTTTGTGATGCATATTTTATTAAGCAGTTTGCAGGTGTTGCAACAGTTAGCTTAAGCATGTTTCAACTAGTATTTTGTGCAACAAGTGAGGAGGTGAAATAGAGTTTGATTGTAGGAGTATTTGGATATTGTTTTATCCTAGCATATTATTTATTTTATTGTTTGATTGCAGCATTCATTTGTGAGTGGTTTTACTTATTGCAGAGAGGGTTTTAGTTGATGTGTCGATTAGATTAATTTGTGCAGTGTTTGGTGAGATTATGTTGCATGTTTTGGTGTAGTTTTTTGTTTTGATTTTGTTCTTTGAAGAGATTGTTGTTGTGGTGTTGTGGTTGAGTAGTTCTCAGTTTCAATCTGAAAATGTATGAAACGAGAACCACATAGAGGATTGGAGTTGGAGGACTTCGGTGAATTCAATATAAGTGAGAAATTTTCTCAATCAAATGGTAGTTGGATAGTTCAGAAGAAACTAAGCTAGGCTTGTTGGTTGTGGTGTCTTCCAGAAAATAGGATTATGTAGAGTCGTTGATCTAGAATTATGCAGAAATTCCAGAGAATACAGACATAAACATAAACACACATATGCAACAGAAATAAGTCTTCAATTCATTAATATCAAATAATTGAAATATGCTTGCATACAAAATGGAAATAAAATAGCTTGGATGATGATAGCTTATCTCTAACAAGAGATGTGGCAGCTATATGCCTCTGAACTATGTTCCAAGGAGGCTCAAGCGTCTTTTTATTATTGAACAACAAAGGGAAAACATAAACAACCAAAACCTTAACCGTAGGAGATGGAACACTAAGAGTTTGTGGCCACTTTTGGGGTTAGTTAGGTATAAAACTTCTCGGGGTTGTAACTTGGTCATATGATCTCTGTTTGGTGTGTATGATACCTCGTTAGAAATATCTCTCCAACTAATACAGGATTCGTGATATAACCTTTCCTACATCTACGAGCCTACTGAAGACCTCAAAAAAAGCATCGTTCAGGGGTCAAAATAGCTCTGAAGTTCAGGACCCGAAAACTGCTAAAAATAGTGAATGTTTCTATAATCAAGAAAACTTATGAAACTGACTAGAGGTCTAGGTGGAATACATGGGTGACCACCAATGTTCACTTGGAACATTCATTTGATAGTTCGAGAGTAATCATGCGAGGATCGTTTGTCGTGGTGGATTCTAGTGGATGGTAGTCCATAGATCTGCATGAGAAAGAGATCTCCATTTGATAGTAGCAAGTTGTAACTCTATGTAAAGAATTTTCTTAGCATAATGAATATTTGAGTAGCGTAGCAGTAACAGGTGGTTTTATTCCCTAGATAGGGTTTTCCACCATAAATATTTGTGTCCTTTGTGTTGAATGCTTTCATGATTTCATGTTTATGTTTGATGCTCTAGTCTCTACCATTGTGTTTCAATTTATGCACGATTAAAGAATAATAATTTGGAGAAAAATCTATAATTGTCTTCACTACTAATTCACACCCCCCCCCCCCCCCCACCGCCCCCCACCGCCTCTTAGTAGTGATATAGTTTCCAACAATTGGTATCAGAGGGGGCTCTCAGTTTCAGCTTGACCGTTGGAGAGTGGATCCAGGAGATTTTGGTAGATTTTTGCAAAAAATAAATCGAAATGGATCAACAAGGAATTCCAATGCTTTGGAAAGGTAAATTTGCAACATCGAAGGTTGAGTTAGGAATGTATTTGTTGTCTCCTAATGAAAATATTTTGATTTTGGTAGAATATGGAGTTAGAGATGAATTTAATGGTAAAGCTAAAGGGATTATTTCGAATGGGATTTCAAAATATGGCATTCCTTTTGTGAGACACTGTGAGACTGCAAAAGAGATTTTGGACAGGTAAATATAATTTATTATGTTAATAGCTTCTATTATTTTAGAATAAGACTTCAAAATTTTAATTTAATTGTCTATAATTATTATGTGGATAGTAGAGATTTAAGCTCAATAAAAGATTTTAAAATATTCTTAGTAGTAGTCACAAATTAAAATTTGAACTTTAACTCAAAAGCAAGTATGCTCTTTCTACTGTTTTATAAACTGATAAATTAAAAATATGTCACATGAACATATGGGATATGATCATTAGTAAGCCATGGTATTGATGCATGGTACTAGAAAGTGGAGATGAATATTCATAGTTGAATCTTATATATATATAGATAGATAGACATTTTATAATTAATAATAGTAATAATGCTTTTTTATTTTATTTATTTATTTATTTATTTTTTCTGCGTAATTCTAATCTATTATATTAACAAAGAGGTGGTAAATATACAACATGACCATAGTCAAGCACTCTGCTCCTGCGGGAAGCAGTTCTATCCAGCATATAAATATTTGAAAAATGTCTGATATTGTTTCCCACGCAGGGGAATAATCTCTGGAGCCTAAGACAAGTCAAAAACTCAAAAAGAAAAGACCAGGGGAGAATAAACACAGAGACACAAGACAGTGACAAAAACACATGAGCATTCCGCCTTACATCCTTGCCCTGTGGACAGGGGCATTCTGCAAAAAGAGAAGCATGGTTGACCTTCCTATTCATCAATGGGCTCTTCAGTAATTCGACACCAGCCCATATCAAGTGGTTTTTCTAATTGTGTCACATTCTGAGCATCAGTACCCAGATCTACCATCATCGGCTCCCATGCGCTACTTCTTTGCTTCTTAATTCCCTGCTGAGGCATGATCTCCGAAGCTAACTGAAAAGATGAAGAGGGGTCTTGCATAGCCCTCGAATTTTCCTCTTGCGTCCTTAAGTCTACTGCTAAACCTTCCTCCTGAAACACCACAGTAAAATAGGCTGTGATTCTGGGCCTAACGAGAGCGCTGTCGAAGGTTAAAATGGCGGACCCTGTGGCAGGAATCGGACCAGGTCGAGAGTCAGAGGCTCGAGACCTTCCTCTTCTACTGCGAGAAGAAAGCCCTCTTCTTGGAGGATGGTTCAAATCGCTGGAGGATGAGTCTATGGGGGCTCTTCTCGCCTGCCCTCGACGATTGCCTACTCTCGGTCTCAGACGAGGCATCCTGCGGATGATCGCGGTCCAACTCCAGAGAAGTTCCTGTGGGGCGTTTGCTTGGATGCGGCGATGCCTCCCAATTGAGCCTCCTCTGCCTAGAGTGAACACTTTCTTTGGGTTTGCCAAGTCCCTGCGTCTATGCTTAAACCAAAAACAAACACAGAAATCAGAAGCCGAGAGAAAAGGACAGGAGAGCCGACTAGCAATACCTGAGCGATACTCGGGGAGGGGAGCGACCAGCCTTGCAGCTAGGACCAAGATAATCAACACCCAAGTCCAATTCCCTGAGCTCTCTCTGAGATTCTTATCGCGCGCAGAGGAGTGTCGGCAGAGCGGCAGCGCTAACAGATTTACCATCCCCCTCGTCCTACCTCCAGTTTTAAGATTGCAAGCTTTGTCTTGGGAGTTGTCTCCCATTACTGCTCCCTTAATGGTATGATCCCTCTGCTGCACGCTAATACGTGTGAACCTTAATTCTCCCACTATGAACCTGATGTTCTAGCTGAACCAGCAAGATAACGTACCCTGAGTGATGGTCATGCAGGTGTGCCACACGCTATGTTGTGTTGCCCATCCACTTATCATGTGCAGGTCAGGCAGGTGGCAATTGGCCCCGCCTAACCACTGTCTAATCACATTAATTCTCATCTCCAGCACCCGCATCCGGGGGAGAAACTTCCTTTTGGATCTGAAGTTTGCATTCCTATGCATGATCATGGTGTTGGATTATGTCCAGCGTCCTGGTGGTCAGAGTGTGCTTGGAATTCACTCCCAGGTTGGCTAAGAGGTCCGCTACCTGATTTCCTTCTCGTTTCACATGAGTGAAGATGATAGCTCTATTATTGTGAAGCCATTGTTCTAAGGCCTCCAATCTAGCTTCGAGTCTCCAGCTCTTGGCAATTTTCCTGGCATGAGTCCCATTGAGAATTTGCTTGGCCATGTTGATGAGGACGAGGGAGTCACCTTCAACTTCCAGGGGTTGAAAGGTGTGGATTCTTGAGAGGAGTCCTTGCCAAAGTCCCTCCAGTTCAGCTGAGTTATTGGTGTCCCATCCTATGTTTCCATGGTAGATGAGGAGGGGCGAACCTGCATGATTTCTGAATATTCCTCCATATCCAGCATTTCCAGGATTGCCCTTTGATGCACCATCAAAGTTGAGCTTGATAGTTTGCTTTGGTGGTGGATTCCAGGTACCCTTTTTTGCTTTGTTGCTTCCTGAGTTAGCTTGGGGAGGGTTTTCTTGTTGGAGTAGTAAGTTCCAGTTTGCCCAAATGGCCTTCTCATTAGCCAAAGTAGGAAAATCATCTGGCAGCCAAGTGCGAAGCGCTAAAGTTTCCTTAAGGTTCAAGCAAAAGTTGCTCCAGATGGTCTTTGAGGGGGTTGTTTGATCTTTGAATATACGCTTGTTCCTCTCCTTCCAAATGCACCAAGTGAGGAGCCCTAGTATTAATCTCCACAAGTGATTGAGTACTTCACTTTTGTATGGACTCTGATGCCATTGGCAAATTGAATCGATGATGTCTTCCGATACTGTGCATTTTCTTTGGCAACGAAAACTAGCCTTTTCCCACATTTGGCTTGCCAGGGGGCAGGAGTCCAGAAAGTGCTGAAGAGTTTCCTCCTGCGCTCTGCAATTAACACATATTGGTGGCCCATGGTAATTTATGCACCTGAGTTTGTCCCATGTCAATATTCTTTTATGCCCTACCAACCATAGGAAAAGTGATACTTTAGGCCAGTTGCCAGCTGACCAAATTCTCCCCCATATAGGATCTAGTGGCGAAGTGGGTGCACTGATGATCTTTTGGGCTTCTGCAGTGGTGAAAGTTCCTTTTGGCCGGTAGCCCCAACGTAAGATGTCTTTATCCTCAGAGTATATCACTTGGCACCTTTGGAGTTCCTCTCCCAGTTCCTTAATTGTCCTTTGATCAGCTCTATTGATAATCCATTCGCTCTACTTCCATTTCCTGTATCCTTGAACATTTTCCTGAGTCCAGTGGTGCCATACTTCCTCTTGATGTAGCTCATCATCTGAGTGGCCTGGGTTTTGACTGAGGAGACTGCTGAGTTTTGGCAATTGGTTCCAGGCATCCATCCAAAAACGTGCAGTCCTGCCATTTCGAACTTCCCAAAAACTATGTTATTGAATAATTTGATAGTGTTGTTTGGCTGCATTCCAAATGGGAGAGCCTTTTGCATTGGGCGTTAGTCTAATGAGCTCCTCCTGTGGCCTGTTGTTGGCGTATTTAGTTGTCCAGATGGCTGCCCATGGTTTGGTGGGGATGGTTAGCCATTGCCACCAGATCTTTGCGCACATTATAGCCTTACTGTGACTGGGGCCTCTCAGGCCAATGCCTCCTTGCTCTTTAGGCTTGCATACGGAGGTCCATTTAACCAAAGCCCATTTGTGGTTTGTACCCATCGCTCCCCATAGAAAGTTGCACTGTATATTTCTTATTCTTTTTATTACCCATTTAGGGGCTGCAAGGACAGAGAAAAGGTAAAGCGGCATTGCCTATAGAACAGCCTTGATTAGAACAAGTCTGCTAGCGATATTCAGAGATCTATGGGTCCAAGAGTTGAGCCGGAGGTCAAGTTTCTCCAGAAGCACGCGCTAAGAGGAATGCTTGATGGCAGAATCAATGAGAGGGGCACCAAGGTACTTGGAAGGGAGGGAATCAATGGAGAAGCCCAGAATATGAGCGATGGCTCTTTGTACGATAGGAGGGGTATGAAAGAAAAAGATATGAGATTTGGAGTTATTGATGCTGGTTCCTGAGGCCTCGGAGAAATCATTCAGCAGGGATTTGAACATAGAAGCTTCTTGGACAGAGGGGTACCCAAATAGCATGTTGTCATCGAAAAACTGCTGATGGGTAAGGGCAAGAGAGTTGTGGATGGAAAGACCTTTGATCTGCTGGGCCAGGCGAGCTTGAGTAATGTGGCGTCCTAATCCTTCAGCCATAAGAAAAAAAAGGAAGGGTGACAGAGGATCGCCCTGCCAGATACCTCGAGAGGGTCTGAAAGGGCGGGAAGGGATGCCATTGACAAGAATGGAGAAGAAAGTCGAGGATATGAGGCTATGAATCCATCGAACCCATAAAGGAGAGAAGCCAAAAGCTAACAACATTTTTTGTATGTACATCCCATTTAACTTATCAAAAGCTTTTGACAGGTCCAACTTGAGTATCATACCTGCTTTCCTGGTATGCTTGAGAGAGTGTATAATTTCGTGTGAGAGGATGACGCCGTCTAGGATCTGTCGTCCTTCCACATAGCCAGATTGTTCCGGAGAGATGAGCAGGGGCAGGAGCGGTTTTAATCTATTGGCTATGACCTTTGAAATCACCTTATAGATTACATTGCATAGAGCAATTGGGTGAAACTTGTCTGGGGTGATGCTGCCTTCTTCCTTTGGAATGAGCGCGATAAAAGTAGAATTGAGAGAGGGTAGAAGCCAGTGCAAGGTGCACGACTCCTCTACAACTTGCCAGACTTCATCTATGATTAAATCCCAGAAGGCATGGAAGAAGGTGGTAGTGAATACATCCGGGCCAGGGGCTTTTCCTTCTTTGAGCTGATGCATTGCAGTGTCCACTTCTTGTTGTTGAACTGGGCGAAGAAGGAGCTTGTTGTGATATTCGGTGATGAGTTTAGGCACATTTCGAGTGATTTTTGAATGGCCGGCCTTCTGTCTTTTTTGGGCTCTTGGTGAACCTGCCGAAAATGTCTTATGAATTCCTGCTCAATAGCATCATGCTCTTCTACTCTTCCCCCCCCCCTTGCTTCTGAATGAAAGGGATAGAGTTATGCATTCTTCACTGAATAGTTGTTCTGTGGAAGAACTTGGTATTTCTCTCCCCTTCCTTCAGCCATCTTATCCTTGATTTTTGCTTCCATAGTATTTCCTCCTGCTTTCTCCTCTCCTCTAATTGGTGATGAATGCATTTCTACTGTTCCAGATTTTCTTCATTGTGCCCTTCTATGATTATTCTCTGTTGGAGCTGTTCCATTTCCCTATTTAGATTTTGTTGCGCCTAAAAAATGTTTCCAAAGGTTTCTTGATTCCAGAGCTTGATATGAGTTTTGAGATACTTTAGTTTTTATTGAAACTGATACATTTTGGAACCTTCAGGCGGCTGATACATGTTCCAAGTGTTTTTGATGAAGTCTTTTAATGCGAGATGAGTGAGCCAGAACACCTCGAAGCAAAATGGTCTCTTATTAGCATTACCCGGTCTTTGCCATTGAAGGGCGATGGGCCAGTGGTCCGAGCCTGCATACGGGAGAATTGCTGCTGTTATGTCCCCTCCTAAATGGATTGCGTTGTCAATTAGAAGGAATCGGTCTAACTTGGAGGCAATTTGATGCCTTCCAATCCTTCGATTGCTCCAAGTGTGCGTTCCATTGCAAAAATGAGTATCAATAAGGGCATTTTTTTGAATGAACTCCTTGAAGTGCTCATTTTCCTGCTCCAATCTTGTTCGACCTCCTTGCTTTTCCTCTAATTTAGTTATCATATTAAAGTCTCCTCCAATAATCCATAGGGGGTGGACTATGTGTAGACTCAATGCTTCTATCGTGTCCAATAAAGCCATTTTACTGCCCGCTTCTTGAGGGAAGTAGACATTCATTAGATGCCCATGAATGTTGGTACCTAGAATGTGAAAGCTCGCCTGGATGATGTGGTGGGATGCGTGTATATCTGAGAGCGCTATCTCTTGCGGGTTCCATGCTATAGCGAGCCCGCCAGAAGCCCCAGAGGCATCCACTGCCACTGATCTGCTACCTACCCATGCTCTGGAGAGTATGTTTCCTAGAGTATCAATGTTACATTTCGTTTCCTTAAGGAAACAAATTTGTGGCCTTTCCTGCTTTATCATGTTCTTAATCATTCTGTGTTTTCCTGGGCTATTGAGCCCCCTTACATTCCATGATGTGAGCTTCATATTTCACTATTGATGGTGGGTTTGTAGTACTTGGTCAGCTTCGCATATCTTCTTGAGTCAACCAGGATTTTCCCTACCGCAATTGTTCGCTGAAGGTCGGTTCTTCGCCCTCTTTTCTTGGAATCTTTTGGAGTGAGGCTCCCGTCCCAGTGGCTGCCCGGTTGGATGCCTAACTGATGCTGCTGGTACGCCCTGGCTAAAATGACTTCCAGCGTGTTGAGTTGGTGCTCCGGTATCCTGTCAAACTCCTTCTTTTTGCATGCTGCTTCTAGCTCCAGGATATCGAGTCCTCCTAGGTCGATGCTTTCCGGCTCTTCATCCATCATTTGTGGTTGATCCTTATCTTCTAGGGCTATGGCTGTATTCATAGATTGGATGGGGGGGGGGGCGTCCACCTCCATATCCTTTGTCTTTCCACTCAAGAGCTTTCTGGTATCTCTAGGAGGCCCAAGGTTCTTTACTGGTTGACTGGGAGGGGAAGAGGATCCTGGGGAAGGGGGGGAGCAGAGGCAGGGAGAGGTTGGAGCTTTGGGATGGAAAGCAGGGGATCTTCAATGGTATTGGCTAGGATCTCGAAGCTGTTTCTAGTTGAAGGGAGGGATGAAGCTTTTGGCTGGGGTTTCTTCCCATTTGAGGGTTTTCTATGTGGTCTTTTTCGATTGTTAACCTTGGTAAATCCATCTTAGTTTTGCAAGTGAGAGGGATTGGGGGATTGGGGTTCCGCATTCAGAGGGAATTCCCTGAAGAGGTGGCCAAGCGCATGGAATTTGCTACAACGAAAGGGGACATGTTCATAATCCAAAGGTTGAGTCCATTAATAGTCATCGTGAGAGAGACTTACTGAGTCTGGTAAGGCCTTATCCAAGCGCATGAAGACGCAGATGCGAGTGTAGGATGTGTATTTGCACAGTTTCGTTTCTTCTGCTGCTTTTATGTATTCCCCCAGTCCATTTCCTATGTCTTTTAGCGATTCTTCATCCCAATATTCCTCTGGCAGTGAGTACATTCTGATCCATACTGGTGCCCAGCTGAGATCCTCCTTATCCGGGTTGAATCTTGCTGCCCATTCCCGTAAATAGAGACCAGCTGAGTTGAAAAAATATGGCCCTTCGTCCATTACTCGGTTCCTGTCCTCGATGCAGAAAAAAATCGCCGTGAAGAACCCTTTTGGCCCTAGCTGTAGAGTGACATGGCCCTTGGGTTTCCATTTGGCCGAGATCCATCCCTGCAATGCTCTTTCTGTTGGCTAGAATCCGATAAATTTTCCAATGAGTGCATGGTCCCTCATATACTGGATTCTCCCATTGATTCTGTGACTGGGAAGTTCTATTCTTGGCCTTTCAGTTGCTATGGGTTTGCATGTGTTCGAGGTTACCTTTGGAGCTTCTGTGTGCATTGTAACTCTTTCTGGTGTCTCATTATTTCTTCCTGCCTGGTTTAGGGGCGCATTTGTATTGCCTTGCTGAGGGGGTTCTCTGTTAACCCCTTCCTTATGTACCATTCCTGAGTGCATCGCTCCTGGTTGCGCTGTCGATTCTTTTTCAACTTCTGGGGAGGGCTTTGAGGCCCCCCCCTGAGACTTGCCCATTCTCGTTCGCTCTATGCTAGATGAGTGTAGTCGATCTGCGTTAACCTGCTGCTGCAGCGCTGTTAGGACTGAATACTCTGCGCCGTCACGGGGTTTTCTCAAACCCTAGCTGCAGAGCCCAGTTCTAGTGATAATTCACCCAATTTTTCCATATCACATTCTAAGTTAATAGCAATTATAATAGTAATAATGTTAAAATAAAATGATAGTTTATTTATTTTTTATAAATTTATCTTTTTATGAAGTAAAAAGATAATTATTTTTATAAATATACATTATCATGATCACATTTTATTCTTTGCATACAACAAAGCATTCCTTTCTACATAAGAAATTATAGGTTCAAACTCGGAAGGAGTAAAGAATGTACACCTCCATAAACTTTACTAATAAAATCTTTGGGTGAAGATTGTCCCTTGTCCCAAAAATAATAGAGTATAGGTTCAAACCTAGAGGGAGTAAAGAATGTATACCTCTGTTAGCCTCCTGTTGCAACAGGTGTTCATCCTCCATGATTGACATTTTTAAATGCCAAATATGTCATACTTTGCATGCTGCAATGCTCCATATTTCCTAAAAGAGGTCATGAAAGTGTGCCAGTCTAAATGCCACTACTATATTCCAATTTTGATAAATTAACCATTTTTGAAGAATTTTGTTAAGGGAAGTCCAAACAACCTAATCTTGGCTTCCCCAGGTTTCAATTTCTTGTTTTAGAATATAGAGAATCATTATCTGTCCAAACAGTTTAATCTTGGCAGATTTGTAGATAGGTAGAGAAACAAAGGAGCCCAACTACTTAATCTGGGCCCTTGGAAGAAATAAGTGTAGATTTAGATAGGAGGAAAGAAAAAAGAAAAAGGATAATCAGGGTCTACAAGTCCAAGTGCACCCATGCAAAAAGAAGAAAAAATGCTAGGTAAGTAGGCTGGGTAAGTAGTTTTGTGGTTGCAGAATCAAACTGTGTGATCCATTTCATCTTATCAAAGTGTTATATCTATTCAGATCACAAGGTAAGGCAATTCCCCTTTGGAGGAGCTCAAGTGAGGCATGTCTAACTCCCCCTTCTTCTCATTCCCCAAATCCCTCACTAACATCCCCTTGAGGACCTTGGGATCTACCCAACCAGTCCTGTTATCACTTTATTTTTGTAACAGCACCAAGTCAAGCTTTGACTTTCTTCTGTGAAAAGAAGCCACATTTCTTGTGTAAAATCATGTCTCCACAGTCCATTCACTTCCTATGTCTAAGTTTTAGTTCACAAACTTAGCCTCCCCACTACACTTCACCGCAGTTTCATATTAACTCCTAACTATATTATCTAGCTCCCTGTATCATTTCCTTATCCCCTATTATACAAAAAAGCTATAAAACTCCTCAAAATATTAAATAACCCCTCCCTTTGGCACTATAGCCATATTTCCTAAGTCCGGGAAATAGTAGCCCATCTGGGGCTACTACTAACCGTTCCGTGTCCTAACCTGGAGTTAGTCTAACATCTGGTCACCCTAACAACCTTTTCCCCTAAGTCCTAACCCTACAACACTCATTTCCCACCCTTATCCTAAGGTCAGGCTTGTAAATATCTAACCCTGCTTGTATGCAACCCAAAAAACCCACTTTCCTAAAGTTTTCCCCCCCGCCGGATTAAAACAATTAAATAAAAAACACTGCGGGCCCCGTCCCTAACCCTCCGCCGCCTTGTCTATCCTGCCATCCATCCGATTGCCCGCGCCCGAGATCTACAGTGGGCGGGTCCTTTTGTGACTCGACATGCCGAGGGTTAGTGTCCAGGAGATGGGCGGTTTTCCCGTCGTACTCCCGCCACGCGTCGCCCTCCCGGCTGTGGCGGAGCCCCTCCCTTCGAAACCACCCACGCACAAAAGCGGTGTGCCTGAAACTAGATACCGCCCTCCCCTGTCTGACATCACTGCCACGTCGTGCTCACGTCATCATCCTGCGTCAGCCTCCTGCCACCGTGTCCTTGCCACGTAGCTGCCATCATACTGCTGTAGAGCTATAACTAGGGTCTCTCACACCACCAATTATTCCACATTATTAAGTCAATCCGAGATCGTCTTGTTCTTTCAAGGAGTAACTCAATCCGAGGCTGTTCTGTCCAAGTAGTGCTCGGTAGTATAGCGTTCTAATGACTTGAAAGGAAACAAACACTAAGCTGTAACTAAACCAATTCAGAAAATGAAATCACACAAGGCAAATGATCAATCAAGGGTACGGAACCAATAACCCTTCCCTTTAGAAACTGATAAAGAAAGGAAACCAAAGCATGGGCTTATAGGTCAGGGAGCTAGGCAGCGTCTTGCTGGGCTCGCGACAGCCTTAGGCCTGCTATCACGCGAAAGCAATAAAGGCAGATTAATGAAAGTAAAATGGAACAGCAATTCTTAAAATGGAACAACAGTAATGAAATGGAATAGCAGTAATGAAATGGAACAACAGTAATGAAATGGAACAGCAAACTCAAATGGACCAGCAAACTCAAATGGAACAACAAACTCAAATGGAACAGCAAACCCCGAAGTATGTACACGGTCTATACTACTGTAGCGATCCGAGAGCAATGTATGATGCGACTATGTTTCTGAACAAAGTGATATTATCTTCAAGCCTCACAAATACTTATTTCATATGAATCCAATAATGATAACATTCATACCAATAACTTGCTGTAGAAATGGATGCAATTCGAATAGATTCAGTTTGTGTAATACAGAGACGTGAATTACAGAACTTATTCAGATTCAGATATTAATTAAGAAGCATAGTCTATCATATAAGAAATGTATCGGATTACTGAAACAAGAGAAATAAGCAAACCACACAAATCACCGTATGATACAACAGCAAGTGACCGTCGGAGCTGGGCCCTTGGCTACGATGGTACACTGCTTAGAGTTACTTCAGATACAAAAACGAAGTGAACACCGAATCCTTTATATTGATTGCATAACAAAAGTGTACAAAATCAGATCTTACAAAAGCTCAGTGATCAAAATCGTTCTGAGTTTATAATTATAATAACAGTCGTCCCCCCACGCTCGATGGCGTGGTGCCTTTATATAACATAAATGACGGAGATGTCTAGATACAAAAGATAAGCTTTAAAGCAGCGATCCCTCAGGATCTTCGATCCTGAGGGATTCGCTAATCGTTCAGGTCTCTTGCGTTCTCCGTCACGGTATCCTGCGCTCTTTTCCTGGATTATTCGGCTCCAATTTTACTTGATCTTGTCCGCATCCGGTTCCCTGTTGATGGGGCAGTAGTTACTTTCCTTGCGCTTTTCGTTTTTACTCGATAATCCCCTATTTCCGCGTCCTTCTGCATAGAAAATATCGATTATTAGTGATTGAGCTTCGTTTGTCCATTTTCACATAATTTACCAAAACCCTTATGTTTTTAGGCTCAATATGCAGAAAAGATTAGAAATAGTATTTGAAAAACCACTAGATTACTTATCAAAAAGCATACCTTCCAGGTGCTCCACAACTACCACATCATCAGCCCTACTGTACCGCTACGTCACCCGGCCGTACTGCCGACGTCACCTTGCTGACGTCACCTTGCCACGTCACCACCGTACTGGGACCCACCGCTGATGTCATGCTGACGTCACTGTCAAAAAGCGCGAAAGGCATAAATCGCAGCCTAGAGAGCCTGGAATCAAAATCTGAGGCAGTTTTTGATGCGCGATTAGCGCCTAGCGCTAATCGTGCATCACTAAGGGAAATAGGCCAAAATTTAAAGCCCTTTCATGGCTCGGCCTCCAGTAGGCCCGAAAGTCGCAAAATGACATAAATTTCTTCGCAAAGATTCAGGAAAGGGGCAAAGACAATTTTTAAAGCAACAGAGGGCCAAACAACAGCCATGAAAGGTCGATGCAACAGTTTAAAGAGTATCAGAAGTGAGAAAGGTGCACATTCAGTGCCAAAGCATATCAAGGAAGCGGCAAAGAGTATCAGTCGAATGTTTTTAATGAAAAACTTTTATTCCCAATGCAGGTGAACATTGAATGACCTCCAACAAAGTCAAAGAAAATGGTGGAGCTTTAATCAAGGCTCTCCCATCACAGTTAATGCACCTCAGAACCACTCAGGAGCATAGATCAAAACCCAAAGCACAATTATGGCTAAGTGGTCAACACAGAGCCATAAAGACAACACATTAAATTCTTTTTTGATACAGCTGCACCCAGCGCAGCTCGAGGATATTTTCTCGCATTTATTTCAGACATGTGTTAGGTTAAAGACACTTATTACAGTAGATCTGACTAGGATATGATTTTGTAGATATTTTATCTATAAAACCACCCTAATTCACTGTTTAAGGGGTTGGTTGGTTGTATAGCTCCAAGAGAGATTCGCTCTGTATACCTGATGTTTTACTTAATCAAAGATTGCTGAAAAGATTGGAGGAATGACTGTGTGTTGTGTATTAATGTTTTGAAGAATTGAATGTGGAATTCTTGTGCTACAACATGACTCAATATGTGTTTCTTACCTTTGTTTTCCATTAATGTACCATCTAAAATAGCAGAAAGAATGAATAGTTTAGAATTGGTTTAATTGCCCTCTATGCTCAATTTCTGCTGTTTCTTTATGTTTTCATTTGAATTAGTAATGAATATGAATTCCCTGTGGCTCATATTTCCCCTAATTCACTCATGTTTGACAGTTATCTAGGGATTCTTCACTGCTCCTAGATAAAGCTCATTCACCTTCCCTCTGCTAAGCTGAATGAGAGATTCTTAACTGCCTCTCATTCCTAGCCCTCATTCCATCCTTTTAGCTTGAATCATTGTTTCATGTGCAGCTAGCTTGCTCCATATTCCTTATTGTGACCAAGAAGACACAACAACAGTCCTACTCCTTGATTCCATGCCCAATGGTTCTAAAACTTTCATGCTATCCCTGCCTCTTTACTTGAAAGCATCATCCTTCCCACCAAAACTCAAACAAAACCCCTTGAACTCAATAACTAGCCTAAAATCATCATCAACAAAGCTAAAACCTAAAGAGAGAGCCCTCTCTGACTGCTGGTGGGCTAGCACCTGCAGTCCAAAGATTGGTTTGTGGTTACCTTGGCCGTATCCCTTAAGGAGCCAAGGGACAACCTGAGTGATAACATAATGGCGACTCCACTGGGGACATCCTCAGTTAAATCTCACAAATCAAGTTGGAAAGCTCCACTGAGAAACTTCTCAGAGAAATCCAAGAAACAACTTAGAAGGTTGCTTCAAAGGGGAAATCTTGTTATCTGATCTGTGATGGTGGATAGGGATCAGACACACCAAAAGATAAATCATCCACTTGGCGACTCCACTTCATTTTCAATCAAGACCCCACTGGAGGATCGAACCTGAAAGAGAGATATAATCTAGAGCTTCAAGTTTTTTAATCAAGTCTACAACTAAATAGTTCATATGCCAAAGAATTAATATTCAAGACAGGATGACCAGGTGTGTGGAAGATCTTGCAATAGATCAAGCTTTAGATGAATTCAGGAAGCTGTTATCCGAATATGAGCTTGATGAAATTTTTTTGAGATTGGTGTTGTTAAAGGTCAAAACAATACAACAACCTCAAATCAGGATGTATTTCCTTGATTTAGTTGTGGAAGAACATGAAAATGAAATTCAACTGGTGCATTCTCAAATTCAGTCATTTGATTTTCGTAATCCTAAAGAAATCTTCTAAAATCTTCCTTCTCTGAGTCATGAGGAAATTGTACTACCTTGTGACTTACAGATTGAGGATAGTATGGCTTTCAAGACAAAGACTGAGGTGTTGGTTGTAGAGTTTGTTACTGAGGATGTAGCTATTCCATCAGACCAAGAAGGTCCAAGAGAAACTATCCCACATAATGCTTTTGTGGATCCTGTAGCAGATTACATGGAGGATCTTCTCAACTCAAAATCTTTAATATGTTTTCTCTATAAGGGCCAAGTATATCAGCAGTGGCCTTTATATGTCACAATTTTGATTATGGGGGCACATGACCGAATAATGTTTCTGATTTCACCAAACGTTGATCAAGCATTTCGTTTCTTTCTACAATTGCTTAAGTGGTTGCACTGGTTGTTTCATTTTACCTAACCAGCAAACAGAAGGCTGATTAGTGTAAATAGGTAGGGTTTTGTTTTTTTGTTTAGATAGCAAATTGCTGTGGTTGAAGCCTAAAGTGAAGGCCCTAAGTTCTTCAAGTCTGCTGTCATATACATAAATAAAGCAGCCAGCATAGGAAAGTTTTCAAAGTGCAGCAACAATAGAAGATCAAGGCAGTCTGACTTGCTGTTCTTGGCTTTTCACAAGGAAAAGCCATCCCCAAGTGGAGCCACTGTTAGCCTCCTGTTACAACAGGTGTTCATCTTTCACGATTGACATTTTTACATGCCAAATATGTCATACTTTGCATGCTGCAATGCTCCATATTTCCTAAAAGAGGCCAAAGAAGAGGTCATGAAAGTGTGCCAGTCTAAATGCCACTACTGTATTCCAATTTTGATAAATTAACCATTTTTGAAGAATTTTGTTAAGGGAAGTCCAAACAGCCTAATCTTGGCTTCCCTAGGTTTCAATTTCTTGTTTTAGAATATAGAGAATCATTATCTGTCCAAACAGTTTAATCTTGGCAGATTTGTAGATAGGTAGAGAAACAAAGGAGCCCAACTGCTTAATCTGGGCCCTTGGAAGAAATAAGTGTAGATTTAGATAGGAGGAAAGAAAAAAGAAAAAGGATAATCAGGGTCTGCAAGTCCAAGTGCACCCATGCAAAAAGAAGAAAAAATGCTAGGTAAGTAGGCTGGGTAAGTAGTTTTGTGGTTGCAGAATCAAGCTGTGTGATCCATTTCATCTTATCAAAGTGTTATATCTGTTCAGAGCACAAGGTAAGGCAATTCCCCTTTGGAGGAGCTCAAGTGAGGCATGTCTAACTCCCCCTTCTTCTCATTCCTCAAATCCCTCACTAACATCCCCTTGAGGACCTTGGGATCTGCCCAACCAGTCCTGTTATCACTTTATTTTTGTAACAGCACCAAGTCAAGCTTTGAATTTCTTCTGTGAAAAGAAGCCACATTTCTTGTGTAAAATCATGTCTCCACAGTCCATTCACTTCCTATGTCTAAGTTTTAGTTCACAAACTTAGCCTCCCCACTACACTTCACCGCAGTTTCATATTAACTCCTAACTATATTATCTAGCTCCCTGTATCATTTCCTTATCCCCTATTATACAAAAAAGCTATAAAACTCCTCAAAATATTAAATAACCCCTCCCTTTGGCACTATAGCCATATTTCCTAAGTCCGGGAAATAGTAGCCCATCTGGGGCTACTACTAACCCTTCCGTGTCCTAACCTGGAGTTAGTCTAACATCTGGTCACCCTAACAACCTTTTCCCCTAAGTTCTAACCCTATAACACTCATTTCCCGCCCTTATCCTAAGGTCAGGCTTGTAAATATTTAACCCCACTTGTATGCAACCCAAAAAACCCACTTTCCTAAAGTTCCCCCCCCCGCCGGATTAAAACAATTAAATAAAAAACGTTGCGGGCCCCATCCCTAACCCTCCGCTGCCTTGTCTGTCCCGCCATCCATTTGATTTCCCGTGCCTGAGATCTATGGTGGGCGGGTCTTTTCGTGCCCCGACATGCCGAGGGTTAACGCCCGGGAGATGGGCGGTTTTCTCGTCGTACTCCCACCACACGTCACCCTCTCGGCTGTGGCGGAGCCCCCTCCTCCGAAACCGCTTCTGCACAAAAGCGGTGCGACATGAAACCAGATACCGCCCTCCCCTGCCTGACATCACCGCCACATCGTGCTCATGTCATCATCCTGCGTCGGCCTCCTGCCACCGTGTCCTTGCCACGTAGCTGCCATTGTACTGCCACATCATCAGCCCTATCGTACCGCCACGTCACGCGGCCGTACTGCTAATGTCACCTTGCTAACGTCACCCTGCCACATCACCGCCGTACTAGGACCCATCGCTGACATCATGCTGACGTCACCGTCAAAAAGCACGAAAGGCGCAAATCGCAGCCTAGAGAGCCCGGAATCAAAATCTGAGGCAGTTTTTGATGCGCGATTAGCGCTAGGCGCTAATCGCGCATCGCTAAGGGAAATAGGCCAAAATGGAAAGCCCTTTCATGGCTCAGCCTCCAGCAGGCCTGAAAATCGCAAAATGACATAAATTTCTTCGCAGAGATTCAGGAAAGGGGCAAAGACAGTTTTTAAAGCAACAGAGGGCCGAACAACAGCCATGAAAGGTTGATGCAATAGTTTAAAAAGTATCAGAAGTGAGAAAGGCACACATTCAGTGCCAAAGCATATTAAGGAAGCGGCAAAGAGTATCAGTCGAATGTTTTTAATGAAAAACTTTTATTCCCAATGCAGGTGAACATTGAATGACCTCCAACAAAGTCAAAGAAAATGGTGGAGCTTTAATCAAGGCTCTCCCATCACAGTTAATGCACCTCAGAACCACTCAGGAGCATGGATCAAAACCCAAAGCAAAGTTATGGCTAAGTGGTCAGCATAGAGCCATAAAGACAACACATTAAATTCTTTTTTGATACAGCTGCACCCAGCGCAGATCGAGGATATTTTCCTGCATTTATTTCAGACATGTGTTAGGTTAAAGACACTTATTACAGTAGATCTGACTAGGATCTGATTTTGTAGATATTTTATCTATAAAACCACCCTAATTCACTGTTTAATGGGTTGGTTGGTTGTATAGCTCCAAGAGAGACTCGCTCTGTATACCTGATGTTTTACTTAATCAAAGACTACTTAAAAGCTTGGAGGAATGACTGTGTGCTGTGTATTAATGTTTTGAAGAATTGAATGTGGAATTCTTGTGTTGCAACATGACTCAATAAGTGTTTCTTACCTTTGTTTTCCATTGATGTACCATCTAAAATAACAGAAAGAATGAATAGTTTAGAATTGGTTTAATTGCCCTCTATGCTCAATTTCTGCTGTTTCTTTATGTTTTCATCTGAATTAGTAATGAATATGAATTCCCTGTGGCTCATATTTCCCCTAATTCACTCATGTTTGACAGTTATCTAGGGATTCTTCACTGCTCCTAGATAGAGCTCATTCACCTTCACTCTGCTAAGCTGAATGAGAGATTCTTAACTGCCTCTCATTCCTAGCCCTCATTCCATCCTTTTAGCTTGAATCATTATTTCATGTGCAGCTAGCTTGCTCCATATTCCTTCTTGTGACCAAGAAGATGCACCAGCAGTCCTACTCCTTGACTCCACGCCCAATGGTTCTAAAACTTTCATGCTATCCCTACCTCTTTACTTGAAAGCATCATCCTTCCCACCAAAACTCAAACAAACCCCCTTGAACTCAATAACTAGCCTAAAATCATCATCAACAAAGCTAAAACCTAAAGAGAGAGCCCTCTCTGACTGCTAGTGGGCTAGTACCTGCAGTCCAAAGATTGGTTTGTGGTTACCTCGGCCGTATCCCTTAAGGAGCCAAGGGACAACCTTAGTGATAACAACCTCCATAAATTTTAGTAAGAAAATGTTTGGGTGAAGATTGTCCCTTATCCCCAAAAAAAAAGGGTTTCATGCACCCATTTAGTATCAACTTAATTATAACCTTAAAAATAAATTATTATTTTTATTAAAAAAATTGACATGTCGGTAGCACAAACTGTGTGCCAACTTCGATAAATGCACATTTTGCATGAGCCACGTCCAATATTTGGGTTACATCATAGATGAGAATATCTGGGTTACAACATAGATGAGCGTGGCATGCATGTGGATCCAACTAAGATCCAATTCATTCGGGATTGGCTAGCCCCGACCACTCTTGCGAAGCTTTGCAAATTTTTGGGCCTTGCAAATTTTTATCAGAGATTTGTGTTCGGATTCTCCCATATCACTTGGCCTTTGAATCAGATTACTAAGGGCGGGGTGAAAGAAAATTTTTCCTAGTCCGAGTCACAACAGTAGGCATTCATTGAGTTGAAGCACCGACTCTGTGCTGCACCAGTGGTAACATTTCCAGACCTGCAGCAACCATTTGAAATCGAGGCAGACACTCAGACTATGCTATTGGTGAAATCCTCACCTAGCACAGGCATTTAGTGGTATATCATAGTGAGACACTATTCAATACAATTCGAAAGTGCCCCACCTATGATAAAGAGATGTATTCCATCGTGCAGGCTTGCCGGCAATGGAAGCATTACATTCTAGGGAAGAAGATGGTCATCCACACCGATCATTGACCTCTTCAGTTTATACAGACACAAGGGAAATTGTAGAATGATCGCCATCAAAAGTGGTCTACATATCTACAAAAATTCTAGTTTAATATTAAATAAAAAAAGTGCAACACAATAATGTTGCATAATTCCTCAACCGGCCCCTAGTTGCAGCATTGACTATTGTTCTCAACTCTTATGGCCACGAGACCTCTAGATGGCCACAACTATACAAAAATGATCCATAGTTCACCTCCACATACCAAATGGTAGTAAATGGAAAGCAAGTTCTTGATTTCCACCTCCATGACACATTATTATGCTATTTGGGCCACCTTTGTGTTCCTTCAAGTGAGCGTGCCAAGATGATTTGGGAGGCACACTACAGTCGGGTCATGGTACACTTTGGTGTGGAGAAAACTATGGTTGTATTACAAAAGTACTTTTTTTGTCCCAAACTCTGACTGGATGTTGGGAAATATATCAGATCCGGCATTGCATGTGTCATCGCCAAGCCAACTATCAAGAAGCAAGGCTTGTACATTCCCTCGCCTACTCCCAGTAAGCCATGGGAATCCATCTCCATGGCCTATATGTATGTCTTCCCTTTTACCAAGCATGGTAATGACTGTGTATTTGTGGTCGTGGACAGATTTTTTAAGGTGGCTATATTGACAACTTGCAAGAAGAGTATCATAACAGAGGAAAATGACAAACTCTTACTTGAATGAGTATGGGTACAGTTTCAGATCCCACATACCATTTTATCATATTGGAATAGCAGGTTCCTAAGCACATTTTGGTCAAGCCTCTGGAAACTATTGGACACTAAGCTCACCAAGTCAACTGCCTTCCATCCCCAGACTGATGGCCAGACGGAGGTCGTCAATACTATGATAGTGCACATACTCCGCATGTACAACTCCAAACATCCATCAACCTAGGATAAGAGTCTTCCCTATTTGCATCACAATTATAATAGATCTCTCCATAGCTCGATCGGTCGAAATCCCTTTCAAGTGGGTCTAGGATTTCAACCATTGTGTCTGATTGATGTTGCCATGCCTCATTTGACTACAGAGAAAAAGTCCAGACATGTATTGTCTGAAGCTGAAAAAGCGACCTGATTTATTGAATGCATCCAACACATCCGTCAACAAGTTCACGACATCTTGGAAAAGTCAAATTCCAAGTACAAGCAGCGACATGATCAACATCAGGTGCCACACAAGTTTCATGTGGGCAATAAATTTTGGTTGAATTTGCAAAAAGAACACCTTCCCCGAGCCCATCGAAAGCGCAGACCACTCCGATATGGTCCTTACACCATTACCAAGTTTGTGCGATACAATGATTTTGAGCTCAGCATTCCCCCATTCCTTGGCATGCACTCATTGTTCAATGTGGATTGCCTTCAACCATACTTGCCACCATTACTGGACACATCAGACATTGTAGAACATCTCACACCAACATGTAGTTAAACTAACATTGCATGGAACAAGCCACTGTAGAAAATATTGTAGATTCACAAGCTCATGCAATGTACTAAAGAAAAAGACAAGAATCTACTTCTACTTTCAACCAGTGGAAGCCAATAGATCGATGAAAACAATATGAACAAGAAGAAGATAATCAAAGACACATAACACAATATTTATCCAGGGAAAGCCACAGCTCTAAAACCCACTATCTGTACTGCATATATCAGAAGTCCAAGATGATAATACAATTCTTGTTCTCACAACAACAATCACATCACTCAATATAATTAATCCTCAACTCACAAGAAATCTCTTGGCCAACACTTAACCAATTCTGCAGCTCTCCAAGCCCCTATTTCCTTGCGCAATTGCTATGGCTAAATAACCCATATTAATGGGAATCCAGTGCATCCAAAAATGTGCAATCCACACTAGGTTCAGTTCCTGATTGCATGCATGATCTATACAGCTAAGTAAATCATACAACGAATAGTACATTGTCCCTGCACTCTACTCTCAACTGGGTCTTTCTTAGAATTGACATGCATGAGTTTCTGATGAGGGAATATTCAGTTAACTAGAGTAGCAATAGTGGATGCATCAGTGCACCAACTAACTGTTAACTCTCAATTAGTTCCAAAAACAGTTTGTAACTAGTTTAACTCAACTTAACTCAATAAAATGAGTTATCTAATTACAACCCACAATTAACTCATACTAGACCCCAAAAATATAGGGAGAACATATACATGACTCCAGAAAGACTTCCAACTCAAAGTTCCTAAGCTAATTAAACTCAATTAAATATTTACAAGTTTCTATGAGAATATAAATCGATTTTAATTATCAATTTAATTCAAGGACAAATTAAACTAGAATATCTTGTTGCCATTTCTCAACACTCCCTCTCAACAAGAAAGGGATTCTTAGCTACCCTGAGCTTGTCTCTGTGAAACTTGAATTTACATCGTGACAATGTGTTTGTCAAAATGTCAGCATCTTGTTCCTCCATGGGAATATACTATAACAACATAATTTGCCTCAATACACAATCTCTGTGATGATCATATCGAATATCAATATGCTTGGACTGATCATGAAAAACTGAATTTTCAAAGAGTTTGATACAACTCTGATTATCGCAGTAAATCACAGTTGGATCCATCTACTAACCAAACAAACCAATCATGATATTCTTTATCCAGATGGCCTCACATTCTGCCTAACTCACAACCATGTACTCTGCCTGTGTCGAACTGTGCAACCGATCTCTGTTTCATGCTATACCAAGAAACTGTCGTTGACCCCATACTGAAGATCCCTCCTGATGTGCTCTTCCTATCGGATGGACTCCCTACCCAATATGCGTCAGTGAATCCTTGAATATTCACTCCCTATGTCCATCTGTACCATAATCCATAATGAGAAGTGCCCATGAGGTATCTCAACACATTCTTTGCCACCTTCCAATACATCTTGGTAGGCCTAACCATTGCTTGACTAAGCTGGTTAACTACATATGACATATCCGGTCGTGTGTTCACCAAGTACATGAGTGAACCCACAAGCTGCCTCTAAACAATAGTTTCCACTACTTCCCCTGAAGTAGCATTATCCTTCCTCTAGTTTCTTGCTAGAGGAGTCTCCATGGGTTTTTTGCTCTCCATGCAGAATCTCCTGAGTATCTCATTGGCATACTTTCCTAGATACACAAACAACTCCCCATCTCCCTTCCATACCTCCATGCCAAGAAAGTAATGCATGAGCCCCATTCCCTTCATCTCAACTCTCTTGCAAGGTGCTCCTTGCAAGATTTGATCAGTTGATCATCACTTGTCAGTATGAGATCATTAAGATAAAGTAGAATGATCAACAACTTACCTTCCACCACTATGTGATAAAGGCTCGCATCCGCTTCACTCTTCATGAAGCCCAACCCAGTGAAGTAGCTATCTATCCTAGTGTACCAATCACGAGATGCTTGCTTTATCCCATACAACATAGAACACTTAAATATTAGTAATACATAATTATGACAAATTTGCACTACATCTAAAGTAACGATAGTTAATGTTCATATGCTAACATGTTATGTCAATACATTTGTCTATATCTGAAAAAAAAGAAGAAGAAAATATTGTTAGATTTTTTTTTTTTTTAATTATAGATATTATGTGTATGATCAAAATTTAATATTAAAAAAAAATTGTCAATCTAATGAAAAGTTATAATTAAATTTATCAAGTTATTTCCATTTTATAAATGAATATTTGTGATTATTTGTGTTTTTAAAAAGTGTTTAACCATGTAATTCACTTTTATTTCTAATATTTAATTTTTTACCAATCATATTGTTATATATTATCCCTTTTACTTGCAAAAAATCATCAACCATCTAACTTAAATAACTCAACTAATAACTAGCACAACCACATTATTAAATGTTATTGATATCTGCAAATATGTGTATATCAAACCCTAATATTAATAAACCCTATGATTAATATAAAACCATAAAATTATAAAACACTAAGACTAATATTTATATAAAGCCTCAAGGTCAAAATTAAGTACAAGGCCAATACCTTTCTAAGGAAGTATGTACAACTTGATTTGATTTATGAAAAGTGAATGCAACCTAATATACAATGAGAAAGATATGATGAACGAGGTTAGAATAAATTTTAAATGACAAGAAAACAACTTGATTAATTTTCTTTAGGATTGTAAACTAACTATAAGAAATAGGGAAAATGTTGGCATTGATGTCAACAAGGTCAAGGTATTGTGCATCATATGACTTATGTCAACTTGATTATCTTAGTAGTCCTAGTGATGTGTGATGTAGTGTTCAACTAGTTGGTTTTGTTGGTTAGCATTGATTTCAACTTGGTTGTGGCATGGCTTAGTGGAGGTGATTTGGAGGTTGATTATAAATGGCTTCAGGACATGTTGTGTTGGTTTGTTATAGGTGATGCTGCTACTACTTATGTTGGAGGTGCTTCTATAGGTGTTGGAGGAATTTTCATGACTTGATGTTGTTTTTGCAGGTGTTGGAGATGCTACTATAGGTGTTGGAGATGTTACAACAGGTGTTGGAGTTGTTGTGGAGCAGGTTGGTGGCCTAGTGTTAGTGTATTTGTTGGTTGGCATTCAAGTCACCCTATTTTGATTTATGATGATGATGGTGATGTGAAAGTGACTTGGTGAAGTATTATAGAGGTTCTAGTGGCTTCTAGAGGCTTACAGAGGCTTGTCCAGATCTGGAAGAAGTTTAGGCAGGACCTGAGGGGATTTTATTGGTTTTCTTCCATCCTCTACCCCAACCACATGAAGTGAGGCTTTTGCAAGTGGTTGAAAGGCTCCAACCACATGGAGACAATCCTGTGCATGTGATTGTAGCCTAGATCTGGTAGTTTTATGCATGCGCTTGAGAATTTGGCTAGATTTTCTTCGGATTCCTTGTGTATCTCAGGTAAATTAAGTGTTTTGGCGATGGTTCGTGTTCAGAAATTTTATGAAAAAGGCCATGATACCTTAACCATGTTCTAGAAAGTGATTAACATTGAAAATATTCTTTATGAAGTGGAGTTAGTGGCAAGATCAAGTCAATGAGCTAAATTCATATCAAATCAGATGTATAAAAGTATTTTATGGAGCTAAATAGTTCTTGGTAATTATTGAGTTGAGCACCTCAATTCATCCATATATTGGAGGAAGACCAATGATAATGTGGTTGATTCTCATGATATGTTGAGTGAATGTGATATTGGAGGAGAGGGTGCAAGTTGGGAGTTTTGTGATGCATATTTTCTTAAGTAGTTTGCATGTGTTGCAACAGTTAGCTTAAGTATGTTTCAACTAGTATTTCGTGCAACAAGCGAGGAGGTGAAATAGAGTTTGATTGTAGGAGTATTTGGATATTGTTTTATCCTAGCATATTATTTTTTTTATTATTTGATTGCAGCGTTCATTTTTGAGTGGTTTTACTTATTACAGAGAGGGTTTTAGTTGATGTGTTGATTAGATTAATTTGTGCAGTGTTTGGTGAGATTATGTTGCATGTTTTGGTGTAGTTTTTTGTTTTGATTTTGTTCTTTGAATAGACTGTTGTTGTGGTGTTCTGGTTGAGAAGTTCTCAGTTCCAGTCTGAAAATGTATGAAACGAGAACCACATAAAGGATTGGAGTTGGAGGACTTCGGTGAATTCAATATAAGTGAGAAGTTTTCTCAATCCAGTGGTAGTTGGATAGTTCAAAAGAAACTAAGCTAGGCTCATTGGTTGTGGTGTCTTCCAATAGATAGGATTTTGTAGATTCGTTGATCTAGAATACTGCAAAAATTCCAGAGAATACAGACGTAAACATAAACAAAGATATGCAACAGACATAAATCTTCAATTCAGTAATATCGAATAATTGAAAGATGTTTGCATACAAAATGGAAATAAAATAGCTTGGACTATGATAGCTTATCTTTGACAAGAGATGTGGCGGCTATATGCCTCTGAACTATGTTCCAAGGAGGCCCAAGGGTCTTTTTATTATTGAACAACAAAGGGAAAACATAAACAACCAGAACCCTAACCCTAGGAGATGAAACATTAAGAGTTTGTGGGAACTGTTGGAATTAGTTAGGTAGAAAGCTTCCCAGGGTCGTAACTTGGTCATACGATATCTATTTGGTGCATACGATACCTTGTTAGAAATATCTCTCCAACTACTGCAGGACTCGTGATATACCCTTTCCTACAACTACGAGCCTACTGAAGACCTTAAAAAAAAGTTGTTTAGGGGTCAAAATAGCTCTGAATTTCAGGACCCGAAAACCTAAAAATAGTGAATGTTGCTATAATCAAGAAAAATAATGAAATTGACTAGAGGTATAGGTGGAATACGTCGGTGACCACCAATGTTCAACTGGAATAGTCATTTGATAGTTCAAGAGTAATCATGTGGGGATCGTTTGTTGTGGTGGCTTCTAGCATATGGTAGTCCATAGATCTGTATGAGAAAGAGATCTCCATTTGATAGTAGCAAGTTGTAACTCTATGTAAAGAATTTGCTTAGCATAATGAATATTTGAGTAGCAGCAGTAACAGGTGGTTTTCTTCCCTAGAGAGTGTTTTCCACCATAAATATTTGTGTCCTTTGTGTTGAATGCTTTCATGCTTTCATGTTTACATTTGATGCTCTGATCTCTACCATTGTATTTTAGTTTATGCATGATTAAAGAATAATAATTTGGAGAAAAATCTATAATTGTCTTCACTACTAATTCACCCCCCCACCATCCATCCCCTCTTAGTAGTGATATAGTTTCCAACAATTGGTATCAGAGTGGGGCTCACAGTTGTAGCTTGACCGCTGGAGAGTGGATCTAGGAGATTTTGGTAGATTTTTGTAAAAAAGAAATCGAAATGGATCAACAAGGAATTCCAATGCTTTGGAAAGGTAAATTTGCAACATTGAAGGTTGAGTTAGAAATGTATTTGTTGTCTCCTAATGAAAATATTTTGAATTCAATAGAATATGGAGTTGGAGATGAATTTAATGGTAAAGCTAAAGGGATTATTTTGAATGGGGTTTCAAAATCTAACATTTCTTTTGTGAGACACTGTGAGATTGTGAAAGAGATTTTGGATAGGTAAATATAATTTATTATGTTAATAGCTTCTTGTATTTTAGAATAAGACTTAAAAATTTTAATTTAATTATCTATAATTCTTATGTGGGTAGTAGAGATTTAAACTCAATAAAATATTTTATAATATTATTAGTAGTAGTCACAAATCAAAATTTGAAATTTAACTCAAAAGAAAGTATGCTCTTTCTACCTTTTCAATAAACTAATAAATTAAAAATATGTCACATGAACATATGACATATGATTATTAGTAAGTCACGGTATTGATGCATGGTACTGTAAAGTGGAGATGAATCCTCATAGTTGAATATATATATATATATATATATATATATATATATATATATATAATAATAGTAATAATGTTAAAATAAAATGATAGTTTATTTAATTTTTATAAATTTATCTTTTTATGAAGTAAGAAGATAATTATTTTTATAAATATACATTATCATGATCACATTTTATTCTTTGCATACAACAAAGCATTCCTTTCTACATAAGAAATTATAGGTTCAAACCTGGAAGGAGTAAACGATGTACACCTCCGTAAACTTTAGTAAGAAAATCTTTGGGTGAAGATTGTCCCTTGTCCCAAAAATAATAGAGTATAGGTTCAAACCTAGAGGGAATAAAGAATGTATACCTCCATAAACTTTAGTAAGCAAATCTTTGGGTGAACATTGTCCCTTATCCCAAAAATAAAAGGGTTTCATACACCCATTTAGTATCAACTTAATCGTAGCCTTAAAAATAAACTATTATTTTTATTAAAAAAATTGACATGTCTTACAAAAAGAATTTATTATTTTAACATTTATTTATATTATTAAAAAATATCTTATTTTTATAAATAATATTAAAAGTGTTTTAATATATATATATATATATATATATATATATATATATATATATATATATATATATATATATAGATATGTATGAATGATTTGATTTAAAAGAAAGTTTTTTTTTTTTTTGTAAGCTTGGTAGGACCTTTCATTCATTCATTTGAAAAAGGCAGGTTACATCCATGAAAGATGTTTCGTGGCCTCAACCTGTCGAGTGGGAAAACAAGTCTGTTGGCCATTAAAACACATTATAAGACATCCAAAATATGAGTTTCTTAAGTCTATCATACACAACCTTATAGGTCTGAATGTCTATAAACCAATTCACCCTTAACATACTACATAAGTACTACTAAACGAAATATACATAAACAAAAAGGAAACTACTTTCTAATATTCATCAGAGGACTCCATCTGAGTTTGGTCCTTAGCGCTGTAACTTGGTAATTCTAATTGAGGAAGGCACAAAATGTGCTTGTCAATACGACCAAGAGGAACATTCTACTGCTGAATTTGAAATTGAACAAGTTGGAATTCTTTATGAATTTCCTCGAACCTGGGGTAAGATTTAATGGAACTTGTAGAGTTGATAATAGCCCGAGCTACTATACCCTTCATCAAACAATGAAGATGCACTATCTGATTATACTAAGTGAGCTTGCTTTGGGTATGGCTTTGGTCGGGGACCATTAAATGTCAATCCTCCATCTGCACTTCATGTTCAGCCTACTGATTGAGGTCTGCCACCGAAGTTGCAATCAATTACTTCACTGCATAGGAGTGCCTGTAGGATACACTTAAGTCGCAACATTGATATGTTGGGAATCTGTTTTCCGATCACTCCGCCTCGACAGTTGTGACAAGGAGGACCCTTTCCCACCTCAGTGCCCAACCTTTCGACTGTGCCCTAGACCCAGAATTCCTGATGGATCAACACCTGGAGGTGGCCGAGCCATATCTATCAACCCCCACTTCACCACAGTATACTTGTCCTCCCAAACCAACCAAACCACCGATCGAGCAAAAACTAGCGATGTGCAGGCTAAGCGAGCTCCTAAATTAATTAGACCTGGCACATGTACATATTACAAGAGAAGGAAACAAATGACATTAGGCCCGATCCATACAAGAACATAACAGATTGAGAGGGCCAACCACCAGCATCGTTTTTTACCAATCACTAGTAGCATGTCCTCAGACATCTCTCCTAATAGAAACTAACCAGGGATGGTTCGTCTCCACAAAAGGGAGGAGCTACAGACCAACTCCTCAAGCCAATTCCCATATAGCTTCACTTGACGCTTGAAGCTACACTATACCACAAAGTGAGTGCATGGAATGGGTTGCATGCCTTCACCACTTAGAGGTTAAGTGCATGACGAAGAATTACTCTCGCCTTAAACTCTCCCACACAACCTACCTCCTCGCCAACTAGTTCACACATACAATGTACTGGCAGGAGTTGCCTTTTGGTGCTGCCTCCCATCTTGTCACCTTTAACGAGAGTCTCAAGAGTGACTGTGAGCTGGCACACACCCTGATCGAGGAGATTTAAAAGAAAGTGTTTTAAAATATTTAAAATATAAATTTAATATATATATATATATATATATATATATATATATATATATGATTTTATTAAAATATAGCCCTTTGGCTTACATGGGTTCATTTAATTTACACAATATAGGGTTAATAGAGTCTCGGTTTACACATATTTGGTAATGTGTAAAGTTTATATAATTATTAATTACGTAATGTCATCCATTCCACACATTGTATATTGTAGCTTTTGATTTCGAGATTCACTATGAGGGTTCTCTTACCTACGAGGATTTATTCCTACTGCACTAAGGACTTGATAAATTAGGCCATTACCTTTGGCTGTAGCCTTTTTCTCACTTTCAATTACAATATATATATATATATATATATATATATATATATATATATATATATATATATATATATATATATATATATATATATATATATATATATATATATATATATATATATATATATATATATATATATATATATATATATATATATATATATATATATATATATATATATATATATATATATATATATATATATATATATATATATATATATATATATATATATATATATATAGATAGATAGATATATATATCATTCATTATTTCATGTATTATGTCGAATTATGTTTAACTGGGCTATTCAATATAAACTTACTCTTTATCTTGGAAACATGGATGGCTCTACATATAAGGATTACTTCTCTTTCCATAAATTTCACTATGGAACTCTTGGTTTTGACACTTCTAGCTATTAGATATACTTACAACGATTACATAATGTAATATTTTCCAAAACCTAGTCATTTATTAGATATTTGAGTGTATAGTTTCCTTCATTTTCGATGTATATTCTCCATTATTTCACTTGTAAAAGTATGAAATATATTTATTTTTTTCTTTTCTCACCAATGTTATTACAATAGTATTTCAGTATCATTATTTATCCAGGTATATGTAATTATACATATGAGTATACATCCATATAGACCAGATACCTAGTGGAACCCTATAATGGGGGACCACAATAGTATTATAAGTCCTAACCCTCTTGTAATAGTCTCGGTTAAAAAATCCATGTAGTAAAGTCAATAAATGAAAAATAAGACCAAGGTCATGGGACACATTCCAAGTTGAATGTTGGGCACAAAAACATAGTGATGGGGATCACTAGTAATTAATAAATGGCTATGGAAATTGGAAAAGGCATTGGTAATGGAAAAGTGACATTTATTGACATTTATTTATGAAAATAATGGAAAATAGGAGAAAAGTAAGGTGAAAGGTCATAGGATTTCATGTGAGGAAAATTGAAGGAAAATAGAGGAAAATGAAGAAAATAGAGGCCTCAAGGATAAAAAGGATTGTATGGATCAGTTCACAGCTTTTTTCAATTCAATCTTTGGCACTCTAATTCTATTCTTTGTATCTCTCATACTCTTACACACTTAGAGAATTTTTGGAGCATTGTTGGAGCATGCTTGGAACACTCTAGTTTTCATTATATTGAATAAACAAGGTAAGGGAAAACCATGAAAGCGCAAGGGGACAACGAGATCAGTGGCTACATCTGGATTTCTTTTCAGGTACCAAGTTGCATGTATGATTTCCTTGCTAGTTTTTTCATGCATGGTATATGCATGTGGTTAATTGGTTATGATCTGTCATTGGCATGGATGATTGCCTTGATTGACCGTGTTTTTTCCTAGCCTTTGCATTTCCTGGATAGCCATGGTGTTGCGGGTTTCCCACTTTATTGTTCTGATTGGTGCCCATGTTCCATATGGATGTTGGTTGAGTTACTAGTTCTTGGAGCCTTAGTTGGACAAATGCTCTGGAAACCCTGGAGCAAATTGGGTTGAGTTACTAGTCCTAGAAGTGTTGGTTGGACAAACACTCTAGAACCCTTGGTGGGTTGACTTACAAGTCCTCGAGACTTGATTGGAGAAACGATATGGATCCCTGTGGCAACTGTGGGTTGAGTTACTAATCCCGGAGCTAGGTTGGAACAAATGCTCTGGATCGCTAAACAACTTGGGTAGAGACTGATCTTGTGATGGTTATTGATGTCTAACTGTGAGGTGGAATCACTGGTTTTGGGTTGAGGTGGTTTTGCCTATGGAATCCCTGATTTTTTTCCTTGGTTCATTCCATGAGATCCCATATTCATGCTTAGAAAATGGCAAGGGGCTGATTGGCTGAAAGAGAGATTTGGTTTAGCCCAACCTATGGTCAGGTGGTACATGGAAGTCCCTGACTTGGTTGGATTTTCATATGTTAATAAGATATCCTTTCCTCTTGTAATTTTTAGTAAATGTACTTACTATTATGAGTCTTTGATTTGTGTTCTATCATTTTTGTTATTATGATTATAATCATGGTTTTATGACAAATTCTAATTATGGCTCTTATCATGTTTTGATTGGTAAATGAATGGTTATTGAATGCATGAGATAATAGCTATTACAACTATTGTGAGAGGGTATTAGACCTTCTTTACGATTCTCAGATAAGTATCAAACCCCTATGTTCAGATATGCATTCATGACATGTAGATTACATGTGTACCATATGTTTGACAAAATGTTTGTCATGGTTAGGCTTGGTTAGGTCAATTCCTCAATCAATTCTTGTCTTAGAGGCTTTGTAATTTTGTTATTTATTTTTTTGGAAAGTCTCATCAAGTTCTAGGATGTGATCTGGTGTCTAGCCCTAAAAAGATGGCATTGATGTCGCGGTTGCAGGCTCAGAACTAGGAAATTGGGATTGCAGTCGCTTGTTTGTAGGATTATGTATGCGACTAGAGGCCTATAGTTTCATGGATGCAAGCTTGTGCATGCAATCGGGAGTCCAAGTTAGTAAAAAGTAGTCTAGCTATTTGTTAGGACACTTGGAGTGGTTGTTTAGCTCTTAGGGGTCTTATAGCTCTTGCAGAAGGTCAATAATTTTCTAGTTGTTGGGCCCACTTTCTTAATTGCATCTAGGAGGTCGAGTCATGTCATTGTAGCTCCTCTTCTCATGTATATTGTCCTAGGCTAGTGAAACTTGGTAGATATGGGAGGGGTGGTTACACCTCTCTTGCTCAGGAGTGAAGTGCTTAGCCTGAAACAAATATATGTTACCTATAGGTCTACACAAATAACCTTAAACTATAGTTCTTAAATAATCAAGCAATCTATGATTCTAATTCTCACTTTGCTTTATTCATGAGATTCCTCACAATATCTTCATGTCACTTTCATAATCTAGAAAGATATGAGGTCTTCAATCAATGCACATTTTTTGCCTGCAACAACAAGGTTAACCCAACACAAATATTGTTCTTGATATGAACACATTCATCTTCAGAAATAGTAACATTATCACTTAACATATTATTATTTTGAAACCTTTAAGTTCTACAATAACTTCTTATTCTACTTTTTATTGTACATTCTAACCTACACATTGTAATATTCACTATTCAATCATGTATATACTTATCTAAATCCCTCTAGAAATATGTTAAAGGTTTCAATGATCCTCTTAATCTTGAACCGACTCTTTGTCATTTCCTCCCAAGCTCCACCCTTAGCTGTCAGGAAACTATGTAGAAATCTTTGTCAAGATGCACCTGGTGAACTCTTAGCAGTGTCCTGCTAATTTTCTGGGTTCAACTTGTCTTTCTCTCCCACTGGTAATATTCTTCAAAGGTAACTATATTTATCTTCCATAGTTCCTTACTATAAAATCCACCGCATAAAATATTTCTCCATTCATGTCAACTTTTTTCTTTAGTGGTATGTCTCTTATCAATTTTCTCTCTTCTATCTTATACACTCTAAAGAAGACAAACGAGTAATAATAACGAAAAAAGAAGGATTTGTCTTCCATTTTGTTTCTTTCCCTCTAGGCATAAATAAATGCAGTTGTTAAGGGTTAATCTCTCATGTTAAACTTTAACATATTTATGAGACGATCAATATACCAAAAATAATTTCTTGTTTTTTTAAACTAATATTTACATCAACATATTTCATCACATGTCTTTCAATTTTTTTCCAACCAGAAAATAATTAAAAAGTGGCATAGTAAATTCCAAGGGTATTATAAAACTAAAGTATTAAGTAAGCCATTCATCTATGACCATTTCCTTGAGAGGTAGTCGTAACTGACTAATTTCTCATGATTTTTGAATAATCCACTTAGCACTCATTGCATCAGGTGATGCTCACATGGGTGAAGAAGTGGGATTGAAACTAGTGAAATGAATCACATAACATCAATCATCACTTATGGGGCTTACACCAGTAACCAGGACTTCCAGGGAGCTCACCCATCCCAGATCGCCTATGGCTCAAGCATGCTTAACAATGGATTTTTCCCCACAATCAAGCCCACTTAGCTTGCCACCACATTTGCAAAACTTTAGCAAGTATTGTGCCTCATGAACCATTCAAGTAGAGCTCCCTTCACTCTTTTGTATTTAAGTATTGAGGGGTTTTCACAGTTCATTATATTAGATATAATTTTTTGGGATTCAATTGCGTTAAGTAAGGCATTCATATATGACCATTTCCACGAGAGGTAGTCGTAATTTACTAATTTCTCATGATTTTTGAATAGTTCACTTAGCACTCATTGCATCATGTGATGCTCACAAGGGAGAATTCCCGTACAACACAAACACACATGTGAAGTTAATTCGTCATAGAGAAGTCGTCAGCTGAGCTGACGCTTCATCATTCATTTAAGCAATTCCATAATAGAACACGAACACGGTAGAGTTGGGATCAGTGGATCAAACTGATGGGGGTGCATGCATTTGGAGATCCACAGGCACTACATCACTGCAGCATGTAAGCAGATCCCAAGATAGGAAGTACAAAAGCAGAGTCAAGATTGAGGTTTTAACACATGTTATTGATGTGAAAAATATCCAACCTTCTGCAACTAATGAAAAGATCTGTGGGCAATGACATCTCTTCACCACCTGTAGCTTTTGTCTCCACGGAAAAGATAAGAGAGTCCCCTTTCGTTATGAATATGTTTGTTGGTTTGGGTTTTGACACATCTGACTCTTAGATCCATTAGTTCACAGTGGAGTGGATTCATAAGTAAAATGTCAATGTATATATATGGAGGACAGATATGGGTGAGCAGCCGCCAAAGATACCGTCCTTTGTGTGACAAATTGAACATGAGTGATATAGAAATGCTTGTATAACCTATTATACATTAGGTAGATGGGTTTATTTATTTTGGAATAAGGTTTATAGAATTTTAATTTAGTTATAAATAATTATTAAGTGAATGGTAGAGATTTAATCTCTACATAATATTTTTACTAGTCATTACATGTTTAAGATTGAGCTTTATTTCAAAAGTAGTTAGGCCATTTTAATTAAATTATTTAATTAAAAAAATGTCATATAAACATCTCTTATATTAACATGAATTATGGTTTCTAAACATATGGTATTAGTATCCATCATATTCTAAAATGACCTATTTACAAACAAAAAATATCTATAGTAAAATAAAAGTGAATCTTTAGAATAAAATTTTTATATTTAATTTTGTTATATATTTCATAAAAATATATATTTAACTCTTATATTAATTAATAGTATACTTAATAATAATAATTTAAAAATAAATTATATATTTTTTTTAAGCACAAAATAATAGTTTATTTATGCTTACTGACATTTACATGCCATTTAATTTATAAAACTGTGATAATTTTATGTATTATTATAAAATTATTATACAACAAATTAGATTTAATAAAAAATCCTAAATTTTAATTTTAAAATTTACAAAAAAAAAAGATATTTACTTGTAATTATCCATTATCATGATTATATTTTATTATTCAATTATTCCAATATATATTCTTCTATTACAACATTGCATGTGTTTTCCTATAAGATTTATCCAAGTTGTGCATACTCTTATTCTGATATTGATATATGAGTCTTAGATTCCAGGCCATTTCCAATAACCGTGCTAATTGATTATGTTTGTCTCGTAGGTGCCCCAATGCATTGAGAGGTGGCTTTGAAGCCCCATGACACTGGGTTTTCACAAGGGATTTCTTTGGTACAATCTTAGACCTATCCAAATACACTATTGAACTATCTTCCATAGGGTAAGAATTTCAAACCCTAGGTCTACAACATTCACTTGTTTTGGTTCTTGTAGGGTTATTAACAAGAACTATGATCCAGACTTATGCATGAACGCAACAAAATACAAATATAAATATAAACACAAAGAAACAGCAGAAATAAATCTCCATTTCATTAATATCAAAGAACTAAAAGATGCTTACAAGAAAAATGGAAATAAACTAGCTAGGGCGATGGTAGCTTATCTCCAAGAAGAGATGTGGCGGCTACATGCCTCTGTACTATGTTACAATGAGGCTCAAGGGCCTTTTTGTTATTGAGCAACAAAGGGAAACCATAAACAACCAAAACCATAACCCTAAGAGATGGAACGCCAAGAGTTTGTGGGCCTCGTTAGGGTCAGTTGGGTAACCAACTTCTTAAGGTCATAACTTGGTCATATGATCTTTGTTTGGCGTGTACGATACCTCATTGGAAATATCTCTCCGAGTACTATAGGATTTGCAGTAGACCCCCCGGTACGACTATGGAACCCTTTCCTATCGCTATGGACCTGCTATAGACCTCAAGAAAACACTGTTTAGGGGGTAAAAATAGCTCTGGAAGTTGGGGACCTGAAAAACTGTTAAAAATAGTAAATTCTGCTATAATCAAGGAAACTGCCGAAACCGACTGGATGCCTAGGTGGAATAGGTGGGTGGCTTCCAATATCCACCTAGATCAGTCCTCCCCCCTTAGGAAGCAATGCTCCCCATTGCGTGCAGAGCCTCCGTGAGGTGAGGAAATTTCTGTTAAACTTGGTCCTTGGTGAACCACTTTCCCTCGTGAAGGAGTTGGCCTTCTTTAACAACTTGATATAACGAGATCCTATGCTGGTGAGTGTTATTGATATGTGTGTCCATGATCCTGTTAGCTGTGGCGTGTTCGATGCAAATTGGGTTGATATCTATTGGTGTCAACTGCTCAGCAGCGTTGGATGTGTCCAAGAATGGGGGAAATTATGGTCACAGCTAGTCCACATTGAATATTGGGTGCAGGCCAAGGAAGGGTGGAATTTCGAGCTTGAAGGCGTTTTCCCTTACAACCCAAATCCGAGTGGGTGAAGCTTGTGGTGGGTCCCAGTGAGGTGCTCCTTATGAAAATGTAACTGTTGACGTTGTTGGACTCGCCAACATTCAGGGGATCTCCTTGGTATGAAGTCCCAGCTAGACCTCACACAGTTTGGTGTAGGGGTTCCATCCCGTATGATGGCTCGGTTTCCATTATCTTAAAGATATGCCATATCTCTTGCTTGTTAGCACGTGAGAGTGGTTTTCTTTGTCTTCGAAGAGCAAGGTTCACCTGCCTAGTGAGTGCGTAGTGTCCCTTGTGTTAGAATTATTTCGCTGCAGAGGGAGAGGGTGGAAGTGGGTCTCGGGTTGAAAGGGAATAGTCCTAACTCTGCTAGAGACACACAACACAACAGGACATGCGTAGATTCTGAAGATTAGTCCACATGGATGCGGTAGTCACAAACACAAGGTGAACAAATAGCACGTACAACACATGGGCGAGAGAATGTTAGCAACTAATACAACACATTTCCAATAGAATATGTACTAAACAACCAAAATAGTTCAACTATCTTAATACAGGTTAAAGGAACATGCATTACAAGCGTCCAAAGAATACTCTTACAAACGAATACAATGCATGTGTGAAGATGTGATGGCCTATTAACAAGCTTCTAAATTAAGTGAAATTTCCAAGACACATTCGTACACCATTACATCACTAACCCCCATAGCGGGGCGTTGAAGCCATTGCTCACTCCTCAAAGAAAATATTACAGACTCTCAAGGCTATGTGGGAGGAGCCAAGGTGAAAAGTCCCTTGCATGTAAAAATGAGGGTTATTTATAGCCAAGGGTAAAATTGGCCCTTGTGACTGTTCGAATTCCCTCATGACTGTTTGACTTACATGACTCTTCAACTTTACATGAGTCTTTATATTTACATGTGGGTCTCTTGGAATTCCACGTTACATTACATTGATTACAACAATATGGCACACAGTAGTGACGTGGACGAGATGACTCGTGACATGAATCGACACGACAGAGCTGGTATGTTCATGTTGGTGGTGGTGTGCATGTCGAGCTACAGTGCTGCTGGGTGATGGATGTGCTCTTGGGATATCATAGCTTCACCTTCGTATGGCAAGGTGTCTAGAGTCTTCGATGGTCTTGGTGTTCGCTTGATGTTGAAAGTGCATGTTGCTCCTCCGCATGCTTCATGTGTTTGTCTGTTCACGAACAAGTCTCCTTGCATGTGCTCCTTGTTCATCCCGTTCCTCATCGCGCCATGTCTCATCCATGTACCCATATCTAAAGTCACTCATGACGAGATGACATTAATTCCATAAATCTCCTAGTCTACCATGATGCATTGTTTTCCGCTTTTGGATGCGGGTGACTGGAAGAGAAGACAATGCTCTGCAAATGTGCAAGAAATATTTCAAGATGGGATGCAGGCTCTGGGAACTCTCCATGAAAACTACATAAAGGTCACTGGGAGACTAAGATGGGAATCGGGATCAGCAGTGACTATCTACAAGATCTAGCTCAGCCGGAGGGAAGATCTACGCAATTTTTTCAAGGATATGGTGCAAGAAGCAGAGGGAGCCTACTAGTGAAAATTGTGCGATTTCTCCAGGGAGTTGGCAGCGGGCTGTGGGAGGTTACTGGCAAAAAATTGAGTAATTTTTCTAGGGAGCTAATAGTGAGCTACAAGAGGGTATTGGAGAAAACTGCGCAGAGCTAGGAGGCCAGCTTGCTGGACATCCCTGTGCAGTTTCTGACCTGAGTGGGATGTTGGGAAGCTAGGAGACTGCTCACTTAAACTCCACAGTTTTTAGGATGAGAAGCAATCTGACTGACAGGGTGACTGGCTAGAAAAACTGCACAATTTTGAGGGTATTGTAGTGACAGGCAAGTGGTGTCTTGTTGGGAAACTTATGTGTTGTTCTGGGTGACAGTCAGTCGAGTCGATTCCAGGATTGTGCAGTCTAAACTTCCTGGGAGGTAGCCTCAAGCTCTGCACAATTCTGGGTAGTAGTACATGTTCACTGAGGTTTGAATCTGTGCAATGTATCTTAGTGGAGGTCCTGTTGTTGGGATTGGTCTATTCGACATAGATTCTGTTAGCCTCCTGTTGCAACAGGGTATCATTTTTCATGATTGACATTTTTACATGCCAAATATGTCATACTTTGCAGGCTGCAGTGTTCCATATTTCCACGAGGTGCCATAAAGAATGCTTAGTCCAAATGCACTGCTGTATTCCAATTTTTTGATGAGTTGTTCCAGTTTCGAGGAATTTTCATTTAAGGGAGGTCTAAACAGTTTAATCTTGGTCTCCCTAGGTTTCAATTTCCTGTTTTAGAATATAGAGAATGATATCTGTCCAAACAGTTTAATCTTGGCAGATCTGTAGATAGGTAGAGAATCAAAGGGACCCAACTGTTTAATCTGGGCCCTGGCAGAAATAAGTGTAGATTTCGATAGGAAAAATTCAAAAGAAAAATTGTAAATCTGGGTTTGCAAGTCTAAGTGCACCCAATTCAAAAGAAGAAAAAATGTTAGGAGAGTAGGCTGGGTAGGTAGCTGTGTGGTTGCCGAATAATAATGTATGATCAATTTTGTGTTACAAAGTGATTTATCTTTACAGATCATAGTGCAGGCAGTTTTCATGCAAAGGAGCTCAAAGGTGGATATAACTAACTCCCCCTACTTCTAATTCCCCAAGTCACTTACTAATTTCCCAAAGAGGTCAAGATCTGCTTGATTCCTCTTAGTTTCATCATCATCCATATCAGTTGCCTTGGTGAAGATCTGCTTCACTCACGGATTTTATTTCTTTTCAAACTCCTTTCCCCAAAATTAGCCTAAGGTCCCTGACCTTGGTGCCTGCTTATCATCTTCATATTAACTACTAACAGTATTATATAACTCCCTATCAGTTTTCCCCTTTCCCCTACTAAAACTTTGTATATAAAATTCCCCTATGTAAATATACCCCCCTGGCAATATAGCCATATTCTTTCTAAGTCAGGGAAAGAACAGTCCATCTGGGGCTGCTTTTAGCCCATCTGTGTCCAAGCAGGGATTAATTTGACACCTGGCTAGATTAATAACCTCTCCCCTAACCCCTAAACCTTCGAAAAAAAAAAAAACCCTCTTTCCGCCCCTAAACCAAAGTTCTGTGCATAAATCTTTAAACCATCAGGCAAAAAACCATGATTTACCCCTTATCCCTAAGCCCCAACTGTAAATACATTAAACACGTGCATTTTTAAACCCATAAAACCCATTTCCCTATGTCTAAACGCCCGCGCGCATTATTAAAATCGGGATATTCCCTGTATATTCCCCCGCCCTAACCCTCCGTCTCTTTGTCCGCCCCACCAGCCGTTAGATCTGGCCCATCTGTTATAGACATTTTTGTGTGTTACAACTCTAATCATGAAATTTCCATAAACCAAGGGATCCTAAGTCCCTAAAAGTGTTGTTCTAACTCCTAAAGGAACAAGGTCAACAAATTACAGCTTCTCTCAAAAGTTCTCCACCAGAAACTGCTCAGAATCAGTCAAATCAGGATCATTTCAACTGCTCCACTAGCTAGCTGCGTTGCAAAGCACCCAAATACACTAGCTAGGTGCATTGCAACGCACTTAAATGCACTACCAGGGTGCGTTGAGTGGGAAATGACAAGTGGCAGAGTCATTCCACAAGGTGGAGAGACACTGGAAGCTTCCAGAATCTTCTCCAATGACACTTGCCTCACTGAATTCGACCAAGGATGAGTAAGAGGCTCTCAGTCTCCAAGTGGAAGCAAGAACTGACAGAGAGAAGATACTAGTCAAATCATAAGTTGACTCATCCTCCTTGCATACATCTATATATGGATCCCTCATCCAAGAGATCCAGAGGTTGGAATATTGTACTTTGCAAAGAATTGCTGCTGGTTTTGAGATAGATATCAGAGTATTGGGTGATTTATGCTTTGTTGGAGGTGAGGAGGGGCTTCTCTGCTGGGAGGTTGATGCTGGATCAGGAATCATCGGTTGTAACTCCTCCTGGATCTTCTTGTTATATCAATAAAACTATTTGAGTTTCTCCTACATGCTTGTGTATCATTGATGTTTGTTACATTTGTATGTTTAGCTTAAATCTGATCCTAAGCTTTTTATGAGTATGAACCCATGTCTTTGTATAGTTTCCTTCTTCTGTGATCTTGCAGGTACTTGGTGAAGCTGGGCAAGTAAGGGAGCAGGTAGCTGGAAGCTGTCAAAGAGGAGAGAGATTGGATCAAAGGACTAGCGCAAGACACCGGTTAGTTCATCCTATTTCTCTTTGTTTATAGTTCATAAAGAAGAATACAAAAGTAGTTTTTTCTGTTTGTTTCTAAGGTCACTGTCACACCTTAGTGGGATAGGGTCGTTCTGAATAGACACTCTTCCCATTAACAAAATGGTGACTCCACTGGGGACGATTGTCTAGTTAGTTTGTTTGTGTTTCTCTTACTGTTTATTTCATAAACTTAGAAGTAGCAAATCGAACTGCATTTGCCATTAACAAATGCAAAGTAGACATCTGCTGCTTCAATCCACTCACTGGATCTGTTTATGATTTGAATAGCTGATTCACAAATGATTTGATTGCCCTCTGTGATAGCTCTTAGACCTCCTTTAAATCTACCCTCTGATTGTGCATTACTGATTGCTTTTACTCGGCCAAAAACCATAGATTAAACTGCAAACAGTGACCCAGAACCCGGATAGAATTCTTGTTTCTGCCCTAGCGCAGGTACTGTGAAGAGTTCTTGCATTTCAGCGCAGTTCCCGAGAGGGCAACCTGCGTTGCAATCCAGTTTCTCTGTGTAGCAGGTGCGTTGATCAGCCTAGCCCTGTGCAGCTGAGGTTCTTTGCTCATTTTTTCCAGTTTTGCCTCTGATTTTTGCAGCCTATGATCAGTGTGTGTGTCTGTTTAAAAACCCCTTTTCTTTGCTGATATTCCGCCTCAGTTGTATAAAAGAAATTGTAGATGTTTTTGTGTGTTTGTTACCTCATTTACAGTTTTCCATTGCAAAAGTAGAATAGTCATATTGTCGTCCTTTGATTTAGATCTGTCGCAAGTGTCGATTTTGATCATAGGAGAAAGTTTATTTGCTGTTGATAGTCGATTATGCTTTTACTTTTGCTTTTGGTTTGAATTTGTGACTTTATAGTGTCGAAACGAGTGTTTATTTCAAAATCATAAAGTGTCGTAATCGTCTCTACCTTTTGATTTCGAAAAGAAGCTTGTTTGTGTTTTTCACTTGAAAGCAAATTCATATTTGTACAACAACTTTCTTTTTAGGCATCAATATTAAGAAAGTGAAAAACAAAACACATTCATGTGCATTTGCATATTGACAGTCTGTTTGGCTTGATTTAGGAAAAGTGCATTTACAGTGTGCTCTTTGCTCTTTGCGAAAAGATTGTGTCTTTCTTTTCCCTTGTAGCTAGGATTTTCATTGCTGAAAAGAGATAAAAGTTTGTTTATCATCTTTAGATTGCATGTTTATCATCGTGGTGATCCCAAAAGGCAAACTTCATAAGAAAGATCAACCTAAAATAAATTCAATGAACTTAACAACGCTTTGTAACCTAACACACAACATTTAGAGGTCTAGGCTAGAGACGTATTCTGGCATCGTAAAGCCTGGTAACTGTTGTCCTCACTGATGGTTGGGTGATTCCTCCACTTTGAGACGATAAGTGCCAGTACGGACTTGTGCTCCCACGTACCGTCGAGTATATATTGGGAGACCCCTATAGGCTTAAAACCTTTTATCCATAGGAAGCCGTGTCGGCCGCCCTACTGATCGCAATGCACCGAACACAGCATTCGAGAAGATCGACTGCCGTACCGTAAAAAGTATTCTGCAGTTTTGCGATTGGTTTGGTACTCCCTCTACCTAGACCTCGAGAGCAGTCCCTTTCGTTCCTTTTCAGACTCCTTAACGGAAAAGGTCCATCTGAGCACTTGTCACTTCAGGCTCATTAAAAATCGAAGGAGACTAGAGTCATCTTTTGTTTTTTCTTGACTCTTAAAAACTGAAAAAACAAGTTGTGTCAAAAGCGTCTAAAATTCATTTAATACGGAAACATACTTTCCCTTTTATTTTAGTTGATCGAGTAATCCGCAATCGTGGAAGAAAGTCAATTGAAACCCCGTCGTTCGCGGAGGCTTACGAGTCAACCGTCTTTGTCTCCGGAAGTGAAACCAGTACGGACAAAGTGAAGTCGTTTAACCGGATCCAAGTCTCCTATCAAAGTTAGAAGAAGTGTTCCAACGACATCAGAGACTCCGGTTACTCCAAACATTTCTGGAATCCCTGCCTCAATAGAAGAAGTTCAACAGCCACAGAAGGACAGTGGTACTGATCCTAGTTTGAGAGTAAGCACTTGTGTTCCTTAATCAGTTCCACCTATAACCGATTCAAAAAGTCTTGCCCTTCAAACATCTATCGCTACTTCTTCGGCACCAGAAATATTTTACGGACCTGACGGTCTTCCTCTTCCACCTGGTCTGATTGCAATAGAAGAAATTGTAGAAGATCCTCAAACAAGTACTCCAAGGAACTTTGGAGTCGGGATCACTCTATCCTTCGACATCAGAAGTTAGTCTACCACCAGCAGAAGTCCCTGTAGAATTGCTAGGTAATCTTTTGGATAGACTACAAATGTCTGAACAACCATCAACATCTAGGACTATGTCTTCTGACACAGTGACGACAGAACTCCCTGCTGTCACTCCGACAATGTTCGCCGGCATACCATATGTCCCGACTAGCTCACAACCGCTAGAAGGAGCCCACCCAGGGGCTATTTTGACAGTCTGGTCCGTTCCAGTTTGTTCATCTGGAATAATATCCAGAAACTCTTATATTGATTCTCGACAGATTGATCCATTTGGAGGTCAATTTGGGCAGTCCGGTCCCCAAGGGCAAACAATTCCCTTGAGTTCTGGATTACCACCGTACGGGGGGCAGTATGCCCTTTCATTATCTCCTCCAGGAGGATATCCATACGGGAGTTCACAACAGCATTCAGGTTATACTGGAATTACCTCAAGTGGTTGGGTACCTATACTACCTCAACAACCAAGAGTTGTGTATTCGATGCAATAGTGTGTACCTGTGTCAAACATACCGACTACGCCAGCTATTGTGACGGTGTCACAAGTTCAAGCGCTGCCTGTTGTATGCCAACCTCAGGTTTCTCAGGTTGTAATGCAACAACCCCTTGACCCTGTGACTCAACCACAATCGCCGACCAGTGGGGCGACACAGGTCCAGACGGATACAATTACCCCTCACCTTGGTCAAACGGTTAGTATCGGGCAACAGCACATGGCTTCACAACCGTGGCTGGTGCAATACCAACAACCGCAATTCCAACAAGTATACCAAGGTACTGAGCAGCAAATCTTTGCGAACAGTGGACAGGCGTACATTCAAAACAGTCAAAATCAACCATTCTACAATGGTCAAGTCCACCAACCTTACTAAACATACCAGCATCAAATGCATTATGCCGGTATGCAAAGACCAACTACTCAGGTGATTCCATCGTATCCTGGGTATGCTTCACCTAACCTGAATCAACAGTTACCATTCGTGGCAACTTTAGAGTTACCTGATTTAAACCGGTTAACAAACGATCCAATTGCTTACGCCCCTTGGTGGCCAACGATTCCGCATAAACTTCCATAAGATATTCCTAAATTTAATGGAAATCCGGGTGAAGATCCATCGAATCACGTGATGACCTTTCATCTATGGTGTTCATCAAACACCCTAAATGATGATTCGATAAGACTTCACCTCTTTCAGAGGACGTTAACGGGTCCAGCGGCAAAGTGGTACATTGAATTGCCTAGAGCTTCGTTCGACAACTTCAGTACCTTAGCCACAACCTTTTTAACCCATTTTCAATTACCAATAAGGTATGAAACGGGAATAGAACTTCTTACCAACTTCAAACAGACAACGGCCACTCACATATCTGATCATATACATGAGTGGCGACGTCGTCGTAGGATGGTGAAAACATTCATTCCCGATCAGCTATTAGCTGAATGGTTTATCAAGTCATTACTGCCTTCCATCACGGAAGATGTGGCAAAGGGGGGAGTCATAACGGAAGAGCAAGTTATCGCTCGTGCACAAATCTGGACTTGCTTTACACTCAGTCCAGCATGCTCTACGACAAAATACCTGATGCCCCTAGACCGGAATTCTTAATTCCTCCTCCTCCTAAATCGAACAATGACTCTCATGCCGGTGATGGCGTGATTGGCACAACAGACACGAAATCGACAAAGGCTACATCCAAGAAGGCCCGTAAGATTTCAGGTCAAAATGCAAAAGACGAACTTCTTGCTTCGGAAGTAAATGCCGTATTGACAGATAAGGGCAAAGAAACCAAACAACCAGGAAGCAAGAAGAAAGGCAAAGGGAAGAAGAAGAAACAAGATGAGTCATCTCCTGAAAAATCTTCTTCAAACCCTCCTGGAAATAGGAAACCAAGAACTCCATGCTATATATGCGATGAGGATCACTGGACCTCAGAATGTCCGTACAAAGCTGAGCTTAAGAAATTCTTTAAGAGTTTGAAAACCTTAGCAGTGTTAACTGATCCGTTTCCAAATCCAGGAACAAATCTGGTTGAAAGTGGAAATGCTTCCCCGTCTCAAGTGCTAATGTTGTCGATTTCAAAACAGCAGAATGATGCTTTGATTTCGACAAGGAAAAAAGATTACGGGAATCCATAGCTGTCGAACAACAGGGATAAAGATCAACTGAGTAGTTCGACAACAACTTCGACAGAAGTTGTACCACCCACCATCCCTGAATTGAAGATAAAACCGCCAAAGGGAGTAGTACACAAGTCGATGTTTAATCCTCGCGCTAGAGCGGCGCAACATTATAACATAGTGGAAGATTTGGCCCAATCGCCATCCGCTATGTCGACTCTTGAAGTACTACAAAATTGCCCATCCCAAAGGCAGGCTTTGTTATCAGCCATTGGTGGGGTTGACCCAAAGGATTCCAATCTTGTATCCTTCGACCATAAAGGGTACGATCCTCAGTTACCAGCTCAACTAGCTTTCCTTATTCAAGTGAAAGCCCTCAACAAAACTGTTCATCGAACAATTATTGATGAGGGGGCATCTACATGCATTATGTCGATGAGTTGTTGGAAAACTTTAGGATCTCCAACCTTGTCGCGATCTTCGACGACATTAAAAGCATTCAACGGAAGGACATATACCCCATACGGTATCCTAAATAACTTGAAAGTTGAACTAGGAGGGAAAACAGTAGAAATAGATGTTGAAGTCATCGATGGGAATCTTGATTACAACATCCTACTGGGACGACCATGGATATATGCCATGGCAGCTGTTGTGTCGACCTATTTTAGAAAGATTGCATTTCCCTTTCAGGGAGGGATTACAATCGTCAATCAACAAAACTTCTTCCCCAATGGTTCTCAAGTTACAGGAAGCATTCCCATGATCCATGGAAGCTCCCATTCGCTTCAGAATATCAGAGTAGGTCTCCTAAAAGATCCTGCCTTAATGGGTACTTTTGCCCTACCGCCTCCGAGTAATCTGGTGGAAGTGGCCACAGTGGAATATGAAATCTTCTATATCTAATGGATTTGGATTCCGAGGACGGTTCTTATCTCGTGTCAACCTCGTTAAAAAATGAAACAAGGAGTCATGAGGATAGTTCTTTTACTGTGTCAACCTCATTAAAAAAAAAAAAAAAATGAAACAAATCCCCTTTCCAAATCTCAAAGGTAAACCTTCATTCCAACCACTGAGTTGAATGCAATGAAGCTTGGGGGGCATGCACCTCGATTTGCATTATTATGCTGGGGGCATGCAAACTTATCACGAGCAGTGTTACTGCGGGGTTCAAGCTCGTTAAAAAATAAACCCGCCACGAGCAGTGTTACTGCGGGGTTCAAGCTCGTTAAAAAATAAACCCGCCTCGAGCAGTTTTAGCGCATAGTTCAAGCTCGTTAAAAAATAAACATAAGACCGAGCAAATGTTTCCATCTGCATTTAAGCTCGTTAAAAAATGAACTATTCCCTGGTAAATAACCACCGTGAATGAAGCATTTCAGCCATTAAAGCCTTGGTCGTGTTTGCACCGTCACCTCCACTTTTCCATTGGCCGATCATTCACCTCCATTTGATTGTTTACCCATTTTGAGGAACAGCTGCGAAGAGTGATTTCACTAGCCATCCTTGTGACACTGCCGTGATTGGAAAATTCCAAACCTTACCTGGAATTAGTTGCTACCCATTTTATCACTCGTTCCTCAAAACACGAGTCTTCTTTAAGCTCTTTTCAACTGACTCGTAAAATATGAAAAGATTGCCGAGTTTTGGCCTTCCATCTCGTTAAAGCGACCGGAAGTGCTATCCCTCCTCTAGATTTTAATCTTTTTGGACCTGAGGGATTATTGCACAAAAAGATTGAGCGCTTGTTTTGTTCGGCTCGTTAAAACTATCGAAAAATCATCCCTTCTATATTGTTTTATACTTTTTCGGACTTAAGAGATTAGATGACGAAAAAGGAATTCCGGAGTTACCTTTACGTACCTTTTCAGACTCTCTAAAAATGAAAAGGACCGAGTTATCTTTGTCGTTAGACTCGTTAAAAAGATTAATAGCGACAAACTTGTCTTTAGACGAGAACGTGTTTCACTATCGCTAGGCTCGTTAAAACATAGCGATGGGTTTGCCCGAAGGGAAAATTATAGAACAAGAATATTTTATCCTCCTCAAGCTTGACAAAAATAAAGAGGTACTGGTCAGCAATGACTGGGGAAAAATTGGGAAGAAAACTCAAAGAATCTTTATTGGTAGCAAGTCGCTCTTGAACATGACACTTCCACTCCGTGCTCGAGTCGGGTTGGGTTGTTTCATTCACCGGTCACATCACCATGGTCACGCCATACCATCCACATTTGGGGTAAATGCTACCAATCCATCACATAAGTGTCGCCGACATGTTCAAGAGAAGTCATCCAGAGAAGTCACCTGTGTCCCATCCACTACCATACATTATACTTCATTCCTTCATGACCGCCATCCTGAACCATATATCATCAGATCGTTTTCACCTCCATCAAAATCATTTGCTCCGTTCCGTGTCATTGATGTGGGATTCATTAAGGCCCTCCTTTGACGGATTGCTTCTTGTCGACATCAGCTCATTATCCAAGAAGTTGATCTAGGAACACCCTATTCAGTACTTTGAAGCTTGCATGCCTCAATGGCAAGTTTCTCACTTCCGGCGACAGGTATACATCAATGACCTTCGACCGAAAGATTTTGCGTGGTGTTCGACACCAAGTCCTCTATTCACACCACGTGAATTGTACTGCAGTACCTTGAGGGTCATTATCATTATTGGTGATTCCTCTCGCGCTTGTTAACAGTTTACATCATTGACTGGTAATCAAGCGATGTCTTTCCATGTTCGACTTCAAAACATTTCTCACATGGATCGACTTGTACTTCGAGTGAAGATCGGATGAGATTGAAGACCCCGGATCTAGTTTCATCCATCCGGGCTGCGATATATATTCAGGAAAATAAAAACATTGAAATGTACAGCATTGCAGCACAGATAATCATCCTACCAAAAGGATGATGACTCTATCAGAATCATCAGTCTACCATCAGATGATTGTCTATCCTATGTACATGAAAATGAATTTATAATGCTGAGCATGGGAATGCCCGCCTCAGCTAGATCATGAAAACAGTATGAAGATAATATATTGTATTGTATCTTATTACAGGTCTCCTCCCAGCATTGAAAGAACTTCAGATCCTCCTAATAAAGCATTTCACCCGATAAATGGCCTCATACTTTAGGGGGCAACTGTTATAGACATTTTTGTGCCTTACAGCTCTAAGCATGAAATGTCCATAAACCAAGGGATCCTAAGTCCCTAAAAGTGTTGTTCTAACTCCTAAAGGAACAAGGTCAACAAATTACAGCTTCTCTCAGAAGTTCTCCACCAGAAACTGCTCAGAATCAGTCAAATCAGGATCATTTCAGCTGCTCCACTAGCTAGTTGCGTTGCAAAGCACCCAAATACACTAGCTAGGTGTGTTGCAATGCACTTAAATGCACTACCAGGGTGCGTTGAGCGGGAAATGACAAGTGGCAGAGTCATTCCACGAGGTGGAGAGACACTGGAAGGTTCCAGAATCTTCTCCAATGACACTTGCCTCACTGAATTCGACCAAGGATGAGTAAGAGGCTCTCAGTCTCCAAGTGGAAGCAAGAACTGACAGAGAGAAGACACTAGTCAAATCATAAGCTGACTCATCCTCCTTGCATACATCTATATATGGATCCCTCATCCAAGAGATCCAGAGGCTGGAATATTGTACTTTGCAAAGAATTGCTGTTGGTTTTGAGATAGATATCAGAGTATTGGGTGATTTATGCTTTGTTGGAGGTGAGGAGGGGCTTCTCTGCTGGGCAGTTGATGCTGGATCAGGAATCATCGGTTGTAACTCCTCCTGGATCTTCTTGTTATATCAATAAAACTATTTGAGTTTCTCCTACATGCTTGTGTATCATTGATGTTTGTTACATTTGTATGTTTAGCTTAAATCTGATCCTAAGCTTTTTATGACTATGAACCCATGTCTTTGTATAGTTTTCTTCTTCTGTGATCTTGCAGGTACTTGGTGAAGCTGGGCAAGTAAGGGAGCAGGTAGCCGGAAGCTGTCAAAGAGGAGAGAGATTGGATCAAAGGACTAGCGCAAGACACCAGTTAGTTCATCCTATTTCTCTTTGTTTATAGTTCATAAAGAAGAATACAAAAGTAGTTTTCTCTGTTTGTTTCTAAGGTCACTGTCACACCTTAGTGGGATAGGGTCGTTCTGAATAGACACTTTTCCCGTTAACACCGTCCCAGATCTACGGTGGGCGGGCCTTTTCGCGCGCCAACTGCCCGAGCTTTAGCGTCCGGAAGTTCGGCGGTTTTGCCACCGTACTCCTGCCATGCGTCAAGCTTTGGGGTGTGGCGGAGCCCCTCCCCCCAAAACCACCCAGGCGCTAAGGCGGTGCGCCCAAAACCGCTTACCGCCCTCCCCTATGATGTAAGCCCCACATCACCCACCTTCGTCACCCCCCCAGCCCAATCACCGCGACACGTCACCAGCCACGTGGCCCCCTGCCACCGTACCCTGCCACTGTACATGGCACGTCACCAACCGTATATGATGACGTCACCCGTTGACGTCATCTCACCACATCATCATGCTGACGTCATCGCTGACGTCACCCGTCGTACAACGTCACGTCATGCTGATGTCATCATCACTTTTTGGCGCGAAGGAGCAAAAATCGCACTTTAGAGCCCTAGAATCAGTTTCTGAGACAGTTTTTGATGAACGATTTGCGCCTCATCGCTAGATTTTTTGGGCCAAAATGGGGAATCTTCAGGGAATCTTTTCATTTTGCAGCCCCCAGGAAGCCCGAAAGGCGCCTAATGAACCTTTTTTCTTCACGAAGCTTGCCGAGAGGAGCAGAAAATAGTTTTGAAGGAGACAAAGGCCGAACAATGACCATTAATTTGTGATTAGACCCACCAACACGTCAGAACAGCATCGGTTTATGGCCAAAGAGTATCAGAGGAAGATGAAGAGCCAAAGAGTATCAACCGAAGATTTTTTTAGGGGTTCGAAGCACCTGAACATTGATGAGCCCCGCGGAAAGTCAAATCAAGAGGCGTAAGCCCATCCTTGCCCTCAAATCATAGTTAAAGCTTTAAATGCAGACAGACAACAAAGATGCAGAAACCCATACACATTTATTTCAGAAAACACTACAGCAAGCCACCAAGGACAACATCATTTACTCAGTTTTGATACGGCGGCCCTGAGCGCAGCCCGAGATATTTTTTGCATTTATTTCTGGATAGGATTAGTTTAAGTAATCATTTTTCTTTCAGACTTGTTTAGGTCAAGTTGTAATAAAAGCAGTTATAGAGAGTTTTTCCCTATATATACGGCCTCTACATTGTTACAAGGGTTGGTTGATTGAGAATTTTCACTGGAGACTCGCATTGTATACCTGAGTTTTTTCTATAATCAAAGATTGCCGAAAGCTTGGAGAGGAAACTGACTGTTGTAAACGACTGTTTTTGGAGATATGAAGATGGAATTCTTTTGCTGCAGCCTGAAGCAATAAGTGCATCTTACCTCTGTTTAATGTTTACCACTATCTAAATAGCAGAAAGAGAGAAAAGCTTAGAATTTGTTTAAGTACACTCTATGCTCAATTTCTGCTATTTCTTTATGTTTTCCTCTGATTGAATTGGTTATGAATATGAATTCCTCTTGGCTCATGTTTACCCCGATTCATTTGTGTTGGCCAATTATTTAGGGATTCTTCACTGCCCCTAGGTAGAGCTCTGTTACCTCCATCTGTTAAACTGATTGAGAGATCCTTAACCGCCTCTCATTACTTAACATTCTTTCCATCATTTAAACCTGAAATATTGTTTCATGCGCAGCTATCTTGCTCCATTTTCCCTCTCTTGTGACCAAAGAAATGCACTAGCAGTTCTCCTCCTCGACTCCACGCCCAATGGTTTGAAACTACCAGACTATGCCTTGCCTCTCTGTCTGAAAACATCAAGTTTCCCACCAAAAACAAAACAAAACCCTCTGAACTTAAAACCTAGCCTAAAATCCATTTCAACAAAGCTAAATCATAAAGAGAGAGCCCTCTCTGATTGCAGGTTGGCTAGAACCTGCAGTCCAAAGTTGGTCTGTGGTTACCTCGGCCGTATCCTTTTCCAGAGCTTAAGGACAACCTGAGTGATAACAAAATGGCGACTCCACTGGGGACTTCCTCAGATAGTTTCACGATAACATAATGGCAACTCCACTTGGGAACTTCCTCAGATAGTTTCACGAAGAAGGTAAGAGAGCTCCACTGAGACCATAAATCAAACTTTCCAACTGCTGTTTATCTCTTAAAACTACAGATGAAGCCTGAATGTCAGCCAGGAAGCCTTTGAAACTGTTTTTTGCTTTGCATTAATAGAAGTAAATAAATGCTTCTTCAGTCAATATTCATGCTAATTTTAAGTTACAAACAAGCTGTCCCATATTTTAATTAGTCCCTTGTTGATTACAAAAACATTCCCAGGAAGAATACCCAAAAAACAATTCGGAAGCTAGCTCCCAAGAAAAATCCATGATATACCAGATCAAATCCAGATCCCAACCCTCCAGCTATTTTTGAAAACCATAACATAATCTCGAAAATCCTTAGGAAGCAAGAAAGACAGGAAATTTTTTCTGATTTGAGGCCTGAAACAGCTTACCCTAGCAGTATTCCGACTCCTGTCAAGGTTTTGTTCCGGTCAACCCCTATTTCCCTTAGTTCATCATCTACATCTCATAGTACTCCTTCCACACCTTCATTCACTGTACATACTAACACTACTGTTGTTTCCAGCGTTCCAGTTACTCCTGTGATCCCCGTTACTCCAGTTGTTCCACTTATCCCCGTTGTTCCACTTATACCTGCCAATATGGCTAATAGATATGCACCCCTGCAATTACCTGCTAATGCCGGGGCTTTACCTCAAGAGTACCAATCTAAAATCACATATTTTGACAGCACCGGTCCTTTCACAACCCTTCAGCACACCAAAAAGATGCAAGACTATTTTGAAAACTACGAAATAGATGATGATAGTGTAAGAATGAGAATTTTTGTTCAGAGTTTAACAGGTGATGTAAGAACTTGGTTCAGATCACTTGCTGCAAATTCCATAACTACTCCAGATGAGCTTTACCAATCCTTTACCAACAGATGGGAGAAAAAGAAAGACCCCTTGCACATACTAGCTGAATATGATACGATCAAACGAGGTCCTCAAGAGACTGTTTTGGAGTACTGTGCAAGATTCAATAATGTATATAACGCAATACCACAGAACCTAAGGCCTCCACCTGACCTTGCCTTGTACAAATTTCCCGATGGATTCGACCCGGATATGGCATACCAGTTAAAAGAAAGAGCTCCTCAAACCCTTGCGGACATGCAAAATGTTGCTGTTAGCGTAGAAGCCAATTTAATTGCCAAAAGAAACAGAGCTAGAATGGAAAGAAGAACCACCTTTAAGGAAGAACCCTCAGCTTTTGATCAAAAGCTTGATGCTATCATCAGTGGCCTGCAAAGGCTGGGAGAAAGAGTAGAAAATGTTGAGAGAAAAGCATCATGGGAAGGACAACAGTCTAATACCATAAGGAACCCAAATTTTAGAAAAATGCAGAACATAAATGCTGGTAGGCCTAACCAAGACCATGATATAAGACCCCCTTTCCAAGATAATTATGTCGAAGGATCTACTTCTAGTGAACCCATAGAGGACACTCACATGAACTTAATGGATCTAAAGGGTGAGCACCGAACTGTCCTGTCCCAAGAAGACCAAAATGAACCTGATTACAATCAGTTTCAGACTAGGTCTGGTGAGTCTTTTGATTTTAAACAAGGTTATGATACTGCTGTGTATGAAGTACACAAACAATATAAGCTGAGAACTAGGACCATTGACATTTCCAAACCTAGTAAAACGAAGGATAGCAAACAGCCCAACAAGATCAAAGGCAAGGCTGTCATAACAGAACCAGCTGATATACCTATTCCAAACCCGCATCAAGTGACTGTAGAAGACATAACAGAAATACAACCTTCCAAAGATCAGCCCTTGCCACCTTATTCCTCGAAAGAAAGCTCGAACAGGGTCCCAAAAAACTTTCCTAAAGTTGAAAAACCGCAAGCAAAAACTTCCCATAACGCTGATAAACAAGAGAAAAACGCAGACAATTCAAATGAAACAGAAAAAACTGCCATTATCAACACCAAGACTCCACTGGAAAAGCCATTTAAATTAGAAACAGAAATAGCTAAGTTGAAAATATCCATTCCCCTCTCAGAACTTGCCAAACACGATGTATATAGGCAGCAAATTCAAAGATCACTTCAAATGCCAGAAGTTAAGGATGATGTAAATGTTTTAGACGACACCCCAGAGCTGCTATTTGGCCCAGAAGTTAATGGGAAATCAACACATGGACCTGTCCCACCCTTTTATGTCAGTTTGCATATACATGACAAAGTTTTGCACAATGCTATGTTTGACTCAGGGGCATCGCACAATCTTATGCCCAAAGCAATTATGGAAAAACTGAATCTTGATGTTACAAGACCTTACAAAGATTTATACTCATTTGACTCAAGTCAAGTGAAATGTCTAGGCCTCATCAAAGACTTGTGTGTCTCCTTAGTCCAATATCCCAACAAGACCATCCTCATGGATGTAGTGGTTGCTGACATTCCACCAAAGTACGGTATGCTCCTGTCAAGATCATGGGGAGCAAAGCTCCAAGGATCCCTTCAATTAGACCTTTCCTATGCCACCATTTTAGTCTTTGGGCAACCAAAGAGACTGTATAGAGAAACGCTCATGAAATATGTGGTAAGTAGTGAGAGCAAGCCTGAAAATTTTCCCATTTACTCAATCCACTCTGATATGGATTCCTTTATTTTATTTAATGATGATACAAATTCTCCAATTGATAATGAGCCCTTTACTCTAGAGCAACAAGCACACATCAACGAAGAATCAGTTGCACACACTGACGAAACTGTCACAACAGTTGATGCAACCAGCCTACCAAAATAAGTTCCCCAAACAGAAATTTTAAATCTGCCCAATCCTAAAACAACTCAATCTCTTGATACTGACCATAAGCAAGAAATCACATGGTATTTAGAGTTTGATGGCTCTGTCAACAAGTTAGGAGCAGGGGCAAGTGTATGGATTCACAACACATGTAACAACCATGCAGAAGGCCATGCCTACAGACTGAACTTCAAATGCACAAATAACATGGCAGAGTATGAGGCTCTGCTTTTAGGTCTTAAACTCCTCAAAGCTCTAGGAGCTGCAAAAGTGTCTATTTTAGGAGACTCTGATTTAATCATACAACATATGAAAGGAAATTTTGTAACCAATGACAACAGAATGAGAGCCTATAGGACTGTTGCTACTAATATACTCCAGGCATTCACTGAATTCAAGCTTGACAAGATTTCTAGAAATCACAACATTCATGCACACAGCCTAGCCACTTTTGCTAGTACATGTAGGCTTCCTTTTGACCCAAACCATCACTTTACAGCTGAAATAAAACATAGGCCCGCTGTCCCAAATAACATTAAAGATTGGCAAGTATTCGAAAGTGATGCCCAGATTAATAACTTCCTCACCCTTGAGCATGAGTTTTCGAATATTAACATCGACATGGATGCTATGACAGATCCAGAACAGCAAACAAATGAAAATCAGAAAACTATAACAGCTGCAAAAGCCAGACAAATCCTGAAACCAACTATTTTTGACAAAGAAAACATAGAACAGCTGAAACAAATACACTTGGAGGATATAGCCAAAACAGAGGCAGACATCATTGACTTAAAGGATAACTTTCTGCCTGCTGGCCTAACCCCATTAGAAGACATGTTTGATGCTAATGACGTGCCAAGAAAGCCAAAATTGCAGCCTATAAACACTGATATAGAGGAACATAACATTGGGACAGCAGAAAAGCCAAAAATGATCAAACTGTCCAAAAATTTGCCACCTGATCAAAAGCCCAAGTACATTGACTTATTCAAAGAGTTCCAAGATGTATTTGCTTGGAGCTATGAGGATCTGAAATCCTATGACACCTCGGTGATCCAACACACCATTCCTTTAAAACCAAACCAGAAACCCTTCAAGCAGAAACTTAGAAGAATTAACCCTATGCTTCTTCCCCCGATTGAGAAGGAAGTAAAGAGGATGTTTGAAGCAGGCATCATAGCACCCATCAGATTTTCTGAATGGGTGTCTAATCTTGTTCCTACCAGAAAAAAGACAGGCGAAATCAGACTTTGTGTAGATCTCAGAAATTTAAATCAAGTCTCCCTAAAAGACCATTACCCTTTGCCTAAAATGGACCACATCTTGCAAAGAGTAGTGGGATCATCTAGAATCTCTTTGCTAGATGGTTTTTCAGGTTTTAACCAAATACTTGTTCACCCGGACGACCAAGACAAAACAACTTTTACTACACCGTGGGGAACATTCAAGTATGTAAAGATGCCATTTGGTCTTAAAAACGCTGGTGCTACCTTTCAACGTGCAATGGATATTGCTTTCGCCAAAGAAATACATGACTTCCTAGTTGTCTACCTTGATGACTTAACCCCATTTTCTAAATCTGATGAAGAACACCTCAAGCATCTTAGGCAAATTTTCATGACATGTAGGAAATTTGGCATCTCCTTGAACCCCAAGAAGTCTCTGTTTGGCCTCGAAGAAGGCAAATTACTTGGCCACATCATATCAAAGGATGGGATCAAAATTGATCCCGAAAGAATACAAGCCATCCTCCAAATCCCATTTCCAAGAAACATTAAAGAGCTACAAGCATTCCTTGGGAAAATCAACTTCTTGAGAAGATTTATTCCAAATCTAGCTGAGCTGATAAGATTGTTAAGCAACATGTTAAAGAAGGATGTCAAGGTAAAATGGTCTCTTGAAACCAAGCAAGCATTTGAGAGTATCAAATCAACCTTAACACAAACCCCTGTCCTAACTAGCCCACAGTTTGACAAAGATTTTATCATATTTTCGTTTGCATCTGACCACACTATAGCCGTTGTCCTTCTACAAAAGGATGAACAGGGAGCTGAAAAGCCAATTGCTTTTTTCAGCCGAGCTCTAAGAGACACCCCTTTGAAGTACCCAATAATGGAAAAGCAGGCCTACGCACTTGTTAAGGCCATCAAGGATTTTAGAGTGTACATTTTATATTCACACGTGATTCCCTATGTCCCACATGCTACTGTAAAGGACATATTGACTCAAGAAGGATTAGAAGGCAAAAGAGGCAAGTGGATTGCAAACATCCTTGAATATGACATAGAAATAAAACCAACCAAGCTGATAAAGGGACAAGGTTTAGCTAAACTGATGTCCGAAACAAATTTTCAGGCCTTAGAGATTAACCAGCTGGACAATGAACCGGAGCTGGCGACTCCACAGAATAGTGAAAACTTTTTACAATCCCCATGGTACACTGATATATGCTTTGTATTGTTAAACCTGTGTGCTCCCCCAGGATTGTCCAGAACCAAGAAAAGATTTTTGAAAATGAAGGCTTTAAAGTTTTGTGTTATAGATGGTGCATTATTTTGGAGAAATTATGAAGGTATATTGCTTAATTGTTTAACCATGAATGAAACTAACAATGTCATGAAAGAATTCCATGCAGGTGACTGCGGAGGACATCTATATTGGAAGTCCACCACTGATAAAATTTTAAGGGCTGGTTTTTATTGGCCCTCTCTTTTTGCAGATGTAAAGAAGTGTGCCATGTCATGTCACAAATGCCAAATTTTTTAGGGCAAGAGAAAGCTGTTACCCCTGCCCCTTAAACCCATCTCAACCGAACAACCTTTTCAACAATGGGGTCTTGACTTCATTGGGGAAATCCATCCCTCTTCCTTAGGCCAGCACAAATGGATCCTAACAGCCACCGACTATTTCACTAAGTGGGTTGAAGCCATTCCCTGTAGACAAGCCAATGACACCATCATTATCCAATTCCTTGAGTGCAACATCCTTTCTAGATTTGGTTGCCCTGAGAAAATCATCATTGACAATGCCGTTGCTTTTAAGTCCAAAAAGATGATCAATTTTTGCCACATATTTCATATTACCTTGGGCCACTCCACAGCCTATTACCCCCAAGGTAATGGCTTGGCCGAATCATCTAACAAAAGCCTCATCAACATCATAAAGAAATTGCTGGAAGAAAATAAGAAGAACTGGCACAAAAAACTGGTAAATGCCCTATGGGCAGACAGACTTTCAAGCAAAAGATCAATTGGGATGAGCCCTTATGAGCTAGTATATGGCATGGAGGCTAGATTTCCTTCATCCCTGGGCATTCCTACTATCAAGCTGTTACAAGAGATTCAGGCTGAACCGAATGACATTCAAAGAAGAATCAATCAGACCATTCATCTGCAGCAAACCAGAGAACAAGTTTATGACAGAGCTCAAATTGTGCAAGAAAAGCTCAAAAAGATGTTTGATAAGAGAGCTAAGGCTGAGGATTTCAATGTTGGTGACAAAGTTCTAAGATGGGACTCAAGAAGGGAAGACAAGGGCAAACATGCCAAGTTTGATTTTCTATGGAGAGGTCCATTGGTTATTTCTGCTGTTCAGGGAAATAACACTTATTTTCTCAGATCTATGGAGGATTGTTCTGCTGAAGAAGGCCCTATCAATGGCCGTATGCTGAAGCATTACCATGACCCCTTTTAAAGGGACACAATGCAGTTTTGTATATATCTTTGTACAGTCTTAGTTGTATATATCAGCACTTTGTTTTCATTTTTATAAGCAAGCCGATTGTTTAAAGAACAACAGTAAATTCTGTGAAGACGTAACTGATGCAAGTGCCCCAGTTCTGAAAACTTTGTCTTTGCACCAAGGCACAAAACAACAAAAGGAAAACTGTCACATTACAAGCAATTCATGGTAGAAAAGAACTATCCGCAATCAAAGGCATGTTCCAGCAGCATTGTACACAATTATCAAGCACGTAGAAGAAAGCAGGCGATGCTGTACAGTTCACAGTAATTCAGTTGAGGAGGAGGTTGTTCATAGTTTAAAGTTTATATTTTTAGCAGCCAGAACAAAGAAATGTTTCCAGTCTACAGCGACAAATAGAAAATCAAGGCAGTCTAACCTGTTGTTCTTGACTTTTCACAAGGAAAAGCCATCCCCAAGTGGAGCCACTGTTAGCCTCCTGTTGCAACAGGGTATCATTTTTCATGATTGACATTTTTACATGCCAAATATGTCATACTTTGCAGGTTGCAGTGTTCCATATTTCCACGAGGTGCCATGAAGAATGCTTAGTCCAAATGCACTGCTGTATTCCAATTTTTTGATGAGTTGTTCCAGTTTCGAGGAATTTTCATTTAAGGGAGGTCCAAACAGTTTAATCTTCGTCTCCCTAGGTTTTAATTTCCTATTTTAGAATATAGAGAATGATATCTGTCCAAACAGTTTAATCTTGGCAAATCTCTAGATAGGTAGAGAATCAAAGGGACCCAACTGTTTAATCTAGGCCCTGGCAGAAATAAGTGTAGATTTAGATAGGAAAAATTCAAAAGAAAAATTGTAAATCTGGGTTTGCAAGTCTAAGTGCACCCAATTCAAAAGAAGAAAAAATGTTAGGAGAGTAGGCTGGGTAGGTAGCTGTGTGGTTGCAGAATAATAATGTATGATCAATTTTGTGTTACAAAGTGCTTTATCTTTATAGATCATAGTGCAGGCAGTTTTCATGCAAAGGAGCTCAAAGGTGGATATAACTAACTTCCCCTACTTCTAATTCCCCAAGTCACTTACTAATTTCCCAAAGAGGTCAAGATCTGCTTGATTCCTCTTAGTTTCATCATCATCCATATCAGTTGCCTTGGTGAAGATCTGCTTCACTCAAGGATTTTATTTCTTTTCAAACTCCTTTCCCAAAAATTAGCCTAAGGTCCCTGACCTTGGCGCCTGCTTATCATCTAAATATTAACTACTAATAGTATTATATAACTCCCTATCAGTTTTCCCCTTTCCCCTACTAAAACTTTGTATATAAATTTCCCCTATGTAAATATCCTCCCCCTGGCAATATAGCCATATTCTTTCTAAGTCAGGGAAAGAACAGTCCATCTGGGGCTGCTTTTAGCCCATCCGTGTCCAAGCAGGGATTAATCTGACACCTGACCAGATTAATAACCTCTCCCCTAACCCCAAAACCTTCGAAAAAAAAAAAAAAAAAAAAACCCTCTTTCCGCCCCTAAACCAAAGTTCTGTGCATAAATCTTTAAACCATCGCGCAAAAAACCATGATTTACCCCTTATCCCTAAGCCCCAACTATAAATAAATTAACCGCGCGCATTTTTAAACCCATAAAACCCCTTTCCCTAAGTCTAAACCCCTGCACGCATTATTAAAATCGGGATATTCCCTATATATTCCCCCGCCCTAACCCTCCGTCTCTTTGTCCGCCCCGCCAGCCATTAGATCTGGCTCGTCCCAGATCTACGGTGGGCGGGCCTTTTCGTGCGCCAACTGCCTGAGCTTTAGCGTCCGGGAGTTCGGCGGTTTTGCCGCCGTACTCCTGCCACGCGTCAAGCTCTGGGGTGTGGCGGAGCCCCTCCCCACAAAACCACCCAGGCGCTAAGGCGGTGCGCCCAAACCGCTTACCGCCCTCCCCTGTGACGTAAGCCCCACGTCACCCGCCTGCGTCACCCCCCGGTCCAATCACCGCGACACGTCACCAGCCACATGGCCTCCTACCACCGTACCCTGCCACTATACATGCCACGTCACCGACCGTACATGATGACGTCACCCACTGACGTCACCCATCGTACAACGTCACGTCATGCTGACGTCATCATCACTTTTTGGCGCGAAGGAGAAAAAATCGCACTTCGGGGCCCCGGAATCAGTTTCTGAGGCAGTTTTTGATGAGCGATTTGCGCTCATCGCTAGATTTTTTGGGCCAGAATGGGGAATCTTCAGGGAATCTTTTCATTCTGCAGCCCCCAGGAAGCCCGAAAGGCGCCTAATGAACCATTTTTCTTCGCGAAGCTTGCCAAGAGGAGCAGAAAACAGTTTTGAAGGAGATAGAGGCTGAACAACGGCCATTAATTTGTGATTAGACCCACCAACACGTCAGAACAGCATCGGTTTATGGCCAAAGAGTATCAGAGGAAGATGAAGAGCCAAAGAGTATCAGCCAAAGATTTTTTTAGGGGCTCGAAGCACCTGAACATTGATGAGCCCCCCAGAAAGTCAAATCAAGAGGCGTAAGCCCATCCTTGCCCTCAAATCACAGTTAAAGCTTTAAATGCAGACAGACAGCAGAGATGCAGAAACCCATACACATTTATTTCAGAAAACACTGTAGCAAGCCACCAAGGACAACATCATTTACTCAGTTTTGATACAGCGGCCCTGAGCGCAGCCCGAGATATTTTTTGCATTTATTTCTGGATAGGATTAGGTTAAGTAATCATTTTTCTTTCAGACCTATTTAGGTCAAGTTGTAATAAAAGCAGTTATAGAGAGTTTTTCCCTATATATACCGCCCTCTACATTGTTACAAGGGTTGGTTGATTGAGAATTTTCACTGGAGACTCGCATTGTATACCTGAGTTTTTTCTATAATCAAAGATTGTCGAAAGTTTGGAGAGGAAACTGACTGTTGTAAACGACTGTTTTTGGAGATATGAAGATGGAATTCTTGTGCTGCAGCCTGAAGCAATAAGTGCATCTTACCTCTGTTTAATGTTCACCACTATCTAAATAGCAGAAAGAAAGAAAAGCTTAGAATTTGTTTAAGTACACTCTATGCTCAATTTCTGCTATTTCTTTATGTTTTCCTCTGATTGAATTGGTTATGAATATGAATTCCTCCTGGCTCATGTTTACCCCGATTCATTTGTGTTGGCCAATTATCTAGGGATTCTTCACTGCCCCTAGGTAGAGCTCTGTTACCTCCATCTGTTAAACTGATTGAGAGATCCTTAACTGCCTCTCATTACTTAACATTCTTTCCATCATTTAAACCTGAAATATTGTTTCATGTGCAGCTATCTTGCTCCATTTTCCCTCTCTTGTGACCAAGAAATGCACTAGCAGTTCTCCTCCTCGACTCCACGCCCAATGGTTTGAAACTACCAGACTATGCCTTGCCTCTCTGTCTGAAAACATCAATTTTCCCACCAAAAACAAAACAAAACCCTCTGAACTTAAAACCTAGCCTAAAATCCCTCTCTGATTGTAGGTTGGCTAGAACCTGCAGTCCAAAGTTGGTCTGTAGTTACCTCGGCCGTATCCTTTTCCGGAGCTTAAGGACAACCTGAGTGATAACAGATTCAGAAAAATGACTAAGTGTGTGAATGAGTGACTTCGTACATGCATGACCTTGCGAACACACACTCAACATGCCTTGACAACAATACGCCTCGACCATCAAGACAACATACACTCAGTGTGACTGATCGAAGGTGCGAGAGACAAGCGCGACACTTGTGATAGATTGTTGAACGACCGCAACATCGCTTGCATGACAGTGCATACAACTTCGTTTGTGAGTGTGACAAATGTTTAAATAGTGAATGTAACTTGTACACACGAAGAGGGACCTTGTGCATAGCCAGACCATGGCTATGACCAACATGCAAAAAGATGTCTGATGAACATTCAAACAAGGAGGGTACAAAGGCTCAACAAAAGCTGATGGGATGAGCCCGAGTTCTTGTAAAAATCAAGGAAAAACCAAGGAAGGCTCCAAAATTAGATGCAGACCAAAATTTTGGAGGTTGTTTTAGCTGCTACAACACTTGGTGACACACTAGTTGAACTTTAGCTTCTCTGTTTTGGTCCATTGACAGCACAGGTCCTTGGTATTTCAGAGAGTATTGAATTGTTGTGCAGGTTACTTTGGCTTCCCCACTTACCCCATGGACAGACATGGTTCACCTTTTGCCAACTCAATTAAACACAACAACAAGTTTCAGCTTGATCATAGTGTTTCAAAATTTGGAAGGGTAGTTTGGCTCGCGAGTTAAAAAAATTAAGAGTATAATTTTTCATCTCTAGTGTTGCTCCACTACCAGCAAGCCTGGACAGTACCCCAGCAGAGTCACACAGGAACACACACATTTCTCTATTGCCAGTGAGCCTGGTCAGTACCTCGGTGGAGTTGCATGCTTCACCTCTCTATGTAGTGCAGGAAGCCTTTCTCTTCTTTCACCTTTGTATTTTTTAAGAGGACTGTGCATAGGAACTTATTTATTTTTGGGGTGGAAGAGGGATCCTGACTTATTGAGTCCAGAAGAGGTTGTTCCTTTAGAGAAGCATTTAGGACCTTTGACATAGGTTTGCTCATTTGGATTTTCCCCTTCTCTTTCTCTACTAGTTGGATGAGCTTGAACAAACATAGCAGAAGGATGAGTATAGGCATGGGGTTTCCCGGTGTGGACACAGGTTCATGGTTGTACCAAAGATTCCCTTGCACACGGCTCATATTTTACATCAATACTTAATCGACCAAAGGTTATAACCAAACACAGAGAAGACGGACACAGGACTAGCCAAGTGTTTCAGTGTCACAGGACTCTTTGGATCTCAGCCACATACTCATTCAAAAGCCAGAACTCAATAGATGGAAGCATTTATTTAGCAAACCAAAAATGGCATGAAACTAAGAAAAAAAACAAATCAAAGAAAAAATAGCAAATTAAAGAGAAAAGACAAGCAGCAATCAAGGTGAGCAAGAAAACAAACCAAACCAAGTCAGCAAGAAAACAAACATGCAAACTAGAAAGCAAAGACAAGAAAGAAAGCAAACACTACCCCTACTCCTATTCTAAAAAATTGGGTTACGTGAAATGGAATTTCCAGTGAAGCCATCGTAGGCGTACCTGACCTGCAACAACAAAGATGCAAGTAGTTAAAACAGATAAAAAATAGTGTGTAACAGAAAATACAAAAACTTGACAAAATTGCACATGAGAGAGAAGGTTTGCTCATTTGGATTTTCCCCTTCTCTTTCTCTACTAGTTGGATGAGCTTGAACATACATAGCAGAAGGATGAGTATAGGCATGGGGTTTCCCAGTGTGGACACAGGTTCATGGTTGTACCAAAGATTCCCTTGCACACGGCTCATATTTTACATCAATACTTAATCGACCAAAGGTTATAACCAAACACAGAGAAGACGGACATAGGACTGGCCAAGTGTTTCAGTGTCACAAGACTCTTTGGATCTCAGCCACATACTCATTCAAAAGCCAGAACTCAATAGATGGAAGGATTTATTTAGCAAACCAAAAATGGCATGAAACTAAGAAAAAATACAAAGCGAAGAAAAAATAGCAAATTAAAGAGAAAAGACAAGTAACAATCAAGGTGAGCAAGAAAACGAACCAAACCAAGTCAGCAAGAAAACAAACATGCAAACTAGAAAGCAAAGACAAGAAAGAAAGAAACACTACCCCTACTCCTATTCTAAAAAATTGGGTTACGTTAAATGGAATTTCCAATGAAGCCACCGTAGGCATACCCGACCTGCAACAACAAAGATGCAAGTAGTCAAAATAGATAAAAAATAGTGTATAACAGAAAATACAAAAACTTGACAAAATTGCACATGAGAGAGAAGGTTTCACCTGTGGGCAGAAAGATGTGTCACAACCACCCAAAACACATGCGTACCTCTTCGGTGGCTACCAGTTTTTAACAAACCTCGGAGGCCTTTTGCGAGTGTGTTCATCTACAACAAGTTTTTTAGCGAGTGTGAGGAAGGATTGAATCTTTTTACTTTTAACATGACTCGTCGAGTAAGATTGCTCCAACCATTTAGCAATTAGATCATAAAAGTCATAATGATTGTTTTGAAAGACTCATGATCTTTAAAAATATGGATTCCTGATTCGAGAGAGGGGATTGCGATGAGAATCTGGTACAGATAGATAGATCTAATCACTCTTGTTGGTAATTTCAAGATAGTGAGGACTTGCCATAACCATCAGCGCAAGATGAAGTGCCTCACTTACTTGACAAATTTAGTCTGAGGAGAAAGATGTTACATGGTGAAGATCATGGTGTGCGGAGCAACTATCATTGGATGAACTATTGGGAAAATGATAAACTACATGACAGTCACCCAAGATAGGAGAACGATCAAACCAGTTGGTCGAGATGCCAAATTCCTAGTTTTTCATGAACAAAGAAAAATTTTAAACAATCTTGTGAATGCTCTGAATGATGTTGTGTGCTAGATATGAAAGAACACCCACATGTAACTGGTGAAAAATTGCACAAGCATCATGGTCATCATAGGAATGTAGAATGGATGTCGGCACTATGAATTTGTGAATCCAGTTAAGGTGTGGTGAAATGAGAGGAACTTGATTCACGTGATAGATTATATGCTCATCATCACATAGGGAGATTGTTTGTGTGATGAGTGGGTTGTTTTGACATGCAAGATTTGCGAGAAGACCAAGGAGCTAATCACGAGAGAGAACATCTGATAAGTATGACTATGGAAAAAGATAGTCTTTGAGATGATCAACTTCACAATTGCATGATTGCATGAGAGATGGACACTCCCAACCTGAATTGGATGTAAGAGACGTGCATGAAGATGGACATCCTATAACAGACTCGTGGATTTGTTCATGAGTGAAATTTTGAAATCTTAAAATATCACACCTGGAATAGTAAAAAAAATTACACAGGGATCCACATTGAGTTAAACCATGCAGATAGATGGATTATGCGTGAGAAACAAGATTTGATTCAGTTCGAGGGGCCTACCAAAGTTGCGAGATCCTGACATAACCATCAACAGATGTTGAAGTGCCTCGACTCCCTGGCACATCCTAGAACTTTCCAGAATTGAAAATTTTGCATTTTGAGATGTGAACCAGATCATGCATGGCTTGAAGATGGTTAGTGTTGATGATTTCAAAACTTCTCTTAGGATGGCAGCCATCTCTGTCACAGGCTTCATCAAATTTTCTAGTTTCAGCAAGCTAACTTGATGAGTTGTCTTCATGCAACACACGAGATGATGATGAGTGGGAAGTGTCTTGTGCATTAAGGCTGTTTTCATCATGGACAACCTCACTGCCTAGTATCGATCGAGGAGATAACTCATCAAATGAAGAAGCAATAGAACAGGGAGTATCTCCACCATATTTCTATGCATTGAGAATGGTAGGACACGCGGGCAAGTGCGGTGGAAAGGAAGTTTTGATATGGATGTCTCCTTTGACCAGTGCACATTCCAAATTTGAGTTAGAGTGTACATGGAATAATAGCATATCACATGATGTACTTGGGCATTCATCACAAAATATGGAAGCATGGGAGTGATGACAACCCAAGACTGGAGGTTGATCAAAATAATTAATTGTGCATTATGTTTTACCAAGATTAGCGGATTGAGAATCGATCAAGAATGGAAGCTCAATGTCTTGATGCGAACCATTTTGAAACATGGAAGAGGAATTGATTGTGTTTTCACCTTCCTGCTCCTCCGCCTATATAATGAGACTACCTTTCACATGATTGTAACTTGAGCCAGTAGCTTGAGAATCAAGAGAATGCACACAACTAGCCGGTGAAGTGGATTGATCAAGTGATTCATGGTACAGGGAGTCATGGCTTGTAGATGATGGAGGATAGTAGAGACATAGATTAGACTCAAGGATTGGGTTAGGAATGGTGATGTCCTCTTATGGGATGGAGGAATGAGTCTTTTCCATAGGATTTCTGATCCATTCTAGAATTTCCTCCATTGGAGCAGGAGACGGCTGAGAAGATGGTTTGGGAACATGCTGGGTAGATTTCTCAGCTTTATGACTGCTGTGAAGGGGCACCCTCAGCACAAATTTCTTAGCTTTATGACCCCTACGAGGTAAAACTTGATTTGACAACAGAAAGGGAGGAGGACAAGGAACAAACAGGGTGTTTGGCTCCTCCTCTGAAAACTGAGGGGTCTCATGATCCGCAAGAGTCAAGGAAGACGGGAAATCATGAGGTTCACCATTTTGGTAGACATGAACCAAGTGTTTCAACTCTTGGCTCATGAAGTCAAGGTCCAAAAAATGTTCAGGAATTTCATGACAGAGGTGAAGAAAGCAGCTAGAAAATCTCTCAACTGATTCACCGTGATTCATTCTTAAACAAAAGATTCTTCCATGGACATCTTGTTGGTTACACTTATCGAAGGCTTGATGGAGATACTTTAGGAGAGTAAGAAGGGAATGGACAGAAGCAGGTGGCAGGGTATGACAACTCCAACTAGTACAACCTTCAAGGGCGAGGAAGAAAAGTACGCAAACAAGCTCTTTGCTATTGATTTCTTTAGATTCACAGAACTAAAGAAAGGTTATGGATGTTCTATCCTCACTGTCAAACTTTAACAAGGACAAGTGATTGAGAAGCTTGTCAGGGATTGATAGTTGATTAAGGGAGAAATGAGAGAAACACCTCGGGAGCACGAATTGTGTATGATCCATTTGGTAAGAGATTCAAACCATATGTAACGGGCTCAGCTTGTCATCTGGCCCCCCTTGTAGTGCCAGAAATGTTGATAGTGTTGGACATGCCAACATTCAAGGGATCTCCTCAGTATCAAGTCTCAACTAGACCTCACACCGTTTAGTGTAGGAGTCCCATCTAGTACGATGGCCTAGTTGCCATTATCTTAATGGTATGCCTTAGCTATTTCTTGTTAGCATGTGAGAGTGGTTTCTTTGTCTTCGAACAATGAGGTTCACGTGCCTGGTGAGTGCTTAATTTCGCTTGTGTCGGAGTTCTTTCACTACAGAGGGAGAGGTGGAAGTGAGTCTCAGGTTGAAAGGGAATAGTCCCAACTCTGATAGAGACACACAACACAATAGGACATGCACAACTTCTGGTGGAGTAGTCCACATGGATGCATCAGTCATAAACACAAGGTGAACAGATAGCATGTACAACACCCAGCGGAATAGTCCACGCAAGTGCGATGGGTGTTATAACAAGTTTACAAGAATGAATATGTCTAGTGTCCTACGGGATAGCGCACACAAGTGAGACAACGTTAGCAACTAATACAACACATTTCCAGTAGAATATTTTCTAAAACAACAGAAATAGTTCAACTGTCTTAATACAGGTTAAAGCAACATGCATTACAAATGTTCAAAGAATAGTCTTACAAACGAATACAATACATGTGTGCAAACGTATTGGCCTGTTTATAGGCTTCTAAATTAAGTGAAAGTTCTAAGACACATCCGTACACCATTACATTAGTAACCCCGATAGCGGGTCATTGGAGCCACTGCGCGCTTCTCAAAGAAAATATTGCAGACACTCAACATGCCTTGACGACAAGATGCCTTGAACCATCAAGGCAACATACACCAAATGTGACTAACCGAAGGTGCAACACTTATGATATATCATTGAATGATCGCAGCAACACTTACATGAAAATTTATACAACTTCATGTGTGAGTGTGACGAATGTTTACATAGAGAATGTAACTTGTACACATGAAGAGGGACCTTTTTCATAGTCAGACCATGGCTACAAGCATGACGTAGTGACTGATGTGAAAAAAGATGTCCCATGAATAGCCAAGTGATGAGGGTGCAAAGACTCAACACGGACTCACGAGATGAGCCCGAGTGCTTGCAAACAACAAGGAAAAATCCAAGGATGGCTCCAAAATTAGACGTAGGCCAAAATTTTTTAGGGTGTTGCAACCGCTACAAGAGTAACCAAATTGCATCGCCCACCTGGAAGTTGTGTGGCACTCGATGTTGATCATGACATTGCTTGTACATAGCATTGGCTTTGTTCAATATGTCATGTACCTACTGATAAATGTGCTAAATGTGCTCAATAAAGTTGTTAGCTCGATCAACTTAGGATTGGAAATGAGACAAATCTTCTTGAGTACCTACAAATGGAATGGCCACATCAATGGGACATAGTCACTGGAATCCCAAACCCACCTAAAAGGGGTTGTGTCCAGTTGAACTAAGGAGAGCTCTGTTATAGTGGTGCTAGACATAGAGGTGTTATAGACATATTTGGGCACTGAACCCCAATCTTATATGTCAATAAAACAAGGGCTCTTTAACCCCTAAAAATGTTGTTTCATACCCTAAAATATCATGGTCAACTGATGACATCATTCACCAAAAATTCCACCTGAAAATCCACTCAGAACTGGCCAAAATTGGACCATATTGACTGCTCCACTGTTAGGATGCGATGCATACTGACTTCTACACTAGCCAGGTGTGATGCATACTGAAGAGGCCTTCTGTGGGGTGTGATGAACGAGGATGGACAAATGTCCGAGACAGTTTGCTAAGTGGATGCTCATGGAATCTTCCAGAAACTTCTCATATGACACTTGCCTCTCTGAATTCGCCCAGGGATGAGTAAGAGATCCAAGAAATCTCCAAGTGGAACCAAGAACAACAAGTGGAATGACACTAATCAAAAACCTAGAGATGACTCACACCCTTGCAAACATCTATAAATGGATCCCTCATCTGAGAGATCTGGAGGCTGGAATTTTGTAATTTGTAAGGAAGTGCTGATAGTTTGTCTTTGAGAGAAGACATTGTATTGTTGGGCGATCTTGCTTTTCATGAGGTGAAGAGGGCTTTGATGCTGGTAGGATGATGTTGGATCAGATAGCTGGGTTGTAATTCTCCCTTCTACTATTAATAAAGTTCTTTGATTTTTCCTCCATACAATCGTGTATTTGTGAATGCCATTGTATGTTCAATGTATTTCTGATTCTACATTGTTTATGATATAATAGATTGAGATGCTTTGATGGTGTTTTGTTACTTTGTCTCTACAAGTATTCATTGAGCGAGATAAGTAGGAGAAGAGATGCAAGCTCTATCAAGGGAGAGAGGAATCAAGCAAGGAGTCAAGCAGAAGATCCAGGTTGGTCCCTTTGCTTCTCTCTTATCTATCATACATAATGGAAATCACAAATTGCTTTGATTGTTTTTTTCTAGGATAGCTGCCAATCCTAGTGGGACTAGCAAGCCAAAAAGACACTAGTTTTCCTGGAAACAAAATGGCAACTCCGCTGGGGATCAAATAGTTTGTTTGTGTGTTGTTGATTGTTAGTTTTATAAACTATAGATGGAGCCTGAAGTTAACCAGATAGCCTTTGATCCACTTTTGCTCTACAATTACGAGGTAGATGAATACTGCTTCAGACAATCTCCGGTTTAGTTTATGATTTGAACATCTGACTTAAAAACATCCTAGATGCCCTATTGGTAGCTCAATAACCTCCCAAGATCATACCCCTGTACTTTTTTCTTTATTGTTCATAATAGCTATGCCTAAATCACTGAACTCAATTGCAAATTTGAACAGAAAACCCACCTCAGTTTCATTCCCTGGCCCATCGCAATATCTATCACTGGAAGCCAGTATGCATCGCACCTCCCATGTGTAGCAGGTGAGATTCATCCCTTTTTCTGTGAAGCACAGGTGCGATGACTGAGTAATCCTATTTCTTTCCTTGAAATTTGGGTTTTTTGTCCTTGTTTTCAGCTCTCTTTAGTTGTTTTGCTACTTATGAACAGTATCTCATTGTTGAAGCCTCCTTGCTTTACATAGTTTAGTCTCCATTGGTTAGGATTAGTAAATGTTTTTATGTATTTTTCCATCATTTGCAATCCTTAATCAAAAAGTTGCTTAAATCGAACTGTCGTTTTGGTGCAAAAAAGTGTTGTAACTGTCGTTTTGTATCAAAAAGTGAAGTGTCATTGAGTCTTCCTTCCTTGGATAGTCGATTGAAATTTTTGTCATGTATTTGATTTGATTTGTTGATATTTGAAGTGTCAAAAGCATCTTCTATTTGAAATTGAAAAGTGGCGTTTAAGTCTTCCTTTCATTTTGAAAAAGAAATTATTGAAATGTCGCTTTGAAGAAAATATTTCAGATCTATACTCAGTTTTCCTTTTTGGCATTTCTCACATTAAAGGGAACAGAAAAAAAATACATGCATTTGCATTTACATCTAGACTGTGTGAGAAAAATGATTTAGGAAAAGTGCATTTAGTGTGTGCTCTTTGCTCTTTGTTTGAAAGAATCATAATCTTCTTTCCTTAGTAGCTAGGATTTTCATTGCTAAAAAATAAACAACGATTGTTTATCATTTTAGATTGCATATTTAGGAATTTTACATATACATCACGTGGTGAACCTTGAAAGGAAAACTTCTAAGTAAGATCAGCTCTAAAATAAATTTCAATGAACTTAACAATGCTTTGGAACCTAACTCAACACATCTAAAGGTCTAGGTTAGAGACGTTTTCTGGCATCATAAAACCTAGTAACTATCGTTTTCATAGAAGGTTGGGTGATTCCTCCTCTTTGATACGACAAGTGCTAGTACGGACTTGTGCTCCCCATATCATAGAGTATATAATGGGAGACCACAATAGACTGATATCCTTTATCCATAGGAAGTCGTGTTTGCCGCCCTATCTATCGCAATGCATTGAACACAACATTTGGGAAGATTGACTTCCATACATAAGTCCTTGGTAATTTCTCTTTAATTTATCACCAAGGTGTATTTTGCAGTTTTGCGATTGGTTTGGTAATCCCTCTATCTAGATTTCCAGAGTAGTCACTTTCGTTCCTTTTTTACTACTTAAAAGAAAAGGTCCATCTGGGCACTTGTCACTTCAAGCTCATTAAATATCGAAGGAGACTAGAGTCATCTTTAGCTTTTTCTCGACTCTTAAAAATTGAAAAAGCAAAGTTGTGTCAAAGTGTCACTAAAATTTATTTAAATTCGGAATAACATCCATGTTCCTTCATTGATCTTAGGTTGAGTTAATGGAGTCTACCAATCATGGAATCCCTCTCGAGGGGATTCCTAGCCCTTTTACATCTTGGGGAAATATTGGTGCACCTCATATGGCCACATTGTCTCTCCTAGGCCTGACTATTTGTATGCCAGTGTGGCTGTTCTCAGCCTTAGCATTTCAAAATAATGTGATTTCTCGGCAATTGAATCAGCATCTAGCTGATACTGAAGTTGACCCTTCAGCTTCCTCTTCGTTTATTTCTCCCTCCCCTTCTTCATCTTTGCTTGGTGAAAATAGTGATGCTAGTAACCAAGTGCTTGAGAAGAAGAAGAAAGGAAAGGAGAAGAAAAAGAAGAAGTTAGTTAAGCAAGGGGGCAATCATGAATCATTTGGTGAAAATCCACACACTAAATCTCCAAGATATCCTTGTCTAATTTGCGAAGGAAACCATTTTCATCGAGATTGTCCTTGCATTTGCGGATCTTGAGAGAATGGTCTCCTCGTTCGCACCGTCCAGTGTCATCAACCTCTGGTGATCATGTTGACGGCACACCATCAACTAGTGAAAATGAAATTCCTGGATAGAAAGAAAAGGTCAGAACTTCATGTGAAATATGTGAAGGGGACCATCGTCTTCCCCGTTATCCATTTTTGGATGAGGCCAAAAGAGTCTTGCATAGCAATCCTACTTCACTGCAACGACTTCCACCTGGATACAAGAAACTTTCCCCTAATCCGTTACTAGCTGAAAATCCATCTGACTTAACTGAACCATTGGTCGAAGCGCCTGTTAGAGCCTAGATTTTCCTCAGGCTAAAAAGGCAAGGTTCTAGGTCCACATCAAACCATGCTCAGCCTCGTAGCTAGCCCTACGAGGACAGGAGAGGGCTCTCTCCGGGTCAATCTCGGCAAAAGATGATCGATGGGCTCGAGATGACTGTAATAAAAGCTAATCTTAGGCTAGGTATTAAGTGCAAAGGATTTTATTTGACTTTTTGAGGGTTTTGTGTTGGAAACAGGGAAAGGCAAATTGGGCTCGGGGATGAGGCACAGTTTCTGTAGAGTTTTGATTGGGGCAAGGAAGGCAATCGTTTTGATGCTTTAAATTGAGTGAATGGATAGATCAAACTGGTGAGGAGCTATGGAGAGAGACAGAGTCTCAAGAATTCTCCTTAAATAGATGAAAACATGAAAATTTAAATGAATTCAAAGGAAGAACATAACAGTTAATGGATTCCACCTTAATCACTCATTTGTTCAAATTCAGAAGAAAAGACAGGAAAATGATACACATAACACTAATGAACTTACAATTACTTAGAGAAGCACACCATCAAAAACATAAAGCCACATGGATCCCAAATAGTGCTACAAAACCCTGGTCTTTCCTTAGCCAAAAATGCAGAGATAGAATGTACAATGATATTCCTAGCAATCCCAAGTGTCCAACCCTGAAAATGACTTAGAAATTACATGATATAGACTAGCCCAACCCATTCCCTTGTCTCTACGGGTCGAGCTCATCATTCTAGGAGCTGTTTCAACCAATTCTAAACAAAGCACTAAAATCTAGGCAATCAAAACAACTTGCCTCTATAAGGTAGGAAACTGATTCATTCATTAAATTTTCACTTTTTAGTGAATGAATCCTCTAGAACAAGTAAATAGGTGCCAAAATTACATCATGTTCATCCAATTACATCAAGATAGAACAAAAATTACATCACAAAGAAAAACTAGTCAAACTGGCCGAATTCCTGAGCTGGAAGGTGAAAAATTGGGCAAAATACCTCTATGTGCCGCGCTAATTTCTCTGTGCGTCGCACCCCTTTGAGACTTATTTTGAGTCACTTTCTGAAGTACAAATTGAGCCCAAGTGTGCTTGTTGGAAATCCATACCTGTCTACTTTCCAACCCAAGTGAAATTTCTGAATTTGGTGCCCATTTGCCCCTCCAAAACCTCAATCTCCCAAGACTGCTTCCTGTGTGTCAAAATAGGGGCAGAGAGGTCATTTTTAGGGTGTTTTCGACCTCCTGAGGACTCAAAACTTGTCCAAACTTCTTGGACATGCACTAGCAGTCATGATGTTTTATGAAAAATCCAAAAGTATAAATTTTTTTGCATTTGGAGCCTCCTATCATAAGCGCGTGCCACGTGGCGCGACGCACAGGGAGAAAAACCTTGTTTTTGTACAAAAATTTGAAAAAATACCAAAAATGCCCCAAATTTCTTGAAATTTGGGCTGGAGCTTCTTCATTAAGTGTTATGTTGGGCTAAAGATACTTCGTCCAATATTTGAAGACGATCGAGCTCCCTTTGCCTCTTTTGTTTCCTTATTGCCTTCCTCAATTTTGCCTTTAAATGCCTGATTCGTGCCTTGCAAACCTTGTTTCGTGCCATGTAGTGGAAAGCCATGTGTCTCAGCGATGCATGATCTTTGTCGGCCTTGTCCAACAGCCTCTCTAAGTGCATGTTAACTCTCTCGAGATTGGCCTCCCGATCCTCATTAATCTCTTGCTCCAATGACGTGAGCTCAATTCTTCTCCTTTGTGCAGCCTGGCAATTCTCGCGAATGTTTTGTAGCTCCATGATTGCTTGCTGATCCTCAAGTTGTTTATTCCTCTGCTCCAAGTACTTCATGGTCCACTTAGCTCTCTCCAAGTCAAGGGATAAGGCTTGGATCTCTATTTGCTGCTCCTGGATGATCTCCCTAAGCTTGGCACTTTGTGAGCCCGTATCTGTATCATCATCATGAATGAGAATGAAGTCAGTCTATCTTTCACCTGAAGGCCCCTCATCCTGCATTGGCCTCTTGCCTTTGTCCTGTACCTGTGATGCTGATGGAGGGAGCGAGGCCCCTTCCACCCCGGGTGGAGATAACACTCGCTTTGTCACTGCAAACAAATGTCTGGTGCCTCTTTGATATGTGATGAATACCGGCACACTAGCGGTCTCATGGCGCTCATACTGATGAGAAGGTCCACCTTCATGCTTAACCTCTGATAATCCCCGTGAAGCTCTGAAGAAGTCAAGAGAGATGAAATCATCCCAAGTGATGCCCTGTACTCCAAGCTAATGAATTACCAAAATCTTAATAAGAGCAAAATGATAGACACTGTTAAGTTGCTGCTGAGGGGTTTTGTGCTGCATAAAGGTGGTCATCCTCTCTATGTTCCGGAAAATGAAATACGGAATGTTCATCATCCGTACCCTAGTGAAATGCATGAGCAACCTAATGTGATAAGCATAGAGACGAGAGAACCGTCCCTCACAGCTGAAATATTTCATGATCAACTTCATTAGTGGAGCATATTTATCTTTCAGATATCGGAATGGGAGCACTCCCTTGAGCTGCCTCAAGAAACTGGTTTTAATATATGGCTCATAATGTTGCGGATCAATCTTCTGCTTCTTGTGCCATGGTTCTCCAACGCTCGGTATGCCGGTTGCTAATGAGACAGATTTTGGTGTAAGCATGAAGGTGACACCAGCTAAGGTAGCTTGATCTCCATGCAAGTGCAGCAAAAAAATCGAGCCAGCTCATGATGAAATTGAACACTAGCCACCTTTTGACAAAACTCATAGCATGACTAATGTTGAAAAAAAAACATGGCAAGACGGCAGGCCTGCAATTCTGTAAGGGTGGTCGGTTCTTCCCTAACATGTCTGCCACCTTTATGAGGCCTTCAGGGTGCTTGTTCTTCCAAGGGTGAGTCACTTTGGGTTTCCACTTCATAGTCCGATGAATGCTCAAATGCCATGACTACTGTACAAAATACCTTGAAGAAAAGATGTTGTTGTATATGAACTGTGCTTGGACTTCTCTTTAATGATGCATGAAACTGCTGTGTTGTAATGCAATATAGTTGGATTCTGCCACCAAGGGGAAAAAAATGCAACAAGGGAATGTTAGGAAGGGGAAACAGTAAGGAATTAGGGAATATTAGAATAAATTTTATTAGGGAAAGGAGGGAGGTTAGAGGGGTTTTATGTATAGGGTTAGGAGATTTTATAAGGGCTAGGATTTTGGGGTTTTGGGATTTGAATGTAGGAAAGAAAATATAGGATTGATGAGCTTAGTGGGGGGTAGGAAATGATGAAACAAGGGAGAAATGGGGAAGGAGGAGAGTCCTTGGTGACAAATCAAAGATTTAAGAACCCACAACAATCTTCCTTTGAAGGCACTTTAGATGTAGGGTTTGGATTTTGTTTCAACCGTTATCACCCATAAACCACCATCACTTATCACAAAATTTGACGCAACATCAAGAAGAAGGCTCTACCTGGAAAATCCACAAAAGGAATGAGCAACTTGGAGAAATTTCAAGAAAATTCAGGCTGTGGACTATATGCGTCATGCCAAGAACCTAGTGCGTCGCGTGCTCACAGTGCGCCGTGCCCATTCAGAATAACACTGGGCAATTTCTCCCAGTGCGCCGCACCACCTGTTCTGTGTGCCGCGCTGGCTAGTTGCAAGCAATTTCACCCCAAAACACGCACTTGCTCACCCAATTCACTTTGAAATGCTTTTCTTTGACCTTGGCATGCAGAATGACATTCATCTTCATGGAAAAACCTTTATAAAGACATTGATTTGATTTTTGGTTCTTCAAAACCCATTTTTGTAATGTTTTGAAATTAACACTTTTTCACAATTAATACAACTCTGTCTTTTTGTTTCCTCCTTGATTTTTGGTTGAAATGATGAAATTCTTGGCAATTTTTTGCAGGAATAGCTGACATGGAATTTGGCAAAGGAGACTAGGGTTGCGCCTGAAGAGTTCAAGAACTAAAATTTTTGGAAAATTATTACAAAAAACGAAATGTCGACTTGTCTTCAAAACATAGTTTTGAAGAAAAGTCATAATCCATCCGTATGACGATAAAAATCTTTGAAATAACAACTTTGAAAGAACCTCCCTCTTTCCTGCTGACTTTATTGGACATTATCAAGACACATTTTGTGAAACCCTAGACCTAGTGACCGAAAATAACTCTTTGCTGTTCAAAAGACATGAAAACTTGATTTTGACAAACAGAACTAAGCCAACAGTGCAAAACATGAGGGGGATGAATGACAAAAGCCCTTCTGACAGAGTTTATGGCATGCCCCTAGTGGAATGCAACTGAGTGAAACGAGAGAGACACCTAAAAATGAAATGCAAAAATATTTTTGATCTCTGACGGAGGGATGACTAGACCGACTCTAACATTGGCTCCAATGGGGATGGTAGCTCCTTGGAGGTGCCAAGAACTACAGATCTCTGGAAAGTAGACAGTGCCTTCGTCCATTGGGCTATGGAGTCCATTATTCCGACAAACCAACATGACTCAATTTATTGACTGAAACTTGACTGAAACTGACTCAATGCAAATTGACATGACTGAAAAAACTTAACTCTAACAAACTAACTCAAAATACTAAGACCTGAACTTAAAACTTAAAGCTTGGTGGTAGTACATGACCACCTGTGTTTCTTACAAGACAATATACCATCAAACTATATCAAAATGCCAATGCAACCAATCAAGCATATGCCTTCTTGATTGATTCTCCTGATTAGATCTTCTGGTCAACAATGAATACTGGTAACTGGGCATCCAAAAACACAATTGACCATGATCTCCTTCATCACTGAATACTGTAATAATCACCTTCACTGTTGACTGCAACAGATTTTCCATTGGATCATGAAAAACATGAAGATTTACCTCCTGCTGAGTAAACAAGATGTCTTTTTCTTTTGATTCTAATCTTCCTTCATAATGTACTTCAGAAAAAGTATGGTCCCGGTCCTTAAAAATTTCTGAACAAGTGGATGAGCAGATTTCCTCTTTAAAGAACAGTTCAAAACATGAAACATAGGAAGAAGAAAGGGAATCCCAAATGTTCTGATCTACTGTAGTCTGAATATTATTTTGATCATCTTCATATGATATGACAGCCAGATTCTCATTACATTCATCAATCATGAGAAAAGAAACTTCAGATGGTTCTTGATACTCAAACATGACATTTCTAGCATCTACCATAAATCCATCTAAAGCAACTTTTTCACTTACTTGCACAAAGATCTCATCTTGTTCTTCACTTACTTGACCTGACTGGATCACCTCTTTATGAAGGCTTTGTTCTGATGACATGAGAACAGTTGGATCCATAACTCTGTCTTCTCCATTCCAGATGATTTCAACAACAGAGTTCTCCTTCATAAGATTCAACACATGGTATTCTTGGTCATCACAAGCTGAATCTAGATCTGAAATAGATGTCTTGACACTATCACATTCTGAAATTAGAACTGAACTTCTTTGCATACTGTCTTCTTCTATGGACAGATCTTAAACGACACTTTTTCTTTCATCATTTTTAGCCATATGGACATTTTCAACCTACTGATCTATAAAACTAATTATAGGACTGTCATCCTTTTCAGAAGAGGAAGAAGTTCCACCATCACCTTCTTGATCTTGTGCACACTGCAGATCTGCATTAACTTGAGCTGGGACATGACCGTTCAAGAGTTGAACTATCTCGTCTTTAGACAGAGGAGGTAATACTTTTTGTTTTCCTCTGCTCAAACAGTGATTGTCTTCATTAATTTCAAGTGAAGGTGTATACAAATTTTCCTCATACAGTTGATCCATTTCATGTAATCACTGTTGACTGTCAAAATGCACAATTCCTTCATCTTCCACCGTACTAAGATCTTGATCCTGCTGCAAATTTTCATGATCGTCTTTATGCTGCTGGAACGGATTTTCATACAGGGCCTCCATGATCTCATCATCCATGAAATTATCATCCTCATAATATTTCTCAAGGCTTTCAATAAAAGTAGAAGCATGTTTGCAACAGTTCTGAACTAAATTTAATGATGGATAATATTCTTTATACCTTTCAAAGAACATGGCATGAAAATCTTTTAAACAATAAATAGACACCGATGGCAAAATTTCATACCAAGATCGGGTTTCGTCTTCCAGAGTAGCCATAAACAGTTTCATTAAACAGTCTTCAGGAAAAGTGATCTTTAATTTATGCGCATGAATGTGAAATTTCACCAGATGAAGAGCAGCGTCATTACCTTCCGCATTTCTGAACATAGGCAAATTCTTTGACCAATCTACCTTGGGAATTTTATTTGGAAAACCTGGGGTGTGATCTCGGCTCATGGGAGCATATCTTCTTGCAACCTGATCCATCTTGAAAACCTTAAAGCTACTAATCTTCCTATAGTGGAGTCACCATGAAGCATTGATCTCTGGATTTTTCAGTGAATGAAGTCGCCAGGTGAATGATTTAAGCCTTCTTATGTCTGATCGTTGTCCACCATCAACAATCAGATCTAAACTTGATACATGTTACTAGGGAAATTTGCAAGTCAAGTGTCACAATTACAAGCTAGACCGGAGATTGACTGAAGCAGCATTTATCTACTTGCGCTAACACAAATCAAAAGCGTTTTGAAGGATACCTGGCATAACTTCAGGCTCCGTCTGTAGCTTATAAAACCAATGACATCAACAAGCAAACCATTTTCCCCAGTATGGTCGCCACTATGTTAGAGCCTAGATTTGCCTCAGGCTGAAAAGGCAAGGTTCTAGGTCCACATCAAACCACGCTCAGCCTCGTAGCTAGCCCTACGAGGACAGGAGAGGGCTCTCTCCAGGTCAATCTCGGCAAAAGATAATCAATGGGCTCGAGATGACTGTAATAAAAGCTAATCTTAGGCTAGGTATTAAGTGCAAAGGATTTGATTTGAGTTTTTGAGGGTTTTGTGTTGGAAACAGGGAAAGGCAAATTGGGCTCGGGGATGAGGCACAGTTTCTGCAGAGTTCTAATTGGGGCAAGGAAGGAAATCGTTTTGATGCTTTAAATTGAGTGAATGGATATATCAGACTAGTGAGGAGCTAAGGAGAGCAAGAGAGTCTCAAGAATTCTCCTTAAACAGATGAAAACATGAAAATTTAAACGAATTCAAAGGCAGAGCATAACAGTTAATGGATTCCACCTTAATCACTCATTTGTTCAAATTCAGAAGAAAAGACAGGAAAATGATACACATAACATTAATGAACTTACAATTACTTAGAGAATCACACCATCAAAAACATAAAGCCACATGGATCCCAAATAGTGCTGCAAAACCCTGGTCTTTCCTTAGCCAAAAATGTAGAGATAGAATGTACAATGATATGCCTAGCAATCCCAAGTGTCCAACCCTGAAAATGACTTAGAAATTACATGATATAGACTAGCCCAACCCATTCCCTTGCCTCGAGGGGTCAAGCTCATCATTCTAGGAGTTGTTTCAACCAATTCTACACAAAGCACTAAAATCTAGGCAATCAAAACAACTTGCCTCTATAAGGTAGGAAACTGATTCATTCATTAAATTCTAACTTTTTAGTGAATGAATCCTCTAGAACAAGTAAATAGGTGCCAAAATTACATCATGTTCATCCAATTACATCAAGATAGATCAAAAATTACATCACAAAGCAAAACTAGTCAAACTGGCCAAATTTCTGAGTTGGAAGGTGAAAAATTGGGCAAAAAACCTTTGTGCGCCGCGCCAATTTCTCTGTGCGTCGTGCCACTTTGAGACTGAGTTTGAGGCACTTTCTGAAGTCCAAATTGAGCCCAACTATGCTTTTTGGAAAGCCCTGCCTATATACTTTCCAACCCAAGTGGAATTTCTGAATTTGGTGCCCATTTGCCCCTCCAAAACCTCAATCTCCCAAGACTGCTTCCTGTGTGTCAAAATAGGGGTAGAGAGGTCATTTTTAGGGTGTTTTTGACCTCCTGAGGACTCAAAACTTTCCCAAAATTCTTGGCCATGCACCAACAGTCATGATTTTTCATGAAAAATACAAAAATATAAATTTTTTTGCATTTGGAGACTCCTATCATAAGCGCGCGCCACGTGGCGCGGCGCACAGGGAGAAAAACCCTGTTTTTTGTACAAAAATTTGCAAAAATACCAAAAATGCCCCAAATTTCTTGAAATTTGGGCTGGAGCTTCTTCATTAAGTGTTATGTTGGGCTAAAGAGGCTTTGGCCAATATCTGAAGACGATCGAGCTCCCTTTGCCTCTTTTGCTTCCTTATTGCCTTCCTCAATTTTGCCTTTAAATGCTTGATTCATGCCTTGCAGACCTTGTTTCGTGCCATGTAGTGGAAAGGCATGTGTCTCAGCAATGCATGGTCTTTGTTGGCATTGTCCAACAGCCTCTCTAAGTGCATGTTAACTCTCTCGAGATTGGCCTCCCGATCCTCATTAATCTCTTGCTCCAATGACGTGAGCTCAATTCTTCTCCTTTGTGCAGCCTGGCAATTCTCGCGATTGTTTTGTAGCTCCATGATTGCTTGCTGATCCTCAAGATGTTTGTTCCTCTACTCCAAGTACTTCATGGTCCACTTAGCTCTCTCCAAGTCAAGGGATAAGGCTTGGATCTCTGTTTGCTGCTCCTGGATGATCTCCCTAAGCTTGGCACTTTGTGGGCCCGTATCTGTATCATCATCATGAATGAGAATGAAGTCAGTCTCTCTTTCACCTGAAGGCCCCTCATCCTGCATTGGCCTCTTGCCTTTGTCCTGTACCTGTGATGCTGATGGAGGAAGCGAGGCCCCTTCCACCCCGGGTGGAGATAACACTCGCTTTGCTGCTACAAACAAATGTCTGGTGCCTCTCTGATATGTGATGAATACCGGCACACTAGCGGTCTCATGGCGCTCATACTGATGAGAAGGTCCACCTTCATGCTTAACCTCTGATAATCCCTGTGAAGCTCTGAAGAAGTCACGAGAGATGAAATCATCCCAAGTGATGCCCTGTACTCCAAGCTGATGAACCACCAAAATCTTAATAAGAGAAAAATGATAGACACTGTTAAGTTGCTGCTGAGGGGTTTTGTGCTGGATAAAGGTGGTCATCCTCTCTATGTTCTGGCAAATGAAATACGGAATGTTCATCATCCGTACCCTGGTGAAATGCATGAGCAACCTGATGTGATAAGCATAGAGACGAGAGAACCGTCCCTCACAGCTGAAATATTTCATGATCAACTTCATTAGTGGAGCATATTCATCTTTCAGATATCGGAATGGGAACACTCTCTTGAGCTGCCTCAAGAAACTGGTTTTAATGTATGTTTCATAATGTTGCCGATCAATCTTCTACTTCTTGTGCCATGGTTCTCCAATGTTCGGTATGCCGGTTGCTAATGAGACAGATTCTGGTGTAAGCGTGAAGGTGACACCAGCTAAGATAGCTTGATCTCCATGCAAGTGCAACACAAAAAGACGAGCCAGCTAATGATGAAATTGAACACTAGCCACCTTTTGACAAAACTCATAGCATGACTGATGCTGAAAATAAAACATGGCAAGAGGGCAGGCCTACAATTCTGTAAGGGTGGTCGGTTTTTCCCTAACATGTTTTCCACCTTTATGAGGCCTCCGGGGTGCCTGTTCTTCCAAGGGTGAGTCACTTTGGGTTTCCACTTCATAGTCCGATGAATGCTCAGATGCCATGACTGCTGTACAAAATACCTTGAAGAAAAAATGCTACTGTATATGAACTGTGCTTGGACTTCTCTTTAATGATGTATGAAACTGCTGTGTTGTATTGCAATATAGTTGGATTCTGCCACCAAGGGGAAAAAATGCAACAAGGGAATGTTAGGAAGGGGAAACAGTAAGGGATTAGGGAATATTAGAATAAATTTTATTAGGGAAAGGAGGGAGGTTAGAGGGGTTTTATGTATAGGGTTAGGAGATTTTATAAGGGCTAGGGTTTTGGGGTTTTGGGATTTGAATGTAGGAAAGAAAATGTAGGATTGATGAGCTTAGTGGGGGGGTAGGAAATGATGAAACAAGGGAGAAATGGGGAAGGAGGAGAGTCCTTGGTGACAAATCAAAGATTTAAGAACCCACAACAATCTTCCTTTGAAAGCACTTTAGATGTAGGGTTTGGATTTTGTTTCAACCTTTATCACCCATAAATCACCATCACTTATCACAAAATTTGACGCAACATCAAGAAGAAGGCTCTACCTGGCAAATCCACGCAAGGAATGAGTAACTTGGAGAAATTTCAAGCAAATTTGGGCTGTGTACTGTATGCGCCGCGCCAAGAACACAGTGCACCACGTGCTCCCAATGCGCCACACCCGTTCAGAATAACACTGGGCAATTTCTCCCAGTGCGCCATGCGCTTCCAGTGCGCCGCACCACCTGTTTTGTGCGCCGCGCCGGCTAGTTGCAAGCAATTTCACCCCAAAACACGCACTTGCTCACCCAATTCACTTTGAAATGCTTTTCTTTGACCTTGGCATGCAGAATGACATTCATCTTCATGGAAAAACCTTTATAAAGACATTGATTTGATTTTTGGTTCTTCAAAACCCATTTTTGTAATGTTTTGAAATTGGCACTTTTTCACAATTAATACAACTTTGTCTTTTTGTTTCCTCCTTGATTTTTGGTTGAAATGATGAAATTCTTGGCAATTTTTTGCAGGAATAGCTGACATGGAATTTGGCAAAGGAGACCAGGGCTGTGCCTGAAGAGTTCAAGAACTGAAAATTTTGGAAAATTATTACAAAAAACGAAATGTCGACTTGTCTTCAAAATAGAGTTTTGAAGAAAAGTCATAATCCATCCGTATGATGATAAAAATCTTTGAAATAACAAATTTGAAAGAACCTCCCTCTGGCCTGCTGACTTTATTGGACATTATCAAGACACATTTTGTGAAACCCTAGACCTAGTGACTGAAAATAACTCTTTGTTGTTCAAAAGACATGAAAACTTGATTTTGACGAACAGACCTGAGCTAGTAGTGCAAAACATGAGGGGGATGAATGACAAAATCCCTTCCGACAAAGTTTATGGCATGCCCCTAGCGAAATGCAACTGAGTGAAACAAGCGAGACACCTAAAAATGAAATGCAAAAAGAGTTTTGATCTCTAACGGAGGGATGACCAGACTGACTCTAACAGCGCCTATCATTGAAAGTAAATCTTCTAAGTCCACACTAGATCAAAATCAACAGGTTGAGATGGTATTCAACCCAGTTTTTCCTTCAGAAGATCCACCTTTAGATGATATCATTCCCAAAGAGAGTGAGAACGATACTGTTCAAATTATTTTTGTCAATTCTGAGTCCGATGAACTTGGGGGCAATCCGCTCATTCCTTCACAACAGGAAGAGAATCCCCCAGTTCCCACTACTCAAGGGGTTATTTTACCAGTTTATTTGGAACCCCCTCCAAGCAGTCTAATCGTTTCCTTTGATTGGAATCGATTAGCAATATCTCGCCTTTCTTATAATGTACCATTCCGAATCATAGTACAAGTTTACAAAATGATCGTGTCTGGAACTATCATAGATGAAGGGGCTTTAGTGAGTATCCTTTCCTCAACTACTTGGAAAGCACTTGGTTCGCCAACGCTTATGCCTAGTAAACAAAATTTGTCAGGCTTTAACAAAGGAACTAGTGGACCATTAGGGATCCTTCCTAAGTTTCCGATAACTTTGAGAAGCAAAACCGTTCACTTGAATGTGATGGTAGTCCAAGGGTTTTTCTTGGGTTTATAGCATGGAAGCTATTATTTCCACACTCTTTCGAGTGATGTGTTTCCCGCATGAGAGAAAAATTGTCCAGCTAATTGACCAACTTTCATTTCCTAGTTCAAACACAGTGCCAAGTCAATCATCATCCCTAAATGGTCTTTTTACATCAGGAGTATCTCTTCAACCTTCATTCCATTCACCTAATTACTGTGAGTAATCTAGTGAATGTAACGAAGCTTAGGGGGCATGCACCCTGGTCTACTTAGGCAGATGAGCCCAGCTGAAAAGATAAGTTCCCCTGTAGGTTATGTGATTGAAAGTTCCATCCCACACCATTCACCTTTGTCTATTTGATGGACAAAGCCAAGGAAGTGTTTTGTCAGCACTGCTGATAAAAACAATATTCCTTAACCGCAGTGATTTCCATATGGTTACCTGGAGACTCGCCTTTTCTCGATTCCTGGGGGCATGCAAACCTTTTTATGCAAGTGAAAAATGACCAATTTCATTTTTTAGCTTTTTAGATTTTTTAGCCTTTTAGTCTTAACTTCTTAGGTTAGGTGATTGGTCTAAACCACCATTCACCTTTGTCTGCGTTGCTGACAAAGCAAAGGAAAGGTTTTGTCTAAACAAGTTGATGAAACCATCCTACCTAACCTCAACAATTATTTAGCTTTAGTAGTGTCTTTAGCTTTGTAGTTTTGTCATTGCTAGCCTACATAAAAAGGCTAACGAGCATATTTTCTACAAGGTTCGAGCTCGTCGCTAAAAAATGAACCCACACTCTATGAGCAATGTTTCCGTATGGTTCAAGCTCGTTAAAAAATAAACCTACCAATAAGCATATGTTCCTCTCGAGTTCAAGCTCATTAAAAGATGAACCCACCTTTGGTAAATAACCTTTGTGATTGCCACTACATCAGCCTTTTGAGCCTTGGCTGTGTTCCTGCCATCACCTCCATTCTTTTGGCTGATCATTACGCTTCCACTTGATTGTTTACCATTTTGAGGAACAGTTGCGATGAGTGGTTTTGTTAGCCAACCTCTTCACATCACCATGTTTTGATAAGTTACCTAGAACCAGTTGCTACCCCGATACCACTCATTCCTCAAAAAATGAGTCCACCTTAAACCATTTTCAAACTCGCTAAATATGAAAAGATTGTCAAGCAATTGGCCTCTCCAGCTCGCTAAAGTGATTGGAAGCGCCTCGAGCAATTCGCCTCTCCAGTTCTGATGTCGACAAGAAGTGACCTGTCATAGGAGGGCCTTAATGTATCCCACATCTATGACGCGAAATAGAGAAAATGATTTTTTTGGAGGTGAAAATGATCTGACGATACAAGGTTTAGGAATGGCGGTCATGAAAAATGGAGGGTGAAGGTATTGCAGTGGATGAGGCATTAACTGGATGGTGAATTCTCTGAATGACTTCTCTTGAACATATTGCCGACACTGAGATGGCTTGGTAGTGTTAACCCTAAAAGATGGATGGTATGGAGGACCAATGGCGATATGACTGGTGAATGGAATGACCCAACCTAACTCAATCATGGTGATGGAGTAAAAGTGTCATGTTCAAGAGAGACTTTCTACCATTAAATTCTTCAAGTTTTCTTCCCTTTTTCCCTAGTCATTGCTGACCAGTACCTCTTTATTCATGTCAAGCTTGAGGAGGATAATATATGCTTGTTCTATAATTTGCCCTTCGGGCAAACCTATCACTATGTTTTAGCGAGTCTAGCGATAGTGAAACTCGTTCTTGTCTGGGTGGACAAGTTTGTCGCTATTGTTTTAACGAGTTTAACAACAAAGACAACTCGGTCCTTTTCATGTTTAGAGAGTTTGAAAGGGACGAAAAGAGAACTCTGTGGCGCCTCCGCACTGCGCCTTCTGTGGCGCCTCTGTGGCGTCTCCGCACTACGCCTTCTGTGGCGCCTCTGTGGCGTCTCCGCACTGCGCCTTCTGTGGCGCCTTTGCACTGCGTACCTACGCACTTTTCCTTCACTGTACTTTCATACCTGTGGATATAGATAATTTCAAGACTTCAAGAATAACCCAGACTATCAGATCTACAGATCTGATCATGCGCCGAAGTGATCTCAATCCATCAGTAGATTCACCTTATTTAGATCTAGACATTACTCCCAAGAGATCATAGTATTTCAGATCTAGCTCCCATAAGATGTTCAACCCAAAAACTACACAAGCCAAATGATCTCCTTTGCTTTATATAGGCAAGCTCTTCCTCAAATCATGGATCAATACCACGAGCCAAAACCATAGGATCAAAAAACTATTGGACTAATACCATGAACCAACCATGAAATTGCGTGAGATCAACACTTTTGACGAGGTATCATGGTCCAAAACCATAGGTTCAAATACCAAGGACTAACTACCATGGACCAAAGGTAAGTTCTCCAACATATACGTGCTTTTCCTCATAGGTTCAAATACCAAGGACTAGCTACCATGGACCAAAGGTAAGTTCTCCAACATATACGCGCTTTTCCTCATAGGTTCAAATACCAAGGACTAACTACCATGGACCAAAGGTAAGTTCTCCAACATATACGCGCTTTTCCTTGCATGAAAGTGCATGAACTTTTCTCTACATGAAATAAACTTTTCTCTACATGAAATAAACTTTTCTCTGCATAAAAGTGCGTGAACTTTTCTCTACATGAAATAAACTTTTCTCTGCATAAAAGTGCGTGAACTTTTCTCTACATGAAATAAACTTTTCTCTGCATATAAGTGTGTGAACTTTTCTCTACACTATAATTTATTATATGAGATGAGTGGGTTTCCATCAAGTACAACATATGTATCATAATGCCAACAATCTCCCCCTTTGGACTTGATGGCAACAACACCAAATCACTCTCCCCCTTTGACATCAAGGGCAAAGGGTTATGCTCCCCCTAAGAACATGCTCTCCTTGACTATAAACCAGTTCTGCTGAAGTCTCTGAATGAACTCCCCCTTTGTATATGCCATGGTGCTCCAATCTGATAATGCTCTTTCTGAGAACAAGCTGAGATGTCTGCTCTGCTATATAGTGTTGTTCATGCTCAAGCTCCCCCTGACTGCAAAAATATGTTCTACAAGAAGAACATGACTCTATATATCATAAATGACCTTCCTATCACCAAAAGACTCAATACATACATTCATCACAATGGTGATACATCAAAAGTTTACATAAGATAACATCATTCATCCCAGGCATAGTGGGGAAACATAGGCCATTACATGACCTGAAGAGATAACTACAAAAGAGACACACTATTACATAAAGACCAATCACCTAAGATAAATATCAGCAACAACACTGTATGATCTACTTCATAGTATCTGTCAACAGCAAGGTACATCTGCATCAACTCATTCATAACCATCCAGATCTACATGAACCAAGAGTCATCAAATGGAAGCATCTGCATTAATCAACATATGTACGAAACAACCTATCATCATATAGGTAAGATCTCATCATCATCATGTCTCCAACAATGCAACTTTGAATAATCATCCATGTATCCAGCCAACAATCCTCATCCATATATGTGCCAAGAATAATAAAGACTCCATGCAAGCACCATTAGAGAATCAACCACAAATCTGATCCAAGGACCATGTGAACAACTCATAACCATAGAAAGATGAATCATAAGGACCATAATGCCAACAATGCATTAAGAACATATGCTCCCCCTAAACTGGTGCCATATGTCAGATACTCAGATCTGATTTTATGCTCGAGAGATCATACTTCATAGATCAACTTCACTTTTCCTACTACCTTTCTTCAAATAATCATATACGCGATTGTGCAGTATCCAACTTGCGTATATACGCGACTTTCCTTCATGGAGTTTGCATATGAGATTCAGGACACTGAAGTTTTGTACTTTCAGCTCCCTCTGATTCTAGTTTGTCTGTACGTTGTGCTGTGCCGCCTTTTTCTGACTGTAATTCCTTTTTCCTCCATATCTTCAAGTGTGATGATGACATTTTCTCCTTTTGATATGGTGCCCACACTTTGTTCCTGCATTCCTTAGCTATATGTCCAAGCTTGTCACATGCATAACATCTTACATGTTTCATATTCCTCCTGTAACAATCAGCAGCTTTGTGACCAAACATATTGCAAGCAAAGCAATATCCATAAAAGTACCTTGATTGAGATGACCTTTTTGCATAATGGTCTTGAACTCTTCTTCTTCTACATCTAGCTGCAACATGTCCAAGATTATGACATACATAACATTCAACATTATTCATAGGAGGAGTAAAGGATTTTCTTTGAGGAATCTCTTTCCTTGGTTGATGATGAGATGGATCTTTCATTTCTTCATTGATCACTTTAGATTTCTCTTTAGAGTTCCTTGCTTCACCTTGTGAACTAGATTCACCTTCAACCGATTCATGGAAACCAAGACCAGTCTTTATAGCAGGAGACCTTTGACTACTAAGAATATCATCCAAGACTTTAGAGCTATCTTGAAATCGTAAAATCTTATCCTTTTCTTCTATTTTACCTTTCAAGATATTTACCTCAACCTGAAGCTGTTCTTCCTTTTCAAGAGATTGCTTTCTCAAATCTTCTTCAGCTTTTCTTCCTTCTTCCATTTGTTCCCTTAGATTGAGAATCTCCTTTTCTTGTTCTTCATTCAGATCCTGCTGCATTTGACGAACTTGGAAGGCATATTCCAACTGGGATTTTAAGCTGATGACTTCGTTGTCTTGTTTTTCAATTGCTTGATGTAGATCTTCATTCTGCTTCTTTGATTCTTCAAGATCACCCTTTAGTGAGAGGATTGTAGCTTCAAGAGTTTCAAGTAGCTGGATCTATCTTTGAGTTTCTTGATGGTTGTGCTTCTTTCGTTGACTTCTTTTCTTAATGATGTCACTTCATGCTGCAATTTTTGACATTGGTCTTTCTTGTCCTTGAGTAGTTTTCTTACCTTGTTTCCTTCTTCTAGTTGGGCCTTTAGTTTGGTAGCTTCTTCTTTGAAGTCACATTCCCTTTTGTTCAATAGATCTTGTTGATCTCTAATTTTGTCTGTCAGCCTTTTAAATTCTGCCTCTATTTGATATCTTTCTTGTTCACCCATAAGAGCAAGTTCAGTAGTTTCACTATCACTTCCATCTCTTTCACAAGGAAATATAGCTGGAACATCAGAGGATAACACATTCATACCTGATAATGATTCTGAATCTGAAGAGCTTCTTATGCGTAATCCCCAATCAATTCTTCCACTGTCATAGCTCTTCTGAGATGACTTCTTTTTCTTAGATGCTTTCTTCTTAAGCTTCTTTCCCATTGTTCCACGGATCTCCTTCAAGCGATCAAGCTTCTATCAAAGGACCTGCTCTGATACCAATTGTTGGAAATAATACTGAGAGGGGGGGGTGAATCAGTATTATCACATTAATAAAACTTTTTCCATTTCCATAATTAGATTCATACATGCTACTTCCACAACTTCTTATGATTAAGTTAATTGATCTTCAATGAGTGCATTAGAACATTATCAACCATATTATCAATTAACAGATGCAGTAACATAGAATAGATCATCACACATAAGGCACACACATGAACACCATGATATAAGGTGGAAATCCAATGCGGGAGAAAACCACCTGCTGCAAGTCATCTCAATCTTCTTCTTAATAAGAAAATCCTTTTACAATATTTGTACTGGTGCAGTCTTATACCAGTACGGGAGCTATAACCCCCTTTGCTCTTGTACTAGCCGATCCATTTACTAGTACGTAGGCTACTACCTGCTACAATGCTCCAAAGATTTCCTTTAGCTCTTGTACTAGCTTAGATACTAGTACGTAGGTGCCGGCCTACAATCTTCTCTCCTCCAGGTACCACGTTTCATCAATTTTCATACTGGATACACTGAAGCAAAACACATAATCTGAAAGGCTACGTTTCATCCAATTTTCATACTAGACCCAACAACAACATTGAAGCACATAATCAAACAATCTTCTGAATCACCCAATCACTAGATCCATACACATACAATGATATTATGAGAGTTATCAACCAGATCTAGTACATAAAGATAAGTCATTAATCATGCTGCTATCTGAACTCAATACCAGTAACCAAACATCAGTTATGCACCCAAAACCCTGCAGAATAGTCAAAGGCAGTTAAAACAAATTTCAAGCAGGGACCGCAACTTCACTGGTATAGATCTGCGGATATTTGTACTACCTCCGCGCCTGTGCCTTCTATGGCGCCGCGACCACCGCACCTGCGCCTTCTGTGGCGCCTCCGCACTGCGCCTTCTGTGGCGCCTCTGCACTGCACCTTCTGTGGCGCCTCTGCACTGCGCCTTCTGTGGCGCCTCCGCACTGCGCCTTCTGTGGCGCCTCTGTGGCGTCTCCGCACTGCGCCTTCTGTGGCGCCTCCGCACTACGCCTTTTGTGGCACCTCTATGGCGTCTCCGCACTGCGCCTTCTGTGGCACCTCCGCACTGCGCCTTTGTGGCGTCTCCGCACTGTGCCTTCTGTGGCGCCTCCGCACTGCGCCTTTTATGGCGCCTCCGCACTGCGCCTTCTGTGGCGCCTCCGCACTGTGCCTTCTGTGGCGCCTCCACACTGCGCCTTCTGTGGCGCCTCTGTGGCATCTCCGCATTGCGCCTTCTATGGCGCCTCCGCACTGCGCCTTCTGTGGCGCCTCTGTGGCGTCTCCGCACTGCGCCTTCTGTGGCGCCTCCGTACTGCACCTTCTGTGGCGCCTCCGCACTGCGCCTTCTGTGGCACCTCCGCACTGCGCCTTCTGTGGCGCCTCCACACTGCGCCTTCTGTGGCGCCTCTGTGGCGTCTCCGCACTACGCCTTCTGTGGCACCTCTGTGGCGTCTCCGCACTGCACCTTTTTTGGCGCCTTCGCACTGCGTACCTACGCACTTTTCCTTCACTGTACTTGCGTACCTGTGGATATAGATAATTTCAAGACTTCAAGAATAACCCAGACTATCAGATCTACAGATCTGATCATGCGCCGAAGTGATCTCAATCCATCAGTAGATTCGCCTTATTTAGATCTAGACATTACTCCCAAGAGATCATAGTATTTCAGATCTAGCTCCCATAAGATGTTCAACCCAAAAACTACACAAGCCAAATGATCTCCTTTGCTTTATATAGGCAAGCTCTTCCTCAAATCATGGATCAATACCATGAGCCAAAACCATAGGATCAAAAAACTATTGGACTAATACCATGAACCAACCATGAAATTGCGTGAGATCAACACTTTTGACGAGATACCATGGTCCAAAACCATAGGTTCAAATACCAAGGACTAACTACCATGGACCAAAGATAAGTTCTCCAACATATGCGCGCTTTTCTTCATAGGTTCAAATACCAAGGACTAGCTACCATGGACCAAAGGTAAGTTCTCCAACATATACGCACTTTTCCTCATAGGTTCAAATACTAAGGACTAACTACCATGGACCAAAGGTAAGTTCTCCAACATATACGCGCTTTTCCTTGCATGAAAGTGCGTAAACTTTTCTCTACATGAAATAAACTTTTCTCTGCATAAAAGTGCGTGAACTTTTCTCTACATGAAATAAACTTTTCTCTGCATAAAAGTGTGTGAACTTTTCTCTACATGAAATAAACTTTTCTCTGCATATAAGTGCGTGAACTTTTCTCTACACTATAATTTATTATCTGAGATGAGTGGGTTGCCATCAAGTACAACATATGTATCATAATGCCAACACCTCAGTGTTTTTACTCGGGGTATTGTTAACCCGACATCCCCCCTATCACCTAGGTCTAACCAGACTTTACTAGTGATTAACGAGGGGTACACATGCCTTACGAGGTCTTACAATAGTATGCCCATTTACATGCAATAATTTTGACTTCAAATTTTTTTTTTTTTTGTTTATTGCTGTTGCGATTCTGATCCATCCTCTCTCAATTTGATTTTCTCAAAGACTTCTATCAAACTGCTCCAACTGCGAGTCCGAAGAGAACCTCGTAGATTCCAGCACCGGTGGCCTCATGTAGCAGAAAACAAACAATTTTCGAAGATGCATGAACAATTTTCTTCTGCTGACCTTTTTTAAATAGCCGCATGAATCCCGAACAATTCGTGAGCATGTTCCAAATCGGTAAATATCGCAAATGTATTGCGATCCCTGGTAGTTACGGCACTATCTTCCGCACATTCTCCTTGAGGTTCCTCCACGTACGATTGTTCCACCATTATTTTCCAAACCCAGATCTGTAAAAAGGCTGCATTGATGTCATCAGGCACTATAAACCCCTGGCATCAAAGAATCCCTTTAAAGCCAATATCTGGCTCGGATACCAGTTGTTAAGAAATTTACTGCATAACATAAATAATTACTGAGAGGAATAAATACAAAAATAACCAGAAACAAACATAAACACATAAACACAAATGTTTATCTGCGGAAAAACCCAAATCCGTGGAAAAACCCAACCTAATAAGATCTCATTAGCATTGGCCAAAACCCTGGCCAATCCGACCAAGTGAGCCTTCACCGCTCACCTCCAGGTCTTGCCTTACAATGAAGTCCTTCCAGCATTTTATAGGCTCCATTACATATAATACCACGGGCATAATACTATGGGTGCCCAAAACCATCACTGTTTAACCTGGTCAACTTTGACTCTATCCTCAGTCAAGTTTACCTAACAAAGGTTTTTCACAAAACAAAAAAAGAACAAGGATCTCTGTGACTATTGATGCACAGTCTGGTGGATAGTTCACACAATCTCCAACTCATTCCACTACTTCTCATCAACAGAAGATAGTTCAAATTAATAGAGACATTCCAGAGAATAAGGAGGAAGACATTTTCCATGTCTTCATTGCAATCAAAAGAAAGAATGAAGAATTGAAATTGAATACTTACACCTAGTTCTAGAAGCATTCTTCCAGCTCTCAAGCTAGCTATGCAGATGACTTTCTTGCTGGCTCAAGTTCCTCAGCCTAGGACTGCTACACAATATCAAAAACACACTTCTTTTCAGTTCAATGTCAAATATGTGCATCCAATTGACCAAATTGAGATGCACAAACAAACTGGGCAGATGATTGCTTCAACCTTGACAAACACTGCTATGAGTTTGTCAAAAATGCAGGTTACATTGGCCAACACTCAGTCACAGTTAAAGTTACAGAAGGTTTCCTCATTAGCAAAGGATACCAAGATTCAATCCTTGGAAAATCTAGTGCTAAAAATGGGATATGATCCCTCAAACATAAACATTGCAGAGGAGCTCATCAAGAAAAAGAACATTGAAGTTGTAGCATTAAAGAAATAGTTGAAATTGCCAACATCAGAGGATCCAATGGCCAAAGAAATTGAAAAGAAAGAGACTCAAAAGTATGATATGATGAAGCTCATCTTAGAGAAGAATTTGCAAATTAAACAAATGGAAGAGCAGATGGAGAAATTGGTCAAAGAAAAGGAGGAAGTTGTCAAGAAGACTCAAACTTCAATTGATGTAGTCTCTCTTTCAGCAATTCCTGTCACAAGGGCTTCTACATCAACAACAGGTACAACAGAAGGAGCTAAATAGCTTACTGAAGTTGTTCAGAACTTGTCTATCCATATAGGAGAAATTAACAAACTGAAGGATGAACTCAAACAATTACAGCTTCTGAAGTCCTTAGCAGACAGTTCACATGTAACTGAAACAAACAGACTCAAAGGCCAGGTGGAAGTATTACAGAGAGAACTCAAAGAGTCCTTCTTTGGAAACAAATTGGGTTTAGCTAAATAAATTCTGTGGGAAGAAATCACAGAAGTAATCAAGGAGATTTGGCCCTGCATCAAGATAGTAGTTAATCATAAAGATCTCTTAGAAAGGGCTCAGGAAGCAGTGGAAACCATAACTAAGCAGCTAGAGGATATGCCAAAGACTGCCTCTGATATAATCAAATTCCTAAATTCCAAGGATGACTATGAGCTTTAGGAATTAAGAATAAGTGACAAAACTGCAATGATATTAGAGGTAAAGAAAATTATCACCAAGAAAAATCTTACCCTCCAGCTACAAGAAAAATATAGTAATGTCAGCTCAATAGTTTTGAGGCTTTTCAACAGGATAGAACCCTTGGTCAGTAAGGGATTACCTTCTATGATGGTTATTAATGATAAATTAATGCCAATCAAGGATTATGTTAAGAAGCTAACAGAGGTGGGCACCCATGTAGCTTCAATTTCAAATATCAGAGGGTCAACAACACCAGCACTCATAGCAAATGCACTCAGGGATACTTTTTTCATCCTGGATGAAATTAAACATATATTTTTAGTAAAACCTAATTTTACTAAATATATAGAGATGGATGAAATCTACAGGAGGGTAACCAAGATTTCTATCCCAGATAAGAAACACTGGGAAGAATTGACAGATTTACTTGATTAAGGAATAATCGAACATCATTCAGATTTTGAAGGGACAATTAGCGAGCTTCAACCATTTCAACTTTTTTAGCAATAGTCATCAACAATCCAACACCAAAATAGTGCGATATCAACAAGCAAATTTTATTTTTGATTTTGTAATAATCTATTTTTTTAAAAGCAGTTCAGTATATTTTCTTGTTCCACTGCTACATAAATAACTCTCTTCTCGAGTTATTAAGGGTTGCACCCTTGAAGAAGCATTTTTATACATCTGATGTACTTAATTTTATTGGATCATTAATGTAAAGAAAAGGATTCTGAATTTTGTTTTATATAGTTTGTGTTTCCTGTAAGTTTTTCCAGTGTTGTTCATTATGTTTTTCTTCATATACTTATGTCTTACATAGATAATTAGGTAGGAATAATTGGATTTCAATTTATTCCTATAAACTTCTGAAGTGATAATCTATAAAGAGAATGAATTAATGGACTATTTGTTTAATTAATTCCCTCTAAATTAATAAATCATTAGCATCTTTTGCAAGCTTAATCATATTTTCTTAAACCTTTAAACATAGTTTAAAGGTTTTCATACTTGTGGGTATTTAATTTTTCAATTTGAAAACTGTGATAATAATATTGCTTTTCTTTTCCTTCTCACCATCGTACAAGCTATATCACTATGTAAATATTTATAGCAGCCCTCTACTGAGATATTAATATTATCTAAAAGGTTAGGCATATCAGTTCTATATTTGTTTCATCCATTGGTTCTCCAAATTAAAACAATGCCCCCCACCCTCAAAACAATAAGCTTAGATGCTCTGGCATAATAGCTGACCATTATTATCTCAGAGCTACAACATCAAACTGTTGTCGTTGCCAGGGATTTGAATTTAATTAAGTTTTTCTGGAACAACGATATTCATTCTATTCCTTTAAGGTGATTAAAGGTCTATAAAGGTTAAAATATTTCACCTGGTGACCCCACTCTCCCAAACTGGCACCTTTTAAGCACACCAGATCTCATTCAGAGGCTGACTTAGTTAATCTTTTGTTGGATTCTAAATTTTTTTTGAGAAAAGCCAGTTCTCAAAGGGGACATCAACCATCTTCTTATTCTTCTTCAGTCTTACAATCTGAAGATTTATTATCATTTGATCCTTATAGTAATATTCCATCTCCTCCAGATTACTCCCACTTATCACCTAGGGTTGCTAGACTTTTAGATAGTGGAGTTGATTTTAAATTAGCTTTCCTTATTGATTCATTTGAATCTCATCCAGAACCCTCACTACCACCAGAATCACCTAAATCTGAGTTTGATTTGGGTGTTAATTTACCTAAATATAAACCCACGGATTTCATATCCCCTACCACTTATTCATTTCTTTCCACTTCTAAACGACCTGAAGCTTCTACTTTTGAACAACATGAAGATACCTTCGTTGTATATTCAAATCCTCTTTTTGAAACAAAAGAGGGTATTCATCCACAGGTCCAAAATTTAGTTCTTATGACTCCTTTAAAATCATTCAGGAAATCCCCCCCTCCTCCTTCACCTCCAATTAGTTCTTCACCCCCTAAATCACCTTCTTCAACTTCTTCTTCATCTTCTTCGTCCCCACAAACACCTCATACACCACCTCCCACTATTTCCAACTTATTGTACAAGCTAGATATGCAGCTTTAGTCTTACCTCCTAACCTCGATGCATTTCCAGTTGGATACTTAAAATACCTTCCTAGATATAATGGAGAAACTGGTTCCTCAGCTGAAGACCATCTTCAAGCCTTCCTTGACTTTGTAGAAGACATGAATATCAAACATGAAAATGTCTATATGAGATTGTTTGTACAGTCACTTGAAGGAAATATGAGAATTTGGTTTAGGCAGTTACCTACAAATTCCATTAGAAAATGGGAGGAACTTACAAACATATTTAAAAATCAGTGGGTGTGAAGAAAAGATCCTCTTTACTTTATGACGGAGTTTGATGAACTTAAAAGAAATTTTGTGTGTACCTGTATCAGATTTTATCAAAAGATTTAATAAACTTTATCATAAAATGCCCCCTTTGAAAAACCCCTATAGCAGTAGCTAAGTCTAGGTTTTCTAAAGCCTTTGAAGATGATTTTGCTGTAATGCTAAGAGAGAGAACTTCAAGAACTCTTGAAGATATGCAAACAAATGCTATAGAGGTAGAAGCAAATAGGGTTGCCTCAACTTCTTTGAAAGATAAAGAGGAAAGGGCTCAAAGAAAACTCAAATCGATTCAAGAGGCCTCTAGTTCCTCTAAGACTAAAATAGAAGATTCTAAAATAGATGAAATAACTTCTCTTCTTAGAAATCTATCTAATAGAATTTCCAAGATTGAGACTCAACCTAGGACAATTCAGCAAATAGTTACTAGACCCCAAAATCAAAATCAAGGTCAGTATAAAAGAAATCCACCATTACAAATTCTTCAGAGGCCTAGTATTGATCAGCAGGTTCCCACTGCTTTATTGATAGATGACCAACAACTTGATGATAATACTATGACAATTACTGAAGATATCAATAGTATGGATACTTCTTCTAATAAAACAGTTGTTATTCCTCTCTCGCAACAAAATCAGGTTTAGGAAGATCAAGAATCTTCACAAGTTTCTAAATACCATGCCTTATTTGAATTTTTAATTGCAGAGTTGAAAAAGATATATGATCTTAGGCCTAGACCTAGCCCAAGAAGGCCTCCTGAGGAAACTCCAGTAATTGAACCTCGTGCCAAAATTGTTGAAACTTAAACAATTGTTATTCGACAATTAAATCAATCAATTGATACTGCTCAAAATGATAAAAATTCTTTGACTACATTTAATGTTGAAAAAGAATTAGAAAGAGTTAAAATCCCAATTCCACTTTCAGAACTTTCTAAAACCCCGGGTATAAAAATCAAGTCTCCAAATGGATACAAAACACCTCGGTTGATGTTGAAAGTGATATCATTAGTCCGCAAGATGAAAAACCAGCAGTTGTCTTTGGCCCTAGCTCAGATATGATAGATGAAATAGTGCCTCCTTTCTATGTAACTCTTAAGACAAATGATTCCATGTTATATAATTGTATGCTTGATTCTGGAGCATCACATAACCTCATGCCAAAAACTATCATGGACCATTTGAAACTTGACATAACTAGATCTTATCATGACGTGTACACCTTTGATCCCAAAAGGGTGCCTTTCTTAGGATTGATTAAGGATTTAGTAGTCACCCTTGCACAAATACCAGTGAAAAGTGTAGTACCTGATATAGTCATCACAGATATCCCTTCCAAATTTGGAATGCTCCTTTATAGGTCTTGTTGTGCCAAATTAGGGGGAACTCTTCAGATGGATATGTCTTATGATACTATTCCAGTTTATGGGGGAGAACAACTAAGATTATATAGAGAGGTAAGATTTGTGCACATTGTTTGCAAGATAGACCAGCCAAGGAACCATCCCATTTATGCAATTGATCAACTCTCTTCAAACCAAGTACATGAATGTCAAGTTAAAATTGAAGACGTAATTGAAAGTCCTGTACCAAATCATACTGATATATGGAAACTATTCTTTGATGGTTCTTGTACAAAATATGGAGCAGGAGCTAGGGTAGTTTTAATTTCAATAGAAAAGAAAATATTACTCAATCATGCAAACTCGGCTTCGAAGTTACAAATAATGTGGTTGAATATGAAGTTTTCCTATTAGGACTGCAATTGGCCAAAAGCTTAAAGGTTCAAAACTTAAGCGTTTTTAGTGATTCAAAACTTATTTTCAAGCAAGTAAGAAACACATGTCAGACTAAACATCCTAGACTCAGGTCATATCGAAATGAAGTTTGGGATTCAATTGAAAATTTCTTTGATGCTTTTAATTTGACTTATATTCCAAGAGATCAGAATATTCATGCAGATGCCTTAGCTGTTTCTGCTAGTTCATTTAAAATTCATGATCAGACTGATGTACTCTATCAAATACAAGTCAAATATAGACCATCCATCCTAGACAATCTAAAACAGTGGCAAATATTTGAAGATGATGAACATTTGAAATCTTTTCTGCAGGTTGTAGACCAATTTTCTATTCTACCAATTGATGAAGATAAAACCTAAATAAATGAAAATACAAGTGGAAATGATACTTCAGATTTCAGTTCAAAAATTGTTGATCATGATATTATACAATTGTCTAACAATTTTATTCCCAAAGGTTTAATTCCTTTAGAAAAATTGTTTGATCAAAATGATGTTCTTCGAAACCCTCAGTCCATTTATTCAGAAGATGACATAGAAGAAATTAATATTGGAACAAAAGATGATGTTAAAAACATTAAAATCTGTGCATCTTTAGATTCTGAGACCAAAGCTCAATATCTTAAGTTACTTCAAAACTATAAGGATGTTTTTGCATGGACTTATGCTGATCTAAAAACCTATGACACTTCATTAATACAGCATAAGATTCCTTTGAAGCTAGAAGCAATACCTTATCAAAAAAAACTTAGGAGGATTAATCTAGCTCTTATACCAACTGTAGAAAAGGAAATTAAGAAAATTATAGATGCCTAGATTATTCTCCCTCTTAGATATTCTAATTGGGATGCAAATCTAGTTCCTGTTAGGAAGAAGAATGGAGAAATCAGACTTTGTGTGGACTTTAGAAACTTGAACAAAGAAACATTAAAAGATAATTAGCATTTGCCCAAAGTGGATCAGTTACTGCAAATGGTTTCAGGAGCACAAATGCTTTCAATGCTTGATGGATTTTCAGGTTATAATTAGGTAAATGTTGATACAACAGATAGAGAAGAGACAACCTTTACTACACCCTGGGGTACATTCATGTACGCTAGAATGCCATTTGGCTTATCCAATACTGGAGCAACATTTCAGAGAGCTATGGACGTAGCTTTTGTGGGTCAGGTAAATAAATTTGTGGTTATTTATCTTGATGACATTACTGTTTTTTCTAAATCTGATTAGAAACATCTAAAGCATTTGATGAAGGTTTTTGACAGGTGTAGAAAATTCGGGATATCATTGAATCCTAGAAAGTCTTTGTTTTCTATCAAAGAAGGAAAGCTGTTGGGCCATATAATTTCAAAGGAAGGAATAGTGATTGATCCAAAGCATGTGTCTACCATTGAAACATTGACCTTACCTAGAAACAAGAAAGAGATTCAAGCCTTTCTAGGCAAGATTAATTTTTTTAGGAGGTTCATCCCAAATTATGCAGAGATTGTAAATGATATAACTGACATGATCTAAAAATATCATGAAGTTAAATGGACTGCCTCTTCCAGGCATGCATTTGATCAAATCAAGAAAGATATCTCTGAAGCTCCCTCATTGGCTAGCCCTGATTATACTAAATCATTCAGTATCTTTTCTTTTGCTTCAGAAACAACCCTTGCTATTGTCCTATTACAAAACAATGAAGATTCCCATGACCAACCCATAGCCTTTTTTTAGTAAGGTTATGAGAGATGCCAAGCTTAAGTATGACATAATCGAGAAGCAAGCCTATGCCCTCATTCAAGCCTTGAAAGCATTCAGAATGTATGTCCTACATTCACATATTACTTCTTATGTTCCTAACAGTGTTGTGAAAATCGTTTTAGCCCAACCAGACACTGATGGGAAGAGAGGTAGATGGATCGCTAAAATATTGGAGTTTGATCTAACTATCAAAACTACAAAGCTAGTAAAAGGTCAAGGATTAGCTAAGCTTATAGCTGAATCCAACTATAAAGTGCTTGGAATCAATTCTATTTTAGAAATAAAAGGGAAGAATACACAAGAACCTTCTCTTCAACCTGGAGAAAAGAATCCACAAGAACCTTCTCTTCAACCTAGAGAAAATAATCCACAAGAGCCTTTTCCTTCAAATCAGATCAGCCCTTTACACATTGTTGACAAATTTTTGTTGTCAAATTGGTATCAAGACATTGTAAATTTCTTGATACATTTTGAATGTCCAACATCCTTCTCCAAAGACCAATGTATTACTCTTAAATTGAAAGCAGTCAGGTACTGCATCAAAAATGAAAATTTGTACTGGAAAGATCCATTGAATATTTTGTTAGTATGTTTAACAGAATCAGAGATTGAAGGAATCATTGATCAGTTTCATACAGGATTTTGTGGAGGACATTATGCTTGGAGAGAAACAACAGATAAGTTTTTAAGAGGAGGATTTTATTGGCCAACATTGTTCTTACAAGTAGGGGCAAAAGTCAGAGGTTGTATTCCTTGCCAGATGTTTACTGGTAAGCAAAAACTAGCAGCTCTTCCACCGGTTCCATCAATAGTCTCAACACCTTTTCTTCAATGGGGATTAGATTTTATTGGAGAGATCCATCCCACTTCAAGTAATTAGCATAGATGTATCCTCACATCAATGGACTACTTCACTAAATGGGTGGAAGTAATTCCGGTAAGAAATGCTACTGATTCAGTAGTAATCAAATTCATTGAAGAAAATATCTTATCTAGGTTTGGTTGCCCAACTTAGATTGTCATAGATAATGCAACATCATTTTATAGTGTTAAAATGATTGATTTTTGCCAAAAATATCAGATTCTGTTACATCATTCAACTCCATATTACCCTCAAGGTAATGGCCTTGCAGAATCCTCAAATAAAAGTATGGTACAGGTAATAAAAAAGACTCTAGCAGATCATAAAAAGAGTTGGGATTCTCATTTAATTTATGCAGTATGGAACAAAAGAATTACTCCAAAAAGGTCTACTAGAAAATCTCCTTTTTAGTTAGTCTACAGGAAGGATGCAATTTTCCCTACCAATTTGGCTTTCCTGGTGTTAAAATTCCTACAAGATTCAACAGATGAACATGATGATTTTTCAAGAAGAATAAATCAGATTATTAAACTGAATGAAAACAAAGATGAAGTTCAATACAAATTGAAGAAATATCATAATAAGATGAAGAACCTATTTGACAGAAGATCCAGGGAAAGGGAATTTAAGGAAGGTGATCTAGTTCTAAGATGGGATTCCAGGAGAGAAGAAAAGGGAAAGCATGGCAAGTTTGACAACCTATGGTTTGGTCCTTTAGCAATTGTTAAAGTAAAGGACAACAATAATTTTGTGCTACAAAATCTTGAGGCACTATATTCCACTTATCCTGTAAATGGAAGGTTTCTCAAACATTACATCCAGTACTGAGAAGTTGGAATAGATTTCATTACTAACATTGTAAAAACTCTGGCTTCTTTTACTTTTCAAGCTGTCAGTGTGATTTTTTACATCAAAATATGCCATAGCCCCAGGAGAAGGCACATGGATTTGTAGGTTCTCTGCATTGTACAGGAGAAAGCAATCCCCATATGGAGAGAATTTTGTAGCATTTTTTTATTTTGGTAAGTTAGAAACAATTAGACAAAAAAGAAGAAGAAGGGAAAATGAAATGAAAATATATTTTACAAAATGTTAAGTTAGGATATGGACAAGAAGAATATTGAATAAAAAATGTTAGGAAGTATTTTTATTTATATGTCCATATCAAAGAAAATTTTAGGATAGATTCCCTAAAAATGAAGGCAAAAATAAAATGTTAGGATTAGAGAGAAAAGAAAAAGAAACAAACTCTGAAAGTGTTGCAAATCTAAATGCCACTACTTTTACTTTAATTCAGTTTGAAAATAATAGTTGTGTGCACTTTGTTTAAATGCCACACTAGTTTATTTAATCCAATTATACTGTTCAATCATAATTGGATTTGTTTTAAAATGGTTTGTCATAGTGTTGTGGCCAGCAACAACCCCCCTTCTTATTTAGTTTTATCACTAATACTAAATAAGTGGGGATCCTTATTCAAAAATTTAAAAAATCGATTAAGGCTTGTATTTCCTTTTTCAATAAAACTTACTATCATAAACTTAGGAGAATACACTCAAAAATCTAAAAAGACTTAAGTCTTATGATAAGTTAGAATAAAAATCATTCCTTCAAATGGATCGCATCACAAAATGGGTAATGAATACCTTCCCACAAACGAAATTCAAAAATGCGAAATTGCGATGCGAAATCACGCAACGAAAAAGCCTCATCGCATCACATGCTTTAAACATCACCTACACTGAAGTGCCTTAAAACTCTGATATGCGATGGCGCATTTCGTAGAAAACACATTGACGGATGCTTGCCACATGTAAAGGAATTGCGATTTGCGATATTGCGATATTGCGAAGCAAATCACAAAATCGCCTTATCGCAAATCTTCAGGGCTCAGTGTTCGAGAAAGCTTTTCCATAAACTGATGCTCAGTTATGCGCATTAATGTTAATTAATGAGTTAGTTGACAATCATTAATGAAATATGCTTTTGATCTGATCAAGGGAACATTTCACATAAGGTGGTATATTTTATATGTTTTTCGCATTTAAAGCTTTCCCATCACCTTTCTTCTTATCATTAATCTTACCCCATTCGTAAACTGCAGGAGTGAAGATCAGATAAGTATATAGAGTAGTGTTCAAGATATTATGGGAAAGAAGGGTAAAGCTCCTAGTTCTGAAGATAAAGAGATGGCTCCCTAGTACACAAACACTGCCTGTAATAGGGATGCCGGTATTACTACCTGGGAAGGCATGTATAGTTTACTTGAGGAAGAAGATCCCAAGGTAATGGAGGTAACAGCTACTACAGGCTCACACGAGTCTTTTGAGGCATCTATTACAGATCTAGCCTATTCATTCTTACACAGGATAGCGGCGAGGCCCAAATTCCTCTCGTATATAGGCATGGTTAAATGGGTACTAGGTAGTGCTGATATCACAAATAGATAATTCATGACTCAGGGTCAAGGACTCATTGGCTTATTCACTCCACAAGATTTGTGGCTCATGTATCATCTACCGGAGCCACAGGCGACTTATAACAAACAGTTCATGGAGAAGTTCGCTAAATAAAATGAAGATTTAGCAAAATGCACCAAAGACTGGTCAAGAAGGGATTCACCACTAAAAAAGGATAAGCATGGTATGTATAGTACTGGTTATCTCACCTCATCTGAATGGCTACCATTATTGGATGCTACCATTATTGCTACTATTGTGGATTGGGCTAAAATCTTGTCTGACAATTTAGCCATAGCCATTTTGAATTACCAGTCTAAAAGAACTATTTCTTAGAGAATTTATCCCCCTTTCTACTTATCTGCATATGTGATGGATGCAATCTGTTATATTTCCAAATTTCCTCTAATGGGTTGGAAATGGACTACTCAAGATCCCTTACCCATTCATATTTATCACAAAGAACTGTGGGATTCCAAGTTCACTCCTCATTTCTACAAGATTTGTCACGGAATCATGTTGCCTCTGTACAAAATGTTGTATGATAAAGACCCTCCAAGATTTTCTCCCGAAGCGAAGGTCGATATGCTCCCTGTCGCGAGATGGTTTAGAAAGGAACTTTTCACATATGTGAGGGTATTCGGAAGTTCAGCTTCCCCTCATGTCTTACCTTTATATGTTCCTGATAAACTACTGGCACGAGAGATTGCTTATTAGACCCGCGGAGAAGGAGGTATGAGTAAAGATTTGAAGGACAAGAAAAAGGCCATTTGGCCACAATTTCCTGTGGCCTATGGGGCCTTTTCACTATTTGACGTAGGCCATGAATTCAAAGAAGTAAACAACATGTTATGTCTACGATTGATCAAATTTCCAGGAAGACCGTTCGACCCTTTTGATATTGTCAAGCATTTCACTAATGCTGTTAAAATAAAGGTGTTTTTTGAAGAAGATGATCTTTTTGATGATATGTTCCAATAGAAAAGTACACTTCAAGAAGTTCTGCATTCGTCCCAAATGCGATTTTCTCCAGCAGAATTTCAAGAATTAAAAATATAAAGAGAAAGGAGGTTAACTAATATCCCTTTGGATAAATTACGCTTGGAACCCGTGACAGAGCCAACTCCTAGTATCAGTCTCAGTGGAAGTTCAGGAATTGGCAGGTCTAAATCTAGGTCCGAGAGAGAAACATCAGAACACTCCAAGAGGTCCAAGAATGACCATAATAAAAGTGAAGGATCAGTAAGGGATACTTGCCAGTCTAAGGAGATCACAGAATGACAAGTTTTGACCTCTCCACAGGTAAATCCTCCCCCTCTCATCGTCGAACCACCATCAGTCAGAACTAAGTTGGATAAAGAATGGGAGACATTCAATAACTTGATCAATATTGAGGGACAGAGCACAAAAACACCTAAGAGTAATGTATAGATGGTGAATGATATAATCACAAGAAAATTCAGCAATGTCCTAGAAATGGAACATATCCCCATTACCCCATCCTCTGAACTTATGATCAAAATAGAGGAAATTCCCCCTCTTGATGTATTTTACAGCCTGCAGCATAAGGATGTAATAAGAAGATAAAGAAATAAAAGGAAATTGGAAAATGTGCTTTCTCATGATGCAGAACAATTATACATCCTTTGGCAAGATCCTACCATTGATCCTATTGAAAATCTCACTAAATTATCTCAGATCGCAAAAGCATATGCTTCTGCAACCATAGATAAAGCATCTGAGGTTCAGAAAATACTGAAAGAAAAAGAAGATCAAATACAAGTTTTGTAGCAACAGCTACAACAGGCCAGTGCGAACAACGAAGCATAGAAACAACTTGAAAAACTACAGCTGGACTTTCAACAGATGCAGATAGGATACCAAAACAATTTGGTCGAAAGAGAAAAACAGTTGCAAGTTATGCAAGAGATGCACAAGGATGATCCTAAGCTTACAGAATTCGTTACAGTATCATTCCATTTTAAATGAGCAACTACTACAACAACAAGAAATATTGTGCCAAAGAATATCACAGTGGAGCTCTTATTGCGAAACAAGTGACAGAATTACTAATCAAGTCGTGGACTTGCAACATGATTACGATTTAATTGATAGAAGAGTTACTGAATATTTGGCTTGGCAGGAAACAGAGGAAGGGAAAAAGGCAGGCGCACCAATAATCAATGATACCCACAAAGAAATGCTTTTTAATAAGTGGGATGCAGAGATCAGGACAACAGAACAAGCGGCAGAAGAAGCAGCCACAGCAGCAAATAATATCATTGACTGCATCAATGAAAATTTACATAGAGTTAATCTGATTTCAGAGACCACTCCAAGATATCTACCAGATGTATAGCATCTACAAACAAGCTGGAGACAGAAGGCTCAAGAAAAGGCAGAATCAATCCAAAGGTTAACCAAGTTAAATTGGGATTCTTACTGGGCGTACTTGGTAAAACCAGACAGCCAGTGCATGACTCTCAAATGTGTCATCAATTCTGCTGAGAAGATGGTGCCAGATCTTACCAATTCCGTTTTTGTAGGACAGCTTAAATCAGAATTCGGCCAACCAACTCTCCTTAATTAAATGCTGAACGCTTGCGACTTTAAGGAACATATACATAAATAGTTAGTTAGTATTTCTAGTTTTAGATTTAGTTTTAGTTTTAATTTTGCTTTATTTTTTCCTGAAATGAGGATGGTCATTTAAACCACATCCTACATTTTTGTAATAAATTATTTTTAGTTAGTGGTATTTAAACCCTTCTCATGCATTTAGAGAAGGGTCCAGAAATTTATAAAAAACTTGTCCTCAGAACATGAACTTTTTCACCCTCCAAGTAGGTTTTGATGAATGAATGGAACATGATTTATTGATATCTACATTTAATATCTACTACTGATGTTGCACTTCTGTACTCTTAGTGGATGTTGGATTAAGAAGAAATAGATCATTATTGCTGGAGGTCATGAGTAGAACTAGTTATAAATGGTACTTTTATCTCTTAACTATTTCTACTTATGTGTTATGGTGATATTCATGTTTAGTTATTTATATATGAATGCTTAAATGCTTGAGTTATCATTTGGCACTTTTGTACAGTGATAGCTATTTATTTATGCTTAATATATGAGTAGCTTACTATGCGATATTTTTTTCACAACTGTTTCATCTAACTTTTTATATGAAATGGTTTATCTTTATTGAATTCTTTCTCATAGTAGTTGAATGATCTTTATTACCAACTGTCATTTGAAATCATTTTAGATTGCATAACAGAAAGATTACATCCCAGGTTAGTTTAGAATTACATATTTCTATTTATTAGAATACAATTGCATGTTGTTAGATTAGATTTAGAATAAAAAGCATTTTACTTAGGAACCATTAGGAAAGAAATATCAATTCTCACCACACACACACATATATTGGGAAACTAGTCCCATATCCCCAGTCAGACCCACTATACCAAATGGAAAAGGAGCTGCTAACCAAGGTCCGAACCGGGCTGGTATCCCCCTTGTTGTAGACCCGATATCAGGGCTTCAACATATTTGGTGCTAGAAGGAGGGCCTCGAACCGTGAATGGCAAGTAAGTATAAATCTAAATACCATTCTGAGAGTAAATCACCCTCGCCATCTCCCTCGACTTCTCCATCGCACTTAGAATCTTTAAATCTTGAGCAAGAACTCGAAAGAACAACAACCACTGTCATAAACCCTGACATTTCAGGGAAATCTACTATTGAACCACCTGAAGTTGAATCTTTGATTCATAAACTTCAGCGATTTTCTATATCACCTCAAAAATCTGATAAATCTCAAGGCAATGTGACTTCGCAATATAATCCTGCTCATCCTCTCACCAGATTAAAGATCAAAAAGTTTGGTATGGAGCCAATTGAGTTACCTCTACCTGCAAGGAAGAGAGCAAGGAAATCATCTAAAGGGTCTGATAGTGAGACTCTTTTTTATCATCATCCATCTCAACTTCCCCACCGTGAAGTCAAACATCCACTCCTCCACTTCAAATCATCGTCCATCAGACCACTAGGACTTCAACATCTCCTTCTCAAACATCTGGAACTGTAATATCCTCATCTCCCCAACCGCAGGGATCATCTTCTATGCTTTCCACTGTTAGCAGTTCAATGATGGCCCAAAAGCCATGGAATAACCCAGGGGTAGTCTTAATGCCTGCTCCCTTGAGTCAAATACTGGCCCATCCTAAAAAATGGCTACCTAAGTTTAATCCTGAAGCAGGCATGCTAGCAGAAGAACACATAAATAATTTTATGTTATCCATAAATCTCAATGGGGTCACTAATTAGGACACTGTCATTCGGCTTTTCCCTTACACCTTGCAAGGAGCAGCTAGATCATGGTATTTCTCGTTACCATCCGGGTCTATCACTAGTTGGGAAATCTTCCAAGAACAGTTCTTGACTAAGTTTGGTGATGACAGGTCCACTGCAACATTAATCAATGACATATCTAACCTTAGAGTTGATTCAAAGGAACCTATTAAGGATTTTAACTCACGTTTTAATAAACTATTGAACAAAATTCCTACTGCTTCTAAACCAAGCGAAGAAGTGCGAAGTGAATGGTACATTTATGCGCTACCATCAAACATAGCAATCTTCATTGATAGAGCTAACAAAAGAACTTTAGCTAACAATATGAAGGAAGCAATAGTGGTAGAGAAACGTATCATAGCTTTAGAAAAGGAAAACGTCATTGAAGAACGTAAATCTAAAAAGGTTTCTTTCAAAGAAGATCCAAAGAAAAAACAGCCCAAAGACCCATTTGATTTAGAAGGATTGCAAAAAGTTTTGAAAACCATGTCTAACGAAATGGTTGATATAAAGAAAAAAGTCGCAGAGACTTCTTCTAAAAAGCCTTACAAGCCTTATAGAAGAAATCCTTCCACTGATTCAAAGCCTCCTAATGCTATTACAAGTGTCGAATCAGAAGAAGAAGAAGAGGAAACTGCTACCGAAGAACCTACCGATGATGAAGAAATTGTAGAATTACAAGGTATGTGGGATTTCATCCTCCCCGATGAAGAGGATCAAGAGGCATCGCCAGTTAGTAATCGAAGTAGAAATCAACTCGATCCTCCTCAACCTACTCCCAAGCCAAAGAGCGCAAGCTCAATGCCTAAGGATAAAGTTGCAGCCAAGAAAATGACATCCAAAGCGAGTCAAACAAGCCCAGTCCAAATAGATTCAGCAACTCCATCTAAAACATTGATTGTTTCGGACGAAATGGAGTATAACATCATAGAAGACATGAAGAAGACTAGGGCTAATATCACTTTTTATGAATTGAGCAAGTTAAAACATTAGCAAAAGCTCCTTTTGAAAGAATTACATGCAGTACTAGTTGCACCTTTACCCGCCGCTGTAATCTCGCAAGCTTCCCATGAGAAAGACCTCCAAATACTGTGATTAACAAAGTTGATCCAAATGACATTGCTCTAATTGGAGGAAGGTCAAGATCTCATACTCCCCCATTTCTTCTTACTTATGAAATTTTCAATTAAAATTTGCAAAATTATTTAGTGGATTCAGGAGCCTCATCCAATATCTTACCTAAATCGATTTGTGCAAAGTTGAACATTCAACCTCAAAAATCTGTTGTGCGCTTAGTGCAGCTGGATCGGTCGCAAGTTGAAGTGATCGGTGAATTAAATCAGGTTACCATAAGGCTATTATCTATTCCAAAGGTATGTCAAGTTATCGATATTTTAGTTGCAGAAATTTCAGAATTCTATGGCTTAATTCTTTGCAGGGATTGGTCAGAAAAACTTCATGGATACTTTGCAACTGATTGGTTGCACATGTGGCTCCCTTACAATGGTAAGCCAAATCAGATAAAGGTTGAGCGAGAAAGACATCAGAAATACATAGTAACAGAATTGGAAGGAGAAAATGAACCGGTAGCATACAGTAATAATATAATTGGCAACTATTCTGTTGATTCTTTCCTAGGAAATTTTAACGCTCACACTTCACCTTACTTGGAACATTATGTTTTATCTCAAGTGGAAATTTTTTCTCAAACAGATAGTTCTAAATGTATTAATTTTATAGATAATCCTGTAAATAAATCTTTATTTTGGAAGTTATTTTTTGACGGTCCTAAGTCTAATGAAGGAGCAGGAGCAATATGCATATTAGTTAGCCCAGAAGGAAATAAAACTATGCTAACTTGTAGACTCGAGTTCGATTGCACCAATAATACTGCAGAATACGAGGCTTTAGTCCAACGATTATACAAAGCAATCGGATTAGACATCAAATATCTAAAAGTCTTCGGAGATTCTAAATTGTTATCAGATAAGTACGGAATACTATACATTGTCTATCAGGTCATTTAAATCATTACCAATATTTAA